>CM026070.1:35965000-36565000 GCA_014839685.1 Anableps anableps | reverse complement strand
TACTTCACCGCTGAAATGGTGTTCTCATGCTTGCAAGCTTTCCTCTTTTTTCTCCAAATGTAACAATGGTCATTATGGCAAATCATCAGACCACAGGAAGGGTCCCACAGATGTAGCTTTTTGTTCTTGAGTACATTTGCAAACTGTAATCTGCCATTTTATGCTGCTTGTACAGGCCTAAAGGCAGAAAAAGGGCAGCTAATATATCTACAGACACCACACATCCTGGACACGAAATGTTTTAACTTTTACCTTCAGGTCGGCGCTACAGAACGCTGTTTGCAAAAAGCAGCCGCCACCGTGACAGTTTCTTCCCCCAGCATGTCTCTCTGATGAACACAATGAACACCTTACAGCCTGAGTTGTCTGATGTGAAACAAAATAAGCATATTGCATTGTAACAACATGCTTTTTTTCTTTTCCTTATGTAAAAAATGGCTCTACATACATGTACCTGTGATTCCTTTTATTCTTTATTTTATATCCTCTTAAGTTTATCTATTTACACTACACAACTGTATACTGAGCGCTTGAAACTGAAATCAAATTTCTTGTTTGTGCATACAAACCTGGCCAATAAACCTGATTGTGATTCTCTTGGAGTAATGACTTCACCCTCGCTGAGTGGTCTTTTTGTCCATGTCCAAGTACATGACAGGTTTCACTGTGTATAATGACCGCCTTACCTGCTTCAGCCAGCATCTTCATTGTCCTTTGCTTCTGTTCTGAGGTTGATTTGCACATTTTGCACAAAACACCTCTGGGACAGGAACCCGACTACTTCCTGAGCAGTATTATAGCTGGACCTTCTCATGATGTTTATACTTGCATGTAATTTAAATGATGCACATGGCACCTTCAGCCATCTTGAAAGTACCCAAGGATGACTTGTGGGGGTCCACACTTCTCTTCTTGCTAATTTGCCTGATTTGTTTTGTCTTTTCCAAGCCCTTTGTTTCCATGTGTGGGCTACATCTCCCTTCACCTTCCCCCTACTCTGCAGAAACAGTTGGGGCACCTTACCCCCCAAGCCAGAAAGGGTTAAGGGCTATCTTAAATTTAGGCTGCATTCACACCAGCCCTGTTTAGTGCACTTTAATCGAACTCTAGTGTATTTGCCTAGAAAGTCTGGTTCGTGTGAGGAGGTGTGAACGCGCAATCGAACCCTGACGTGGATCAAAAAAGCAAACTCTAGTCTGCCTAAAGACCTAAGTCTGAGTTGGTTGAAGTGAACTCTGGTGCGGTTCAAATGCATATGTGAATGCCAAGCAGACCGGAGACCGCTCCAAAAGCAGGACATGGACTATAGCGAAGGGCATTCTGGGTAAATACATCAAAAACAAACGTAGGAATCTCGTGATAACGGGGGAAATGGTTTGTGGTTTTTGCCAAAGACAAAAGAGAAATCCTACAACCGCTAAAATCTGATCTGCTCCATTTTTGTTTACATTTCGTGAAGAAGGAAGTTGCGCTAAGTGTCTTCTTCAGAGGTTTTCATGTTGTTTCCTTCAGTGGTTCTTGCTGCATTGCCCCCACAGGTGAGGAGGTGAACAGGTTGCTCAAAAGGTTTGGTTCATTTGACACAGTACAGTGTGAAAGTGAACCCCAGCAGCTGAAAATGTAACAAATGTTGCAATTTTGGTTCCCAATGAACCGAGTCTACTGGATTATCGGGTGTGAAAACACACTTAGACTCCAACTCAGTACATAGAACATCTGTCCTCAGTCTTTAGTGTCTTTTTCTGGGAAAAGATAATGGTATTTTTGGTCCAATACAATGTGCTTACCTTGGGACAGCTTTCGATCTCAACCTCCCACCAGACAACACCCACTTCCAACTCCAAAAGCTTCCTGGCAAAGTGAAGTAGTGACTGTATAATATCTTGAATTTTTAGTTTCAGATTTTTTTAGATCCACAAACTCCAAAAACGAGCTGTTGGCCTCATTTTAAACTATTTAATAGTTTTTAATTACTTTTAGGAAATAAAGAAGGAGGATGGGGAAGAGCAAAAGCTGATATAAAGTTAATATTTATCTAAGTTTTACTTTCCCCTACTGGTTCGCTAACCGTCGCTCTGTCTTCACCACTCGCTGTCTTTCCGTCTGCCTCTTTTCTTTCCTAATGATAATTCAGAACATCACAGATTTGGCACTTGTAGCAGGTCTCGCAGAAAAATTAATTAATGCAAACTCCAAGTGCTATCGAAATTATACATTTGGAGTGCACGCAGATAGAGAGAAAGAGAGGGGGAGAGATGTGAGGACGTTCTGGTCTCATTAAGAGAGCAGGCAGAGTGAAATTAGTCTGAATATAATGACAGGCCACACTATCTCATGTAAAAACAGCCCTGTTTTCCTCTCTCATTCATTGGCACTAGTAATTAGTTTTGGCCCTAAAACTGTCACCCTTTACTCTAGAAAAGGCAGATGTGATTTGAGGTGCAATTTAATCTTGCTTTAATGAAGAACTAATGGACGCATTGCAAATTACTTTTTCCCCCCCACAACCCCCCTCCCTGTGTGATTGAACAGGGGGCTTGGGAAAAAAAAATCTATTTCCTGCTTTTGAAAAGATCAAGAGTATCTTTGATAATGGTGAGAGCGTCACCGGCAGCTTCACTGCATCGAGCCAACAAGCTCTTTTAGGTGAATCACAATTCAGTGGAGAGGAGGCCACAATTAGCGACAAAGCAGAGAGAGCGCTGCAGGGCCTGGGCAGGCAAAAAGCCTCCCGGTGCAACGGGCTCCTTGTTAGAAACAGGCCCTGGAGGTGTCACGCGGGAACAATGAGGCTTGATAAATTACCCCTTAAAAAGAAGAAAAAGATGTACGACTAATTTTCAATTACACCTATAATGCATTTCCGATTGGAGAGAGAAATTGGACATGCGTGCTGGAGAACAGTCATATTCTCAATACTGCCCTTGTTGTTTGTGATAGCAGCGCTCTCCAAGAGCCGAGTGTATTAGCAATAAATTACATGGTGTTTAAAACGGCAGCTCACTGGTGATTTTTCTCTCACGGATACAGAAAGAGAAACATATGGAAGAGAATCAAATCATTTCCTGCAATTACGTTGAATTTTTGTCAAATTATAATCACCGGCAAAAGGGAAATAATTGCATTCTTACCTGATTTTACCTTATTTTCAAAATGGTGTTGTTGTTTGGGGGAAAAACGGGGAAAGAAATGCCTGTGAGGAAGAACTGCCTGCCTGCAGCTCTGTAAACCACTTAAGGGACACTGTGTTTCAAACTGGCATCGCTAACAGATGATGTTGTAGAGAATATATCAAGGCCAAATAATAGTCCTTGAAAGGGGATGTGAGAACTGAGGAGGGTCAGACATGTGGAACATGTGTATCTGTCGTTTTTGTGTCTGTGTGCGTGAATCTGAGTCGAGCAGAAGCAAAGCAGAAAGCCTAATGGGAGTGGGCTTAACTCCTGCACACAGCCTCGCTACATATCTGATTACTGGGACCAGTAATTTTCTTTCCTTAAATAAGGAAGAAATTGGATAGGATGAATGAAATTTGGCTGTCATACTGCAGTGATGGTGCAGCAGGGAGATTATGTGTTTCACATAATCGTTCATCATTTCCCAACCAGTGTTCGGGCTTAGCATAATGGAATTGGTAAACTGGTTTAAATCAGGACGTGAGGAGCGACTATCAGGCAGACTGTGAGGGTCTGTGGTAATGTCTTCAGACCAAGCACACACACACACATTGAGCTACACACAGTGCAAACAGGAAACTCAGCTTCACCTCTCTTTCCCAAGTGCCAACACACATTAAACAGTGTTTCAAAACAGCCTAAAAAGCACGTCTTGTCATGTCTTTACATCAACCGTTCAACTTTATGAATGCACTCAAACAGTTACATTTCAATAAAATACCAGTAACCCAAGCTAACATTTAGAAAAACTTGTTTTCATGCTGCACACTCCTTCATTTGTTTAGATTTTTAATGGGTGAAATTAGAAAACTGCTAAATTTCATTTTATACTCTGTCACTGGCAGTTTTCATTTATTTTCTTGCATGTGTGTCCAGTTTAAGTTCAAGATATTATTTATAATGCACTTTAAAACAAAAACAACAACCAGTGTTATTGCCTAAAATAGTAAAGAAATATTCAAAAGCACAGCCTGATGTTCTTACTGAAAATACTGAAGAATGCATTTTAAAAGATTAACAAAATCCATATCCAATTTATGTATAAAGCACATTTTAAAAGACGATTCTTGATTTCTTTAGTAAATTTCTGTTATTGTATTAAGTGCATTTAAACAGAAGCTTGGTGTATTTTTACATATGCTTGAAGAGAACTGTTTCAATGTACGAAGACAAATAAATGCTTCATGCAAGATTTCAGCTGGACACTAAATATTTTTGTTGTTATAATTGTTGTTTTTACTGTATGCGTTACAAAACAATTCTTATCTGATAATCTGGGTTTAAATGTAACCTATAAAACTCAATTTAGATACAATTTAAACTATCCTTTGGCTCCGAAGTTGCTTTTTAGTTAAATCTTTATAGAACAATGCTAGAATTATGCTGGAGTTTTATTTTATGAGCAGCTGAATACTGGAGGGACCTCACAAACTTGACATAATTTATACGTCTGTTCATTCATCATATGGTGGTGCATAGTCGAGCATCCAGAAGGCTAACTGTTGGCCACTAGGTGTCACAGTGACTGTTTCTAAAAGATTTATGAAGCATCCTCTCTCTGCGCCACCACACAACCGGAAGAGTGCAATTTGTGTTTGTCTTCCAGATTTAAACAGTTTAAAAGTAACCTAAACTGGAGCTTTTAAATGTATCTAAATAAATAATGTAAAAAAAGAAAACAAGCTATAAAGGAGGTGTACTGATTCGGGATTGTAGGAGAAAACTGCTTTGGATTCAACAACCATGGGTTGGTGGAAAATATAAAAAAGCGATGCATTAAAATAGTTAAAGTTTTGTTTTTCAAATCTTTGACTCCTTATTGTGAATGATGTCATGCACCTGTGAGTGAAAGTGGTCGATTTAATACCGCTTTCAATCTGTTCGGTGTTTACTTTTTGTTTTTGTTGAGTGTGGAAGTAGATATATAAAGTGAATAAAGTTTTAATAAAGTAAATAATGTTCAAGCATCAAGCTGCACGTTGAGGCAGCGGTCAGCACTATTGTCTTGAAGCAAGAAGGTCGTGGGTTCAAATCCTGGCCTGGGCTCTTTCTGCATGGAATTTACATGTTCTCCCTGTGGATGTATGGGTTCTCTCCAGGTACTCCTGCTTTCTCCCACAGTGTAAAAACATGACTCTTAGGTTCATTGTTCTCTCTAAATTTCTCCTAGGTGTGAGTTTGTGCATGGTTGTTTGCCCTGTGTGTCTCTGTGTTGCCCTGTGATGGACTGGTGACCTGTCCAGGGTGGACCCTGCCCGATGACCACTGGAGATAGGCACCACAAGGATAAGCAGGTATAGACAATGGATGGATGTTAAAAAAGTCTGTGGCACGAGCGTCACAATCCTGAGATGCTACATAAACTGCACATATGCTCCACTGCTACAACTTTTTTTGGAAGTGCTACTTAAATATCACACTACTGTCCTGATTATAAAGTTAGTTACCCTCATGCTAAGATGTGCATATGCTCTTTCTGCACCGGTAAAGATTCATTCTCTCTTAGCATGGTGAAGAGTTGGAGTCAGGGCCAGACCTAGCCCCTTTGGCACCCTAGTCATTACACCAATTTGGAAAACTGGCTAGGCTATATATTTATCAGCTCCGTGTTTGGCTTGCAAGCCTAGCTGCTACACTACATTCTGCTAAAATACCTGAGGCAACAGGTAATTTCATCACATTAGTTTCGCTGTACCTTTGTTTCTGTCACAAAGGTACAGAAACAAGAAACATTTTGCTTTGATTTTGCTCTCAAAAGATAATCTTTTACACTTTTGTTTATTTTTTTTTTATTTTTTTTTATTTTTTCTTCCTTGGGCACCAGACAATTTGGGACGTTTTGACATCATGCTTTCTGAAGTTGCTTGCGTTACAAAACTCACCTCTCCCATCTGCGCAGAGGGGAGGAGGTGCATGGGGTGCAGAACCAAACCAACTAGTAGAGAAGGAGAGGAGAGCTAAGCAAAACATAATTATTTTAAGATGTAGTATTTAATATTTTTGCTATGCAGCTAAATTAGTGCAGAATTTTTTAGATCAGAAATTATATTATTATCTATTAGTTTTAAGAAAATAGTGAAAATTTTTATTTTTTCTTTGCCCTTTTTATGGCACCCGCTAGTCTCCTGGTACCCTTAGCATTTGCCTATACTGCCGGTCAGGGGCGCCTGGTTAGAGTAGCTGATTCAGCTTCCATCTCCTGAGTCATTATTTGACCACATGAGGGCACTCATGAATGGTGCATAAAGAATTTAACTTTCAGCCAAAGGTGGTGAAGGTATGTAAAAAGCAAATGGCAAAAATAGCTTGCCGGATTGATCCAAAATATCGATAACATCGATGCCAAGTTGGCTTCAATATTGGATCAATACCAGCATGGCAAGATCGATACTTTAGTTTCAGATTCCCCCTTGAAATTTTACTTTTGTATTGTAGTTTTTTTAAAACCTCAAAAAAGATTTTGCTTTGATTTTGCTCTCAAAAGATAATGTTTTGCATTTTGTTTATTTAGGAAAAAAAATATGCACAAATTTGTTTTGTTTTTCCTGTTTCGTTTTTTTATCATATTATGTTATTAAAGTATTTAGTAGCAGATTGTTTGTGCATCCTGAAAAAGTCTTAAATTCATGTATCCAAAATTACAGCCTTAAAATGTCTTAAATTTATATTAAAAATACAAATTGGCCTTAAATATTTTAATTACAGGTCTTAAACTTTGTTGGAGCAGGACTATTAATCTAGTATGTGTCGTTTTTTTCTCGCTGGATTTTTCTGTCAGGCAAAAAGTTTGTTGTGTGTAGAGATCTTCATTGCATTCTGTGACTCGAGACGGTTACAGCTACTGTTAATTAGCTACTAATAAGAAAAAACAAACAAAAAAACTAGCTGCTAATATACCCTTGCTAGCTAATGAGCTAACTCTTTTGGATCTATCAGGGGTAAATGCAAATTTATCGGCAGTTGGCTGGACGATGTTTGTTTTTGCCACTCTTTCACTTCTGTTGACAACCCGTACGATGCTACATGCATTCTGTGCAAAAAAAACCCCTAAATAAATAAACTTTTAAGCTTAGCTAGCACTATGGGGGTTAAGGCTGTAAAGAGCCATATGCAGAGTGAGAAACGCAAAGCCGCTCCCAAAAGGCACAAACAGACTCCAGAAATTTCACTGTTTTTGCTATGCTTGATTGTAATATAGCAAGATCCCCCAACCTTCCCCTGTATTTATAGTTTTGTTCTGTCTTTAAATTTCATTCAAGATGGCATTAAAAAGGTCTTAAAAAGTCCTAAAGTTGACTTGCTGGAACCTGCAGATACCCTGTTGTAGACACTTAAATTTTGTCATAGGTTTCAACAAATTAATTCAAAGAAAAACCACAAAAACACCTAAAGGTTAGATGTTTGATGATATATCAGTCTTAAAAAATAAAAAGTATTGGTATCAACAATACTGGCCATGTATTTACTTGGTATCGGATCAATACCAAAATATGCAGTATCGCACACCTCCATTAGTGAGTAGCATACCGTAACTATCACAGTCTTCTGCTCAATACACATACAGTATATATAACATAATATTAATGATTCACATACTTCTAACAGAACACAAAATGTAACTTTTTAGAAAATGTGCTTCATTTCCTCACATTTGGACCCGCGTAAAAAGCGTTTTGAAACTGTTTGGTGTACATTGATAGGAAACAGTGTAACAGCTGCTTTAGAAAGCAGGAATTAAAAGGTACTTCTTAGAGCAGAACAAGAAGGAAACTGATTCATTTTTGTACTTTCTAGTGTAAAGCAATTACATGAGCATAGTGAATGGATAACTCAGAGAACTAAAGGTTTTTGCTTTGCTCAAGTTTAAATAGTAAATTTAGAATTGAATATAATTTAACTCTGTGTGCTCATGTGTTATTACTGTATCCTCCATGTCAATTAGTAAATTAAAGCATTGTAGAAACCCTAACCTGAGTTTGTGCAAGGTTTCCTGTTTTGCTCTGCCGATGGATGGATACACACTTCATACAACCGCTGTTTTCACATGTGTACACCCATCAGTGACCCAGGCTGTTGGAACCATTCTGGAAGAATTAACCCTCATCAGGAGAGAAATGCTTCACGGTATGATAAATGTCAGGACTCAGCATGACCATGAGCTGACTGGCACTTACAGCAGCATCACTCGGAGAAGCAGTTTAGAGCTCTGAATTCACATTTTCTCAAAGAGAAAGTGAGAGCTGTCCAAATACTCCCCAGCAACTTAGGTCACATGTTTTCATACTACCAAACAAATTCTTGTCTGTAACCTTAACTATTAAGATAATGTTTAAGATTTTAGCAAGAGTTTTTTTGAAATCTTTTGAAAGTTTTAATCCTGTTCTGTACTATCAACCTGCCAGGGACTGCAGATAAAAATGAGCTTTTAAGGCTAAATTTGTTACATTGACTTACTTTTAATTGTAAGTCTGTATTTGCGTGGACCAGTTAGATATTTTTTAAAATTGCTGACCAGTTCTTTTAGGGTTACTCCTTTCATGATGAGATCCAAGTCTCTGAGGCGAGAAGGCCTCCTTCCCATTACCCAAATCTTTACTTCCTGTCACAGCTTCTTGAATCAGGACTCCAAAATCTTAATACTTTTAGTCAGAAGCAACATGCTGGTCAAATTAAAAGATCCCTTTAAATCTCAGTCTGTCAGGTATATAGACAGTTTAAAATATGCATGACTGTATGGTCCCTTTTTGATAAAATAAACTGCGTGTAACCTCTTAAAATGCAAAATATGTATGTTTTCCCAATGTACATAATGCAGCAATGAAGCTCTTGCATCCATTAATGGATAGTTACTACCTGCACAACTGCTAAATGGCTGTAGCATGCTCACTAGTAATAAATTCAGTTGAGAACAGCAATGAACAATGAACATCTTGAAGATCAAGGGAGGCAGCAGACAGGTCAGGGATGAAGTGGTGGGGGAGTTTAAAGCAGAGTTAGGTTATAAAATAATATCCTACGCTTTGAACGTATTACAGAGCCTTCATCATCTGCAAATGAAAAGAACACAAATGTGGTTCTCCCAACAAATGCCCAACTACCTAAACTGACAGGCCGGACAAGAAGAGGCCTACAGTAACTCTGGGATGCAGTAGAGAACCAGGGTGAAGGGTGAAAAATCTGTTGACAGGCCAGCTATTAGTTGCACAATCTAAAAATCTGGTCTTTTATTTAAGAGGGGGAAGAATAAAGCCATGGAGGAAAGAAAATCTTTCGAAGTCTTATTTAAATCTAGAAACCAAACTTGTAGATGATGCAGCAAACAGGTGAAATAAGGTCCCCTGGTCAGATGAAACAATAATTGAACTTCTTGGCAAACATGCAGAATGTTTTTTGAGGCTGAAAAGTAACGCTGGTCCATCACCATTAGCACACCATCCTGACTGTGAATCATGATGGTGGCAGCATCAGGCTGTGTGAATGCATTCCTTCAGTGGGGACGGAGAAGCTGGTCAGAGTTTAATGGGAAAATGAATGGAGCAAAACGCAGGGTAATACCAGTGAAAACCTGCTAGTGGCTGCCACAGACTTGAGACTGGGTTGGTGGTTCAACTTCCAGGAGAACAACAACCTTCAACACAGTCAGAGCTACGTTAGTTTAGATCAAAATCTATTCAATTCAGTCAATTCGGTTCAATTCAAAAATGCTCAACAGTTCATTCAAAGACCAGGCCATAATCTGATGTAGAATCTTTAATAAGAGGTTAAGATGGCTGTTCCAAACACTTATCAGTCTGACTTTTTTCCAAAGCAGAGGGGGCAAAGATTTAGTTTCTAGATGTGCAAAACTAGTGGAGAGAAACCCCAAGAGACGTGCATCTGTAATTGTCTCAAAATGTTTCTTTTTTAAAAAAGTATTAACTAAGTTGAGCTGAATACAAATGCATACCACACTTTTCAGATTTTCATATGTAAAATTTCTTTGACATTTTTTGGCACTAGAGGCCTTTATTGACAGTCACCATACAGGACCTGGGCAGAGAGAGAAGGGGAAAGACATGCGGCAAAGGTCTCAAGGTTGGGAACTGAATCCAGGATGGCTGCGTTGAGGACCTCTGTATATGGGATGCCTGTTGTGTGGGCCAAAATTATCATGTCAAAAATACTTGTGGGCCAAAAAATATATAGTTTTTAAAGAACTAAAATCACAAAAAAATATATTGTGATTTTCTTTTTTACCTGCTAAACTAAGCATGCAATATTTTCATTAAATAAATAAAGTAGTCAGTTTTTCTGTATGAAAGGGTTGTGTAACTCATTCTTTAAAAAAAGAAAAAAAAAATAGAAAATGTTATTTTCAGCAAAAACAGGATTTGGGTCACTCTTTCATTAAAAGTGCTCACCGTATTTAGCAATATTTAATGAATTAATTAAAAGCAGATTTTGGTGCAGCAAAAGTCAGCATTTGAGTTAAATTAACTAGATAGATATGGTCCTATTTACTAAAAAATTAAAGAGAATGCAAAAAGCGTGGGTATTAAATGACGAATACTTTGTTTTTACAACATTTTCCATTTTAATTGTTCAAATACTAAATATACCTTAACATGCTTTAATATACACAGTGGAAACCGTCTTAGCACTCCCGCAGAAGGTAACATCTACAATCTTTCCTATCCTCTCTCTTGGGGGTACAGCCAGTCAGCGCCAAGGGAAATGAATGGCATATTTGCAAACAAAAGCTAATAGTGTATTAGGCAAATTTTCTGTGAATAATTTGGAGCTATGTCCCACTAAGAAAATTTGAGAATAGGTCTATTTATGAATACTGAATTGTGAATAGGTGAGGGCCCACTGAATCCATCTATCATTTGCTCTTTCCATTTTCATTTGACAACCAAAAATTAAAAAAAGAAGATTTTTTTTGTTTTGTTTTTGAATCAGATACAAAAAAAGAAAAGAAAAAGGTCTTGTTTTTCATGTTTTCAATTTTAGCCTCGGGTTAAAAACAAATGAAATGGAACGGAACACAGAACTGAATTTAATTTTAATATTTCATTGCTTGTTTTTATGTGACCCAGAAATTGTTCTGTGCAGAAAAATGCAGGTTACATTCAACATAAAATGGTGTTAGCATAAGGTATTTTGACTCTTACAGCATTGAAACACAAGTGAAAAAAAGTAGCCTACCATATCCTTCACAAAAATATTTTAGAAGTCAAAAGTGCTTTGAATGCATAACTTTGAACATTACTTGTGTGGGAAACAGAAAATAAAGAGCAGCTTAAATTATCTTTATTGGGCAAAATGGTATTATAAGCAATATTCCTGCCAGAGTATGTTTCCTAGTGCAGCCAGAGCATCAGCTAGTGCAGTGAATATTTGCGTGTTAAAGTCAAACTCTTCTGCTCCCTTTTTAACCTGACCTTCTCCTGCATGTTACCGATTGATGACAGCCATTCATGAACTTCCAGCCATATGATGGGCTCGCCTGTCACAGAATTACAGATTTAATGGCAATGTTTGGAAAAATGTTTAATTTTAATTAAAATTAAAATTAAAAAGTCTCCATCCGCATCAACCACCTGTGTTTGCGGGCCTAACTTCTATCATTCTTGAATTGGAGGAAGGCCGCACAAAATCCAGTCCAGGGGCCGCCGATGGCCCCCGGGCTGCACTTTTAACACCCCTACTGTAAACTTAATGTGATTCGTTTTACCTTATGAGATCTATGAATAAGAAGCATCGTAAATTTTTAAGGTGAGAGCCAATGAATCCTGTTAAATTTAATTTGATGAAGATGTAAACTAACTGTTGAACTCCGAGGGTAAAAAGTGAACAGGAAAAGCAGAAGAACGGCCACTCACTCATCCGCTTTTAACTTCACCCCCCGATGCATTGAGGAACACCTGTCGTCCCGGCTTCCTTTGCGTGTCCAATATGGAAGAACTGGCGGTGGAGGTCCGTGGCTCCAACGGCGCTTATTACAAGGTAAATACCGGTTAAACAAAACGTCTGGAAACTTAACATTTCGTTACCGAATGCTGTATGCACTGCTGAAATATCAGGAACCACGGCTGGTTGTGTCGACGGCCTCTGGAGCCATTATTACACTGCAGGCGCAGAGCTAGCCCAAATTAGCAAGCTAAGCTAACGATGCTAGCAGGTAGGGTTACTTTTTGACGACATTTTTTGAACACTAAGAGGAAGAAACATTGTCTGGTCTGCGATATATTAAATATTAAACTAATAAATGTTTTTTTTTTCTTTGAAGTCTAGTTTTACTCTGGGTGTTGTCTTCCTTAGCTAAAAGCTAGCTAACTTGCTAATTACCAAACTGTTGACGTCTGATGATGTTGAGTAAACTCGGTATCTAGGTAACATTCATCCCCTTTTTGGGTGTTTATAGGAGCTTTACAACATGAATACATCTTTTCGTGTTGGTGTTTTTATTTAGGAAGAACGCTGCCAGGTAGTTTCTGAACAGACTGCCACTTTCTGTCACCGTCTATTATTTGATACTTGATCATGTCCCAGCTATCTTTACTATGTGCATGTGTGAGCCAGTTGTTCCCTGTCACTCCTGACCAGCTGGCATGCCAGCAGAGGGTCGCTGATATCGCGCACTTACAAGCTATTTTTAGACCTCCAACCCAAAGTGATACCCTCATGTTTTTGCGCTCCTTTCCTTCTCCGTTTTGTTTCTTGTTTCACTTCCATGTCTTAGGTCAGGCTGATTGGTAACTATTCATACTGTCCTCAAGTTTTTTTTTTTTTTTTTTTTTTTTTTTTTTTTTTTAACTGTCACTGCAATTATCCGTTTCACAAAATAGCTTTCAGGCTCTTTAACTGGTAGGTGATCTGAATATGTAACCACGAACATGAAATTGCGTTGATGTAATCTTTTGGGGTTGGGTTTTCTTCTGAAGATGGTCACATGACTTGCATAAAAGTTATGGTAGTGTGTCCTTGAAAGCGTGTGTAGTGATACGTTTGAGCTTTTCTGCATTTGAACACCACTTAAAGTCAAATCAACAATGAATTTAGCTGTTATTTGAAACTTAAATATTCAACATATCAATAAAATTTTTATTTATTTTTTTTTTTTTGTTTTTTTTTTCTTCAAAGTTTTAAATTAGTGGATTCTAAACAACGATAAAGAGGCAACGATCAGGTTTTTTCTGGCCAAAACCATTTTCTTGTCTCTTTTTTGATGTCTGAGCAACGAATTTCTGTTTTGTCTTTATGAGGCAAGATTATTTGTGTAGAACATTCCAGCAATAAGGCAATTCAAAGTGCTTTACATGATGAAAACATCAGACAAACAAAAAGAGGAGCGATTTAAAAAAAAAAATTGCATGAGGTTCTGGTGAAGGTAGTGATTTTGAATTCAAGGGAAAATGGAGAAATTACAAGACTGTCCCCATCTCTGCTTCAAATGCAACGTCCCTAACGCTCACCTGATTTCAGCTGAACTTAAAAAAAAGAAGAGATGCATAAATCATTCGACCAGAGCTATTAATCAGCCAATTATTCCCTTGATTGGTGTTTGCACAAAGGGAGATGATCTTCATTTTGTCTCTGTTTGATCCAAGGATACTTCCTCATTTTTTCTCTATTATGTTGTATAAACGGTGTTGGCCAGGAAAACCTCAACCGATGCATCTCTAAAGTGCATTGGACTAAAAAAAGTCTAATAAAATCTGTTTATTCATTTAACTTTGTAGATCCAAGAGGAAATTGTCTGATTCTGACTTTTGACCAATTAAAGTGTTAATTTCTTTTTCATCTAACAGTAAAATGCATTTTATTTGCCTCCTTAATGTTTAGTTTGCAAGTCAACAATGATCTGAACACGATTTTGTTGATTTGGAAAGTATAAGCTTACCTTGAACACACCATCTTTTAAAATCTAATATAAATGTTGACTTTGTATGAAGAATTTAAATGGTGTGTCAGACAACTGCTTCAAGAGCAGCAATATGTTGTGTTGGAAAATAACAACAAGCAAAGTTGGATCTTAGTGTGGGATTACATTTTGTTTTTTTAGATTTAAAAATAGACAGACCCAGTCGATAAATTAGGATATTGTTGAACTTTTATTTCAGCAACACAATTCATTAAGTGAGAAAAACTGTATAGACTTACTAGACACAGATTGATGTTTTCAAGCCTTGATTTGTGTTAATTATGATCATTTTCCACTTCCAGCTAATGAAAACATGGCATTAAAGATAAGAATATTACATCAAAGCAATGAAAACGAGAAATAAATTAATGGAGAAACGTGGGCCTAATAAAATATGTTTAATACC
Source organism: Anableps anableps (assembly GCA_014839685.1). NCBI lineage: Eukaryota > Metazoa > Chordata > Actinopteri > Cyprinodontiformes > Anablepidae > Anableps > Anableps anableps. The sequence goes on along the minus strand of CM026070.1, from coordinate 36,550,512 downwards.
TGCTTAAAGGTTGTTTTTTTCCTAAAGGTATTTTTAATCTGAGCCTCATCGGAACAGGTATTATAATTTATTGAATCTGACTGTATAATGTTTTTCTGAGCTAATTTGTTAAAAGAACCATTACATTATTAAAATAACGCCTCATATTTTAGAAACTGTACACTGGTGTACATTTAACATCTTTTTTAGTATTTAGCCTCAATTTTAAATATACAAATCTCACTTTCTGTTTGTAGTGTTAACTGTTATTGGCCCAGAATTAAAAGTATTTGTTGTATGACATGATGCTAGTTGGAGTGACACACTGCAACTTTATTCATGAAGAAAAAAAATGGCTGTTGTCATCGCAGTGTGATTGGATGCAAAATTGCAATCGCTAAAAACTGCTTTCATGCAATATTTAGTAAGCTACCATGTTTCAAGTGTCAGGCATTCATATTTTGCATATTAAAAATATATTTGTCCAGCTGGATGGACTCTAAATGCCTTTTGATGCACACATCTGATGTCTATATTTAGTAGCTGAGAAGCTAACGCTCACGGAGAGCGGTGAGACATTGTGTAATGGTAAAGAGACAAAAATGTTGGGACAAAATGTGTCCAATAGCTCTGTTGTAATTTTGAGCAATAGTATCATAATCAAATATTTCCTTTATTATTGTGCAAAAAATATTATTTCAGAAGTGCCTAAAAAGCATCGAAAGAAGAAAACATTTTTATTTGGTTTCAAGAATATGAAAAGTAATTTGAAAAGAAAAGCTGCTTTTATTCAGTTCCTGCTTGTCTGTCCTGCAGGGCTTTGTCAAAGATATCCACGATGACTCTCTCACCATTGCCTTTGAGAACAAGTAAGCATGTCCTCTTCTGTATTACAGCTGCTTTTGTAAAACAAAAAAAGCAAAACAAGAATCAACTTTGGTGTTTTTTGGACAGTATGACTGTAGGGTATTTTGTTTTAGTTGGCAGCCAGAACGCCAGGTGCCCTTCTGTGATGTCAGATTGCCTCCACCTGCTGATGTCAAGAAGGAAATCGGAGAAGGCGAAGAGGTGGAGGTGAGGCCATGTTTTTCCTTCTCTCCATTGTTGGTTGTTATTCTGTTATGTTTTTTTTTTTTTTTCTCTTGATCTTAACCTGCGACTGATTGAATGTTCTGTCAGATACTCTCCAGAGCCAATGACCAGGAGCCATGTGGATGGTGGCTGGCCAAAGTTCGCATGATGAAGGGAGATGTGAGTTTTCTTAATTTAGCATAAAGTTTCTATAATGTATGCTAGCAAAGTGTTCCATCGTTGTTTTTGTTCAACTCTTCCAGTTCTATGTGATCGAGTACGCCGCTTGTGACGCCACCTACAACGAGATTGTAACGTTTGAGCGTTTGCGACTGGTCAACCCCAACAAGGCAGTTACCAAGAACTCCTTTCACAAGTGCACTGTCCCTGTTCCTCAGGATCTCCAAGAAGCGTACGAACCCTGCCATCAGAGTATCCACATGAACGCTGTCTGTTGTATGGAAATTAATATAATGTTCCTGTATCACAGGTGCCAGAACGAGAATGCACACAAGGATTTCAAGAAAGCAGTGGGAGCCTGTCGAGTCTCCTACTGCCCAGAGACCAGTGAGCTGCTGATCGTGGTAACTACTGCCTGCTGTAATCTCCTCCTGACCTTTGGTTATCTGTAATGCTACGATACAAAGTGTTTGTGCAACAGCTATTGTTCTCTTTGGATGTTTGTGTGAGTGTTTCTTGTGTTTTTCTGCGTGAAGTCTACCAACGAAGCAACAGTGAAGCGCGTGTCTTTGCTGAGCGACATGCACCTGCGCAGCCTCAGAACCAAGCTGCTGTTAATGTCACGCAACCAGGAAGCCACAAAGCACCTGGAGGTCAGTTGGCAGAAACAAACAGCATTTTGATTATTATAGGAACCAGTCAGAAACAACAACACATTGTAAATCTGTTAAAGAAGTACCTGACAGTGCTCCGCTGAGATTATTTCCAAGTCTTGCGTAGAGTTTCAGCATTTTGGAATGGGTTTCTAAGAGCAACTCCATGAATTAATTTGCCTTTCTTGTCTTGGGTCGTTTAGACTTCCAGGCAGCTGGTGTCGTCCTTCCAGCAAGAGTTTACAGTGAGACCAGATCTGATGGGCCTGGCCATCGGTAGCCACGGCAGCAACATCCAGCAAGCAAGGAAGCTTCCAGGGGTCACCGCCATCGAGTTGGATGAAGAGACTGGAACTTTCAGGATTTATGGCGAGGTACAGTGGTGTAACAGACTCAAAAAGAAACATCAATATAAATCCAGTCAAAGTCTATGTAGTTTAGGGCTGAATTAACTGCAATGAATCGATTATTGAAATAATCGTCGTTAACTGGAGTATACAGGCGCCAAAAAAGGCCATTTGGTCAAAGAACAACACACTCAGAGCAGTAATTAAGCCAAAACCGTAAAAAAATATACGTACATTTTGCATTTAGGATAAAAAAAAAAACCTTTCTCTCTAAACATGTTCTACCTAAAACTCATAAAGTGACGGTTTCAGCTTCACCCGGTTCAAATTCTGTAAAACAAAATCTCAGATTAAGCACCTTCTGCCGTCCAGTTATTAATCGGTTCATCCAAAAAATAATCAACAGATCATCCCTACACTGTATTGATGTTAAGTCAAGCAGTCAAGTCTCATGTTGATGTTAGAGGTATATTTTTTAGCTGCAGATGCATCCTTTGCTACAAATGATCAAGCGAGCACAGGGTATCCCCAAATGAAATGTGACATACCAACTATATGTCAAAGCAGAGAGATTGTGGTATCGGGTGTTGGACTCCTGGTATTTGTGGGTGTTAGGGACCACAACCGCCAGCGAACAGCAGATACTTGAGACCCCCTCTAACAGCACTTATAACCACCTATTTTAATAGTTCAAACACCAAATATACCTGAATATGCATTAATACGCAGAGTGGAAACCATCTTGGCACTACAGCAGAAGCTAATGTCCACGGTCTACCTTATTTCTGCTCTTGGGGGTACAGCCAATCAGCGGCGAGGAAAATAAATGGTGCTTCGGGGTTGGCTGCTTTGCAAACGCCAGCCAATAGCATGTCAAGTAACATTGCTCCTTGGTATTTCAGCTTTCTGAATTTTATTTCAAATATTTTAAATATGCTGTACAGAAAAAATCGGAAAGGAGGTGTTTTTTCCATAAATGGTTTGGAGTTGCGTTCCACAGATAAATCTGCGTGTCCTGAACCGCAAATAGGCGGAGGTCCATTGTACTGCACTTCACCTGCCTTTTTTGTGGTTGTTTGTCTTGTTTATATTAAAATAGATTTAAGGTTTGCAGAAGTTTTCTAGGACGATTGTACGTGGCAGAAGTAGCCAAAACAGGTCAAACAGACAATCTTTAAAAAAAAAAAAAAAAAAAAAAAAAAGCTTTGTTTTCTTCAAGATCTGTTCTTATATAAGGAAGCTGACAGAAGCACTAGTCTTGACAAGCAGTAGAAGAAATTAGGGATGGACCAAATGGACTTTAAATTTATCACAATATTTTGTGGTACTTAACATCATAACGATAAAAGTGACAATGAAGAAGGATTTTTAACCTCTTTGCAGATTTTTTAGGCAAATGTATGGCTGTAGCTGCAGTCAAAGCCCCAAAACACTGCTTTAAAAACATTCTTCTGTATGTAAATGGTGTCCTGAAGACACCCATTTCAAAATAAGTGTGTTTTAAACATCTGTCTGCACACAGTAACTGCATTTTAATCCTATATTCAAATTTAGTGATAATTATTGATACTCTCATGGGACAGAAAGCGGTGAAAATAGTCAAAGTAACAATCGCAGCAAAATTTTTTATCATTAGACATTTTTCACAATAATGCGAAAAAAAAATACAATAAGTGACCCGACAAGAAAAATCTATTTGCAGAAGAGAACTTTGGTCTGACCAAAAGAGTTGTACTACCTATCTACCTCAAGAGTCACAATTTTTAAGATGTTGCTATACTTACTTATTTATTTATCTATCAGTTCTTTGTGTGAATCTGTTTTTCTGCTATTGCCTGTCATTGCCACTTTACTGCTGTTGCACAGAAATTTCCCCATTGTAGGACAATAAAGGATATTTCTGTTTTATTTATTTTCATCGGAATCTAGCTATTGTCGCTTAATGTGGATTATGCGTGTGTTTTAATTTAGTCGGAGGAAGCGGTGAAGAAGGCCAGAAGCTTCTTGGAGTTTGTGGAGGATTCAGTCCAGGTGCCCAGGAATCTTGTTGGTATGTAGATTTTAGTTTTTTATTGGTTACCACATCAAGCCAGTGATACGCAATAAATCTCAGGACATTTATCTAATAATGGCATAAAGAAAACTAGAGAAACATAGATTGTTTTTCATGTGGGTGATAATTGTGAGGTCTAAGTGAAATAAAGGATTAGAGAAAACGCAGCGAATGTGTCATACCTCTGCTTGAGAGAATGTACTCCAGCTGCAGTATGGTAGCCAAGAGGGCCCTGCAGAGGATAGTGAGGGAGCCTGAATTAACCCTAGTTATTGTAGTAGCTGTTGTTGTTTTCTTCTCCGTCTCATCTGTTCCTGCTCTGTCTCCAGGCAAGGTGATTGGTAAGAACGGTAAGGTGATCCAGGAGATCGTGGATAAGTCTGGTGTGGTGAGGGTCCGAATAGAAGGAGACAACGACAACAAGCAGCCCAGACAGGAAGTAAGAATGCTACTCCCACATCATTGCTTTTCCTTTCACCAGTCGCTTCCTCAGGATTATTTAAAAACAAACTCTGGATTCAGATGAAGTACACTTTCTCCGTTGATGCTTACAGTTTCATACTAACATGCGTGTTTGGGATTTGTGTTTTGTTGACACAGGGAATGGTCCCCTTTACCTTTGTCGGTACTAAGGAGAGTATTGGCAACGTTCAGGTCCTTCTGGAGTACCATATTTCCTACTTGAATGTAAGGCATCTTTTATTTTATTTCCATTGCCTCGTTCCTTCTGCATGGTCAAACCCCTGCTGATGTTTCTACACAGACTTAACATTTTAGTTTGTGCTGTTAACATGCTGAGAACTAATGAAGTAGAGCTGCACAATGTATCGAATGTCAGTCAATCTCATGGCAATACCAGTATGTTTATTAAAACAGTCTCAAAGGATTGCTTGGATGCAACTTTTGGCTGCCTGTTATGTCTCAGATGACATGCTTTCACGCTCTGCATGCAGATGATGTGTTTAGCTGGATGGACTCACTGCAGGCTGCACAGTGGGGCTGTTGGGAGCCCTGCTGCGCTGCAGCAAGAAGGTCCAGCCTGGGGTCTTTCTTCTTGGAGTTTGCATGTTCTCCTCATGCGTGCCTGGGTTCACGATTAATCGTGACGGATCGATGATTGCAAAATAATCGTCAACTAATTTAGTAATTGATTAATCGTTAACTAAAGCTTACCAACTTAAAAAAAGGCCATTTGATGAAAGGACACCACACTCAGAGCAGTAATTAAGCCAGAACTGTACAAAAATATATACATTTTGCATTCCAGGAAAAAACCCAACTTTTGTCTGTAAATATGTTCCACCCAGAACTCAAATGGCAGTTTTAGCTTCACCTGGTTCAAATTCTGTTTTAAAAAAAAAAAAAAAAAAAAATCTATTAAGCACCCTCTGCTTTTCAATTGTTAATCTGTTTATCAAAAAATGGATTAACAGATGGATGTATTCTTGCTGCCCTTTGAGGCCCAAGTCTCAGACAAATTTGGAGGCAAAACATGCTTCAGCTCATGAGGATGATGGAAAAACAAAAGAAGAGTGCTGAAAATCTGGATTCATCACAATCTGTCTTCACCACAAAGGCTGGGTGATATGGCTTAAAAATAAAATGTCCCGATTTTTTTTTTTTTTTTTTAATCTCTCTTTTCTAAAAAAGAAATTGCAAATGACAGAAAATATATTAAATAAGTGTTTTTTATTTTAATCATCCCTTCTGTGAGTTGTACAACAGAGTATGAGGGCCAGGCTACGAGAATTTTTGCTTAATTATTAAAAAAAAAAAAAAAAAAAAAATCGTATTATTAGTGGACGCAATTTTCCAAGAAGAACGTCTTAAATTTGCGAGAAAAAGTTGTTTTAATAAAAAAAAAGCTTCTGGAGTTATTGAGATCAAACGTGAGGAGCTCAGTCCGTGTGGTTCTTTCTTAGAAATAGGCCGTCGTTTGCGTCTAAATAGATAAAAACTGTAAAACAGGCTTGCAAACAAGACGGTTGCCCTGGGAACGCTGACATCACTCTGAACTATGGAAACATGACAAGTGCATTGGTGGAAAAAAAAAAAAAAAAATCCAGATTTTCCAGAAATTAAATCTTCAAAAATTTATTGGCCAAACCTACTCAACACTATAGTAAACAACATCATCATGGCGTATGTGCAATACTGTGCAGCGCTATAGTGAACAGTAAACCGCAGGTCGTATTCAGATGCTTCCGAATGTTTCTGCTAATCCTGGTGGTTGTCATACAGCTGCTCTGCTTTGCTCACACATTTTGTACTCTGTGTGTGTGTGTGTGTGTGTGTGTGTGTGTGTGTGTGTGTGTGTGTGTGTGTGTGGTGTCCTGTCTGCATGTTCTGTGCTGCGTTCCTGCTCATCTTGCAACGTGTGTAGGGCATGGCGGAGCTTCTTGAGGAGAGCCAGCAGCTAGAGGAAGAGCTGAGGCAGATTGTGGATTATACTCAGGGAAGCAGCCTAGCGAGATTCAGTGTAAACAGGACGAGGCGCTCGGGATGGAGTGTAGATGTGTGTATGACGACTATGCATGCACATCCTGTGATGAAGTGTCAGCTTTGCCTCATTATTTTATGTGTTTTGAAAAGCAGAAACACATGTCAGCCAGTCACCTTTTTCTCTTCTTATCTTCTCATTTCTGTCCTCGTTCTTATTTTCTTTGTGTAAGGAGGTCGAGCAGCTTCGTCTGGAGCGGATGCAGATCGATGAACAGTTGCGTCAGATCACCCAGGGTCACCGACCAGTTGATCGGGAGCGGGGCGAGCGAGGAGAGAGAGGGGGATATAACGCAGACAGCGGCGCCAATCCCTCCTCGGCTTCCTTGCGCGGCAGCCGCTCCTACAACAGTCGAGGGCGTGGCCGTAGAGGCCATAACTACAACACTGGATACGGTACTCTCCTTTAGGAAATGAATAATAATTCACATGTATGATTTGTCCTTTAGGGTTCCTACACAGAAAAAAGTTCTGAATTTTATTTTAATTATTTCATAAATCTGGATATGTATGGAAAAATGTTGCTGTTTCAGGCTTTTTTTTTTTTTGTTTTTTTGTTTTTTTTGTTTTTTTTTTTTATTTTTATTTTTATTTTTTTTATTTTCTTAGTTTGATTATCCATCCTTCCACATCCCATCTGTCTGTCCGTCATTCACATATCGAGTCTTCTTTCCTTCTCTTCTTCATCTTCACAGGTTTTAGTTTTTATAGGCCTCATATTTAAACCTAACCACTCTTAAATTACAATTATAACATTAGGCTAAAGGAAAATTGCGCCGCTCATAGTGACAGCATGTCGGAGTAACTCTGCTTTGTTGGTTCTGTTTTATTCTTTATTCTAGACTTTTTTTGATTGAGGCATTGCATGTTTAGACAGTTATTCCCTCTGGTTCTGGATGCTGTGCAGCTGGAAGGAGTTTTGCTTTTACTTCAGGATAGTTGTTACGATGCGTAACCGTGGTGACAAGGTTTTGTTTTTATAACTGTTAGAAGCTGATTATAATCTTAAAAACTCAAATAATACCTCAACTACCACTATTAATACCTCAGCTGAAACAATCATGATGAATGGATTATTGAAATAATCATCAACTAATTTGGTAATCGATTGTTAATTGGAGTACTCAAAAGAGGCCAGTTTCTGAAAGAACAATAAATTCAGAGCAGTAATTAAGCCAAAACTGTACAATGTATGCATTTAACATAAAAAACCTTTTTTATCTTTAAATATGTTCTACCCAAAACTCCTCAAGTGGCATAGTTTTAGCTTCACCCGGTTCAAATTCTGTAAAAAAACAAAAAAAACCTCCTGTTAAGCACCATTTTCTATGCATTATTAATCAGCTAATCAAAAAAAAAAAAAAAAAAATCAACAAACCAGCTCTACACTGTATTGATGTTAAGTCCAGCAGAAAGGGCTTTAATTTTTGCTAATGTTAATAGTACAAAGTATTTTTATCTGCAGGATGCATAGATGTATTCTTTGCTACAAATGATCACTAATGGAATGCTGTTATTGCATTTTAGGCAGTGAAATTTTGATTTTCTTATATAAAAAGGAAACTGAATTATTTGTATTTTTTATGTATTTCTAGTGTCTAAAATAAGCTCAACTGGTTCAATTAAAAATGTACAGAATTTGTCTTTTTTTATATATATATGATGATAACCATCAGAATAATGACTAGAATATTTGATTACTAAAAGAATCATTAGTTGCAGCCCGAACTACCACCGCACCGCAAATCCCAGAGTTGAAAAGGAAGCTTCATTGATGCAGAGAGAGGAGAGGAGGAAGTTCAAACCACCTCTTCCATCCGTCACAAAGGGCAAGGATCACAACCCGACTCCGTCTCTCTGCTCGGTTTCCTAACCAAACGGCCAGACAGGTTTAAAGAGGAGATGCAAAAGCAAATGAGGTGGATTAGCAGAGCTTCCCAGCAAGGCCATGTTGCTGTGGAATATCGTCTCTGCTGCCCAGAAACGGAGCTGTTAGCATGTCCTGACTATACAGCAGCAGTCCTTCCTGCCCACAGCATCCCCAATCACTCTGAAGATCCTTGGATGATGATTTTTGAAATTTTGTTTTCCCTTTGGGATAAATAAACTAGATTTTAATTGAACTGGGAAAAAGATGAAGTATTTTGGGAGTTTGGAAAAGTGTGACATTTTTTGTGCATGAATCCTTATCCCTGTTCATTCTTTCCTGTCCGACTTTCCCACGTCGTCTTAAATTCAGGCGCCAATTCGGAGCATTCAAATCCCTCTGAGACTGATTCAGAGCGCAAGGATGAGCTCAGTGATTGGTCACTGGCTGGAGAGGACCTGGACGGGTGAGCTTTGTTCTTCGCTCGCAGCTGAAAAGCTGTAGAAATGCTACGTTAATCTCTAGAGTCCATGTTTCTGGTGATGCGAGGTATTTTTGCTGGTATTGTTTCCATTTGCTCTTTTGAAAATCGCAGGGAGAGGGAGAGGGAGAGAGGCCCTCGACCTCAAAGAGACAGCCGCAGGAGGCCGGGACCCGGCAGAGGCCGGGGAGGCCCTGGAGGAAGAGGTAGAGGAGGAAGAGGAGGATACGGCTACAGCTCTGGTAGAATTCGCATTTTAAGAACTTTCAGGATGAAGAAAAGGAAAAAAAAAAAAAAAAAAAAAAAAAAGCAAAAGTCTTCCTATCAAATCATAACTTGCTACCTGTGAACTTGGCATGTAATTTTCCTGCAGGGTCCAGGGACCATGAGAACAACCACCCCTATGGAACCTTGGAGACGAACACGGAGACGGATCAGACGGCCGATACGGACGCTAGCGAGTCCAACCTGCCCGCCAACCGCCGCCGAAGGTCTCGGCGACGCCGGACGGATGAGGACGCCACGCTGATAGATGGCATGAGCGAGTCAGACAACGCCTCCGTGAGCGAAAATGGAATAGGTATGATGATTTTTGATTTCACTTTGGTCACATGATTCTCTTTAACAAGGCAGAGGAAAAACAGCTGCCGTTAGATGTGGCATACAGGGACGATAACGAAGGCACAAATCCTTCTCTTTGTGATGACCCGACGTCCCTAGATTTGTCAGAAGCAAAACCTCAGCGTCGCAATCGCAGCCGTCGCCGCCGCATGCGTCTGCCCGAGGAGAGGCAGCCAGGTAACGGCAAGCAGCTGCCAGTATGCTCTGGGCAGGTTCCCCACAACGACTCACGTTTGTTTGTGTGACACCAGCAGAGCACGAAATGAAGAAGTTCAGACCTGAAATTAACGAGCATGAGTGTTGCATGCACCTTGTTTCCTTAATTCTGAGCAACACCAGCTCCTAACTCCTGTCCACATAGGAACGCATTTGTTTTCTGTTTGAAAGCGCAGCAGTTTGTTTGCTAACTCTCAAGCTTCACCCTGTTTTTGGTGTTGTCATAAACCAGCACAGCGCAGTGTGCTACTGTGAAGTGGAAGTTGTTGTTTTTTAACAAAATAAAACTCAGTGACGCGTTCTGTGAGTCCAGCTCTGAGTCGGTGTGTTCAGGGAGATGTTTTCCACCCACAGTGTGTTGTATGTTGAATAGAAGATTCATGTGTGGATTATTTTTAGGGATGTATAATATATCAGCCAAAGTTGTTTGTTTTTTGTTTTTTTTGTTTTTTTACATATCTGTGTCAGTTCCATAAGTAAAACTTGCTGATATTAATTTATGTTAATTCTTAACAATTATCAGGGCAGCAACTGAAAATTATTTTAGTAATTGATTAGTTTCTCGATTATTTTTGATAATTATTCGATTAATCCAATTAAAAAATTGACACATTCTATAGATTTTTTTTTTCCCTTTAACCAGTTAAGCGTTTTATATTCAATATTAGAAATGCATTAAAAGATGCAAATAAGCAAATAATTCAGTTTCTTTTTTAAATAAGAAAAGCAACATTTTATTGCCTAAAATGCAATAACAGCCACCTGAGGAGTTTAGGGTGAACAGATATATATAATATATATATATATATATATATATATATATATATATATATATATATATATATATATATATATCTGTATGTATGTATGTATGTTAGTAGGTGTTGTCTGTGTTCTCCTGATTTGTCTGAGTTGGATTAAGGTGAGGCTCTGAACACTGGAGGCAGAGCTGCTCGGCTCTCCTGCTGACAGAGCCAGTCGAAGGTTTGTGTTCTGTTAAATCACTGAGAGGGTTTTTATGTGGTTGTTGATGCAGTGACTGTGGCTGACTACATATCCAGGGCTGAATCTCAGAGCAGACAGATGACCACCAAGGATACCAAGAAAAACAAGGAAGTGGTCAGTAAACGCCACACGTTCAGCTGTTAGATAACTGATCAGGGCTGGGCGATGTATCGATTTTATCGATTTAATACAATTTTTGGTTTTTGAAGATTTAATTTTTGAAAAATAGGGATCCCTCCCCACCAATACACTCCTTGTGTTTCCATACTTAACAGTGATGTCAGCACGCCCCTGGCGGCCATCTTGTTTGACAAATAAACAGCTTCTGTTTATTTGGACTTTGAATTCAGGTCAACTCTACAACGGAGTATTAGGGCCAGGCTACAATTATTATTATTTTTTTTTTAAATTACAAAAATAAAATCATATTACCAGAATAAAGTCGTAATATTAAGAGAATAAATGAGTAATTTTATAACTCCTACACGAAAAATAACAAAAAATTAAAATGTGGACTGTTGAGCATCTTGTGATTATACTTGGTGTCAGTTTACAAATAAAGAAACAGTAAATCTATTCGCACCTCAGCATCAAATCATCATCAGTAGCAGGTCTCGTTCAAACGAATGTGTTTATGTTGAAGAAAGAACCACACGGACTGACCTGGTCGCATCACAGTAACTCATTACAATGATTTTTTTTTTTCTCATAATTTTAAGGTTTTTTTTTTTTGTTTTTTGTTTTTTTTTTGCTGGTAAAATTGCGTCTTTATTCTGCTAATAATTTTTTTTTTTTTTTTTTTTCCTCATATTTAAAAATTCTGGTATCATGGCTCTGATACTCCACCATTCAACTTACAGAAGGGATGATTGGGGAAAAAAAGCTACTTTTTGAAAATATTTTGTCATTTGTAATTTGTTTTTAGAAAAGAGGGGGGGAAAAAAAGATTAAATCAGAAATCAGGTCTGTTCTGAAAAAAATCAGAGATTTCATTTTTAATTCAATATCGCCCAGGCCTACAACTGATTTCCTTTCCTTTGAAGCAGCCAGACGCCGTTTCCCCCTCATTGTGTTTGTGTGTGTTCAGGGTCAGGCGGAGGCCATTGCTGAACTCAGCCCGCAGTCCGCTCCGGCAACCACCAACGGTTCCAACAACGAGGTTTCCGACGGCGCCGCCGACAGCGCCGCCGACAGCGCCACGCAGTCTCCAAAATCTGCCACCGACAAGGCCCCGAAAGCCGCCTCCTACAAGAGGGACTCTAACCCGCAACCTGTGGTGAACGGACTCTCCTAGTTAGACCTGAGCGAAGGAAATGGCTTCAGATATCGGCGACGTTTGATTGAATCTCCATGTCCGCGTAGATGCATCAGATGTTAATCTTAACATTTAAACACAACAAGCACTGTTTTTTTTTTCTACTTAACAAATATTTGAAACCTGCTCTGCAGCAAACCTTTTAGAGCTCTGAACCCTGAACGCCCCCTTACATGTTTATCTGTGCGACTGTTCATTTTCACAACACTTCTTCCAGTACAAGCTTGCCAAAGATAGTCAAACACACACACGCACACACACTCAGAGCTGTACTTTTAGTCCTTCTCTTTGTTGAGAGGTTGGACTAAATACAGAATTTACGTAATGCAGACGGGGATTCCAATCAAATACTGTGGTATGAATGCAGCAGATTTTATGGTTCATAATGTCGTAGCAGGGCTTTGGTCTGACGTCTGCCTTTTATCAGGTGAACATCGCGGAATGCTTTCTTTTGGGATGTTTTTGTGCATCACGGTAAATGTTCTGCACGAGCTGTACCACAGTGCAGAAGGTTTGCTGAAAGACCCAAGTGTGACATACTTGTGATCAGCTGTCGTGCCTTGAGAGTAGACTCAACATGTTGCTGCCTGGCTCTGCACTCCATCTGAAATCCCTTCTCCATATTTCTGTGTGACACGTGCCCTCACCTGCCTCCAGTCCAACCAGATAAGGTGTCTCAACGCGCGCAACGTTCTCTTAAAGGGGAAGCGAAGGCACTCGGAGCGCACAGGAGGGATTTCAGAGCCTTCTTTTAAAATCAGGTGTCTCTGCTCTTAATGTTGTTGGGGGGGTTCAGTTATCCTTTAAATATATCTCGAGGATTTTGACTTTAGCTGCTTCCTGTTCTTTAATATGCAACCACTTCGATCATAGGAGAGATGTTATTACAGCAGATCTGGAAAAGAAATGAGAAGAGTTGTTTTATTTGCACTGAAGCGTAACCTTTTACTCTTAAAGCTGATTGTAGTCGAGTCTGAAAACCGTTCTGTTGCTGGTTCGCGGTGGGTTTTCTGGGAACATCTCGTTGGCACTGAGAAAAACAATAAAAAACCATGTCTGGATTATTGCCACTTTTTTCAAGCTGTAAAAACAGCTGGACTCGTCTGGTGTCGAGATGTTGCAGAAAACCAGGCCCAAGTGACGATGGCATTTTCATGGTTCTTCCACACTGGCTGGCTGGAAACTGGTCACGACTGTTCCTCTAAGGAAGATTTATTTGGATTATTTATTTTTTAAAAAGTGTACAGTATTTAAAAAAAAAAACATAAAAAAAAAGACACTCTTCTTTTTCTTGACACTAAACCGTGATATCCAGAGGTTTTCATACATCCATCTACGAATTGGACTACTGACAGTTGTAACATCCCAAGAGTTTTTGTTGGGTCAACTACAGTATACTGTTTCTTTTTTAAGGATTGTCTGGTTGGTTGATGTGCAATATGTTTTGTACGCAGGTAGTTCCTAAATAAACTTGATCTTCTATGTAGATCAAAAACCAAATGTCTCATTCATTTCTAATTCAAATTGTGCTTAGTGTTACTGCAGAAGTCCAGGAAATCTGTTTTTCAGCACTTGTTACGTTGCAAGTTGCTCTAATTACAGCGTTGTGAAAAAGTATTCGCCCCCTTAAAGGTTTCTTCGTTTTGTTTTGATGTTGCACTGAAATATTTTGCAAATGTTTTTAATTTAGTTCAAAAATTACTTATTAATCCCATATGGAAATTTATTAAAATTTAATATGAAACAAAATACAAAATGCAGTTCTCAAATGAATTCATCTATCGAGCTAAAGAGAAACTAGACCGACCTGGCCTTTTAAAAAAAAGGCCCCGCTTCTGTTGTGTTGAGCTTTGTCACATGAATACATGCTGTATGAAGAAACTTTTGTTTCACAAAAATTCTTTCAATATTCACCCAGAAATCATTATCCTGCAAAACTATTGTCAAGTGTAAAAAAAAAAAAAAAAAAAAAAAAAGAAAAAGAAAGTACAGTATACTAAACATAGCTGTTCTGTGATTTGATTTTTATTTGGGAAGAATTAGAAAAAAAATAAACAAAAAAAACCAAAGAATGCTTTCTTAGCTCAGTCCATGAAACGTGACGTATAAAAGCAGCGTGAAAGTGATTCATTTATCATGATCTTCAGCTCTGTTTCCTGGTTTGGCCATCCATTAGGTCCTTTGCTTCATTTATTTTTGCAGCTATGTATGGAGAACCACCTGGGAGACCAAAGACAAACAGTTTTACTGGCAATGAAACTTCAGGTTTTAGTAAAGAGTAAAGGACTTGCGTATAAAACCTACCGACCTCTGTCTGGATGGTTCAGGACCATCAGCTTTCTATGGGCCTCTCGGATCTTATTTTTGTTGGCTGTGGGACTGAAAGAGAGAAATGTTGCTCAGAAATGGATAATTCTCCTCAACAGAAGCAGGACGAGTACACAGGGCTCTGGAGTTCAACCCATTTGGTCACAGACGTGACCTTAATACTGCGCCGAACAAACATCTGAAGTCGCACCAGTGCAACCAGTCATTCCAGGAAACAAAACGTCTCGGACACACACTGGGCCCACATCGTACTCTAAGCCGGTCAGAAATAGTGAAGGCCGGGACCGTCGACATCTGCTTGGCCGTGGCCAAGCTACTCATCTACGGGTTTACATCGGGGGTCTTGGCGGTCCGGTGTCCTGCAGCTTTTAGACGTGTCTCTGCTTCAAAATGCCGGAGTCAACAAGCTGGACTCTGGAGAGCTTGACTGCATTCTGACGACTTCATTCAGCGATCGGACTCGGGGCTGTTGGAGCAGGGACACATCGAGAAGGCGCTGGACACCGGAGCTGAAGACCCCTGGTCTGAGTTGTTTGCTGCGGACAGCGAGTGGGGGCCTTTCAGCAGAGGCCAAGATGATAATCAGGTTTAATGTCACCTAAAATACTGCAGAAGAACTTCACTAAATTCAAGTCTGAAATAATTCTTAATAAGAAAAATGTCTTAAACGTAATGAGACATTCAGTTTGAGACGTTCACAGGCTGTTCAGTCCTTAAAAACATCTGCCCTTATAATTTAGATTTCCTGTTATTACATCTGAGATATTTTTAAGTTGAAATTTCAGCCTAATGAAGCATTTTAAAGAAATGTTCAGTAACTTTCCCTCGTCTTGTAGAATGCTGCTTCAAATAAAGAACTTTATGTACTAGATAGTTCATTATTTACAAGTCAAAAGTGATCTTAAAACAAGTGAACCTGTAAAACTGATGTTAAATGTGATGTGGTTGAAAATTTGGGTGCAATTTCACTTTATGCTGGTGCAAGTGCTGCAAAAAGTTACTCTAGAGCCCTGGTATATAGTATAAACACACATAGCCATCACAATCTATAACAACTCCTTAATTAAAATAGTTACATTTAATTTCCCTGTGGGATAAAGTATTTTTGAACTGAATTGCATAAACCATACAGTACAGTGGCTGTAGAGAAATACGAGGTGTGTCCACATACCTGACACCTAAAATAAGAGCAGCTTCTCTCTTTGTCATCTTTGGTTCAAACCCGCCTCTGTAGTAGCTGCCTCCAAAGGCCTGCAACAGCAGAAAACGCAACGCTGGCTGATCAAGGTGCAACTGTTGGCTTCACAGGACCAACAGGAACATTCTTCACACAGAGCCACCAGCGTGGTTCCCTTCTTACCGTCTTGGGAAAACTCTGAAGGGCCTGTTTCACTTGTGGCTCCATTTGTCTCATAGCCTGAATGGCGTAACGACCTGGCAGCAGAACACGCCATTCTTATCGGTAACTTTGTTGATGACAGTGATTTAATATTAAACACTGGGTCAGGACTGTTGGAAATTTTATTTAACCTCCCTTTATCATGAAAATGTCCAGTGCCTGGAAGAAATGCTGGATCTAACTTGTTCCACCTACAGATCACAGGACTTTATTTGCCACCGGGTGGCATGATCATTATTCTCCGGCTCTTTTTCTGGATCAGAACCACATCTCCCAGGTGCACACTCCATGCCGCCATGTTTCACGGTCTCAGGTGTGGATTTCGGATTTCCTTCAAAGCGTTCATGGCAAATCTGCACTCGGGAGATTAGGTGTCTGACTTTCCCATCTCACAAAATGTGAAACAAATATATGGAAATGCACATTTATGACTTTTTTACTATCTTTGTTTTGCTATTGTAAGGTTATGCCTTTAATCATGGAAAATTATTCTTGACTTGTCAAAATCAAAGAATATTCCCATTTACTTTTGTAAATGAGTGAAATTAGTCTAGAAATTTCTGAGTTCTTCAGCAGAAATGAACTCCATGGCCCTGATGCTCCACAGTATGCACTTCACTAAGGAAGATACTAAAAATATTCTTAATTTCATCTTTAAAGCAATATTCACTTTTAACTGAAGGAGTCTAAACAGAAGTAAAATTGTAAAATTGTTTAATTTTCCCTAAATAACATTTAATGCAACTCTACTGATGTGTCTCTACCATTAGCATTGGAAAGCATAAAGACTTGAACTAAAAAAACATTTTTGCAACATGTTGTTGATAATCTTTTTAATTAATCAGCATGCCTGTTTTCCCATGGACGTCATGGTTTACCACAGAGCTGCAGTGTAAGATCCAGGTGGCTGATCTGCAATGTTTTACCTGCAAAACCAGCTGCTGCCAGAGCCAGTCCCACCGCCACCATGGAGCTGGCCTGCAAGGACACAAGGTGGACGGATATCAGAAGAAAAAACGTAAACAAAAACTTTCCAAACGTAAATAAAGAATAGCTAAGCTTGCGCGGTCTCTTTATATTTTATTCAGATATCTGCAATCCATTTACCGTACTAATATCATTAAAATAGCTGATTAATGCTGTAAATAGCTTATTAGCTGTTTGATAACATGCTGTTAGGTCACAGACAGGTGAGAAGAAGGCTAATGTTAGCTTAGCTATTAAACTCAACGTTATCCGGTTATTTTCAGAACCCTGAACACATTTTCTGTAGTAATGTCCCTCTCAATGATAAATGACGGGTCCGACCTACCATGTCTCAGTGCTATGTTCCGTTTATTTCGCAGATTAGGATCATAACTTTTGACCTCTCGTGTTCTCGTAGCTAAGCGCAGGCGTTCCTGTGTTTATGTCGCAAATGGTTGAGAAGTGCCGTAAAAATCTTCCTTCGACAGCTGAAGCAGTTGACAGGCTCTGCTTGTTGCTATGGGTTCCTCTCACCCAACTGTACATTTAAATTAGGTAATAAACGGACAGAGGTGGGTAGGGTGCCCAAAAAATGTACTCAAGTAAAAGTACCACTTCTTCAAAATATTTTTACTCAAGTAAAAGTTAACAGTAACCGTCCAAGAAATTACTTAAGTCAGAGTACAAAAGTATTTCATAAAAAGGTTTCAAAAGTAGTAATAGTACTAATGAGATTATCACATTTAATATTTAAAAATGATGTGATCAGACAAATAAAAATGTAAAGCTATGTACAAATTATGCTACTTTTATGACTAAAATGAAAAATATTATCACAAATAAATAACATGATTACAAAATAACAAACCCCTGTAGAAGAAACACTGTTCCAAATACTCTTGGGTTTTTTTTTATTTAAAAAAATATTTTTACTCAAGTAAAAGTTAACAGTAACCGTCCAAGAAATTACTTAAGTCAGAGTACAAAAGTATTTCATAAAAAGGTTTCAAAAGTAGTAATAGTACTAATGAGATTATCACATTTAATATTTAAAAATGATGTGATCAGACAAATAAAAATGTAAAGCTATGTACAAATTATGCTACTTTTATGACTAAAATGAAAAATATTATCACAAATAAATAACATGATTACAAAATAACAAACCCCTGTAGAAGAAACACTGTTCCAAATACTCTTGGGGTTTTTTTTATTTAAAAAAAAAAAACATGACTCTAATACTTACAGTAGGCAATGCACTTAAACTGTATGTTAGAACAGGGTAAAGTACTTCCAGTGCCAAAATGGCACTTCAGGCTCAGCAGGTAGAAAATTGCATAAGCATAACAGAGCTTGTGCACAAACAAGAAGTCTCACTTTAACTTAAGCTGTAGGTGTGTCTGAGGCTCATGCATTTTTTTTTTCCTGTTAAAACATGTTTTTTCTTCATTCAGTAAAGTTTCTCACAGTGGGGTTGCTGGGGTGCCTGGTCTTTGGTTCGCTGGACCGGCCTTCCTTTGCCGCTTCTCCCTGCTGATCCCCGGCCCAGGGCCAGCCTGCGCTCATGGGCTGGGCGGTGAAGTGCACCTTGTGGCAGCGCTGGGGTGTCTGGTGGGTTGCACTTGGCCTGGAGCGGTGGGGGCCTGATTGGTATGGGTGCATGTGTTGTTCCTTGGATGGGCGGGCTGGGGTTGCTGACGTTGGCCGGGCGGCTTGGCAGACTCTCGCTTGGTTCCCTGCCCCGCTCATCAATGCATTGGGGGAATGTCAGCCCTGCTGATTGGGTGGTGCTGCGGAGGGTTGCACCAATTTTCGGTTGTGGGGCTGCTGACATTTTGGTTGGTTGGGAGGTGAATATGGAGCTGGGCTTGGTGATGGTTGTCCCTGGGCTGACGTTGCAGTGACAGTGATGTGGGTTCATTTGCATAGTTCCATGGTCATGGTGGGAGCTGCTGGCCCCAGGTGCAGGCCGCTTGCCGAGGGCTCCTTTGTGGGGGGATTGGTCCTGTCCTGGTGTTGGGTTTGGGGATCCATTATGGTGGCATGGCTTGGTGGCGTCGGCTCTGTTACATTTGCATGCATGGACTGGGATGGTGTTGTGCAGGGCTGGTATTTTGCCATTGTGGCACATTGTGTGGTGAGGGCCAGTAGGCGGTGGGGGGTGTTTGAAGCAGGGGCTGTGTCCGGAGCTTGCACTGTGTGGGTGTGTTCTCATCAGCATTTTAATGGAAGAGCTCTCCTGTGGGGGGGGGAGGAGGGTCTTGATGGGAGATTTGTGGCATCTTTGTTTGGGGGCATGTGTTTAATGTTTGCGTATTGGTAGGGGGTGACCCTGTGGGGAACTCATGTCAGGGATTGTGGGATGTGAAAGGTCCATGGAGTTGAGATTAGGGCTCACTGGGGGGGTTGAGACTGTTTCACCTTGGGATTGCTCTGGTTAGCTGGCTCTCCCAGGGTACCGTGCTCTGGGGACCTCTGGATGTCTGTGGCTCTGGTCTTCCTCGTGTCTGCTTCAGTTCCTGGGGGCAGAACTGTGGATCCCCATACCCACTACTGAGCATTCTTATGGAGAAATGTTACATACACAAGCACACTCACAGCCACGCACACAGAGGTGTTTAGATTCAGGTGTTTTTCAGATACTTGAAAACAGGGATCCCTAGAAGTCAAATACAGACTTCTAGGGTGTTGACTTGAGTTCTCCCTATGGTTCTTTCTCTCCTCAATTCCTATCTCATTCTTTCCCAATTAGCAAACACCTGGTGGAACTGCACGTCTGCTGAGCTTATCATATGAACTACTTCTCAGTCCAACACTCCTAAGAATGGTTGAAAACGGGATAATGTGAAAGCACTGTTGTGATGACATGCTGAAGTCAGAGTGTATGAAAGAGTAGGAGCTTCTTAAAGTGTAACTAACCCCCCTGTGAAAGCATAAACCCGCCCCTCATACATTTTGAAAAATTCCAGCAAAGTGGGTGGAGCCGAGAGATACTGAGAGGCACGGCGGAGTCTGGGGGTGAGAGGAGGGTGTGAGTGGGGCTGGGGTCAGGAAGAGCGAAGATCTGTTGCTTTCTTATAAACTTTCTCACTATATTTAGCGACTTTTAGATAAAAAAAAAAAAACCCAAAAACAAACAAGTGACAAATCTAGCTGCTTTTTTCTGTGTTGTTGGAGACTTTTATGGCGACAAAACTTTGCAGCTCAGTTGCAGCCCTGCTGTGTTATGAGTAATTAGAGAGCAGCGGTGAGCACTTCCCGCTTCCCAAGTGCTGCATTCAGTCTGACAGTCGTCCATCCTGCAGCATACCATCATCAATAGTTAGAGCAGAGGAGACACATTCCGAGTTCACACTGTAAATAAATCACATGTGCTAAGCTGAGTAACCGTGGTCACACTTGACTCACTATTCCAACTCCTGATTTGCCACCGGGCAGGTTGGGCTGAGATGGTTTTATACCTAAACATGGGGCTGTGACATAGTGTACCGACTGTACCGCTGTGACCAGTAGGAAAATTCAACTGCTTAACAACCGTTTGACCAAAGGAGGCCAGCATTGAGATGATTTTAGGCAAAATATTGCCAAACTAAACAAATTTACACAAAAATGTAAAAAATTGCACAGAAACATAAAGATAGAACCCTAAACAACCTATTTAGGCAGTTTATCAGCAAAAAAAAGTTGATTTGGGGGTTAGTTACACTTTAAAGAGACAGAGGCCCAATTTCAAGGCATCAAATTGTGAAATCAAATTTCCATGAAGTTATGTTTGATATACAGCATTTTTATATCAACTGAAGATAACATAGTTACTTGACTGTGCTATACAATGGCACTATGTGCCTGGAAATTACATAATACACCTCCTTAAAGAATCTGAAGAGGTTTAAAAAGTAAAAAAAACCCGACACAATTACAAAATTCCTATAGAATTTTTTTTCTGTGACTTCAATTTCATGGTTACAAGGCACAGATACTTTTGCACCAAATATACCTCCATGCTATGTCATATCCGTGATTTACATCAATGATAGATTGGTGCTAAATGGTCTGTGGGTAACAATCCTCTTTAACATTGCTTGACTTACTAATTGTGCCTTAATATATTAGCATGAAGTTGTGGGTTAGGCATATATGCTGTTTGTTCTACAGAAGGAGGTTTAAGGGCACTTTGGGTCAGTTTGTTGGAAAACCATAGTATTTCAATAGCAAGTTACTGCAGTGTGACGTGTTTAGGAGATTGATTGTAAAATGGTGGCTCATGAAGCATCAAACATGATTTTTACACTCAGATTGGCCACCTCTACAGTTCATAGAATACTGTGCGTATTCTATGAGCTGCAAATACTGTGTGCTGACGGTTGAGATTTCATTGTCAAGCATACAGATTGCTTACATTTCTCATAGGAAATTCCTTCATTTCTCACAATCCGAATGGATTCTAGCAAGTTTCATGAGCTAGTTGGGCGCCTAGCCCCGCTTCTTCTCCACCAGGGCAGCCACTGCACACCTGTCAGTGTGGCGCAGAGTGGCAGTCTAACGGCTGCGCTTCCGTACAAATGGCCTGCACTTGACTTGTATAGCTGGGGTTGCCACCCGTCCCGTAAAATACAGAATCGTCCTTTATTTGGCAGCTAAATTTTGCGTTCCGTATTAAACCGATACGGGATGCGATTTGTTCCATATTTTCATGAATGTCCAGACACAGACCTGCAGCCCATGAGCGGTTCTAGACATGGGCCAACAGGGGCCTGTGTCCCTGTAGAACTGGGACTGACCCTTGTTATGGTTCCTATACTGAATACATTTCTTATGATGATATTCGCTGACACAGAAACCGCAGCTAATCGATCCCTCAGATTGATTTCATTTTTTACCTTCACAGTTTTACTTAATACTTAATTAAAAATTAAGGTGTTTCTCTTGTAGCTTCAGTCATATTGCGATAGGATCACAGTTTCCATCTGCTCGATCAGGGGTCTGTAAACTGCAGCTCGCTCTTTGGCTCACTTAATATATTAAACAATGAAATGTTGCCTTGTTTTTTTTGTTTGTTTTTTGTTTGTTTCATTCTTTTGTTAAGTGCCCCAATAAAAAAACAACACTCGCCCCACCCTGTCACCCCTGGTAGATTTGGACTAGAACCAGCCCCTATCCCTAATCCTTAATTTGTATATGTTTTTCATTTTAGTCTTTAAAATACCATAATTTGCACATAGCTACATACTTTTGTCTGACAAAATTAAAATTTTTGATGACATAATTAAAAAAAATTAAATCAGATGTTATGATCAATTACTCAGTACTTGAGTAGCCTTGTCATCAAATACCTTTTTAACTCTTGCTTAACTAAAGTGAAGTAAATTTTTTTTTACGTTTACTTTTTACTTCTATTGAGTAAAAATGTGTTGACGTAGTACTACTCTTACTGGAGTACAACTTTTGGGTACACTAACCCACATCTGTGCGTTAAAGATCGCTTTCTTGATCACTCCTTTACAAAAACCATCACTATAAAATAAAGTATACCACAGCAGCGGCACCCCGCCCCATCAGAGTCCGGCGGCTCAGGCCTGAGAAGCCATGCAGGGTGTCCCTTATCAACACTGTCTACTGGGGCATTGCGATGTTGAAATCCCAACTTCTCCAACTCTGTTAACCGGAAGGCTGCTACCCTCGGGTGTGACGTCAGTCCCAGGTCCAAGTTCCGACTTCCGAAGGAAGTGGAACGCAGCATTACGCAGTCCCTCCAGGAAGTTGCGATCGCAACCATTAATGCGAATTCTCTCATCAGTCGCAATATTTGCGCGGACTTGCATTTTCCACCAGTCAAAGCAACTTTTCCGCAAATCTGACCAACGTCCTCTTTTTTTCCGGGGCATCCGGGGGAATTTCACTGACTGAATAAAATGTCCAGGTTTTAAACTGCGTGGAATAGAACAGCGATTATTTTATTGGCGTCCTCCCTGAGCTGCCGCCTCGTGGGCGGCTCGGAGCGAACGGTGGCGAAGTGCGTGGGGCGGGTGGAGCGGGGATGCATGCAGACAGACTGAACTCGGCGGGTTGCGCTCCAGCGCTGCTGCTGAGGTTTAAAGCACAAGTGTGGCTTTACGGACGAATCGCAAAATGAATTTCCTCCATACCGTCCCGATCGCAACAAATGGGCGGTGGAAGTGGGGGAGTGCCCCCCGACACTCGCATACCATCCTCCGTGCTGGACCGCACCCCTCACACACCTTCTCTTTCCCTAAATATAAGTAACTTTTTACATATGCACAGTTAATCAGTTACAATAACTTTTCAGGGTGCTATTTCAAGAAGGTACAGCAAATTTAACTTTTTTGTGAGACCATATTATGGCAAGAATAAAGCTTAAAAAAAGGTGCAACTTTGACCATAACTTTTTGAAAAAGGTGCCGCAAAATCAGTAATTTTAGACCGCTACAATCACACAAACACACAAAATCTCAACATCCTGGAGCAACTAATTACAACCAAAAGGGTAAGAAATAGTATAATAATTATTTCCCAGTGGTTACAGGTCATAGGTTCAGAGCTTACACTTGTATTTGTCAAAATGTGGTTACCAATTTCATTGACATCATGTGAAAAAAGAAACTTTTTCAGCCAAAATGCCTTTTCTATCCCATCAAGTCATTAACCAAAAACTAACGGATGACTCTGGTATGGAAAATGCAGAGATCCAGTGAGGCTAAACGTTCGCCTACAAGCGGCCGAGCTACCTAATGTGGATTTCCTGCAATGGTTTAACACGTAGAAGCTACAGTTGGCTTGTTGAATGAAAAGCTTGCATTAACACACAGGTAGTGTTCACCTGTAACGCCTGTGGGCTGCAGGGGAGTGTTGCACATGCCAGGGGTGTCTGGGCTGCTGTGGCATCCAGGTCTCCTACAGCTTAACTGTCTGCTATTACATTGTTTTATATAGAGCCCCCTGCTCAGGGTGATGGTGCACATCTGCTGACTGTCTGTGAGGAGCAATTTAAACCAGAACATGTCCTGCTGCGTCTTCTTCTACCGTTGGACCGAAACACGGCTGCAGCTGACACAATGGGACAGTGAAGGGCCTAATTATTGCCCCTATCATTTGCATAATTACAATGTATTTTTCCGAGGCAGAGGCAGTATAGAAATTGTAAATTGTAGTGGACTCGCCGTCTCTCCTTAGTGGAAGTCAGACTTAAATGGAGAGAGCCTGTGCTGCTAGCCAGGCTCAGGCAAGAGGTCCCAATCAGCCAGCCTCACAGGCTGCACATTCAATAGGATTTAAAAAGCCAACTGTGTGGAGAAATAAGAGTTTTGCCCCTCAAATCATATGGAATTACAGTGCTGGATGCATATGGGGGGAGAGCCAATGGCAGGCACAAAAGCCCGCAGGAAGCAGCTATTTCTGTGTGTTTTATTAACCCAACCAAGCAATTTAATTCTTTTGTTCGGGGGAGTTCTACTTCATTGATTAACAAAAGCGGGGATATAATTTTTTCAGCCCCTTTTGAAAAGCCTGAAATGTCAAGCCTTTTAAAGGAGATTATTCTGCCTGTGTGTGATGAATAGAGCCCAGAGTAACCTTTTGTCTACAATTAAATATTCCAGCATAAATATAAAAGAAAATCAGAGATGGGGAAGATTGAGTCAGGAGAGATTGGAGAGGTAGATCCTCTGCCCGATAGTGGCAACAGCCTGGCTCTAATTAGATATGCCAGGCGGGCTGCGAGCAGTCACTCTCCACAGCACGCCGAGAGAGGAGGCAGCCTGAGAGAGGAGGACAGAGGAAACCTATCTGCTCATCTGTCTGTCCAGCGCCTTCCTCTGGGCATCCACCAGGTATTTCTGGAGACTTTGTTTTGTTTTCCACCGTTTATTTGTTTTGCCGGCATCTTCGCCACGAGAGAGGAAGAGTTTAAAAGGCAATGCCTTCTGGGAACTGCATAACTAGACAGAGATGAATAAAAGGAAAAAAGTTGTGAGATTGTTTATGATTCTCAGCCCTGATTAGGAATGATAATGGGATACTTTAGGGACTGTAAGGTTTTTTATTCTTTACTCAAGAGGCAGACTGTGGGAGATGAAGAGGGATGATATGAAGTTTTAGTTTTTGCAGCGTTGCGTTTGCTTGTTGTTCTGGAGTCACAGTTGGACTTGGCATTCGCATTGTTCTCCTTGGAGGCTGAGCTGCAGGTGGACCTGAGATGATCTGCATCTGAGCTTTCCAGTGTTGTTCTGAAAACATTTATCTGATGGGATGAAGTTTTCTCATTTCAAAAAATCTGAAATTACTGCAGATGATCGTCATCTGAAATGTGGTTAAGCTGAATGTATTCATTTATTGATACATACTAGACTGCAAATGTACTAATCTGCAGCCTAATATGTGCTAAGTCAGGTTTGGACCTCCTGTCAGGGGATTATTTCCCCAGCCAATCATTTTCCAGAGTGACCCATTAGGGATTCATCTGGCTGGAGGCGTGGTGCTCCTTTGGCTCTTTGACATGACGTGTTCATACCCAGTGGCAGTAACATAGTTTATGTTCTTCTCAGATTTTTATCAGGACTTTGTTCGTCTTTAATGCTCCTGTACTTTTGTGTGGTTTTTTTTTATGTCAGCCAAGAGCCGGAGTTAGCCCACCATCGAGGAACTTTCATCAGCAATAAACGTTGTGCAATAAGAGATAACCAAAATAATCTGTATTAAACAGTGTTGAATTACTCTCAGATTTTTTAATAAGCCTGAAGGAAACAGATGAAATGTTTCAAATTTACATTTTAATTTTAAAAAATCATACAAAATGCTGATAATGTGCGAAGTTTAAATGAAAATTTCAGAATAAACCTTCTCATAAACTTGTTTTACAAGAAGTTGTCAAATCAACCAATCCCTCAAAACATGCAAAAATAATAATTTTATGTTGTAAAATACCGTTTACTGCATTAATATGTTTTCGTTGTAGTTATGTGTGTTTAAGTTCCACATTGTGATTTATAAATTCAGCACAACAGGTGTGGATTTCTGTGAACAGATGATTTTTGTATAAATTCAAGGGTCAGGCATGTTTTGAAAATATTAGACATGATCCCAGAGATTACATTCAGTCATTTCTTTCTTTATTCACTCTGTTCTGTGATCACTGGGTCAGATACTAAAAGTTTTTATTTCCTATTTATTAAATGCATCAAAACCAAGAACACTCACTATTTCTGGTCTACAAATGCAACACAAAGACCGTGAACATAGATTTACTTTTTCAGAGCATAAAATCAGATGAGGTTCAGGCATATGTGCTGCTGTGCAGACAGGGATAGAGTTAATCTTTTAATTTCCTGTTGCACTCAAAAAGAGTACCTCTATCAAAGGGTCTGCACACATTTCCTCCTTTTTGTGTTTTAATCAGAATCAGTCAAAATCAGAACTGAAAATTGGTATCAACCCCAAAATCCTTGCATTTCAACGAAATGCCCAAAGTTTGGACCCGGACCAGATCATTTCAAATGAGCAGATGAGTAAACATCTATATTTTTTAAACTGTGATGATACTATTTAAGAATGACCTCAAAATACTATAACTGCTTTCATCTGATATATTTCTGAAGCAGTGTTTATAACAACAAAGTTGTTAAAGGATTCCTGACCTCACATTGTTATCAATAGACTTCCCTGTTCAGATCCTCTTGGAAAGCTGACATCATAAAATCTGCAGTCATTCTTTGAAATATGAGAGACTTTGGTGAAATCAGAACAGTGAGCTGTTCCGTTAAAGAAAAGGCACCACAAGCAAAGCTATATTTGAGCAGACCTTATGGAGATTTAACAGGCAACAGTGTTTTCTAATTTGCTGAAGGAGCTTCATTTTTCTTTCGTGAGGCCACGGTAATTTCTGAGAGTCCTCTGGAAGCAATCTGCGAACACTTTAAACACTGTTCTAAATTCAGTTCTGTTGTTTTTTCCTCTCTTTGTCAGGTGTTGCAGACTTTGCTTTACCTTTGCTGTGAACTCTGGAACTAAATCAGTGGCAATGGTAGCAACTCTTTACAATCTCAGTGGCTCTCTTTAAAGCGATTTCTCTTTAAACTGATTTATTTTAAATGACTTAAATGCATTTTTTTCAAATTACACTAATTTGAAAGTTAAATCTTGAGGCTGCCTTTCAAAAACTGGGAATTTATCATTCAGATTATGATTTCATCTGTACATCATTATTATATTCTGCTGATTCAGAGGATCAAGAATTTGTATTTTAAATATGCTTCCTTAAAATGTCCTCATATTTCTCATATCATTTCATGTTTACAGCATGTTCATTGTTTACTGATTTTTTTTTTTTTTTTTTTTTTTTTTTTTTTTTACATTATTTGCATATACAAATGGGACCTTTTTGCAAATTAAAATAAATGAACTCAACAGTTCCAGTAAAAAAATCCATATAACTGTAACTAATGATCCAACATGACACAGGCCATAAAACACTGACTAAAGAATTGTTTAAATGTACACAAACAACCAAAGTAAAACTGTCAGTGTCATTTTTATTTATACAGCAAAGTTGACCAAAGATTAAAAAAAAAAAAAAAAAAAGATAAAAAAGTAAAATAAAAAACATAGAAGTGAGACAATGAGCTGTTAAAACAGCGAAAACAAGTAGAAACCACAACATTGGAGACCTGATGAGAGTCAAAGTGAACTCCAATTAAAAGCCAGTGTTAAATAAGGGATTTTCCAGGAGGGACAGAATGGGCTCCAGGGTGCAGTTGAATGGTTTCTCTATTGGTTTCTGGGGGGGGGAGTGACACTGCAAAAGTTCACAGGGAAAACAAACAGATCTGTCATGGGAAAACAAGGCAACAAGTCTCATTGAAACTGATGTTTGTTTGGGCTCTTTTTCTTATTTTAGTCCTTACTTTCTGTTTTATTCTAGAAAGTCAAGTTTCTGTTGCTCTGTGTTCTCTGTGCTTCCTGTTCTCGCCCACCCGTTTTTTGAGTTTCTCTCCTTTTGTCTTTGTATTTCTGTCCCTTTCATGGTGAGTTCTGTTTTCTAGTGTTTGCTGTCTGTGTATTTAGTTTCTTTTCTACTGCTTATCAATGGATAATATTCATGTGCCCTCGTGTTCTTCTCTGTTCATTTTTCTCTACTAATCCACTGTTCTCGTGTTTCACTGGTGATTCCTCCTCAGTATATTGTCCCTTCTGGTTCTCAAGTTGCTAAAGAGTTTGTTGCTGAAATAAATGGCACTTAGATATTGACTGTGGTAATGTCTGAATTAAAATGTAGTTTAAGTTATTTAAAATATGTGTTCCCTTACGAATCAGCTGACCTGTTATTTGCTCTGCTAACAGTCCACTTGCTGAAGCAGGTCGACCGATCGCTCAGGGCAGATCTTAATGTTTGGCTGATGTTAATACCAGGTCTTAGCAGTGCCTAAGTCTTTGCAAGTTCCTTCTGTTTACTCACCTTTGTGTTCTGGATTTTTGTTATACATGTTTTGGATTTATAGATTTGAAACTTTAAAACTGCAGTATGTAACTTTTATGAAAAATATGTTTTTAGATATTTGTTAAGATTGTCATTATGTCGTGACAATATAATATAAGACAGATAATCTGTGGAAAAAAATCAAGCTCCTCTGCCTTCTCCCAATGCTCCCAGTACTAACTGCAGAAATCCTCCACTCAGTCAGAAACAACCAATCAGAGCCAGGAGGAGGGTCTTAGCGCTGTCAGTCACCCTCATGTTCCCACCGCTCACACACTCCCCCTGCTCTCTGCTATGCTACAGCTGGTTCACCACAACATAGCCTGATGCTAATGCTAAGGCTAGTTAGCATGGCCACCGATGATGGCAGATAAACAGTTTTCCTGGAACGGAGAGTTGTTTCTCCACCATTAGCACATTTAGCAGCGCGTACACGAGGGTGACTGACAGCACTAAGCCCCTCCTCCTGGCTCTGATTGGTTGTTTTAGGTCGGGAGCGGAGCATTTCTTCAGACGGCAATAGCAGCTCAGGGAGGAGGTGGAGGAGCTCCACCTGAAGGATGTAAAAGGAGGAGGATGTAAAAGTCACATACAGCAGCTGTTAAAGGGCCTTGTATTTCCATGACTCAAATTGCCAGTGTTCTCAGTGTCTTTTTTTTTTTTTTTTGCTATTGTTAAAAGAATAAAAACGTATAGAAGTTGAATGAATGTATGGCAGGTATTTCTACAGAAAATAAACACCTTCCTAGTTTTTTTCTAATAACTGTAAGCATGTCCTCTGTCCTCAGGAGTGATAAAACACGAGGATTACCCCGGAGCATGCATGTACCATCACAGCTCTAACACATATACATAAATCTCATGTCACCTCCATCCCAGCAGCCCGTTTCGTCCCAGAGGGCTTTATCGCAGCCATGTGGAGGGCTGATTGGAGGGCGACAGCAGTAATGACTGCAGGTCAGGAGGTCACAGCCCTGTTATGATAAGTAAACTCTGAGGTCACGCGCTTAAACGGCGGGCGGCTCTGAGGGCTGATGATGCCTGATAAGAGCAGATGAATAATATTTTGTTATTTTAACAGCTTGAATAAAAAAAAAAAAAAAAAAAAAAAAATTCAAAATGGAATATGATTTTGGATCATTTGCTTGATGTTGAACTCTAGATTAGCCAGTCTGGTGACTTTAAAGAAATAACAGTTATGGATATTTTTTTGTTTGGTTAATTTAAAGGTTGTAGAGCAGCATGTTTTTGCATAAATGATAATAAATGTATTGTTTTTACTTTAGAAGCAGCCAAAAACTCCTTTAAAATTGAAGACTCAATAACGACAGTCCACATCTGTCTTCTTTTACTGTTAATTTAAGCTTAAGATCACATAGCTGGCAGGTATATGTTGTTTGGTGAAACTCAACTTTAATAATGATGCTTTGTAAAGCTACTGCTGTTTTAATTTACCTTAAGTCTCGTAACATGCTGATTTGGCAAACATATACGCTTGAAAGAAATGGGATAATCAGTTTATTGGGAAATTTATCTTTTAACCTACCTGCAGAGAAAACCTGCCTGAATTTGCAGAGCGTTGCAGAATTATTCACACCTCTTAAACTTTTTTGCATTTTGTCACTTCAAACCAAAGCTTAGTTTATTTTATTGGGATTTTTTAATTTTTTTTTTTATTTTTTATTTTTTTGTGAACGACCAACATGAAGTAGTGTCTGCTTGGTAGTGAAATGGAAGGAAAATGTGTCTCTTTTTGGGGTATGTCTCAGCCAGCACATCCAGACCAACATTTTTACCCTATTCCTCTTAGCATAACAGCTTATGCTCAGTAAGACTGGATGCAGAGAATCTGTGAACATTAAATTTTAACTCATCACAGATTCTCAGTTGGATTTAGCCCTGGACTTTGACTGGGTCATTTTAACACATGAATCTAAACCACTTCATTGTATTGTTGGCTTTGCAATTAGTGTTATTGTCCTGCTGGAGGGTAAACCTCCAGCCTCAGCCTCTAGTTTTCTGCTAGTTTTCTCGCAGCATGATGTTAACATCACCATGTCACATTGTGGGGATGGTGTCCTCTTTGTGGCAAATAGTTTAACTTTTTCCTACACAAAAACCTTTTGCAAAAAGTTCAGTTTTGATCTTTTGATTTTTAACAATTGCCCACTGGGGCTGTATTTATTTTCTTTATGTCCTATTTTGTTTCATGTATCAACCAATCACAGCCCCTAGACGACAGTGCCACACCTAGAAACGGGGTCAATCACACCTCCTCACTATCGACTCCTTGCGCGGAGTCGCTCTCAGCAGCTGACTGAATCACTCTTAAACTGGGACTGCTTGGCAGGAATTTTTAGGCTGACATAGAAGCTCTCTGAGAGAACTCTGAGGATCTTTGAGAGTTTGTAGAGATTTGTAGAGCACACGACTGATA
The DNA here is from genome assembly GCA_014839685.1 of Anableps anableps. Lineage (NCBI taxonomy): Eukaryota > Metazoa > Chordata > Actinopteri > Cyprinodontiformes > Anablepidae > Anableps > Anableps anableps. Next base: position 36,519,607 of record CM026070.1, on the reverse strand, counting down.
GTTGCCCTGTCAACAGATTCTTGTACTTGAGCTGTGGATCTCCACAGCTCTTCTTTGACTCATTTTGGGTGGAGTCTATTAGCAAATTTGGTGATACACGAAAACAGCCGGTTGGACTACATACTATTTTGGGGCATCTGAAGTAAGATGTAATGTAATTTTCAGATTTCTGTTTGTAAAAAATGTCTAACATTGTACTATTTTTCTTCTTTGCGATTATTCAATTCAATTCAGTTTATTTCTATTGCGCCAATTCACAACGAATGTCGTCTCGAGGCACTTTCCAAAAAAATCATTTCAGTTCAATCAGACATACATTCCAATTGATCCCAGTTATCCAACAGAGTAGAAAGCTCAAAAAAATTTTCAAAGTAGTTCAAAAAATTTCTAAGGAAACACAGCAGATTGCGGTGAGTCATTGTCTTGTAGCATTCACTCCTCCTGGACGAGCACGTAGCAGCCATAGACAATCGCTTGTGTTGTGTCGACTTTACATACCAAGCATGCATTATGTCCTACTTTGTGGTGTTCTTGACATAAAATCCCCCCCAAGTGCAAGAAACTCTTTGGCTTCAACATAACAAAAATAAAAAGTTCTAGGAATGTGATGGTGAATCCTTTGCAAGGCACCATAAATGAACATTTCATAATTCTGGAAAATAAGGATGATTGTGCTAAATTTCATTGTGTCTCTACTAATGAATTGATGAAACCAGAAACACAAGAATTCCTTATTTTCACATCCTAAGATTTCTAGGCTAACATGCAGGAAGGCAGCTGGTCACACAGCGGTAGGTGGACAGAAATCTACAGACACATAGAGCACATTTACAAATCTGGCATAATGCTGATTTTTACTTTTCCCAAAGAAGAGTGCTAGGTTGGCAGAAAGGAAACAAGAATTATTCAATCAGCTCTCCCACCACATCCAGATTTGACTGCAGCCACGTAAAGCTGACCACCTAATCCTTTTATCAAACCCTCCGATGGAGCACTCGTATTGGAAATTCTTGGGGAGAGAAATAATATTAAGGTCATTTCTATCTCTGGTTTATTTTATCCTTCAAAAATAACCCATGCTTTCCATTTTTTATCTTGAGACAATAATTACTTCAGGTTTGGGGATGGGGGAAGCAGCTGCTTATTATGAATGTTCTCTGCCCACAGAGGGGAATCTCTGTCCTCATCAGTAATAACAAATTCATTTTTTCACTCATTAAATAAGATAGATTTAATAAAATGCAGCATTTGTAGAAGGATTGTGAGGTTTGGTCAAACAGGTGTGAGAGGGAATGTGATGCAGGCAACAGAGTGATGACGACAAGTAAAAGTAAAATGGCTGTTAGGGTGCTTTCTGAGCTTCTTGGAGTTCTATTTTATTCATTACCTTGGTTTAATTTAAAAAGGAAATGTTAGGATTAATTTATAAGGTTTGGAAAGATGTAAAGTGAAAGAAATTCCTAAAAATTTGCTCATAGATTTAACTTTTTTCAGATTTAAGTACAGCCTTCTTTAAAATTCCAACCAGGGTCTGTCTGTTCTAAATTAGACTAATGCTGGGGTGTCCAAACTTTTTGATTACATGGCCCAAATCTTCAATTCAAAAAGTACTTAATGGCCACAAATATATAATTTGTTTTAAAAACTAAAGTCACAAAAAATTAGATTGCAATTTTATTTTTTTTAGCTGCTCGGGAAAAATATGAGCTTCCAATATTTCATTTAAATATTCAAGTTGTTTGTCGGAAAATCTTTGCGTGAAACACAGTGAATCCAAAACTTGAAAAGGGCTTTTCCTTATTAAGTTGAAGGCATCCAGTTTGTAGATTCTTTTGTACTCGCTTTCAATAAATAGAACATTTCTTTTGACTATGCTTAGCAATAAGAACATGATTTGGGTCACTGTTTGCTTGAAAATTCTTACTGTATTTAGCAAAGTTTATTAAATTATTTTAAAGGAGATTGGGGTGCCCCAAAGTCTTTTTGAGTAAAAGTCTCTGGATAGATGTGGTCTTATTTACTATGAAAGCTTGGTTATAAAAGGATTATTTGTCACAATCCGGTATGTCTGGGTTTCTTTTGTTTGCATTTTTAGTATTTCCGTGTGGTTTATTTATTTTCAAAAGGTCTTGCCAGTTTTAGTTCATAACCATTACTTATCCATCTTATTCCTGGGAGGGTTACTGTCGAAACGATGATGGCTCTTACTTCCGGTGAACGCCGGAAGTAGCAGTAAGGTATAAGCTAATTCGTGGTTTACTGACTAATCTACTGAAATGCGTTCATTATAGATGTTACAATTCTCTTTTCTTACCAATATTGTATCATTCTTTAAACAAAAATAGTGTTAACTAAAACACCCTTGAGCTCGGGTATGTGTTGCGCTGTTCATGGCTGTACCAACAACCGGACCAAGCTGAATTTGTGGCAGCAACCGGAGCATGTTCCCGTGATAAGCGCTTGTTTTCATCGCCTACCGACAGATGAGGAAACGCAAGACGCTGTACGTATGCTTGGTTCACTTTGTGGACAAAAAGCCAACGGAGGAACACCCACATCCTTCATTGTGTTTGGGCTGCGACAAAACTATTCGGAAAGAGACGCCGGATCCTTGAAAGGATTGACAGCAGTGACAGGAGAAAACCAGGTATGATTGCAGAGACAGTATCTGGTTTTAATGTAAAGGTTTTATCTATCGTGTGTGCATATAAACAAAAATGTTGGTGTGTTTATAGTGTGGAAAACCGTAATTTGTCACACCTCGTTATTTGCATACTGTGTTTTTACTTCTCGACAGGCTGGACCAGACTGAGGAGCTGCGTTCTGCACTGCAGCCACCCAGCGATGCCCAGACTCGGCGGCCATGCCCAGGGTTGGAGGCCCACACCACGATCACACGTGGAACGAGTGCACTACTCCCAAACTCTGCTGCAGGCAGTATTCTGCAGACTGATGCAGATTCCCTCTTGTAAACGACAATCCGCTCATCACACGCTTGTCTTGCCTGCAGCATTTTCTCCTGCTTCCTCCTGCAGCTTTAAACAGGTATTGAGCTGCATAGTTTTTAAAGGATCGCAGGTTTTTATTTTAATTAAATTTTTTTTAAAGGCTTGCAACTTTATTACAGTAAAGAAAGCATATTTTAAAAAAGCATTTTTGTGTTAAAATGATTCATCTGTTCATACTGTCAGTTATATTATATACAGTAGTTGTATTCTTATGAGGTTGTTTTTTGCTGTTGCAATATATCATTTCCAAATCTGGGATCAATAAATTACTTTTTTCTTATCTTACATGTCCGAATGTCAAAAGGGTTTTTTGTTTTTTATGTTACTGTTCTCTGAGCAGTTAGCGAGTGTACTACACACTCAAAATAATAATAATAATAAAAAAAAAAAAAAAAAAAAAAAAAAATCAGGAATTTTCAACTTCAGAATTCGAGGTCCAGTGTCGTGCAGCGTTTGAGTCTCTACTTCAAGACAGCTGAGTCAAATAATAAAATCAAAATGATTCTTAAAACTGCAAAAACAATCTTCTTGTACCTTCTACAGCAGTGTGGCTGCACGATCTGCCTTGCTGTGCAAAACATGAGCACCCTGCTGTTTGTACTTCACCTGACGCTGAAACCAAAACTAAGGCTCGGTAATGTGGAGTTTTAAGGCTTTGGCTGGGCTCTATGTCTGATTTAAGGTTGATTAAATTGTGCACCATCTCTTTATTACTGTGAGGATACTGATAAACTTCAGATATTTTCAGATTGCTCATCACTTTGCCCTCTGAAGCAGCAGAGTCAGTCAAGCAGCTAAATATGCTAATGTAGGCTATCTGAGGCCAATTCCTCAGGTCATCCTACAACCTTTTTAATAGCTGTAAGTAGCGATAAGACAATATCGCTACATCTGAGCTGTGATTGTTGATATTCCCACATATTTTATAACCAAAAAACTGTGACAAAAGAGGATTAGCACGTTGGTAGCACATAAACAAAACCCGGTTCCAGTTCGTGGTGGAAGTCGCATGCATAATTCACGCACAGCCTCATGGGGGCTAGGAATGAGGTGGTTAAGGTGTTGCCATACCTGTTAATCACTTCATGTTCATGTCAAGTTTATTTGCATAGCACATTTCAGCAACAAGGCAATTCAAAGTGTTTTACATCATGAAAACATAAACACGTCAGACAGTCATTGGTTGTGAAACCAAACAGGTGGGTTTTCAGCCTTGATTTAAAGGAACTCAGTGTTTCGGCTGTTTTGTAGTTTTCTGGAAGTTTGTTCCAGATTTGTGGAGCATAGAAGCTGAATGCTGCTGCTCCATGTTTGGTTCTGGTTCTGGGAATGCAGAATGTTTAGTTTCTTAATTTATTCTTGTTTTCTGTTTCTTGTATGTTTTGTATTTATTACTCTTAGATTATTTCCAGCTTTCTCCCATTTGGTTCTAGATCCTTCCAGTCCCTGTTCTGCTCCTTCTGTGTTTTATCATTCACCTTCCCTCAGTCTGCCTGGTTGCCTTTTCTCCCAGATGCACCCTGTTTGTAATCAGTGACTGATATGTTGTCAGCAATCACACTCGTCAGTATTTAAGCTCCTGGATTTTCATGAAATTCATAAAATCAAGAAAATTATGGACAACTGGTGCTTTACATCATGTTATAATGTTATTCCCTCATCAAAAACATACCTGGAGTGTTTCCTTGATTCTTTCATGCTTATTTGAGAAAGCCTTTAATCTCCATGGCAACCATTCAGCTGTGCAAAAGGCATGGGTGAATACAGCTCCACCTTCGAGACACAGTTCCACCTCGGAGCTGCAGTTTCTAAACTTCCAAGCTTCTGCCTCACAGAGTAGCAATTAGCAAACACCTGGTGGAACTGCACATCTGCTGAGCTCATTATACAAGCTACTTCTCAGTGAACAATGGTAAAAATGTTGTTAAAGGGTTAATAGAAGAGTGCTGTTGTGATGACTTCCTGAAGGCGGAGTTTCAGAAAGAGCAGGAGTTTTAAATGAGACAAAGGTGCAATTTCAAGCTGTTGAATTACGAAGTCAAATTTCTTTTAAGTCGTATTTGATAGAGCATTTTTATTACAACTGGAGGTAACATAGTTGCTTGATTGTGCTATAAAATGGTATTATGTGCCTGAAAAATACATCATACTGCCCCTTTAAAGAGACTGCTTTACAACAACAGAGTGTCTTCAGTCAGTAGTTTCTTCAGAACCACTGTAGTACAGACTGCTACAGAAGATTCTTCCTGTCCACAGTCATCAGCATCTTCGACAACTCTTCGAAGAACCTTGGATAATATGAGTCACAACAACATTTAATTTCCCTTTGGGATCAATGAATTTTTTTTCAATTGAATCAAAGTTTGTGGTTGTAACGTGTCGTGAAAAGTTCAGGGAGTATGAATACTTCAGGAGATATTTGTCCTTTTACTGTCAAACTGGACGTTGTTTAATATCCTCAGAGTCAGCTGCGCTCAGCACATTTGAAAACTCTTCCAGAGTTCAAAGGGCAACACCACCAATGAATATGCTCATTCAAGTGTGTTGTTATATAACACTGAGTTGCTCAGTTTATGAATCAATTGTTTGCACCAGAAAAAAATACCCAAAAGACAAAAAATGCACTGAATTAACCTTAAGTGGTGCTTTAACACGAAAGTAGTTTTCCTGCCGCCCAGCCTGAGTTATGGTTACTGTTTTTACCTCACTGATGGAATGGCCCATCTTTTGACCTGGACATAGCTGTGCCGTCAGTGGCGCCAGAATTTAACTGACCCTTTCCCATTAGTCTTTTAGCCAGACTGACCATGCAAGGACCCAGACTATTTCTCCATTTCTGTCCACTGTCAGGTGGGATGATGTGATAATGGGATAACAAGTCATAGTTCGCTCTGCACTGGGTACTCAGATGTGTTTGTGGGTGGGTGCATTTTCGTCCAGCAGCCTGTAATCCTCCTCCTGAGGAAAATAAGTGCAGGGTGAGAGTTGGATTAAGAGTACCCGCTCATAAACTATGTCTGGTAGCAGTCAGTCTGATTTGAGGAGAATATCTGGGTTTTTTGTGACTGAAAGTGATGTGGGTTGTAGAGCTCTGTTAAATATTTGACCCCGGGTCCTATTGTAGGAGCAGATCAGGTGAATATTAACAGTTGTGTGAAGAAAGCACGAAGCTTCTCTTAGATTCAGAAACATTATGCAGTTTGTTTCAATCAAGGTGATCAACCCAGAGAGCATGTAAGGTTGCAAGACAAGAACAGCGAAAGAAAGGAATAGAAAAAGGAAGCAGGCACTTCTTTCAGAGTTCTCCATGTCAGCCGTGTAAGAAAGCCGCCAAACCAATAATTTTGTCAAGTTCTTTTTTTAGCTGAGCGGCTGAAGCGTCTTTGGATTGCCACATGTATAAAGGCAGCCCATATAAAGCCATTCACAGCAGTGAATGAGCACGCCATCTGTGGAGCTTTCTTATTTCCTCTTCTCTTTTCTTCTCCTCCTTTTTCAAGCCTTGTAATCAAATTTGAGCAAAATCAAATGGCGGGAGGATAGAAGGAGAGCAGTGGGGGGGGAGAGGGTTCAATGAAAGTACCTTTTGTTGGTCTGAAACGAGCAAGTAATTTACAAAATGCCCTCCCTTTGTGCAGGGGGCTAAAGGAAGAAAGAAATCAGTAGCTTTTAGAAGCTAGGCCTTGCGCTGCGACGGGCAAGATAATGAAAGCCGCCTTGTGTTTGTGGACTAGAGAGCATCTCAAAGGCAGACCGGGCCCCAGCTCAGGGTTAGCTTGACTGCTAGAAAAAAAAAAAAAAAACACAAAACAAAACCAAAAGGAAGAAAAAAAAAAGTATGTGTGTGAGTTTGTGTGTTTTGTAAAGAGCAGCAAAACAAGACTACTCTTAGCAGACACACTCTGAGGAACAGACAGAGTTGTGAATGCTGAGGAGAGAAGAGGAGCAGAAGAACATCTCCTGATTCCCTCTTACCTGTTGTCCTGCTGCAGATTCATCTGCCTGGTAGCCCCTCTGCTGAGGAGTCTGAAGCAGAGATGAAGATGAGGAGGAGGAGGAAGCATTCATAAGGAGTCATTGTGCTGCCGGATTACAAAATACGGAGGATTCACGCCGACTGGTCGCAGGGTGACGAGCATCCTTTTCTTGCGTGGATTTGCTTATAGCATTATCTGAGGACGCCGGTAGAGACAGCGCTCACCCCGGATTAAAGGTTAGTAACCTTCCTTTTTAATGCACATCAAACGCTGTGTTACATGTTACTTATTAGTAAAACTTGCTAGCTCATAAACAGGTGCTGGATAATGCTATGAGGGCTGTGAATGTAAAGTGTCTTTGTGTGTGGCCTGCAGATTAGTTCCTGATTTCCAGTGATGGGAGCGAATCCTGAAGTGTTGTCCTGCTGCAAAGGCTCCGGTGAGTCCTGACAGGTTACATTCTCTGCTGGACAGCAGCTGCTGCTCTACTATCTCTACCTCTCCTCCAGCTGTCTTCGTAGCTTCTGCCTTTCTCACTCAACCATGGGGCTGCACGCAAACTTCTGGCATCCTGTGTGAATCCGTTTGGTGAATATTGTGTCATCTCCTAGAACAGCGTAAAATGATTGCATTTCAAGTTGTTTTTTTTTTTTTTAACAAGAGGAGAAATATTTTTATCCAAAGTGTTTTTATTTTTCCAAGCTGAAGCTAAAAATTACAATCAATTTTACTCACCCAAATTGATGCTGCGTGTGTGAATTTGAGCAATGTAGTGTGTTTCATCACATCAGATATTTAGTGAAATGTATGTTGTACTGTTTTGTTCAGAAGATGATACTGTAACATATCCAGGGAGGGTTGTGAGCGACCTAACTCTCTGTGATCAGCTGAATATTATATAACCAAGAGGCAAAGGAAGCAACTTTTAAAGGTCTGAATCCAGCTTTTTTGGGTTTGCTGCAAAAATCTGCAATCATTTTAAGGGAAACTGAGCACTAATGAAGTCATATCCCAAAATTACCACTACTTCACCTCATTAATCTACTCAACAAAGCCTGTGTGTATTATTTAAAAACAGACTGCTTTCTCCTCCTTAATATAAATATATTGTGTTTAGCAGCGCTGGTTCAATACTGTCTTGCTTCTCCTGCTGCTGGTCATGAAGTTGAAATAGTTGTCAAAACTGTTCAATAATTCAAGCACTTTGGCATTCAGGCTTGAATGGATGTTATTATCAACATGCATATCATTATGCTTGTAGGTGTCTCTGTAAATCACTTATATTTTGAGTGCTTGAATAAAAGTACTTCTTGGTATTTGTGCTCAGAAGACAAATGTAACTTTTTTTCTGCTAGATTTTCCATCTTTCTTCATTCATCTAACGCCATTCACTGTAAAAGCTGCCAAGAACAAAAAGCTTTTTGGATCTTCTGACCAAAAGCAGCCTAATGTGTGATGGTATGATGAGAAATGGAACCCTAAGATCATAGACTGATCAAGCTAACGACACAAATTTTAATCAGAGGTCCCTCCATCAGCAGCAGCAGCAGTCATAGCTGGACAGTCAGTTAGCCGGCAGCACGAATAGCACGAGATCAGGTCAAAGATGAACAGTTTGTCCAAAATAGATGCAAAGACACTTAAATGTATGAGAGCTTCACAATATGAATCATAACCATTATTATCATTTCAGCCATGTGCAAAATCACAGCTGCAGAATACCTTTTGGATGTCATATTTGGTGCCATGCATTTAAACTCTGCATGCCAGTAAAATCTTTGACCAGGTTTTGCCCACATTTAAAAGACAGTTATATTCAATAACTTAGCATATTATTAAAAAGTTCATTTATTTCATTAAATTAATTAACCACATGAAACTGCATAAATTACACACAGACTGATATTTTCAAGCTTTATTTTTATTAATTATGATGATTTTTCTGATAATAACTTATAAAAACATGTCAGTAAAGATTAGAATATTACATCAGATCAATAAAATGTTTTTTAATACAGAAATGTGAGCTCATTGAAAGACAGTTCAAGGAAAATGATGGGGGGTCAGTGTGATGATGAAAGAGAAGACTGTGGAGAATGTGGGGTAACAATAATTAATATCATCTTTGCAATCTTCAGTTTCCTGTTTTTCCAATATTGTGTGGATTTAAAAGAAACCAAGAGGAACTAGAAACACGCGTTCAAAACCACTAACTTCTGTAAACAATAGTGTTAAACTTTCACAACCGTGCTGTGTTTGTACTTTTACAGTAGCAGCCATATTGGTGGGATTCCACCCAGTAGCACACCGTGTAGACCGTACTGAATGATGTTGCAGCTTTGGTCCTGATGTTAATGGGAAGGAAACCAGTCAGACCTAAAAACCAGTCGACTGGAGGTTAAGGAGGACGATGCCATATTACAATATAAGAGGGAGTTTTGTTCTGTTCCCTTTAACTGTGGAAAATATTGGGAATTTCTGAGATCTCACCTAATTCAACACCATACAGTCAAACTATGCTGTTCTGAATTTTACTAGCCAGAAACTCACTTTTGATCTAATCTGAACTAAGCATAAAATAAAATTTCATACTGACTTATATGGATATTGTTTTGTTTTGCTCATCTCCCATTTCAAACACTCTGACAGCTTATATTTCTGGTCATCATTAAATATTCATCATTTATAATCGTTCTTTTGTTTGCAGACAAAAGTGTCTTCAAATTCAAATTTAAATAAAAAAAATGTTATTTTGAACATGATAGTAGTATAAAATAACAGACATATTTAAACATTCTTGAACAGGGAGTGTAAGATACACATATTTTGTAGCAACAGTAGTCTTTGGCATGTTCGAAATGCTTTGAAATGCTTGCAAATGTTTTACAATGCTTACATTCAAATGCATTAATTAAAGCAGTGGAAACATCCATTAACTGAAATAAATCAAGAGTGGACTCCATAAGTGAAGGCAGAGATGGTAAACACCTTAAAACATTGATGGATTAAAAGAGCTCATGTTCTGAGATACACATTGAAACAATCCCAAGCCCCCACAGCAGTGCATCCCGAACTGATTTTAATTCTAAAAGGCTGCTGCTCTGTATTAAAACTTTAAAAAAAAAATCGGTGGATATTACAAACGTCTTGAATTTGAAGTGATTTAAATTTTATTTTGGATTGTAACTGTTGTCAATTAACTACAAGCTCTGTGTTGGAGCACTAGGCTCTATCGGCTCTTCTCAGCTCTGCTTCAAAAACAAGTAGCCTAAACAAGAAAAAGCTGTTCAAAGTTTGTTACAGTTACAACTTTCCTTAAGGGTTGAAGTGACTTTACATCAGGTATAAAGTGTAATTACTGTCACAGAATCATCTGGGATAAATTATTACTGAAAATCCCAACTTTCATCATCAGAACCGACAGGAGCCTTTTTCCGGCTCTCTTCTTTTTTGGACACTCACCAGCTGAACATTGTGTTAGGAAGTCATTAAAAATGCATTAGCCACACCTGTCATGCAACTTTCCTTGACTTTGAAATAATAATTGCTCTAAAACAAATCTAAATTTAATGTTGTATTTTTTTATGGCATTCTAAACTTTGCTGTCACAGTGGGTGGTGTCTTATATCCTCATATCACTGAAGAAGCTAAAACGACTGAGCAGAAAGTATTCCAGCTGTGAAACTGGACCTAAATTAACAGACTACAGAGGCTGGCTGCACAGTTGGTAGCACCTTTGCCTTGCAAGAAGGTCCTGGGTTCTAATCCCGGCTGGGGTTCTTTCTGCATGGAGTTTGCATGTTCTCCCTGTGTGTGTGTGGGTTCTCTCTGGGTACTCCAGCTTCCTCCACAGTCCGAAAATGTGACTGTTAGGGTAACTGGTCTCTCTAAATTGTTCTTAGGTGTGAGAGTGTGTGTGCATGGTTGTTTGTCCTGTATGTCTGTGTTGCCCTGCGATGAACTGTTGACTTGTCCAGGGTGTACCCCGCCTCTCACTCAGTGACCGCTGGAGGTAGGCACCAGCCCCCTGCGGCCCTGCAAGGATAAACGGGTATAGTGGACAAATGGACGGACTACCAGTGGCTGTTTTTCACCTCCTGTTTTGCAGGAGTGATCTTCTCACCTTCTATTTACATAAATAATATGAGTTTGGACAGTGGATATGTGCTCAGGGTATGGTAGAAGGTCCCAATATAAAATATATAAAATATATAATATTTACATCAGGTATAAAGTGTAATTATAATATAATATAAAATTGATTTGGGGCCCCTTTTCCTGTTCAGAACCTCACACCCACTGACAGCGCTTCAATGCAGATTTTGTCAAATCTGGGAGAGGGGGCCAAGTTTAATTGGCTGAGCTTAAATATAGTTGCAGATAATTGGTTATTAATCGCTGAAATGTATTTGTGAACAAACTGAGCTCAAACCCAGAGAAAAGAATAGACTCAGAGATTCAGATTGTAACTATGGTAACGCAACAAAAAAAACAATGACAGTTGTTCTTTGCACTTGCCATTTCCTTTAAATCTGAAATGTTAAACAAGATATCGACACCGTCAAATTCAGTTTAATTGTATTTGCATTCTCAATAAACAAATATAATAATTTTAGATCTATGGTTTGTGTAAAAAAATTAAATATTTATGGGAGGGCCTTGATGGTTTGGTGGCTCAAGGTGCTCATTCAGAAGAAAGAGACATGTTGGTGATAGAAACTATCAAAATCCTCCAAAGGCTCAATTCTTTATTACATCAGTTTGGGCAAAAATATAATGAAGTGAAGTAGTTGGAAGTGAAAAACCTTACTGAATAGAATATTTTGCAAGATTTTCAAACAACAATACAATTAAACGTATTTACCACTGAATACACCTGGATCTTTGAGCCACTGGAGCTTCAGATTTTGCCTTCTCACTTTACTTTTTCAACTAAGTAAACAACAAACAAGCAAGCAGCATTCAAGTGAGCTGATTTCTCAGTTGGCACATTAAAATGTCAAAATTTGCACCAGAACAAAATCATTTGGAACACAATGAGTAATGAGCTATCTCAGTATTGCAACACTTTAGCAGACAGAGCCAGACTGTCTGGTGGGTTACAGTCACTTCGTCGCATGGCATGCACCGTTGCTTTGATTGTTACCAACAAGCTACTGAACCCCAAGCCAATCCGAGGTGTGTCTGTGTGCCGTCAACTTCTAATGTTGATGCTAGAGAGGGTTCCAAGGGTTGAAAAATAAGATTTAAACACATTAGCTTATTTTTCTTAGTAGGCTACTGCCAACTGACTCAGTGAGAAAAGCACCTTCGGTTTTTTTTTATAACCTATGCTTAATTTTCAGACATTCAACTATGAAATGGCAACTCTAAGGTCTTGGGAAGATAGTTTTGGTTCCCAAATAATAGTGCATACTTTAAAACCATCAACTATATGGAGTAGCAGTTCTTGCATAAACTACTTCTGTCCCAGTCAATCAAAATGCAGGAAAACATCTGAGCTTTAGTGAAGGGATAAAATGCAGTGTCGTCCCATACAAAGCATGTAACCTAGTCTCCTTGTTCTAGGTTGCAAACAGCAGGCGCCTACTCAACAACCCCCAGCTCCTCATCGACTGATCAAAAGCAACAGAAAACTTGTGGAATTCATTACTGACAAATAAAATCTTTTTTATTTATTGCTTGTGAAACCTTTGTATTATTCCCGTCTCCCTCCAGACAACTGCCCATATCAAAAACCACCCTGGCTGTGAAAAGGAACTGTTTGGCCTTTTTTTTTTAGATCTATATCACATTAAGTGGATGTTTTACTGAGCAGGGTAATAAAGTGTATTTGTGTATAAAAGCAACAAATGAAAAACGGTGCACATAACAGCAGGGATGGAAAGAGTTGTTGAGCTTACTGGAAGTAGTGATGCTTATAAAGTCTTACAGCTGCTGGGCAGAAGGATATAAGCTAATGCTCATTTGTGCACCTATGATCCAGCAGTCTGCCACTGAAGGAGTTTCCAGTTCTGCAACAGCTTCTGCATGGGGTGGGAGACACTGTCCAACAGAAATGTTATTTTTTGTGTCATTTATACGTTTGAGCCAGCATGATAATCCCACCATTTCCTGGTATTGTTGTAAATAAACACAACTTGAAAAGCAAAGCATGCAGCATAATTAATTGGGGGAAAAATACCCGCAAAGTCAGAAGGTTTTGACATTTTTATGAAATTAGTTTTATCATGTGATAAATGTTGTTAATAATGTTGTTTTTTCAATCTTTTACATGATATATTGCCTTCTGCTTGCAGTTCCTATATAATCCGATATAAAGGCAATGTTGTTTTACAAAGTCTGCAAATTAAAGTGTCATAAATTATTTTTATGTCCAGCTGCTTCTTTTTAGGGTTCCTTGCCGCCTCCTGTAGCTAATGCCATTTTGAAGATGACTGATGAAGGATCTCTATTAAACCACATGGGTTATTATTCACAGCTAGGTTAGCCATGTGTTGTGACCCGTACAGCTCCCTGAGGACCCCCTCTAATAACTTCTAATGGGCTGTTAAAGTAGTGGGTGGGGCATGAGCTGCTCGGGACTGGATGGTCTGGCCTCACCACCCAATTAAAGCTCATTGAGCAGGAGTGGCTGAGGGTTGATTTCATCTGTAATCTGTGAGCATAAGTGTGGCTGCACCTGTGTGTGTGTGTATCGTGCTCCTCTTCCTTCCAGCCAGCTGTGTGTCGACGGTCATTAGCCGCAGCAGCTAGTCATTAAACCTGTCATTTTCTCTGTCTGTCAGTTGACCCCTCTGATTTGGACAGCGTCTGTACTTAACCTGTGAACTCGGATTTTTCTGCCTTGCTCCTCATGAGGAGGGTGTGTTTGTGGAAATGCTGAGCAGCTGTTCTCAGCTTGCTTTTGTCCAGCACATCTGATCAGCTAAACTGGTCGAAGTGAGTTCATGTTTGAATTTATTGACAAAAGAAATATAAAAGTGTTGATTCTTTTTTTTTTTTCCTAGAAATGTAAATATGTTTATCAGATTGCTTATATATACTGTTACTAAAACTGTAAAAAAGAAATTTTCCCTGCTGCATCCTTCTCTTTGTGTTATGCAACATGACCATGAGAAAAGCCAATAATGCTTTCTTTTCCTGACTGTCAGCATTAATGTAGCAAGCTAGCAATTCATTACTTATTAATTTATCACTTCTCCCTTAACAATGTCTGTATTTTATCAAGGAAAACAATTAAGGGATGTTTTGAATAACAAATACAAGCAAAGATCCTGACAAATTTTTAAAAAGGTTCCGCTAGTGTTAACCTTGTTGACACCAAGTTGAACGTTTTTATGATCCATTTGCTATGCATTACACCCCTGTGTCTCTTCTTCATCATGTTCCAGATGTTTCTTGCTAATCGACATTGTTAACGGCCCCTTCATGCTGATTGAAAACTGTCCTGTTGCTGGATCATGGCAAATCCAGAAAACCTCACGTCTTTATGGGATCCTTTTTTGTACTCTCAGCTGTGATGCCTTGTGCAGAGCAGCCCTGCTGCCAAAACGTTACAGTATATTACAGCCAGGTGTGGCCGTGTGTGTGTGTGTGTGCATATGTATATATAGACAGGATGAGTTAGTAGGGTTGTATCTGAATGAGGCACAAGACTTCTGACACACTGTGGACAGATGAGACCGAAATAGATAAGTACGAGTGTAATGCACACCAACAGCAAAAAGCACAAGAAGCCATGTTGTCAAACATGACTGCAAAAAATGTTTTTATAAAATAATGTATTTCAAGGAAACCTGCAAATCTCTAAGATGGTTTTTTCTTAACTTTAAATGATGGAGATAATCATGCAGTTCAGCTTGAAATGGTCAAATTGTAATTCTCTACATACTGTTTAAGAATTAGGCTGTGTTTTATTTGTGACCCTGAAATGTCCAATAACTGGTCTGGAAAACCACAGCTTGGTTCATTTCTGTATTTAACATTGGGCAGAAAGAAGCAGTGAAACATTCCTAACAACAGAAAACACCCACAGGATGAAATGAATGAATGTTCTTACTTTGAAAACCTGCTACTCTTTGAAATTTAAACAGGTGTGTACTATTCCTTTCATTCAAATGCCCTCCAATACCTTCTGACTCCTCCAATGCTGGGATTAACCTTGCACTACTTTGTCTTAGCTGCAGCTCCCTGTGGCTTCCTGGAAGCCTCCTGAAGCCTTGCTAGCAGCGATAGAAGAAATTAGGCAGCTTTCTGCCCCAAAGCTGGAACATTAAGACAGCCCTCACCTTGGCCTGCAGGAGCTGCGTTAGTCGTGGAGCTAATCCAACAGCCAGCAGAGTCAGTCAGTCAGACCTCTGCTTTCTTTTGTCTTCTTCTGATAAGGTAATATGGATATGGAGAGGGTGCGAGGAAGTTTGGAGGTCAGGGATTTGAGCCTCAGGAAGGCGTATGTAACGGCTGACCAATGAATACCTCTGTAAATGCCGGTCTGGTGAAGGAGAAGGACTCACAGGGGTATTGTCTTAAGAGGATGAAGTAATGAGAGGCTTACAAAGTTGTATCAGTGGACAAAGATGGGATGTGTCACAAGGTAATACCTGCTATCTTGATGTGACACATCAGCTTGGCCCTTGAGCACAGCAGGTAGAGCTAATATTCTCCTTTGTCTTGTCCTGATACGCTAATGAGTGTTACAGCGAAGGGTGATGGGAGTTTAAGAGCTGCATTAGTGGACAAACTATTAAATCTCCTGGTTATGTTCTGCAGGGCCGCTTTGGCTCCAGGTGTTGAAACCAGGCATTGTTTCATGATGATAAGAAGAAGAGGTGACAAGAGAGGATGAGGTTAAAATCAGAGCTCTTAAATAGAAGCGTTTATCCCCACAGGTCTTTGTTATACTTGGCAAATTCATTATGATCCAATGCAAATCCTGTCAGGTTTCTTTCACAGCCATGTATCAGCTGAAACACATTGATCATCCTCTGAACTGACTGAACGTACTTCAGAAATTACTTCAAATCTGTGATTTTTTAAAACGCCTTTCATGCATACATACTATTTATATGAGAAACCCGAGGGTAAATCGGTCCATCTAGTTGTTTTTGGTCCTCATTTCCAGGACCCGTCTTACAAATGTCTCGCTCCATCACAGGAGAGGATGAGTCAGACAAATATGGAGCGTTTTGCAAGAGTCCTTTGTCTTTCTTTGTAGTTTTATTTGAGTGACACAAAACAATGTGTCAGTAAGTAAAGTAAGTAAAGCTTTATTTATTGAGCACCTTTCAAGACATTCGTCACATGATGCTGTACAGAGAAGCGACGCAATACACATTTCATTTGAATACATCTAATAGTTAAATAAAAGAAATTTTTAAAAAGCTTAGTTTTTAGTTGTGCTTTTAAAAGCTCATCGGAGTCTCCAGACCTGAAACTAAAGGGAGGAGAGTTTCGGAAAAGTAGGGCTGGGTGATAAATTGGATTTATTGATTGATCGAATTTTTGTTTTTTAAAAATTAAATTTTTGGAAAATCTGGATTTTTTTTTTTTTTTTTTTCACCAGTGCATTTCTTGTGTTTCCATAGTTCAAGTGGAAGTTTCCACTCACTCCCGAAGGATGAGAGAACCAGAGAACAGTTGCTGAAATTCATTTATGGAGAAGTACCAGGCAATTATAACCTCAATATGAGATTATGTTCAGCGCATTTAACTTTCCCAAATATGGTCGTAGCCAATCAGAGTGAAGTCAACTAGGTAGAGCCACATATCATTACCGTACCAGACCCTTTTACCGAGGAGGGAAATCTGGCCTGCCAAAACAACCCCCTACAAAAAGGTGATGTTATTTTTTTAAATGAAATTCTTTGGAGAATTGACATAAGCAGCGATATCAACTCCATGAAATAGTTTATGCAGTGATGTCACCACCCCTTTAAGCCACATCGCCCAGCCACACTCAAAAGGCTTTTTAACCCTTGGCTTTCTGCCTTGTACATGCTACAACCGGCAGGCCTTGATCACATGACCTCAGGGATGTGGTAGGGACACACAGATGTAAAAGTTGTGAGATGTATGCTGATGCTTGATCATGCAAAGCCCTATAAGTGAGACCAAGGTCTTGTAATGTACTCCTGATTGGATAAGGACCCAATGGAGCTGACGTGAGAAAACATGGGTGATTTGTTCATTGGGATGACTTTTTTTCACTAGATCTAATATATGACCTCACATTTTGGTTTTAAAATAAATCACGTATTTTTAGAGCTGATTTAGGATACTTGTGTGCTCCTGACTGCTTCTGCCTGTCTTTCATTTAATTTTTCTCATCACTCAGCTTGGAGTTGTCTGGAGTTACAACATCTTTTCTTCATCTGTCTTTGTTAAATGATGTGTCTGTGATTAAAAAAAAAAAAAAAAAAATCTGATGAGTTTAACTATATGAGGTAAAACTCTTGAGTATCCATCCATTGACTATACCCATGCTCAGACTTTGTGCTCACATATTTAGAAGCAATAATTAGAAGGCTATTTAGAGAAAATACTAACAATGATGTTTTAGGTGGAGGAAATGGTCATTCAGTATAATCACAGACTATTTCTTGATTTGTGAATATAAAGGATTTAATTTTTATGCCTTAAATATATTAATTTAAACTGTACTATGGGCCTATTTTCTTATTGATGCAAGTAATTTTATCTGTAGAAACTGGGAGGCTCCTGTAATGTTGGATGTTTTTTATGTCAAGTTTTCTTTTCATTTTTTTTTTTGCTTTCGCAATTTGTCTAATTTTTTCCTGATTTTTGATCAGCAGAATAGTGAACATTGTCTGTAATATTAGACCAGTTAGTGATATGGATAATATGGATTATCAGTTTTGAATCCGTATGACTCACATAAATCATCAATATGAAAAAAAAAGCACAGTGATGCATGAAATTATTCATAGGTATAAAGGAATATTTTAATATTCTCAACATTTTTCTTCATAATATCAATATTTCGGAGTGACCCAGCCAGAGTCCTGACTTGAATCTCTCACCTGCCTCACCTCAGTGGCAGGTGAGGCAAGGAGGCCATCCTGCCTCCACAGAGCAGTGGAAACATAAACCTGCTCAGTGATACTTATTGCTGTAATGCAGTATAATCTTTCTATTGATCATTGAGAAAGGTATAATGAATTTTTGAGTAAAGTAAATAGAAACATATTTTTCCAATTTTTTTCTAATTTTTGTTTACACTTTGTGTTTTGAGGAATGTCTCTCATTTCCTAATCAGAACTGAACTTCTTGGATAAATGTAAGTAAACCAAAATCTGCCAGGGGTATTAATAATTCTGTTGTAATAGGGTTTTGAAAAAGTGGTTGACAACATGCACAAGCTCAGCATATATATATATATATATATATATATATATATATATATATATATATATATATATATATATATATATATATATATACCCCAAACTCACTTGTTTGGAAAGATCCATCATGTCCGTCTCTGTTCTGTTGACCATTCAGTTCTGTCAGTCTTTGGATTTTGGGTTTTGGTTTTCTTTTGTGTTTTGATCGTTAGGTCTTTCTGCCTCAGCTGTTCCACATCTCCTCTGATTAGTTCACCTGGTTCCCTTGTCATTTCCCTCCCCTGCCTCAGTATTTAAGCTCCTGGTTTTTCATTGTTCAATGCTGGATTCATCTGTGATTTGCTTCCAAAGCAAATCAGCCCCAGACCATCACACTACTGCCACTATGTGTATAAGTGAGACATACCTTCATGAAATGGTGTTCCATTTTCATGTTAGATGATGAAAGATTGCGCACCTCCCAAAACGTTGCACTTTTGCATGTTGCACAAAGATGTTTTTCAGGGGTTTTGAGCAGAGTCTTTGTGTTCTTTCTGGTTTTCATCTTAGATTGATGCCGATTCCCCGCAGTATGAACTTTGATTTCAGCTGAGGTAAGGGAGACTTGTAGATGTTGTTCTGGGTTCTTTTGTGACCTCCTAAAAGAGCTGTTGATTTGTTCTTGGGTAATTCAGGCAGACCAGCCACCCCTGGGAAGGTTCACCTCTGTTCTACGTTTTCACCAGCTGTTGATAACAACTTTCATGTTGGAGTCAAAAAGCGTTAGAAATGGCTCTGTAACCCTTTCCAGATTGATGGACGTCAGTGATCGTTTCTTATCTGTTCTTGGTTCTTTTCTTTTTTTTCTAGATAATAATTTGTTACTTTCTGCATTTTTTTTTTTTTTTTTTTTTTTTTTTTTTTTCTACTTCATGCAGTCAGATTGGATCCACAGGTCTGGAAGTATACAGACCTGTGTGTGAAGGAAATACTTTTTCATAGTACTGTACATTCAGCAGAAAAACAACTATATAAAACTTACCTAATATCAGCATGATTTAATAGAAAGAATTAAAAAATTGTAAAAAAAAAAAAAAAAAAAAAAAAAAATCAGCACTTTTTCTTCATGGATCTTAAAAGCTGGAGATTTGAACAATTATTTTAACAAATATTTTTCAGTACTTCTCGCAATACCTCAGAAAACATACATATTTGTCTTTTGTGAGTATTTTCTTTTCATATTCTCTGCTCCTAATGACTTACTAGCTGTGTGGCTGAAAAGAGCCATACCTACTATTGATTGGATGGTGTCTGTGTGAGTATACAACTCTCTTAAAGTGATGTTAGTGTGTCTGTGTGCGTGTGCGTAGAAGCCTCCTCTCAGGCTTCAAGGTCTTGTAGCTGTGTTGCACGCCAGCATGGACATGCAGAGTCACACACACTGACTGGTGTCCTGTTCTGCTTTTAGAGCCATTACTGTCAAACAGCTGTTAGCATGTCAGGAGAAGTGGTGTTGATGGAACAGAGCGAAAGGAGGGAGAGACACTGTGGGATAAACGGTCAGGGCCAATAAATAGATAGATGGATAGATAATTGGGTGTAGAGGACAGTGGGAGTGGGATGAGCTGTGGATGGATGAATGGTACAGTGGGGAGAGAAGGGAAAGAAGGAGGGGCGAAGGCCTGGGCTTGAGCCCTCTCTAAGTGAAGACAGATTGCTGCGGGTGTCGGAGAGGAACAGCCGTTTATTTGACAGTCAATTATCAGATAAACCCGGTGGCCTTGCAGTTCAACAGCTGGCGCACTCACACTGCATGCTTTTTGGTTTCAGCCAGTGGATCAGTATCCAAGGGTGGAAACTCGAAAAAGTGCAGATCTTTAGAGAAAAGTAGCTTGCAGAGTCTTTCCCAGAATACTTTGCATCAATGTGGTTTCTTTGCGTCCTTTTGTGGCATCAGCATTTGTTGGGACCTCTGGCAAAGATGAGGAAAAGCCTTAAAACAAAGTTATCTTTTATTAGAGAAGTTTCATCTCACAGTCAACCTTAGTTTGATGGTATTTTTTCTTGCCTTTCCCATTTTGAAGAGGAGCTAGGAGAAATTCAAAACAGGAAGTCATATAGTACTAATTTTAAAATGATTATAAATTCATAGCCCACCCCCTGAGTAAGTATAATCACATTAAAGGTTAGATTTAAAAAAAATCACTATGAGATTATGCTACTGGAATGAAAGACATATTTATATCATGGCTCCTTTCTACACCTCCTTCTGGTGCTATTAAATCTGAAAACACTGACATTTGGAGAAGAACTGCTTCATTACAAGAAAAGAATAGTAGATCCCTGATGAGAACATGCACAACTTCAGCAGCTGAAGAAACCTTGATCACAGACAACATTCTGCACAACATAATAGGGAAATTACCATAAACACTGATGTACCTCCATGGCCAAACTCTACTGCATGTTTTTAATGTTTTTTTTGCTTCAAAGCCTCTGATTCAAACCACTGAATTCATTCCTCAGGAGGTCACCATGTTCTGCAGAAGCCTGACAATGATTCATTTAAAGTAGTGGTGTTGAAGCAGGGTGACATATAAAGTATAAACACAAACCAAAAAAAGCAAAAACAGCTAAAACAAAGAATTTATAATTAACAGCAAATATAAAATTGGTTTTAGGGTGTTGCATATTGTTAACAGAACAAGCAGGTATCGGTGGCAAAAACATGTATGAATGAACGTCTCATTGTATGAATATCAAGAACAGCCAGCAGTTGCATTAACAGTATTTATTGTTCTTTTGTCCCTTTGTCTTTATTATTTTCTTTTTAGACTGCTGGTGTTACAATTTTTAACAGATCAAAGTCAACTCCACCATCAGGAAACTTGTCAATTATTGCATCATGCAAGTCCTCTACCATCTCTTCGCCATGGGAACACAAGCAATATGCCTGTTTTCTGTTGAAACCTGACGATATGCCATCGTGTTTTTAATGCAAAAAATGCCCCTCTCTGTGCAGTTAAATATTACAGATCAGCTGGACATTGACAAGCAGTCCATGACAAGTGGCACGGCTTTCTGTTTCAAATTACTGCTTTTACCTTCTCTAGAATTTAGTTTCTTAAAGACACAGTTAAAGTTTAAAAAGGAGGTTCTGTTATTTGTTAATAATTGCTAATGGTCTTACTTTGTGTAAAGAACTCTCTTAGGGTGCGTTGACGTCAGCCCTGTTGAAACAAACTGGAGCTTGTTTGCTGAAAGTCTGGTTTTTTGGTACAACAGAACATTAGGGCCATATCAGGTAAAAGAAAAAATAATGTGGAAAATTCCACCAAAAACATAGAAATCTTTTGATTAATATCAAAGTTTTTCAAGATGTTCTCTGATTTTAAAAAGTTGTAAATTTACAGTAAAAATTGATAATGTTCAGTGATTAAAGACATAAATTTATGATGTTAGAAATTAGATCCAGCAGGATCTGGAATACCAGCCCAAGTCTACCATCTTCACTTTGAAAAATATCTAGATGTTCATCTCCTAAATTTACCACTTAAACCTCAGAGGACTTATGGTATATGTTGCCTCAACTGTCATGTTTTTTTCTTTCAAATGTCTGACCTTTTACTTTTACAGAATATCCTAGTTTTAATCTAGCAACTTTATGCCTTTAATCATGAAAAAATTCATTTTTTCTGAAAAACGTACAATTTTTCAACATCGGTATCACCACATTGTTCTTGTAAATATGTGAAGTTATTTGGCAGAAATTTACCTATGGCCCCATTTTGTTTCTGAGCAATCAAACTCTGGTTTGGATCAAAAAAGCTAACGCTGATCCACCTAAAAACATCGGTCTTGGTTTGCTCCATGTGATCCAAATGCAGGAAGTGCACTACAGCACAGAGCATTATGGATAAACAAATCAAGCAGCGTGTTGCAAATATGCCGAGAGAAACAGCTCGTAGTCTTAGAAAGTAAAGCTCATTTATAAAGAAATTTTCATAGACACAGAAGTCACAAATTGCTGTCTAGCATGAATCACAGTATAAATCACACATCAAATACAATTTACTACATTTTTTTCAGTCATCAGTTAAGATTTAATTCTAAGTTATTTTCTTTGAAATGTGAATTGCGAACAATATCAGTCATATCATGACATTATCTGCAGTATTAGTATAATAAAGAATACAAAAAAGGGTTCGATAGGTTTGGCAAACAGAAGAGAATTGCTTCAAACTTCTGTTATTGCTATAAATTTGAACAAATAATGGTTTGCAGCTGAAATGTACGTTCACATCTGTGCACAATGACTTGCAACTTTCCTGATAGCATTGTTCAACAAGTGTTTTGGGAATTTTACTATTACAGGTTTTAAAAGCTTTCCTGTTACAAATTAATGGTTGTTTTACACAACTGCAAGGATATGATGGAATCAAATCTCCCTCGTAATTAAATCCAAAAATGTTTCCATATGCCTGCTGCTGATGGGGAATTTTTTTCGAGAGACGTCAGGGAGTGAAGCAGCCTTGCAGACAAGGTCAGGGGAGTTGGGTTTTCATTGGTTGCTGCGAGACTCAGTGATGAAGCCTCATGTGTGCTATTCAGCGTTTAGCCTTGAGCTGAGAAGCCACACACAAGTGGTGTAAAAAAACACGCACACAAACAGAAATACACATATATTGACATGACTGCTGCCGGCTGGAACAGATACATGAATAGATGTGTTGTCCAAACCTTTAATTTCTCCATCAGTGACAGCTGAGATGAATCCAATTTAGCAAAAAACGGTGTGAAATTTTGAGGAGCTGCTAGCAAAAACATTAGCAGCAGAGTGACATTTAGACACATGCTGACAAATAAAAATCATATGTGGCTCAAATGTGACATAAACATGAAGAGATGTGGAATAATGTCAGCTTAAGATGTTTGGAGCAACAAGACATACCAGAGGGGAAGAGCATTTTGTTCATGGATGTCTTATACATGGAGCTGTCTAACACATCAGCACAGAATATCCCAAAGGATTTCTGCTGGTTTGAAAAATACAATGTCTGGACCATATGTGAATACTTGTCACAGTCAAACAAATGACAAAAAAAACAAAAAAAACCAAAACAAAACTGTATCCAAATTATCTAACATATATTTAGTGCCATGATTTATCATTTTTTATACAGAGGAATAAAACATAGAACAGACAGACACAGGAAGCCTGCAGGATACCATCTGACATGATCTCCTGCATAACTTTAGAAATATTTGTATAAGAATATTACAAATGGAGCAGATAAATAGGGATAAAACCTATTCAAAACAGAGAGACTCTGTCCAAGGTGCTGAAAACAAGTCAAGTTTTTAAAACTCAAGCTATGTGAAGGACATACACTTAGCGATCAAACACAAAATTTAGTTTATGAACCATTTTTTGCAAATGACTGAAAATTAAATGAAAAATGAAATTAATCAATAGCCATATAAAACCTATTTTGTAGTTTTGTTGCTGCAGAAACATAGAGATGGACATACAAGGTAGTTGTTGTGTTTTATTATTATTATTATTCATACTGTTGTCATTGCCTGACTCCAATGTAACCTTTCATATGATTATTTTCATAAAGTCAATGAATTTCTCCCCATCTTAAAGGAAATCTACCACTTAAAATATACCACATCCAGGAATGTGACTATTAATACTTTTCGCAGGGGACACACTGTGTTTGATTTAAAATAATTACTTTCTCAATTCAACAGGTCTAGCTGAAATTTCGTTTAAAAATAATGTTTATTTTTCCAGAGGACATTCCTAAAACAGATAGACATAGCTTTAAGTTTTAAAACAACAAAGGTCTATTCAGTTCCAGATTTATGGGGAAAAAATAATTATTTCACAGTAAAGTATCAGTGGTAAAAGCAGGAATTTACACAGAGCAATAAAACACAGACACATGAAGCCGCAGGACACTGTTTAACATTATTTCTTGCGTAACTTTAGAAATATTTGTGTAAGAATATTACACATGGAGCAGATCTGTCCTTGGTGCTGAAAACAAGACCATGAAAACCAAAGCAAGCTAAGCAAAACATAAACATTATGTTCACTGTTGATGATTCTGTCCATTCATATGATCTCTGCGTGGCAACGTTACGATCAAAGCTGCTGTCTTTTTGGCCCATTCCTTGAAAGATTTGATTGTCAACACTGATAAAATGTGAGGAAATTAGTTAACATAAAACATCAATTTGCATAATCAAGGCATTTAAACACCAGACAATGTAAAACCAGCAAGGCAGCAACACACTTTTCATACTTTAACGGTTACAGGTTGTCTATTTTAATTGAAATTGGCTTTTTCTATTCATCTAAATGGAAACACAACTTAATGGATCCTTTAGAAATGAAGTCGTGTTCATTGATTTCATAAATTATTCAAGTTCTTAATTTGTACTAAAATATTAGAGAATATTTTTCCTGATTTTGAACACATCTGCATTGTGTGTCTTTGTTTTCGCATCATTACCTGTCTGAACGATGCCCCATCTGTATCTGGCATGCTGAGCCTGCTTTGTGTGCGTGCATTTCTGCTCTGTTGTGTAATTGTGTGTGGCTGTGTGTTTGTTATTGGGCTGCGCTGTCAGTGCCCTCTGCAGTAAAACCAAAGGGAATTAAGAGACGAGTGAGCCACAGTGGGGAAAAAATGTAGAGAGCGAGAGCAGGAGCGGGAGAACAAGAGGATCAGTTTCATTATCTTCATCACACAGAGGGACGTATCACAGTCTCACAACACAGAAGTCTTATAGCCAGATATCACTGAAGAGAATATACAAGCTGAACTGGAAAGCGGTTTTCAGACATTTCTATCTCAAAAGTAAGAACTCACATATGAAGAGCTGCTTTATGTCTATTTCCTGTGCAAAAAATGAAATAAAACAAAGACAGTTTATATGCCGAAACAGCTCAATCTTACAGCATCAGCTGGAGGAAATGTTGTCCCTTTTAGCTATTTTCATGCAATGCTGAGCTCATAATAAAGTTAAAGTGTGCACAGCGGCAATCCTGTCTTTTTGTGGTTATCTTTACCTTTTAAAGGCAAACGGTAGTTGCAATGTAGTAGTTTTAATTTTTTTTGTTTGGGCTGTTTATATTTTCATTCCTTCTAAGTATATTCTGATTCATTTTTGATTATTATCAAACAAACTGCTACTGTTATCTATTGCTAGAAATATATTAATAATAATCTGTCATTTTCAACCTGCTCACCCATATTAATGAGCTGTAGAACACACAGAACCAGAACAAGAAAAAATCATCTTGTTATCTAACAGATCAAAAGGTACAACCATGGAGTTTATATAGCATAGCTTTTCTGTTTCTGCCCTGTCTGTGAACGCTGCTCGTTGCATCCCTCAGTCTCATTACTGTAAGTGATGTGATGCACTGCATGTACAAATACAGCTCAAAACCACGTTAAAGTGTTATTTTCCAGTGTGAATGTTGTGAAGATCTTGTAAGAGCATAAAAACAACACCCCTTGTTTCCCCCAGATTTTTCTGCTTGTTGTTTGATTCAAACTGATTAAGCAGAATTGACCTTTAGGGAAGAGTCTTTGGTGTATTAAGTCTTGTGGCTGAAAGAAGCACAAACCTGCAGCTCTGCAGGACTGGAATTTTTAACTGGTTGAACTGATCGGGCGTATTTTAAAATCTCCTCATACAGTTTAGTAATAGATGCACAACCTGTATTAGAAAACAATCTAAATGTCAAATTTTGTTTGGATAATTTAGTTTACAGTTTTTGTTCAGCTAATTTCTGGTTCAAAGTTGGCTGTTTGTGAGCACTTTTGTCCAACATCCAATGTCTTTACCTATTAATATACTTGTAGTAAAACAAAGAAATGCATGAATTAATGTAAAGTGCATTATCTTTCGTGATGCCAGTTTTAATACCTGTTCATCCGTAGAAAAAAAAAAAAAAAAAAAAAAAAAGGAATATGCAGCAGTGTGGGTTTTAAAACATGTCTTCTCAGCTCAGCCTTGTTATGGTAGCAGCCAGAGCTCCAATAGATGGCATCACAGCACTAGGCTTGAGTCGTTTTCCCTTCTCTGCTCTGCCGTCTGCTTTGCTGTGTTGGATACTGCTCAAGGGCCATGAGCCCAGCTGGAATATTCACCAAACTCATGTATTAAACAAAGCAAAACATGCAAACAAAAATAAAATGACCCATTAAAAACTGGTGATTTCTTTTTAAAATGTCCTACAAAATGACAGATTTGACTCAAATTTGTATTGAGTTGCTGAAAGGACACAGATTTCCAGGCTTTCTGCTCAAAAACTAGGAAAGATTTTGAAATAGATTCATTTACACATTTTCCTGAATGCAAAATTACGTTTTCTTTAATACCCTGATTAAAAAAGCCTCCTTATCAACATTTTTATGCCATATTTGTCATCAAAGCAGATGAATTCATAATATTTCTTTCTTTATTTGCTCATTTTGATGTTTTATTAGGATTTAGACTCTTCATACCAGTTTTATACACACTTTAGAGTTAGCAATGTCACCAAACCAGTTTAATTAATTCTGCTCTAAAATAACCAATATTATTTTACCCACAATGCAGTGTTTTACAAGAACTCACCTGATGAAATTAAAGTTTGCACCTTTCTGCTTACATTGAAAAAAAAATTATATATATATATATATATATATATATATATATATATATATATATATATATATATATATATATATATATATATATATATATATATATATACATATCTATATAGTGAAAAGAAGTGGGCACAGGAGTAGCCACCTTTAAATCCGTGGCTCTCCACTGAAGAAATGCGTTTCAGTGGCTGTAATGTGTTTTTGTGTGTGCGAATCCCCTGCTGCTCTGTTTCATGCAGACACTTCACACAGGAGAAAAGATAGTCAGCTTGGGTAATGGATCGTTTTTCGACAGCAAAATGTCTAAGAAAAGGGGCTCCTGAAATGACAAATGATTGTGGCCTAAAACATGTAAGGACACACGCGGAGAAGAAATGTATTCATTAGAAATTACGGGTGGATGGCGGGGAGTGCTGTGCTGCCTCTGAGTGCAGCTGAACATTGGTGAGGGGAATTTGTTTCATGAGTGTACAGAAACACAGACTTCTTATTCATCTCAAGAGATCTCTGCTTTTTCCACAATGATCTATTTAATCAACTATTTAATTTCATCCTTAAGAATAAATGAATAAACTAAAATTTTCAGCTGAAAGCGTCTAAAATGATGGAGATGGATGATATTCAGCTTGTTTTGCTCTACATTAACACTGGAGAAGCTTCAAAATACTCTTGAGATATATTTTCTTTTTAAATAATGCCTCTGGTCGGCTTTTGTTTGCTTGTAATTTGTCTCTGTGATGTTGATATCACATAGCTGCGCTGTAATATTTAAAAGGTGAAAATCTCCCAGCAGAATTCTGTCTTTTTCCTCAGATAGAGGTATCATATCAGAATGACAGGCTTCTCCATTAAATGTCCTTCATTTAAATCTCCAACTGTTGTGTGCAGGCTGATAATCTCCCTCTTTGTGATCTGTGGACTAATGAGACCTCTCTGCTTCTGCCTCTCTGTGCATGAAGTCTCCATCCTAATTTCTTTGGGTTGAAACACAAAGAATTGGCTGCAATGTGGCCTCAGCGGAGATCCACACTGACTGTGATTTGATTGAATAAAGGGAAAAAAGGGGGGGTTGGTGTTGAGTGGGGGATAGTATAAAAAAAATAGAAGCAGATTGAGAAATAGCAGCGGTGCAAAGTATTTTCAAGGCAGTATTGATGAAAGGCTGTCATTTTAGCCAATTAAATGGATCCAGGAAAGGATAGAGGCTTAATTTTCCACTAACAGGTCACACCTTTGCATACATGCAAAGAAAAAAAATAATAATATGGCAATATTCTCCCCAGTCTACACCTCCACAGTAGTGTCATATCTGTGATTAGCACGGAAGGGAAAATCTGAAATAATGCAGGATGCCAGATGAGAGGAGGGAGACCTTTATAGTAGAACGGTGACATCCCCTATCTAGCGAACATCACCGCTCATCCTAAAGGTTAAAGCACTGCTTCGGCTTCGAGGCATGGATACAGACATGAATATACACAACATGTTGAGGCGTTCTCACCGTGGAGACAAACACAGACATCAGTTCTCCTAATATATTCAAACTCGAGAACAGGACCGTTTGTGTTGATCCGTAAATGGAAGCATGCTTAATGTGTCAGTTTTACAGTAGAAAAAGCAAACTTTATTTGTCTCAAAATGCAATTTATTTGCAACTCCAACATAAAAACCAAACAAATGAGAAATGATAAAAAAATAACTGAAATACTAAACAACATTTCTTATATTCCTGTAAAACACTTATTCAAGCAGAACACTGTCTGCATTCAGCTGCCTAATAATGGAAGAAGTTAGAAGCTTGAAATAGCAATTAGTTTTCATAATAGGCACATTATAACATGTGAAGGTTCTGACATAGTGCTATAATCATAGGTCACTATAATTAGTGGAATTATTTAAAACATGCTACACAGTGTTAACTGCATCGGTTTTATATCCATCAAATACATGGATTTGGCTTTAACTGCACTGCTGGATGAAATTCTTGAATCCAGTTTAAAACAGTTTTCCAAATCAATGTAATGATCTTTCTTATGACACATTTTTTGTATGAATAGCAACAATAAAAAAATAATTGTTGTAGATATTATTGTTTTTGTGGCGTTATCTTTTTTTATTACTTCAGTTCATCTTCATTCCTCGATAAATTTGTCTTTGGTGAATTTTACAGTACAAAACTTTCATCTTTGCTTTTTCCTCCATGTCCACCAATCGATCCTTCCATCTGGAGACGCTGGGCCTTTGACTCATCATCAGTTTTCATGCTGTTTGATTATACTGCACCGACATGCAATCACTCCTTTAGGATTTACCAATTACTTAAGAATGTAATGCTTGATTCTAACTTGCGTTTGGGTGCAGAACTCTGATTTTATGTGTATTCCTAAATATATAGGTTTTTTTTTTTAATCTCAACTTTAAATCCTGCCTATTGGAAATAAAGAATTATTTCCAACAACAATTTCTAACACCTTTTAGAACTTTTGGAACTGAGTTGGGTGTTCTTTCATTTCTTTTAATCCCATTTTTACTTTCCCACTTAGTGTCCACCAGTGGTGAGCACACTTCCGCTAATCTGCTAATAGTGGAGCTAATTTTTCATTTAGCGCTTTTGCTAACTTCGAAACGTTTAGCGCACTTAGCTTCCCCTAAATGATTTTTTTCTGGGTAAATTCTAAAACAATAATTTACTTGGCTGTTTTGTAAGCTTTCAGCTGAATAAAGTTCAACATCCATGTTAAAGTTTTGAAGTTTTGGTTACCGACTGTTAAGTATTCTTCAAGTAGTTCAACGCTTAAATTCATGCTTTTATTCTGAAGTGGGTGAAGACTGTTTATGCAGCAGTTCTGTTTCCTCTCCTCATGTTCTATCTTTTTTTTCTCAAATAACTTTACTGCAAACAAGAAACTTACAGGAACAAAATAAAACACAGACAGTAGAGAACAAGATACAAACATAAATACAATCTCTAAGGGCATTATAGAACATGTAACGTTAGCAGAACTAATGCTTATGATTAGTGCTTTAAGGTTAACACAACCAACTCTTTAGTTAGTGGTGTCCACCTCTGGTGTTCACATTGAAAACAGTAAAATATTCAATACTTTGCAAATAGCTGATAGGGTGTCTGGGCTCTCCCTTGGGGATTGGCTGAGAAGTTCAGTCCTCCGGGAGGGACTCAGAGTAGAGCCGCTGCTCCTCCTCATTGACAGGAGCCAGTTGAGACGGCTCGGGCATCTGGTCAGGATGCCTCCTGAACTGCTTCCTGGTGAAGTGTTCTGGGTATGTCTCACCAGGAGGAGACCCAGAGGAAGACCCAGGACACCCTGGAGGGACTATGTTTCTTAGCTGGCCTGGGAACCCCTTGGGATTGCCCTGCTGGAGCTGGTCCCAGTAGCTGCGGAGAGGGAAGTCTGAACCTCTCTGCTTAGGCTGCTGCCCCACGGCTCGACCCCAGATTAAATGGAAGATAATAGATGGATGGATGGTGTAATGTTGGTCTAATTATGATGAAGTGAAGAAGA
The DNA here is from genome assembly GCA_014839685.1 of Anableps anableps. NCBI lineage: Eukaryota > Metazoa > Chordata > Actinopteri > Cyprinodontiformes > Anablepidae > Anableps > Anableps anableps. Next base: position 36,489,075 of record CM026070.1, on the reverse strand, counting down.
TTCTTTGCAACACCAAGTCCTGTCAATTCTTTGAATGGATGTGTCACTTTTCACACACATTTCTGAATAGTGCACCTGTATTGGGATCAACAGTGTGGACTTTAGTGTTCTGGTGTCAGTATCTTCTTATTTATGTTTTTTTTTTTTTTTTCATTTAACAGTTGACTGATATTCTTCCAATTAAATGTCTGTGCTTTGTGAATGCTCCCTGGCAGAAAAAATGGCCAAGCTATCAGGTTCACATCATTTTCAGTAATCTGACATACTTAGATGAGTGAATATTCTTCAGTGAAAACAGCATAAATTAGAGTAAGTTCAGGTAATGTTATCAAGGGACATTGTTACAATATCTGCGTCACACATGCGTTGATTTTGAGAGCTGCATTTCTCACGTGGCAAATTGTTGGACATATCCAAAAAGACTGAGGATATGTCCACATATCCGGCGATATCAAATGGATATTTTTTTATGGGATCGTGTCTTTCTTCACCACTAAAACGAAAGGCAGATAGATATACAGTAGTATGACCAGGGTATAACTGATCTGTGCCATATTGGATTACCACCACTCTTTTCATCTTTTCTTAACAGCTGACACAGTTTATGCTTTTCTGATAGATAAAAGGAAGTTGTTTTATGATTTTGCAATCAAATTGTATAATTAAATTAGTTTGAATCTGATTTTTGTTTAAAGTGTTAAATGGTTTCTGATTTCCATCCGCCTGTGAAAGGACACCATGAAATCCGGCCTGTAAATGTGCACAGACAACACACAGTTTCACAGACTACATAAGAGTGCGCTTATACACATTTAATGTGTTACTCACAGATCAAATGGAGGCTTTCCCACTTTGTTCCCTCCCCAGAGAGAGTGAGTTTATGTGTTATTAACCCCACCACCGCTGCTGCTTGTCTGTTGGCATTAACCCCATTATCCTCTCCTCTCTCCCTCTCTTTTCTCTTCTCTTCTCCCTTTTTCCAGCTGCAGTAATAAAGTTCAATGGGAGCAGTTTTCCTCTCTCTCATGCGCTCATTCTTTGCTCGTTTACTGTCTCCCTCCATCTCTCGGCAGTGGCAGAGGTTAGACAAGCTCGCTCTGTCTCTTCATCCACCCCTCCCTCCTTCCTTCACCAGGTCCCAGAGGTGCTTTCTGCTTAACAAGGCTGGATATCTGTTTCCTAAAATCAATCGTCTGTCTTAAACGAACATCCCTGACCATCTGCTTCAGGGGCTGATGCACACACACATTTCACTGCTATGCTGCACTGGAGTTATAATCCCAATATTTGTCGAGGGCCCCCAAGTGCCAATCCTAGGGTCCTCCTGAGGCCCCTTAGGCTGCCTGGCCAGGGCCCTTTTTATTGGCCTTGCTCCCTCCCCGCTGTCTTCCCGCTCCGCTTCCCTCTCTGTTGCTTCTCTGTTTGATTAATCTCTAAATCTGTGTGACACATGGATGGGGCTCAGAGACTCTGCCAGGGAGCTGTTTATATGTGTGTGTGTGTGTGTGGGGGGGATATGTGTAAGAAAAGTGAAATGCACAGCTAATCCCTTTAGCAAGCTGTTAGCGACTGCATTGAGTTTGAGTGGTAACAGAGGCACTGCAAGACTCAGTGGTGATAATCTCAGATCTTCGTAAGAAACTCTCACCTGGGTTGACCCTGCATCCTTCCAGGTCAGCGAGGCTCAACTTTAAATGAATGTTTTCATGCAGTCCCAAACTTTAGCAGACTATAGTCAGCAGAGAAAAATAGAAAATTAAAATTTAATGACAACTTCCCATAAATCTAATTAAAAAAAAGGAATCTCTTCTAATGATTTCATGAACACAAACGTCAGGCCAGAGCCTATCTTGAGAGCTGGAGATAGGCAGCAGCCGCCCTCCACAGCCCTGAGAAGGTATAAGTGGGGAAAGAAAATGGAAATCTTTGCAATCCATCATTATTACATGAAAAACTCTCAATCCTGCATAGAAATCCTGGTTCATAGAAGATGAAGTCACATTTTATTCGGCTCCTCCAAAGTTGTCACTGAGCCGTCATCCTTATCTGTTTCATCCGTTTCCCCTGGATTCTCACCTTTCGTAGATTTACGATTATGTTTCGTAATGAACCTTTTAATAATTCCTCTTTCATTGATCTTAAATAATAATTAAAAATTCACAATTTGAAAATGATTCTGAATTATCTTTAAAACAGAGTCAAAATTATAGACACAGGGAGAAATATACTCATTGGGTTGACTAGTATTTTGAATAAGGAAAAAATGTAATAAATAGTCCAGATCTGAGATGGGGGTGAGGCTTTATACCCTTGGCTACCTGACAAGGGTATAAAGCCCCTTTTTAATCACTTTTTTCTTTTTTACGTATAAAAGATCTGAGCCGGAACCTTTACATTGTGTTTCTGGTACGCCCCTTGAATCTGATGCACAAGTAACATCAGCAAACAACAGCGATGGATGACAAAGCCCACTGGGGATTAATTTGCTAATGGAAGAAGTTCCATGAATAGAACTAATGGAAGGGGTTCCTGAAATCGGTATAACAGCACTTCGCACCAATCTGATGGTTGAATAACCTAAATGATGGATTAAAAACAATAAATATCTTTGTGGTTGAGCTCATAAGTTTGGTTATTTAATAATTTAGCAGGAAAAATGGGTTTTCAATTGAAAATGTTGCTTCTTTTGCTGATTAAATGGTTTTCGATTAAAATGCGATTAATTATTTACAGACCCTACAATTAGCTTGGCTGAAATTTATAATTAAGCCCCACCACTACTCATAACATAAAAATAAATCAATTTCCAAAAATAAATGTATATTGACCCAAACACCATCACATCAGCATCAAATTTTAAAACCCCATATCCTATCTACTCATTTCCTCCTCTTTCTCTCTGAAGTCTCCATTGTCCTATACTACCATCCTAACACACGCACACACACACACACACACACACACACACACACACACACACACACACACACACACACACACACACACACACCAGTTCTCCCTCAGTAATTACAACCAAAGTCACAAGGCGGTCCTGTCAATCAAACACACAACTGTCGGTTGGGATTGTCTCTCAAATCTCTACCTGTCAGTTGTTACTGATTTTCAGACGGGGCTGTCAGAGCAGCGCAGTGTTATTCTGCATGTTTTCTGCAGTGTTTTGAGAATATCTCCATCTCTGACCATGTCTGATATTTCAGCTGTCTGTCTTGCAGGTGTACCCTACGAAGCACAGAAGTCAAGGAAGTGGAATGAATGATATCAAAGAGAGATCAATCAAAACTGACTGTGCAATAGTAAAATTAAAAGGTCCCTCATTTTGTCAAACGGCCGCATGAGTCCTCTGTGTTCACACCTCGTAAAGTCTTCTCTTTTGACCAATTACATTCCCTCAGGAATCTCAAGCCACCTTTCACAAAACACTGCAAGGCAGGATTAGGGCACCGTTTCTCCACCTTCATGTTACGCCTCTGACTTACCAGGCAAGGTAGTCACAGCTCCACATCAACTAACTTGCATAAGAGGAAGCTGGGTTTGCAAATGTAGAGAGTGATTTAGTGTCGACATATGGTTTGTGACACCAGCCAGCAGCAGGATTTAAAAGTCTGCATGTCAATACATTCTCCCCAAGAGCAGAGAAATTTGTTCTCTCTTCCAGGGCTGCTGAAACAAAATGTTTCCATTTTTTTTCTTTTTTCTTGCAGCCCTGGTTAGAAAATTCTCGCAGCTTGACATCCATCCATCCATCCATGCACTATCTGGCACGTTATCCTTGCAGGGTCGCGAGGGGGGCTGGTGCCTATTTCCAGCAGTTATCGGGCGAGAGGCGGGGTACACCCTGGACGGGTCGCCAGTCCATCGCAGGGTAACACAGAGACCGACAGGACAAACAACCATGCACGCACACACCTAAGCAAAATTTAGAGAGAGACATGTTTTTGGACTGTGGGAGGAAGCCGGAGTACCCGGAGAGAATCTATGCATCCACAGGGAGAACATGCAAACTCCTAACAGAAAGACCCCAGGCCGGGATTCGAACCCAGGACCTGCTGCAAGGCAACAGTGCTACCAACTGCGCCACTGTGCAGCTTGCCCCTGTAGTCTGCAGCTTGACATTTCTTTTTTTTTTTTTTTTTTTTTTTTTTTTTTTTTTTTTTTTTTTTAACATGGTGTCTGAGAAATATGTAGTGAGTGTCCTGCAGAGGGAGAGACCTATGAAAACCTCCTAGTAGTTCTGCACTTTAGTTATTGTGAAGTATGAAATGTTTTCCCCAGAAAGAACTTTAACTTTACTTCAGGCCTTAAATCAGACCCAGAAGTCATTTCTGACCAGAGTAAGAAGGTGAGAAAGATAATGAAAGCATTTGCTCAGCCAGCACTAGGATCGCCACAATAAGTGTGTTTGTTCTGATTGTTTTGAGAAGACTGGTATGGGGAAACTTCTGACAGATTTTTAGCATAATGCCGAAGCCAACACAAAACCTTCTTTTGTGCCCAACTGCTAGCTTAACTCCTGAAAGCGACAGTACCGCATCCACTCATGCGTCTGGTCATTTATGAATGACCAGAGGCAGCTCAGAGGCGACTCGTCTTTACGGGTTTATGCTGAAAAGGTCCTCGAAGGAGACTTAAGTTTTCTGATTTACCTCTTAGCTGTTTCTACTTAATCTCACCTGCTCCTCTCCCAGTGATCGCTCACCCTCTGTGGTTCATCTGTCATTGATAGTTTCTACTGTCCACGCCAATATCTGTGTTGTGCTGGTGAATCATTACCTAGTTGTAAGAATACAAAAAAAGATGCAACAAGAAGATACAGAAGGATCTGACAAAACAGAACAAATTATTGAGAACTACATTTAAATGTACTTTTCTCGAAAGATCTTGAGGGAGTTGGGACAAAAAGTGATCTGGTAGATCTAGAAAAGCATCTGTCCAGACCCAGAGGGTTTGATGGGCTGTCTATGAAAACACAGGATAATCAGAGACCCAAATGAAGCCCTTACTGATGCTGACTACAGTCCAGCAACTATCAAATGTCTCTGCAAGAGAAGGGCTTGAAGAAAAAAAAGTGCCTTTTAAGGCCACACCTCCCCCCATGCCACGAAACTGCCTGTTTGGACTTTTCAAGGGAGCACCGAACATGAAAGGTGGAATAAAATTTTAATATCTGATGGGAAAAAATTTATGTCAAACTTCTTGATGACTTTTAATGTTATTGACATGATGAGGAAATCTGAAGATATTTTGTTAAATTGCAATCTAAATGTTCAAGCAGGGTTTGTGATGAAAATGTAGCTTGTTGAACCCTTGCTTAAAATTGAATGTAACAAAATCAAAATAATTGTAACTCATTTGAATGGCTAATATTTAATATAAATGTAGCTTTTTAGTGTGTCCATAGAACAATCTTATTAGATTGCATTATAATAATATTTTTTAAATTCATTGCCTTCCAGATAACTCCTATTCAAATGTAACATCTTCATAGCTCACAGTTTCCTTAAAATTCATGGATTTAAAGTGTGAACTGTAGCAACTGATGAAAGTGTTTTATTTTTTTTTTATTTGCCATGTGTCTGCATTGCATTTTGACATCTTTTCTTGCTGACTTGAATGTCAACCGAAGGCATGAAAGCATTTCTGTTGGGCTCAGGAGAAAGAAAATTACAGCTAAATCTTAATTTTTAAAATCTCTATTTATTTTTTGTGCTTAATGAGCATTTTTGGGCTGAAAATTGCGCTAACACTTCTGGACTGGTTTGTGAAGCACTTTCGTCAAACTGTCAAAATTTCCTAAAAAATTCTGAAATGTTTCTCCTTATTGACGTGAAATGAGACTTGTGGTTTGACTACAGGAGTATGCATTCGTATAAAACGGCTAAAAGCAGGCACACACACACACACACACACACACACACAGCTACTAACACTTTAGAGAGTGAACAAGAGGTCTAATAGGGTTAATTGTCACGTGAAACCGTCACTGCAGTCGACTTCACGGCCGATCACTCAAAATCTCCCTCTGCCACACACACATACACACACTCATATATTTACACAGGCTCCCATGGGATCTGGCCTTGCCCAGATGGCTTTTTTCCCGGTGGCTGTGTGCTCTAGCCTGTGTGTGTGTGTGTGTGTGTGTGTGTGTGTGTGTGTGTGTGTGTGTGTGTGTGTGTGTGTGTGTGTGTGTGTGTGTGAAGCATGTGAGTCAAACCCTGGCAGGCCACAAGGGGCTTTGTGGTGAACACAGCGCATCTTCTCCGTCTAATTAATTTACTATTATATAGCACCTGTTTCGGGCTAGATAGAGATGAGGGCAGACACACACACACACACACACACACACATATTTTGAACACACACAGAGAGGTAGAGGGGGAGGTGGAGCAGAGATGTGGGGATGGACGGACTGTAGAAAATAAATGCGACAGAAACAGAGAAGGCGTGAAGGAAGGAAAGAGAGAGGATGGAGGGAGATTGAGAAGGAGGCAGGAGGAATAGTGAGCGATGGTGAAGACGAGGTGGAGGAAGGGAAATGGTAATAAATGGGTTTTAAACTGATTATATTAAGCCGATCCTTTGATCATACTTAAGGCCTTAAAATGGAAATATGTTTTCTCTGACTGGAGACAGATTGTGGCAGAGAAAGGGGTAGCACATTAAATTTTATTTTTGGAAAAAATTACATAACACACATTTCAGTGATATTAGGGATGAAAATGTTGCTTCACTCTACGCTTTTATTTTCCTCACTTTATAAACTTTAACTCTTTAATTATTTTTCAGCCCTGACAGGCTCAACCAAATTCCAAATCCCTGTAACATTCAGTGCTTTGCGTTACGTGACCTGGCTTTCCCAGCACCTCACTGGTGAGCAGTCCAGAAGCCAGTGGTTGTTGAGGCTGAGCCAGTGACGTCGGCTGATCCTTGCTTGTAGGTATCAATCAGCAGATGAAACATCAGCCTCTTCATGGGTCAGCTTAATACAGCTGGGTACATATTACAGCTCATGGTTCATATCTTTTTTTTACAAAGAACACATATGCATTCAGCCCCTTATATTCTAATACCCTGCAATAAAATCAAGTGTAACCTAGTGATTGGAGTCCAGCTGTGTGTCATTTCTTCTTATGCTTCTGATTTTTTGCTGAAACCCAATTATTTTTGCGTGGCCATTTCATACTACTAATTAAATCGCAATCAGACTTATGTGCGAACGGTTTCCGACCCCAAAGTGACCCCGCATACGCAGAAGAAGAATGTAGATGTCACACAGCAGCGCACTGTTTTCAGAAGTAATAATGGACGCTGGCGTCTATGGATCGATTTTAAAGTTCTGGAGCAATAGAAGGCGACGGTATTGTCACAAGATCATAACAAGAAGGAAGCACAACTAACAGCAGTGGACTGCAACATCTGTGGCAGAGCGCGGCTCCTTCGTCCAGATCAGTATCAAAACCCTGAGACATTTGATGACACACAACCAAAGTTCAGGTCCATGCAGACCAGCTGAAGGTGTGAATTGTTCATAATTTAAGTGCAATCGTTTAATTTCATTGTTTAGATGTAGTTACTAGTGCCACAGTCAGTGGTTTTTGTCTCTGCGGACAAAAAGTGACATATTTTCATCTGTTTGATGTGTTCAGCTTGTTGAATATGTCATGATTATCAGTTTGGAAATTGATGAGTAAAAATACATTATGACCTGATTTTTTTTTTTTTTTTTTTTTTTTTTTGACGCTGTTAGTCAAAATGATGAACAACGAAGAAGTCTAGCGTAACCTCTGGTTGTGACCCTGCTCACGAATTCTTCCAAACATTTCCTCCAACCCCAGACAGGTATCAGAAAAACTTTGATAAACCTGAAAAAATACTTTAAACCTAAATCTGAAAGAGGTATAAATAACTTTGGGATTAACTGTATGCAAATTTCCAGCCTGCTTTTTATCATTTCCGACATCAAACTCCTATAATCTGCCAGTCAAGCAGTGAGTAACACATTATCCCAGAGATGAAGGCATTTTAATTATTCCATTAGTGAAAATGAGTAAAACGAATCACCAATATTACAAGAACAACTTTACCACACAGCCTCCTGACATCTTTTTCTGAGCTTCTTCTCGGATTACCGTAACATGTCAGCCGTGAAACACAACAAAACAATTTTTTGTATGTAGAAAAATGAAAGAGTACAGAAGCACCCCACCTCGCTCTGCTGCTTCTCACATCTAAAGAAAGAAGAAAGGGCGGGGAGGCTGAGCTTCCTGTATGTTGTTCTATTAAACACCAAACTGAGCTAATAAAAGCATGTCAGACTGGGCGGAGATGTTTGAAGTAAAGGGGTGGATGGAGAACTTAAAATTATTGCAGACAAACTTGTTTTCCACACAGGTGACAACTAGTTAAATACAGTGAGGTTTTGGCATCAGATCACAGCAAAACCTTGTAATACTAAAGTGATTTTTATTGTAAGCTCGCTTTGCAGTTAGGTTCAGCTCGGAGTTCAGACCGTCAGTCAGTTCCCTGCTCAGTTTGAGGAGGCATGAGGGCTTTAAGCTCTGTTGCTGGTCATTAAAGGTTTATAACGGAAACATAACATGCTCATACATACTCTGGCAACCTGTTCATGGTGATTAGAAGATGAGCGACAAAACTGTTTGATCTCTGTAAGCAGGTAAACTTCAATCTTCTGCATGTATTCAGTATGTTTAATGTGCTGCACACACATTCAGCACTTCAGTCCACCGTTTCCTGCAGAGTTCATCTTCTACCACGGCCCTACGCACGAATATATATCCTAGTTCCATCTTTTCATACGTGTTCTCAGCTGTCTTAGGTCATCAGGTTGGCAACACTGTGATTGAGATGTTTTTCGCCTCACAGCATTCCATGCAGCACTGAACGAGAGACCTGTAGAGATCCAGTGTTTGAGGCTCTTCTTTTGTCTTTTTTTTTTTTTTTTTTTTTTTTTTTTTTTAATTTGAACTATTTGACTTCTTAGCAGAGACTTAAATATGTTATTCTGTCAGTACTGGGACAGAACAGTTTAATGCAGAGACAAATATTGACATTCATTAATTCATTCAGTCAATTTTCTTTTCCATAAATTGATCTGTTTAAAAACAGAATATCCTGTGTCAACATTTTCATCAGGTTACAGTCTTTTGCTAACTCACTGAAAGCCTGACTGGTAATATTTTTCCTCCTGCCCATCTGTTTATTTCTGCATTTCCATGTAACTCTAAACCATCATAATTACACCCTTTCTTCGGGAGTTTGCTGCCATTACGTGGTATTTTGCACAGTTGATGTTTGGTCACCTGCCCCCAGCTGGAAAATATTAAAACCTTTTGCTCATTGTAGGAGTCCTAAGAGTTACCTTAACTGTGTGCTCTCTGTATTGTTCTGTTAAAACTGTTTTCTTTGCAAATCAAATATCAGCTTCCCTAATGTAATCCTGTCAACACTGACTTATTACTAGTTTAGGATGGATGGGTCCATATTATATAGCATACAAGGTCTTCTTCAAAAGGATCAGTTTTCTCTCACTCAAACAAAATCTGGAAAGCAATAGCAAACAAATAATGCACAGGTGCTTTGAACTTTACAGTAGAAAATGGCAGTAAAATAAATGTTTAGCGATGAATCACAGAAAAGAAAGGTGAAGCTGCAGCCCTTTTAGTTTGATGCCGTAGTTTTCATTAGATCTGGATATGATTTTGCATCCACATTGTACATCTAAACCTAGACAACAGACCCGTATTAGCAATAGATTTGCATCTTTTTTTGAAACTGTATCCATTCAGTTGGGATTTTTAGCTTGACATTAGTGCATAACCATTTTCACAATTCTAAAAATATTTCCAGGATTTTTAATTTGTTGAACTGTAATTTGTGTCCACACAGCCTTAGCTGGGACAACCCATCGCTAAAAACTTAGAAAGGACGCAGCTTCTCTTTGATGCTTAAGTTTTACTAAAGTACTGTACTTGCCAAGCATGTTGACCAATCTAAAAATAACTCTAAGTGGGAAGAAAGTAAGTTGTTTTTTTTTAAATAAAGGATTCTCATGTACATGCATTTTGTGCATCAGTGCTGATGAACCTCACTATATAGATTGTGTGTATTGGAATGAAGGTGTAAAATGTGCAATTTGCTGCTGATTAAGGATGGATACTTTTGCTGCAATGTGACCATCTCACTTTTATTTTACTTTTTCCATATTTAATGATTATCTGACCATATTGGGCTGAAAGTCCAGTGCTCCTTATATAGCTTCGGATTGCCCCCAAGTGGTCAAAATTATCTAAATGAATCAGAAAATAAGTTTAGCTCGCCTATTTTGTCAATCATTGCAGCAGAGTTGAGTGAATATTTATCAGTGCAGACAGAGTTTCTGCATAACATGAGCTCAAGTAACGTTACTGGGAAACTGGTATAACATTTGCATTACTACTTTGCTACTATGACTACTACTTTGTAGAAGTGGCATGCATGTGCAGTACATGCCAACTCTCAGGCCACAGTATTACTGGACATGTTCAAAAGAGTTTGTGGCTGCTTGGCTTAGCTGGAGATCAAATCACATAATTAGATGCATAGAAAGAACCAGATGGAATAATCAAGGTTACCAGCTTGTTGCCAATATACCTGAAAAATATTTGGGCTATAAAACCTTTTCCAGGCTTTTATTTCCTTGTGAAAAAAACAACAACTTTAAAATGCTAAAAGCTTTTAATTTTCCCACATTCATTTTAAGATAATTTTGAAAATAACCTAAAAATGCTAAGGCAGAAATATCTAAAGGGCAATTAGTAGTAAATTGGCGGATGTTAGGATGGAGTCAAACCTCTAAGACAAGCATTTTAGGCCATGAAAATACTTCCTTAAATGCTAACAGCTTTTGAATTTGACCCAGTAGAACTACATTGTTCTATAGAGAGATTTACAGTTTTCAACATGATTGGTTATAATACTGAAGTTTATCAGCTCTTTGGCAATTTGAGGAATTCCCAACAGGAATTTAATCCAGTTTGTGTCCCTTTGTCCCTGATGGATAAATTGTCCAAATGTGGAAAACACAAATATCTTCAAAATGTATTGCATCAAAATAAGGGTTATAGTTATTTATTTTTCTTTGCTTGTGGCTTTGACTTCTTGTACTGTTGTTGGTTTGGCACCATCTTTGGAAACAAGGTTTTAAGGTTGGCAGCACACGATTCTCAGTTGTTTGGCACAGACAACAACATTTGCATCTCACAAAACACAAGCGTTACTACCCATTTCTATGTACTTTTATTCATCATTATTTTTAAATTAAGAATCACCAATAAATTGCTGTTCATAAAAATTTCTTTAGAAGTTCTTTAGAATGTATTGTGTGAAGGATGCAAATCTATTTGTAATTCTAATTCTTGATCATGTGACAAACCTAATTTTATTTATACATTTTCTATACACGCATACACAGTCCTCTACCAAGCGTTTGTTTTGCATTTGAACATTTAGTCTCTCACTTTCTTCTTATTCCCATTTCCTCATCAATGAGTGTCTCTGTTTGTGTATATGAGTGTGTGCAGGTGATTACAGGCTGAAGGCTCCCCTATTTACCTTGGTGTGAACAATAGAGAGCCATGAATAGAAGCTACTCACGTGGTTTACCATAATGGCCTTGCAGGACCAGAAATTTACTCTCTATGACTGTGTGTGAGAGAGACTGTGTGTGTATGTGTGGGTGTTCAAGACTTAAAGGGACAATGTATGTGTCTGTTTGCTGTATAATTAGAGACATAATTTTACTATCTGCATGGTTTCATTCACTGAAGGGGGAGACAAATATAATGACATAAAAAGTATAGGTTCTAATATATTAGGAATAATATGTGCTTAAATAGATTAGTGACACCCCAGAGACATAGGATGGTCTGAAACTTGTTTTATAATAGGGTGTAATTGAATAATAATGTGATTTTGTACCATCAATCTAAAGGAAAATTTTGATAAATATCTAGAAATCTTGGTTCCATCTTATCATCTCACCATATCTTACTCTAAGCCAAACAACCAACCAAGAGAACCATTGTTCTAAATGCAAAAGAAATTTGTTTGTCTCTCTCACTTCCTAAACAAATGGCGTTTTTCAGACTTAATGATGAGCTAGTCATGAACAACCACGTTAACCATGAACTAATGGTGGGATTAGTATCTAATTTTGAGCCTCATCAATAGAAAATGTTTATTTGATCGTCAGTTAAATGAGTTATAAGTGTTTTTAAAGTCACAAATATTCTTGGACTTTAACTATTTGAAAGTGGCTGGTGTTCCTCTGCACTTAGTTAATGGTTAGTTAGCTGTCAACTACTGAACTACTTCACATATTTTCTCATTGGTAGTAGATGCATAGTTGGTGGTTAGCTAATCATAAACAAATGATGAACCATCCATCCATTGTTTCCACTCGCTTTTCCTTGCAGGGTCATTGGGGGGTCTGGTGCCTATGTCTAGTGGTCACAGAGTGAGAAGAGGGGTCCACCCTGGACAGGTCATCAGTCCATCACAAGGCAACACAGAGACACACAGGACAAACAACCAATGCTCGCACACCCACCTAACAATCTTGTTTTTGGACTGTTGGAGGAGGCCAGAGTACCTGGAGAGAACCCATGCATGCACAGGGAGAACATGCAAACTCCATGCAGAAAGACAGGATTTAAACCCAGGACCTTTTTGCTGCAAAGCAACAGTGCTACCAACTTCTCCACCATAGAACCCTAATAATGAAGTAGATGGTGAGTTAACTAGTAAGTATGATAAACTTGTGAACATTTTATTTATTATAAATAAAAGTTGAGCTGATGGTTGGTGCCCTTTGTACTAGTGTAACCTGGTGAACATTTTTTGTCATAGGTAAACAATGAAAATATATTTTTTATTAACCATTATGAAGTATGTTTTAATTCCACATGAGGGAATACTTAGTTGATAGACTAACTATGACTTAATGATGAACTAGCTAACATTTTTGTCATTATTAGAAACTGGTTGGTTATTTTACTATAATCTAATGATGAAGTACTTTTTTCCCATTCCTCATTAGGAAATGCTCAGGAGAAGATGAACTACCTATGAACAAACTTTTTTCATATCATCATTATAAATGATTATAAATGATTTCATATGATCATTATAAATACCTCGTTCAGAATTCAACAGCCACAGAATTCAAAATGACTCAAAAAAGCATAAAAAAGTAAGTAGCTTCATTTCAATGAATCTACTAGATTTCATGAAGGATTGAACTCCCATACTGACCATGGCAGGACAAATCGACTCTTATTTAGCATATGTAAGTCTTTGTATAAGTTATATATTTGGTGTCTTTTGAACCAACTTCCTCCACTGGTTATGATACATCTGCGACCCACAGTGTAAGATAGAGATAAAACCAAGCCCCCCAGTGGACTTTCAACTTCAGATTTCTGGAGCTCTCCCTTCCTTGGTCTACATCTATTCACTCATTTTCTCATTGTCTGGAAAGAATTACAAAGGGGGATACATTCAAAGTGGGGGATGTAGAACGGGGGAAGAGTTGGTATCTTTCAGCCAAGTATTTAACAGACAGTTAATGTACAGAGGGATAATACCACATGTCCACAGACAGCCTCTTTATGTCCACTGTGTTCTTACCAGCTTGTCTGCAGCTTGGCAATGTTTACACTCTAATAACAAGTGGCGTCTTTCAGGGACTTTCAGTTTATTCACCATTCAAGCACCAGTCCAGCTTTAGCCTAATCTCCTCCTCCACCACAGCTTGCCATCCCCATACAAAACATAAGATTTCAATTTTTTCACTGTAATTGCTTGGTTTTTAATTCCACGCATCCCATCAAGCCAAGATTTGAGTTCTGGCCAGATTTTTGGAGAGGGGAGACCATCCGGGGACCGTAGGGCCGTGAAGATTCTGAGGCGTTTAAGACGCAGATTTTGGAGGCTTGGACATGAAACTGGTTGGAAGCGAAGTAGTTTTAAAGTGGTCTGTGTGGCTACGATAAAAAGTAAGAAATTAAAACGTCTTAGCATTAGAACCGCTGTGGATGAAGCCGGGCCATCCTCCGTTGTGGCCACTCAGATTGCAGGCATAATCTTTTGTGAGGCCTGCTGGGACATAGATGGAGAGTGTGAAGTAGAGAGAAATTGCAAAAAAATATCCAACTTGTGCCTGACGTAAATACTACTTTTATTGTTGGGCTGCTGTGTGGCCATAAAGCAGCAAACTGACTGTTGTTTGTACTATACATTCTTTATTTTCCTTATAATTTTGGGGATCTATAGATGAATGGCCAGCCATTATTTTTTAACACAATATATTCTTCCCCATCTACCTGTTCAAAGAAAACACTAATTTTATCCATGCTCCACACTGGGGGCAACACTGTGTTTAAAAAAAGATTCAAACTGAAAGTGTAATTGGGAAACAAATAATGCAATCATGCAAGATTCTAGTTGCAAAACAATGCACATTTTTTAAACCACCTTTTGATTCAGTATTCTTGATAGCTGCAATCAAGTGTAGAGAATCCATGTATGTTCAGGGGCATTGTCTAGATGGAAGTCTTCTACAATTTCTAAAAGATTTTCTCGCAGGTTTGTTTGTATTTAGTTTGATCCATATTTCCATCAACAGGCGTTTACTTCTTCCTACTACTGGTTTTCGAACAGAAAAGTAGTGATAAGCTTATTATTTTGTTCTTGGTTACGTATGCACATGTTTTCTCTTGTCCTAATGATTACTTGTTTTCTTTGTAAAAAAAAAAAAAAAAAAAAAAAAAAAAAAAAAAAAAAAAAAAAAAAAATCTGTTTGAAATAAACAAATACAAAAACATCTACTGGCTTCCCTCTCCCTTCTAAAGAAAACCACCCCCACAGCATGATGCTTTTTGGTAGGATGATGTTCAAGGTAATGTACTGTGTTAGTTCTGAGCCATGCACAGTGATGTGCGTGTTGATAAGAAAGTTTAGCTTTGATCCTATTTGAGCAGAGCACCATCTTCCATATGGTTGCTATGTCCCTTACCTGACTTTGAGCAAACTTTTTATTTATGTGCACAACTAAAAGATCTTGTGTTTTATGCAGAAATGCACTCTGACAGCATCTTGGTATTTCGCTTTAACTAGTCCACCCACAGTAGACATGAATACTTTTGAAGAGTGTTTGTCTGAAGCAGTGAGGAATGACGTACATTTGTTCAGTTCTTCACTAAATACCTACAAAGATTGTCAAATGGCTAAAAACTCCTGGATGGAAATTGCAATGTTGTTGTCCATGGAGGAGGCTGTCTGCAGAACAATGTGGCACTCTCTCCATGGTTGTTTTGCAAAAGCAGAACGGAGGATGAAGGGACAGAGTGGGGACCCTGGTGGATAGAAAGCTGTGTACGCCACTCTGGAGTGGGTGACTGTGACAGATACTGAAGCAGGAGGGCCGTCCCCCAGGTGGTCTGCACCATGTTATGAAAAGTGTGTGCAAATACAAACATCCTGCAACCACGTGCGCATGTGTCGACTGTTTGGCTTTGGACGAAGTATGGGAGAGCCTTTACCGTAGGCCTCTTGGTTGCTTCTCTGGTTAATGCTCTAATTGCTCAGTCCATCAGTTTAGGTGGAGAACCCTGTGTTGTGGTTGGTTTTGCAGCTGTGTCTTACTCTTTCCTTTTTCAGATAAATTGAACAGACCTCTTTGAGATGTTGTAAACTGGGTATATAGTTCTATAACTTATCCCTGCTTTAAACTTCTCCACAACATCATGCTGGATCTTTCTGCTGTCTTCCTAAGTTGTCATGTTGCTCTACCAAACCTCTGAAGAATTCATAGAAAAGTACTATTTACTTTTGCCTACTAGCCTAAGTTAACTTGCTTATTCTGGTTTTAGTTATTCTAAAAATATTATATAATATTTATGTTTTGACATGTTTGAATTGGTTCTTATTTCTAGAATAACTTCAGTGCTAGGTTCTGTGTAAGAACGTGTGACTTACCTCTGCAAACATCAGCATCAAGCCACGTGGTCCTCCTGCTGAAATGATCTTTCAAGTAGAATTTGCCCATATTTAGCTGATTAACAACAATGTAGATAAAATGCACATTCACACTACGTCTTTTTCATCTCCTCCACTGTACAAACAGGACCATCATCCTCAAGCGGACAAAAAAGGCTTTGATTTCCTTTTTAATTTGGCTTCCGCTGGATGCTGGGACGGCTTCCAGAATCCTGTCTCTCACACCATCTCTCCTCTTGTCTCTTGCACACCTGTTAGCAAACCACAGATGTGCACTTGTGGTGCAATATCTGTGTTCGAACAACAGCTCCATCTCCATCATCAAACCCAGGATGAGCTAAAACAATCAGGCAGCATTTATACCGAGAGCAGGCCAGCTGCACTGCCCATTACCTCCATTCACTCTCAAACGCACTCACACACACTCTTTTGTAGCTGACAGACGCACAATGGAAGTGGATATGAATAAACTGAATATGACCACTAGAGAGTTGTTATTCTTCATTTCATGACACTCATTGAGGTTTGTGCATTTATCGTCTACTGAACATCATTAAGCTGCTTTGATCACACCTTAACAAGTGATGCAGTGGCCTCAAACAATAGTGGGATTTTATAACAGCTATAGTATCCATTATCCGCTCCTTTAAAGCATGATTTAAAGCTAATGAGAATCATGAGTGTTGATTGTTAGGTGGGAGTGTGACCATACCTCAACTACCGCATCGCTACTTTCTTTCAAATTATGCGAGAAATGTTGCAACACAGTGTAAAAATGATGAAAATAAATCTGGAAACCATTCATCCACCCACCTGCCCATACTGTAGTTTTTGGCACGATCACAGCAAATGCGACCCAAATCAGGTTTTTTTTTTCCACATATGAGACCCATATTTCACTTTTTCATGGCAGTCTAAACGGCCCAATTCGGATCTTTGCATGCCCTCAAAAGCTCGATCTGTGGCATTTCCAGATGTGGTACTAAACCGGACACCTATCCGACTGTTTTCAAAGCGTCTCCAGTCAAGAACGGTCATGTTGCATTTTATCTGACTTTTACATCATTGTTGAGAGACATGCATCATAATTCTGCACCATAAGAAGCCAGCCACGGTAAATCTGGACGTAAACAATGAAAATTATAAGGGAAAATTATGAAAATATGAAAGAAGTCTGTGTCAGTGAAGCACATCACATCACAGTCCCACCACTCCTGGTTCCGACAACACATCCAAACAGGCTTCTCTGCAGAAGTTGCAGTCAATACTCTACTAAAGGCCATTTTTATTAGTTGTGCTTTCTTTTCATTAGCTTCCTTCGTCTTATGATATTGACACTACTGTTGGCTCCCATTGCTAAATAACTACAATCAATCCATAGACGGTGGCATCCATGATTACTTCCGTAAACAGTGCATCGCTGTGTGATGTCTACGTTCTTCTTCTGTGCATGCGGGTCGTTTTGGGGTCATAAACCGTTCACAAAGAAGTCTGATTGTGGTCGCGTCAATCAGTAATATGAACAACCACGCAAAAAACCCTGTGTGGAGTAGGTTTTCTTTCATAATCTCTCTATATTTGGCTGCTTTCATCTTACCCTATGGGGACTTGTGCCCAGGTATCTGTGACAGACAAATATTCCCACAAAATGATGCTGCCACTAACATGTGTTATACTAGAGATGGTGCTGGCAAGGACAGTCAGGCCAAATATTTCTATTTGGGTTCATTGGGGGAGCAAATTTGCAAATTACTATGAAAGCCTGAGTGGTGAATTGAATTAGCAATGACTGACAGAGGTTCTGGGTGGTTCTCTTATCTTCAGAAGGGAACAATGAAACTCCCACTAAATGACCACTGGGTTCTTGGTTACCTCTTGGGCCGAGACTCATCTTTTCTGTATCAGTTTTGATTTTGCAGCGAGATCTAGCAAGGCGCCTCAAGGATGATCAAGGATGAAGGGGTGTGAAAACTTTCTGTACAGTAGGTATGATTTTGTATATTATTGTTAGTTACTGCTTCAAAACTGCCTATTGATGTATAGAAATCAATCCCACTGAGTGTACAGTGGTTTGTAGATGAAGCCTGTGTAACGCTGTCTACTTCATCAATTTCCTGATGATGCTAACCTTTGGTACGGAGTTGACCCTCAGGTCTGAAGGGTTAATAAACTATCTCAGCTCTGAAATTGACAAGCACACACAGTCACACCAAACGGAGGTTTTACCACCCAGATGTTATTTTTTTTCTGTTCATTTTTTCTCTCCGTTTTTCTCCGTCATTGGATTCCTTCATTTTCCCTGTATCTCTGCTCAGCCCACCCCTGTTTCAGACTGAAGGAGGTGGAAATCTGTGTGTATGTGTGTGTGTCTGCCTGTTGTGTATCATTCGTCATGCGAAGCCATGGTGAAACTATCAGTGTTATCTGCTAACTTTACCACCTGTGTTAAATTGAAGGCAGTGATGTGGAAGAGGTGTCTACCCTCCTTTTCTCTCAGATGCTATTGCTCCCTCTCTCCATTTCCATTCCTTCCCACTCCCCCCCTTCCTCTTTTTGTCTACTTCTCTCATCCCATCAACCCCCCCACCCATTGCACCTCTCTCTCACATCCGCTCTATACCAACCTCCTATTAAAGTGTAGCAGAAGCCAAGGAGTTAAGGGGTTGTGTCTTACTCTTTGTGTTGCATAAATCAGGTTTTTGATTGCTGATCCAGTTCATACACTTTCACCTGTGTCCTGCTGGGATAAGCTCCAAAGGATTGAGAACAAATGAAATGAATGGACAGACACACATATTAAGTTATGCAAACCAGCACTGGTTACAGAAATGTTTGAATTAGAAATCCCTTATTTTATTTTTGCTTTGTCAAATTGATGTATTATTTCCCAGTTTTATCCTGATTTCTTTCAAGGGTTTCAATTTTTAAAGTGAGATTCACTGAAGTTATTAGTGGTAATAGTTTCCTTAACTATAGTAGAAATATATTACATTATCTTGAAGTTGTTGAGAAATTCATCAAATCCTTTGAGTGATGGATGGCTAACAACCAGTCAGGTGTACACTCTGTTTAAGCTGAATTTAACAATTAAAACCAACTGGACTACACTGAAAAACACAAAATCTTACCCATTATTTTTGGTCTAGTTTCTACTGTAAATATCTTAGTGCACTTGAAATAAGACAAAACTAACTTACAAGTCACTTTTCAGCAGATATAGGAGCTTCTTTTAAGTCAGTAATTCCTTAATATTGATGAAAAAGTTCTAGTTATAAGTGAAGTGAAATAACCTGCCAGTGGGACAAGACATTTTAACTTATGGATAAAATGTCTTGTTCCACTGACAGATTATTTCACTTATAACAAGAACTTTTTCATCAATATACAAGTGTACTAAGATATTTGCACTAGAAACAAAACTAAAAATACTTGGTAAGATTTTGTGTTTTTGCAGTGTAATAGCTTTCCTCCACTCTGAGGATCTATTTACTTATCCAACAAGCTGCCAGTCATATAACATCTGTCTGCCACAGGTAACGGAGCCGCTGCTAATAATGACGTTGCAGAACCTCACATCAAAAAAGTGGTACTACACCAGGTTTTTTGTGGCTTATCAGACATGATCAGTACTAAATTCTCAACTAAAACTAAATGATTTAAATTGTCTTTTTTCTTTTATTTTGTTGTAATGTAACACCTCGAAGCTTTAAAGGTGGCTATTTGATTAACATTGCAACAGAATCCCTGTTTCCTGCGTGCCTCTCTGCAGAGTGGATCAGTAGTGGAGCAGAAAGATTTGCTGCTTGTGTTGGGCTTGCTGTGATAAAGCATGTACCATGACTCGAAAGAAATCTATCTCCCTCAGTAGATTTCACCCCTCACTTCATTTCCTTAATGACTAAAACACCACCACTCCCCTCTTTCATTGTGTGCAAACTGGAACACACACACACAGACACACACACACAGTATCTATCTTCACAAGGACTTTGCATTGACTTCCATTCCTCTTTCATCCCTTTCTATAACATAACCATGACCCTAACCCTAAACCTAACCTAAACTCAATTCACACCTTAGTCCTAAGCCTAACCTCTAACCCAAAAACCACACTTCTTGTCATGGAGCCCGGGTTTTGGGGCCCATAAGGAGCAGAGGGGCTTCACAATGAAGTATTTGTTGGAAAAACGGGCCTTACAAAGTGAGAAACGCTACAACAAACACACAGTTTATTTGGATGTAACTTCTAATTGGGTGAGTCAAAAATAGAGGAAGGTTTTTGTTATGCATTACTTTTTGAGTGGAAGAGGTTGTTATGTGAAAACAAATATCTTAAAGTTATTTTAGAAACATAAAACGTTCTTTGTGTTTCTTTTTATTGCTCAAGTTAAGGCGCTACAAGTAATTTGTTCGGTTAGGAGCAGCACATGGCTTCATCATTTCATGCAGCTCACTGGACGCAGATTGCAAAAAAGAAAAGCGTACGCAAAAGTGGCGCACAGGACAACTTCCAGTGGCAAAAAGCAACACCAAAGGGTGTCGATAAAAGCAGAATGCATGTACATATTGTTCCTTTATCCTTAGTTTAATTCTTCTAAAGTTTCTATATTTATACTTTATATGCCTTGAAAGCTGGAAACCTGAAGTCAAATTACCGTAATTGTTTGTGCACACAATCAACCATAAACCTGATTCTGCTAATGATTCTGAATATGCTGGCAGTTTGAAGATCTAATGTTTCAGTGAAGAACTTCCATGTAGCAGTCAAGATTTCATTTTAAAAGATCAAAGTTAACATCAGAAATTATGCTTTTAAATACGTTATAGAACTCATACATCTGATAACTAATGAGAAGATTGTTTTGCCATCTAAATGGTATTTCATGGTCGGTACTCATAAAAAGCTCTTAAAGGAACGCCACCAGAGAACCAACGTTCTTTAGTATTTGAATTAAATTGCTAATAAGGCTACAACTAAAGGGTCAAATGAGCTTCACAGTGAGACTGGTAGTGTCTTTTTAAAATTATAATGTGAAAAATTGTGTGTGCTGTTTATTTCAGGTTGACATTACATACAGAATGTGCCGCAAACATGGTATGCGGGAAAAATTCGGGCCATAGGTGCTTTGAAACACATAACCTATGTGAAAAAGAGCTATTTTTGTTGCAAAAGAGGTACCTCCTGAATATTAGTCCAGTGGTTTTAATGTTATGGCTGATTGATGCATATAAATTCCAGTCACTCCAGAGAACTAGAGAGGGAGGAAGGACGGTGAAATCTATTGAAGTGCTTCTGTAAAATAGACTTTGTTCAGGTAGTCACTTTGTTTTCATGCTGGTAATATTTACTCTGGGAGGGAGATCTCTTTTCCTTTTCTTCTCTGCTTCTCTTCTTCCTCTTGCTCTCCATGGTATATCTTTTGGCTGTGGGATTAGCTGCCAGAGAAAATGCAGGGTAAAATTAGCCTCCGGCTGTCCTCACAGGCCACGACCATTGATTTTCTGCCACAAATGGAGAAAAAAACCCTGGTGCTTAATGTTCTTCATACCACCACAGAGGTGTTTTCTTTTAATGCCTTGGTTTTTGTTTGCTGCTCTTCTCTCTGTTTATAGCCTTAGAAGTGTAAAACCATTGTTTTTTCTATTCCAAAAATATGGCAAAAATAATTCCGTAATTTTATGTAATTTTTTTGAAACAATCAAATGACCTCTAAAAAAGCAACGTTACACAAGGTAAGGTAAGAGTCAGTTGTAATTGAGCTGTTCCAATCCATAGACATGAAGTAGGGGTGTAACAATATAGTAAATCACAGTCTGGAAGGTGTCTGGGTTTTAAAGTCATGGTTTGATAAGTTTTTGGTACATTTCACTAAAGTGAAACTATGAAAAATGTATAAATGTTTTATCAGCATGTTCTGGCCTTGCAAAAAGTGGCCAGAATAGAACTGATTGGAGATCTCATTTGATTTTTTCACTTAAAAATGGATAAATGAGTGTAGACAATGGATGAATTATAAAACAATAAAACCACTGTTTATCTGGATCTGGTTAAAAGGGTTCTAAATACAATTTATTTACAATCAACCAATACTGGGTGTATTCATCAGTGAAACTTCTTTGCCTAATTTGCCAGGCCTGCTTTTAATACATTTTGAGTACATCCTTATGATACCGAGAAACAACATAACTGGATGTTTAAAACTTAGGCAAGTTTTTTTTCTAAAACAGGAAGCTGGTTTCAAAAACATCTGTGTCCAGAGGGGACCGTTTCCAAAAATGTTTTCATCAACGCTGAAACTCAGAGAACTGCCTAAAACGCAATTTTTACTGTAAGTGGCGCTAAGCCACTATTAGAAGTATCAGAGTATTAGACTGGCCATTGCCTTCCTACGCATTTCTGCTTGATTGTCATCTCCCTTCACTGCTCTGTCTGGGAATTCTCCTATTGAGCTGGATTTCACTGGTAGAATGTCAACCAGAGAAGTTGTGAAAGATGATGTTGATTTTCTGCACTGTTTTCGACTTGTAGTCTGCCTGTGGTTTTAGAAATGGCAGCGGAGGAAGTGAATGAAGCCATTCAGTCCGTGTTGGCCTTCGCTTGCAAATACTGAAATAACATCAGCAGCCATCTCGTCTGGCTCAGCACTTCTCTCTTTGCAGTGGGGAACGCTTGTTTACAGTGCAGGTAATTTCCGGTAAGCTTATAACATCGAACTGGCGCATTACATACATCAAACGTTAGTGACTGGGTAAAATTTAAACCTTAGAGTCCACGCCTCCAGCAAGCAATCGTTTCTCATTAGCCGAGGTTCCAGACCCTCAGTATGATGCAAAGCGTAGAACAAGGGGATGGTTTTTACCAGGCTAATGGAGCATAGGACATGCACATAAAGCCTCCACATGAGGTTTAGCGGTAAACACAACAAGGATACAAGGCCGGTGAACAGCAAAGGGCAAAGGGAGTCTTTTGTGAGTGACAACGAAGTCGAGCTTGATGTCCGTGTCACGTTGGGTTATAAAACTAATAAACCAGAAGATGAACATTTATCTGCTATAATTGATGTAATGTATGACGCGTTTGGGGTTAAAGGTCAGGTTAGGGATTGGGCTAATACATCAGCGTTTCACAAAAGAGGTGTTTTTGCTGCCCACATGAATACACAAGGGCAACATTTTTTAGTCTAGAACGCTTTAAAAAAAACCCTCTTTTGTGAAAAATCTTTAAAATCTTTAAAGTCCTCTAAAACGCCATTTCTGTGTGAAAGTGAGGAATAAACAAATACATTTGTTTTAGGGGAAAAAAAAAAATTTCCATATGGACAGGGTCTAAACCCCCAGGAATTACAGTTTTGATCATTTTGGTGCTTTTAATTAAGAAAACTGAATCAACCCCAAACCAAGCATATATTGACTAGAATCAGCAGTGAATCTCTGTCACTTTTAAAAGGATTTCTTTTGAGAGCCAAAAATTCATTTTTTTTGTTTCCTTCTAATTACAAACTGATGTCTTTTCCTATTAAATTCAATTAGTTTTTTCATTTACAAGAGAACAAGGCTATTGTAAAATGCAGCACAATCATGTTCAGTCATTGAGGCAAGGACACAAATCAAAACACTCGAATTAGACTTGTTGTGAATGCTCCAAACAAAATGTGCTTCTATTCATGACGCAGAAAAGATGTTTAGTCTGAACTAGTCTGTCAGATTGTATGCTTGTGCTTGAGTTGGTGACTAACATTGCTAATTCAGCCAGTAGTTTTTATTTTAATCAAATTTGACCAAATCCTTGCTTAAGATCATAAGCTTTCATATTTTATTATGTTTTTGTATTTGCTTGGTGAGATATACCATTAACTGAGGTTATTAAATAACAATGACATGTGATGCATTTTGTTTTTGCATGTCCATCATTATTATTTCATTTTAGCTTCTTGAGGCCCATTTTAAATTAGTTAAATCGCTCCGTGGGTGTTTTTTTGAGCACATGCATGTAAATCTCTAAATTGAGAAGGATCGGAATGTTGTTTTTCCTCTCATAGAATTCCACATTGGATAATCTCTTCTTTTTCTTTCTCACCAGCCCTCAGCATTATCCTGCCCTCCCTTCTGCCTTCAGTCGTGTCATCTTGTCCGTACCCCACCTATCTGTTCGGCTACATCTCCAAGATGCTGTAATTTCCTTGGCCCGGCTTGATGTTTATTGTGAGGCTGAAATTGAAAATGGCCTGTAATGGAGCGAGCCGCGCAGCCCCGGGACCAATTCACAATCTAAATGACTTGCTCCTTTTCAATGGCATCGACTGGAGGGCTCTTTGTGCAGCCTCGTACCTAATCAACCTCCGGTGTGACCCCCAGCTCTCGGGGGCTGCTGTTGGATTAATGATAAAATCATTGGTTCAAACAATTATTCGACCTGAAATGGCTGGCCATTTTACTCTGGAAAATTAAAGAATGTGAAATTAATTTTTTTTTCTGCACCGTGTTGTAGCAGTGCCACTTATGACTGAACTCTGCCCCCCTAAACTCTTGATTTCATATGAAAGAGAGCTTTTACTTTATCTAGTTTCTACGTTTTAGCTTCTTTCTTTTCTATATTCCACTCCCGTGTGCCTTGTTGCAAATAGTTTTGCAGATGTCAAAGTAGCAAGGCCTCAGCCGTGTTTGTCTTTCTTTCCGTCTGTCTGCCTGCTTATCTAATTTACTTTTTATATGCCTGCTAACCAATCTGTGTGCGTGCATGACTCTGCCTGAGTATGTGGCTGTTTCTAACGACTAAATGCAAGAGTTCACAAATGTTGGAGATGGAGAAAAAAATACATTATAGAAGAAAAGAAATGAGAACCTTGCATTTTAGATGGGGACATTTTAGATATCTAACAAGATGACAGATGCTAATGTATAGTGCAATATTTAAATAAATTATTAGGTAACAATTTTTACTTCAACTATGATTGGACAGAACTACCTTAAATAACGAATTAAGAGTTGGACTACTTCAGAAAATTACTAAATATATTTTGGTGTGAAATTAGGTGATTAAAATTTTTATTATGTTTTAAAACCATATATAATTTATGTAATTATCTATTTTATTGTTTCCGTGTTGCAGTGCACAGTGAGCTAATTTAGCTACTCTCACTGGATTTGATTTTTAATGGGTGCCTACGGTGGCCAAGAGGTGCAAATGTGCTGCAGACACATGAAGGTTGCAAACTCCAAAACACACAAACACAAAAAAACAAATGCAACAGAAAAAACCAAAATGCTGCAACCACAGAAAATAGATGCAAAAACCTACAACCAACAAAACAAATGCAAGCAAGAAATTTTGCAACCACAGACAAAATGTTGCAATCACAGGAAATGAAAGCAAAAAGGAAAATGCTGCAAAGAGTAGAAACAGGAGCAAGTATGAAATGCCGCAAACTTGCTCCACAAAACGGAAGTGCTCCAGACCATGAGGGGGATCTGAAACGGGTGATATTACCTATGCAGATATGCTGCTGTTCTATAATGTTGTAAAAGACACATGTTTGAAAAAAAATTAAATATGACACACCTCTTATTTCTTCCTCCAACTTTCTTCTGTACATCCCAGTGCATGCTGACATCCTGTTTTTAATGAGGGTCTGGTCCCATATGATTTGGTTGTCGCCTCCCCCTAGTGGTTAGTAAATATTTTTGGGAAAATACCTGATAAGAGGGAGGAGTCGACTTTTTGAATCACTTGACTTGCAATGACAGGCAAAACTTTCTTAAGGACAGCTGTGGATAGGATATCAGGACAGCAGGAGGAGGAGCTTAATTGATGTATAATAGGTTTTTATGATTAAGTTGGTGAAATGTTGTCATTTTGTTTACATTTGTTATGATTGGACATAACATTGGTACTGGAGATTGATGTGCAAATTAACCTTCTATATTTTATTTTCTTTGTAAAGAAGTTGAGAAATTCATTGCAGGTCCTGGTAGAGTGGAGTTCAGATGCTACAGTCACAGGAGGTCAATCTGTCAACCATAGCAAACAAGGCATGTGCATTGTTGATGTTTTTGTTAATGATTTCAGTGAATAATGTTTCTGTTGCATGTTTCAGTGCTGAATGATAGCTTCACAGTCTCCCTTTGTAGATTTTGTAGTGAACATTGGAGTTGAGTTTTCCACCATTTTTGTTCAGCCCTTCCAACAATGGCTTCTTTCACTTTGTAGCATTGGAGCACTTCTTACATTCAGACTTCCTTCTACCAGACATGACCTTCACTTCAACGGAGCAATGGAATCAAATCCTAGGAAAATCCTATAGAACAGCGAATCTGGATTTCATTTACTATAACTTAACTTACATTCTACTTCATAAGAGATTTTTCAGTTGAAATATACAGAATGTATATTGCATTAAAAGTGGAAAAAGTAGTAAGTAAGACAAGCATTTCTGCCTGATTTACAAAAAACTGTCAGAATGGAGAAATGCATGACTAAAGCAGTAAGAAAATCAGTCTGGAAACATTTAGCTTAAAAGAGGAAGCATATAACATTGAGGGAATTTAATGAGAATGATAAAGAAACAGGATGAAAACATTGTACCTGTTATATCTGTGTTCCCCTTCTGCCTTGCAGAGTGCAGCAGGGATAGACCCCAAACATTATGAGCATGTCTGGAGAAGTGCTGGATTATAGATCGCCTGCCTGCACGCAGCTAAAGTCTGATGAGTCCTGCTGTGCACTTGTGTCCATCAAACACCTCTTGATTACTGGCTGTGTATTTATCATCATCGTTGCCATCATCATTATCATTATCAGTCTGCTCCCCTCTCTTAAGTCTGAGACAATGGGCTCTCCGTAAAGGCTCTTATTGAACTACTCAGTAGCCCTCGCATCCACAGTCCGGTTCCAGTACTCTTGAGCAGCCTGCAGTGTGGCTAGGTAATTACCCGGGGATTGATTCCCCTAACAGAGACCATTTCTTCACCTCCTGCAGAATCCATAAGAGGCTTATAATAAGCCCTGCTCACCTCCATAGCTTCCTAGCTAATGTCTCGGCAAACCAGAGCCTATTTTGACTTGTTGATGGAGATGCTGGAGCTGTGCAAGAGGTAGCAAGGCGAGAAAAGAGAACTCTTCACTGTGGAGATTTAATTATTAAAAGGCCACAAAGTTCTGTTTTCATCTTACCTGGGTTGATATGTGTAGAGATTGAATTTTCTTTCAGAGACATTGAGTTTATTTTTTTAAAATATTTT
Source organism: Anableps anableps (assembly GCA_014839685.1). Taxonomy (NCBI): domain Eukaryota; kingdom Metazoa; phylum Chordata; class Actinopteri; order Cyprinodontiformes; family Anablepidae; genus Anableps; species Anableps anableps. The sequence goes on along the minus strand of CM026070.1, from coordinate 36,461,760 downwards.
TTTGCCTAATTCGATCCTGAACCTTCTGCCCTGTGACTCATAACAGGTTTATGAGGTTGGAGATTCACAGGAGAAGCTGTGAAGTCCAAGTGTATCAGAAGCTAGTCAGGTGACCCAAAAGTTTGGCTGCTTTAAACAAAACCCACCTTCATGGCTTTTCTAATTATCATTCTGAGGATGCAACAATTTGTTGCTTCCAATCTGCCAGTCAGCAGCAGGGCATGAAGAGGGCTGGGTGCCAGGGAGAACAGAGCCCGCTATTCATTGAGTGGATGTAGGAGTCACTGGCAAAGCCTGGGCTGTTGGCTTTTCTGTGTGTATGTGTCTGTGTTTGTGAGTCCACTTAAGATAAAGCAGTCTTCTTGTAGATCTTCAGCCAGTTGTTTCATGTGCCTTTGCAAGACGTTCTGAAACTAACTCTGATTATTTTATCTGTATTCATAGTTATTCTTTTTGACTAATAGTGCATTTCCAAAACCAGAGTGCTTATTCCCAAATTAGCTCCCTTCCAGTCCTTGACTGTTTTATAAAATATCTCTGCAGAGGGAGAAACTACACGACAGCCCCTGCAATATGCAAGATTTCTCATTTATTCAAAGGAATTACAGCACATATATCGTGGTACAAAGATTTGTTCCTCTCTTTCCCAAATGGGGGATCAGTTTACAGTCTGGTGGCAAATCACAAACAGTTGTGTCTTGGAAGATTCCACACAGCGTGACATGGTACAGTCATGTTCAGTCACACTGACTTTCTAACATCAAAGAGATTGGGCTGACAACCTGTGAATTACAAGACAATGGCAATCTGCAGCGTAACCATTTGGGTATGGGGGTGAAGCAGTGAGCACAACAAAACAACAATTTCCAATACTCCACTTTTTTACCGTCCCCAAGCTAAAACCTCACAACCTGTCACTGGGGGAGGAAGTTTAATGTGTGCACAGTGGTAACCATAGAAATAGTGTTGAAAATAAACAATTTGACAATTTTTTCTATTTTAACTCATAACACATTTGCTAATTATTTATGAAATGCAAACAAAAAGCTTTCTTGGTTGCCATTCCTTTGGAAACAATTTATGCATGTTGAAATTTGTCCTTAAAAGTTTGTCCTTGAATGTTGGCAATTAAAAAGGCCTAATATCAGCCCCCTATAAAATATATAATTTGTAAGTAGAGCTGGAAAGGTATTTGCAATCCAGGTGGCCAACAAACCTGACTCAGTTACATCATTCTGTCAGCAGCCAAAAATTCAAACAAAACATGGTGAGAAGCTAGAGGACGGATAACCAAAACATTTGACCCAAACTGAAGAATCAGCAAATATGAAAAACTCTGCAAATACACAGATTTTCCACATACGTTGGATATACATTCCACATAAAACTCAGTGAATATGTGAATCCGCAAATAGCGAACCATGAATAGGCGGGACCCTTGATCCCAAGGGTGTGACATTCATTTTCTCATGCTTAGACCAATGTAGCATGCATTTTTTTATGTGCAACATACATGGCCATATAAACGGTGTGAAGGCCTTGACAAAAATCAAGGATAGTTTAAACCTATACCCTATATCAGTTTACCTCAGGCATAACTCTTGCTCTGTGTTTTGAACCACATTGTTTAAGATGGGCCTGGAAAGTTGGAGTTAAAGCGTCGACAGAGACCTAAAGTGTTTCCCCTAAAATGCAACTCATTAACACATTTCTGATTCTTACAAAGTCGAATACAAGAAATGTTTGAGAGGAGTCTGAATTCTACAGTTATTAACCAGTTTTCTGCATCAGCATGTGCACTTTCTCATTAATTTTCCTTTAAAACCAGAATAATAACAGAGCTTCATGTAGGAAGTAAAAGGAGCTATGTGTGTATACAAGAGGAATATTTGATTACTTCTTGTATCTTTTTCATAAAAGCAGCAATCATCTGCATTGCTGTTGTCCAAAGAAATGAACAGTCATGAAAAAACATTCACCTTGTGTTTGATTTTTAAGCCACAAAAAAAATTCTGAACATCCATTCAAGCTTTTCAAAATTGTATTTTCTTATTCCTCTCTGCTGCTGTTGTATGTTCTCAAAGCTGAACCTTTCTCGCTATGCTGTCCCAATTCGGTGCAGACAGTGCAAACTGCTGACTCCCAGGATGATGTGTATGTTTTTGGATTATTATTATGAGTAAGCCCAAATAATGTTCAGCGTAAATATGACTTTGTTGTCTCTTTTTTGATAGGAAAAGTTTTTTCTCCCCCTTGGTGTGTAGAAGTCTACAATCTTTTGTGAAAGTTTAAATTAAAATATTTGGCAAGAAGGCAGGGAACAATAATTACTTCCCATTCACTACCAGTCACTTAATAACTCTTCTGTGTCCTCCTTCTCTATTTATCGACCATTCCCCCTTCCCAACTGGGACAGATATCTTCCTAATGAGTGAACTGGTTGGGAAAGCTGTAGGAAGTGGAGCGTGAATGTGACCTTTGGCGCACTTGGGCACTTTGTAATTATAGAGGTGTGTCCTGTTTTGGAAAATTGCTGAACCTGTATTAAAATTACAACTGAATGGCTCCCTTCAGTCTGTAGTAAACTGAAATTTTGAGGTAGTCTCAAATCTAGAGACTTCGTTGTTTCGATGCAAATGTGAACCTTCTTCAGGAGCGTGTAGAGATTGACTGGAGAGTGTGGATTTGTATCTGTGGGCGTTTTTAGGGCCCCCAGTTTCTGAAGCAGCTTTGTCTCTTTCTGACTGAAGCACATTGTTCCAGATCAAGGGATGGGAATGAGGCTTTTGGCAACCTGCTATAGACGAGCAAACACACACTAAGAACACAGATTCTTGTGACACAGCCTGAGATCCAATAATAGAACAACAGTTCAGTCATCTCTCCTTTTTATAGATTGTAGCTGTGTTGGGTTCTTCTTTACTCCACTGTCTGCTCAAACACTATGAATGGCTTAAAGTTACTTTTGCAGATATAGAAGCATCCCGTCCTTTCGCTGTTCCCCCTGCTTCCAATTCTAACATATAATTTGCATACAAGAAATTAGGAAAAGCATTCATAAGGTTTATATACCTGCATATTGTATTGCAAACATAGAGATGTTGTTTGTCAATATAGTTCTAAATAGATACTTTTAGCCTTATTCCCATTTTCTAAATCTCATTTATTCTTGTATGTAAACAAAAATAACTTGAATGTTGATATGTTTTTTATAAATAGTTGTTACAGCCAGTGGTATAATGTTACTTCTCCTTCCCCCTGGTTGAGCTGGGTCGTAACAATAGTTATCAAACCTGAGCAGCTCAGCATGCATTATTTTATACGCATGTTAGGGAAGAACAAAAATCTGCTGAAATATAGGTTATCTACTTCAGTATGTTTAGAAATTATTTTGATTTGACCAGTTTTTACAGACATGGTACATTAATTATTCACTAGGTTAATACATGAAAGTCCATCACTTAGACGCTACAGGAGTTTTCATGTTTGTGGTCAACATATCGCTTGTTGAGAAGTTCAAATGGATGTGATCTTTGCATTTTTATTATTGATAACTAAACATGGGACCATAATACACTGGACCACTTCCAGTTGGACATTACAGCGGCTTCGCTGTCAAAAATGAGATTAACTGAGAAAATACTGACATTTGGAAGCTCTTCCACCATTTGCTTCCAAGTACTCGAGTGAAAAATCTGTTTTTGAGGGCTACAAAGCTATATCCCTTGCCCTCCCCCTACTTCACAGAGACAATTGACATGCCCTACTCTGTGAAACACAGAGTTAAAGGCCAAGAATGATGGGCAAGATGTGAAATGAGATTCAGCCTTAATCTTCAGAGACAGAGAAAGACTAATTGTTAAACTCTTTTTATGCCATTTTCTTTGCCACCTTTTTCTTTTTTTATCCAGTCTCAATAGTTTTAAAAGCAGTGGAATAAATCCTACACCTTTTGCAAAAATTTTGATTGGAATTTATCCCGTTTTCATTTTTGGATCAATTCAGCTTTAGAGGAACATTATCAGGTTCTGACATAAACTTTAATATACTTTGAACTCCTTCAACATCTTTCAAGATGAGACAGCGTTGGTGCATTTTTAGTTAGACTTCAGGGGTCTGCAGTAGTTTTGGTCTCCTATTTCCCCATCTGATGGTTGACAGGTCAACTGTGGGTGGCCTGCATAAAGGTCAACTGGCTTAGCCAGTAGTCAGGAGGTCTGTATGCTGGTGAATGAATGTATGCTGACCTTAGGAGACAGTGCTTCCCTTCTTCCTGTGGAATCACAGAGGTGTCAGGGTAAAGGCTGACTCCACTTGGCATCCCTGCCACTGCAGAATTACTCACACACATGCACACACACACATCCTTTTCCTTCCGGTAAACCTTCTTCCACAGCTACAAAGACCACCATCATGGCAGCACATTGGTCGTTGCCATGGAAACATCAGTGCTTTAATGACAGACCCTTTCGATCTGTGTCGTCATTAGAAGAGCTGTACTCTGATAGGTGCTCAAGTGACTATGAACGGGGCTTCTGTTAACTATTAGGAGCATAATGGCGTTCATCACTGTGGTTTGTCAAATTAAAATGGAATGAAATTGAAAAAATTTGCTTCATTTAAACATAGAAATAACAAACACTAGAATTTATTACACTTTACAGGAACATATCTTTGATCTGAATTACTTTTCATTCCAGACTTAATCTCTTTTTGGTTGTATTAAGTAAATATTACATTTATTTCTTGCTTAATATCAATCATAATTCTTCAAATTTACTTTTTTTTAATTAGAAGATAGTTTTAATGTGATTCACACCAATGACCAGTAAGCAATATAAGTGGTATTTGGAGGCATTAAAAGACATTCTGGCTGATTCAGATAAATGTAGTCTTCACAACTATTCACATCTGGTATGAAAATCCACCCTGGTGGGAACTGCTAATTAAAAAGTTAGTTGCGCTAACCCTAAAGCAGTACTCATAAACATTAGTTCTGCTAACATTAAAGCGCTACACCAACATGGTATTTAGCAGAAGTTAATGCTAGCGTGCTAAATTCAACCATGTTGATACCTACCGTGTGTCAATGACACGATTGTTACAACATAGTATATCGCCCTCAACATGGTCAAATTTATTATTGCACACTTACCTATACGGTTGGGCTTCAGGAAGGATCTTTCTCTCATGGTTTCACTGTTATAGTTGTTGAGTATTGCTAACTCTGTTACTGATTTTGCCTAACTGACCATGTTAGGGCTTCGGTCAGAAATCACGCAGGACATCAGTAGATTTTAAACTGTTTACTGTTCTAGAGGAATGCATTAGCTAAGTTTAGCTCCGTGTGCTAAATGTTTTCAAAGTTAGCAAAAATGCTAAAGTTCTAAATGAAAAATTAGCTCCGCTATTAGCATTTTAGCAGATTTGTGGAAGTGTTCTCACCACTGTCAACAGCTCTACATATGTTTATGCAACACCATGGACATATTCTTTCACCCGAACTACCTTATTATTTAGGAACTAATACACTTTAGATACACTTACATTTTTGGGGGGGGTATTTACAATCGCTACAATCTCTTCATGAGCTCAGTTGTGCCTGTTAAAAGAAACTACACATGAGAGAAGTGAAGGAGAATAAATATTGTGTGACTTTATAGAGCTCAACATTGGGACACAGACACAAACGGTTTTAACTCCTGATATCCACTGATCAATAAAGTTGATAACAGAATGTCTTTTTTAAAACAAAAGGAAATTCTCAACCTTTTTAACTGAAACATACTTATTTCCTCAGTTAGCTGTTAAACCAGTTTTAATTGGCCAGTAACAATGCTGAGTGAATGTTTTTATTTTTCCCAGGTTCTCTGTTGCTTGAGGGAAGTCATGTAATGTCAATGAGCGGTGTTCAAGGTGCTAAACAAATGCAGAACTGAAGGTGCCCTGAGAGAAACCATGTGTCCACATTTCTATTAAAAGCTGTCCAAATGTGAATAGATAGCCCAGGACAGATGTTAGAGCCACGGCTGAACAGTGTCCAACACTTTAAGAGATGGGCGGCTGGGATCAAGCTCTCAAGCTTTAACCTGGAAGGTGATCGTTTAACTCTACTATTCATGTGGGTGAGTGCTGGAAATAGAGTTTAGGAAACAAGTATGTCTTTTGTTTGAAGGGCGGTCATTTCTAGATGTACACCACATAAAAGTCATGAAAATGTATCCATTGGTAATAAAAGTGCAAGAGGGGAACTTTTTCTCTCAGGACCATCTGCTGATATTGTTTTTTTTATTGCAGGTTCATCTTTTTGGCAGGGTTACTGTAATCAGTGTGTCTGGTTATCAACCCGTCTTTCATTCAAGTTATCTGCCAGCTACAATGAAACCAAATGACATTTTTACTACTTATAGGTATGAGTTTAAGCTGGTTTAAATGACCAGCATACCTTCATATTTAACTTCTGTTTTAGTGAATCAACCCTTGTTTCAAAAGAATTTCACAGATGACAGGTTCTGCACACTATCATCCCCAACATGATCTTCGTCCCGTTCCCTGTCATCTCCTTACCATCTCTGAGCTTCCCCTCTCCGTCTCTGTCTGTCTGACTTCGCCTGTCTCCCTGGCCATGTTGATGGCGACAGGAGACAGTGGCGCGCTGGCAGGTGCATGCCACTAAATTACCATCCCGTACACACACACGCGCGCACACACATACAAAGCAGGGCTCTCCTGTGCTGAGAAGGCTTCCATTATCATATCAAAGCGTCTCTCACTGAGACGTGGCAGTGCTTCAATTTAAGCAATTAATGCAGAGAGACTCTGTCACACAGCCCAGCACCCCCCAACTCTTTACCCTCCGCCACACATACACACACTCATATTCACACACACACAGTTGTACACATGCAGGGCTCTCTTGTGGCTTTCTGAGACAAAGGTGTTGGAAAGCATGGATCCATATTCTCAAGGCCATGGAGCTGCTTTTCTCTCTTCTGTTTTTCCCCTCTTGAAAGAGGTTTTTTTCTTACACTGTTCCATATTTCTCCACCTTAAATAGTAAAGATGCTTGTTCAGGTGCACTTGATGGCGGTATAGGCTTTGTGCTAGAATCTTTTTCAGGATACTTAGACTTTCATTGCTTATGAGGTCGAAGCAGATGGACGTATAGAATCCATTCTCACAAACAGACATAAAATGTAAATTTAACTAGAGCTATAGAATAAATACTCTACAGACCTGTAGCCTATTGATTTCTGAAGTTTGTTTACACTTGACATTACTAGAAAATATGAATGATTCTTTTTTCACTCTAACAGCCTTTAATGTGTTGACATTTTTCGAATGTGTTTGAAAATGAGAGATGGAAATCTACTCTTGTGCTCTGAACAGGTTCGGTTAAAATAATGATCCTGATCCATCTGTTCTTACAGAACAATGCTCACCTAATAGCAAAATACCATGTCCATAGTGACAAGTGAGTAACAGTAAACATGTATTGCATGACCTAATGAAGAAACATCTGTTATAGAGGAGGCAACACTTTCCTAATATCGTTTTGAATAATTTATTTCAAAAGATGAAGAAATCTGATTCATGTCTGACTGGTGAGCTAGTTTTGTCACAAACTTAGGCTTAAATCAGTCCTGTTCTGTTATAACTGCAACAGGTTATATTAGTACTGTAATAATCAGGCAGTTATGTAGGAAACCTGTAATGGCACAATGAAAACTGCTGAATAAACAGGTTATCAATGGAAATCAATATTTCCTTTTATTTTCTCTACAGTCTCACCATTGTATAACACCATTGATAGCACAAGTCATTACAAATAAATCTATATCACCCTTGGCATCTTGCCACTGAATTATTCCACACCTCCAGATACATACTAGTGTCAGTCTCAAAAATCAGACATTGGGAGATGTAACAAAACATTTATTTTGTTCATAAAAAAATTCACATCTTACTACAAAATCTTTGAAACATATATTTTTGTAAGCACACAACCTTTGTCCTGTTTTCTAACATCTAAACGAACCTGTAATTATTATTTTAATTCTGTCCGTGCAGTTCTAACTAATAGCTCTTTTTGTTTATGTCGGAGAACAAAAACAAACAAACAAACAAACAAACAAACAAACAAAAAAGTAAGTAATGTTGATTAAGAGGGTACAAGTGAGTCGAAAATAGAATAGAACATACTTTATTGTCCCCTCAGGAACATTAGTCGTGGACTCATGGGTGTGTAGGGCAGAGCAGCAGCTGCCAGTACATACAATAAATACACATAAAATACATATAAACAGCTAAAAATGAAGACTGCATACACAACAGTTTAAAAGAAACAACAACAGGACACCAAAGTCTTTGCACACCTTCCAGGCCACATCATACTGTTTATTTAAAAATTTTGATTCAAAATTTTGATGGAGTTTGGAACAAAGTAGTAAATGTTTAATTCACACTGCATAGGTGTACTAGACAAAGGATCTATTCATTTTTAAAAATATTTTGCAAAATCTTTCGTTTTGACTATCAAGTTCATCCCATGGTAAGCATCAACATCATGATGCATGAAGATGTAAGCATAAAAGTGAGCTTGGCAAACAGAGTTACTGTATTTATTTATTTATTTCATTTTCATTAGAATGCAGGCAAAATTTGGATGCGTGGAACAATGCAGTCATAATACTCATTCTGGTTCACTCAGCTATGGGTGTTTGTGCTGCAGTTAGTCCCAAAGCGTAATATTCCTGTCATACTGTGGGGTATCTGTATTTGGGGTATCTTTTTATGAATCTGATACTGAGCAATATGCAGTTCAATCTCCAGCAAGGTCAGGCTTACAAAGATTTTTGGGGAATGTCAAAAATTCTGTGGTATGAGCATCACAACTCAAAGATACATACTTCACATACACTCCACACCAGGAGTTGTGTTAACTGAATATTTTTCATATTTGACTGTTTTTCAAACAATGACAGATAAATCTGAAGGCTATCTGTCATTTGAGAGATTACAGTTCACAGCACAGCACAGGCGTTTTTAATGTTACGCACAGAGTACATCGCGGAGGCAACTAAATCAAACAAAACCCGAAAAACATCTGAGTATTTTCTCTGACCTAGACTCAATGCATCTCCCTGTCCAGGAGTTGGCAATGCGTTGAAGAGTAGGCTTTGGAGTACGTCTGGTGCAGCTGAACTACCGGTGTAGAAGGAGCATGCTGTGGGATTTCCTCCTGCTGACTGAAGCAAGAGCTTGCGAGATCAGGAAATCCCTCGTTCGGAGAGTCTTGTCGACTTCTATTTACTTCATAAATAGAAGTTGAACTTGACTTGATAGAAATCAAGTTCTCTGATTTCCAAACTTTTGGCTCAAGTGCTGCTTGTAATTCCAGTCTCCAGTGTGGCAGCAGAGCGCAGATTCATCCTCCAGATCAACATCAAAACCCTGAGACTTTTGATTACCCACAAAGGGGTGTGCAATTCTGGTTCATGCAGCCCAGGAGGAAATTGTGAGATTGTGTTCAGGCCACAGAAGGTGAATTGTTCATAATTTAAGTGCAATCACTTCATTTTATTGTTTATATGTAGTTACTGGGGCCACAGTCAGTGGTTTTTGTCACTGCAGAGAAAAAGCTACGTGTGATTGCACGATCTGGATTCTCTGTTTAGCTTGCTGAATATTAATTAAACCGAATGAAACATAAATGCACTTGAAGATGTCATATAAACTGATAGGTAAAAATAGATTATGATAGGATTTTTTTTGACCCTGTCAGTCAAAATGACTGACAACAAAAAGTGTAGTGCAACCTCCGCTCTGCATGTATGAAAATAATGCAAGTGAAGCGTTAACTTCTTTCCAATATGGTTGGATGATGCTTAATAAAACAAAACTGTGATGTCATGTTATATGTAACATAACCAGTCCAGTCACAGCAGAACACTGAATTCCACATCCTTGATCCCAATACTTGTGCACTATCGAGAGTGGGGGTGCATCAGAAAGTGACATAGCAACATGAAAGTCACACACTTCACATTCAGGATTTTGTGTTCCACATTTTCATGTTTAAACCTGTGTAGCATTTTTTAATAAGTCAGCATACGATAAGAAACAGCATGATAGCAGTGACAACTTAAGATAATGTAGACTGTTGGACATCCTTGATTGAATGAATGAACCTGATTTTGTGTGAGTTTTCATATGTAAAGCAGATTAATAATAACATATGTTACTTTCCTGGTAAAGTTTAGGGTTAATAGACATAATTGAAATTTTAAACTTTAAACAAACGTGGTTATGAAACAAACAACATCTTTATCAACTCAATTTTCTTGGTGAACATGCTATTGTCAATAGTAACAGGAGAATCCTCTTGAAGCCAGCCAGTCAGCTTTTAGATGCGAGTATACACCAATCAGGGGAGTTATTGTACATTTTCCTGCTGGTTAGGACAAATTGGCCTCTGTTATTTACGCTTTCATCAAAATCTCTTCAACATTCATCCCTCTCTTCCTCCTACTCTGCCTCTCTCTTAGCTTTGGATTGTCGTTGAGTACTCCATTGCCCCTCTTTTTCTTTGAGATGAAGCACTTTATTAGACACAGCTGTTCAACTGAACCCAGCACAGTCTGGATTTGCTGCCAAGAGCCTCTCTGTGTCTATCCTGGTCTCATCCTCCATCAGGTGTGATCTAAAGGGATGAATAGCCTGTGATGTAGAGCAGCAATGTAACACTGTTTGCTCTGCAAGCCATTAATATTTATGCATATTCTCTGCAGTACTTTTACTCTGAGTGGTTTCAAACAGAATAAAGTATACCCGCCAGTTCTGGTGCAAAATCGATAAAACCAATCATACTTCTAGCTAAGTATGAAAGAAATCTCAAGTTGTCCTTGATATTGTCTTTGCTACAAATGGCTTCAATGCTTTGATACATACCACGCTATAGTTCTATGTTTGTTTTTATCAGAGTTCGTCTTGCTCATGAGATGTGTTCAAGGCATTTACAAACTTCTCTTTGTTTTGCATAACCTAAATATCTCAAGGATACTCTGGTGTAGTTACCTTTTTTACCAGTTACATGAAAAGTGACTTGATGAGCGAACTGTAGTCAAATCTGCTAGAACTTAGAACTCCAATACGTCACTGGTCATGTTTTGCAAACCTGTATGTGTCACTTGCTAACAGCACCTCAACGTTTCATTTAGCTAACTAATCAGATAATATATTTACTTTTCAAAATAGGTCAGACAGTTTGTAGAATTACAGCTAAAAAGGAAGACAAACTGGCAACAGGTTACTCTCATTGCATTTTTACTTTGCTTCAGCACTATGTTATTTGATTTATTACCAGGAAGATGTTGTTAGCTTTAGATTGTGTTCTTTATGTCTTTCACCTTTTTTGGAGTCATAGAAGATGTGAAATAGCCTGTTGTGCTGCCATTCATGTGTGCTAGCAGAGATCATTAAAGAACTGGAATGGATTTGGGGATCATTAGATTGTTTAAGATTGAATCATATTTGAATTTCTTAGTGAAATCTTGTTAGAGAGAACGTTTGGACACTCTGTTTTAAACCTCACTGAACAGGAAAAGAATTGTTTTATTGAATTTAACAATTCAGTTCAAACATACTTTATTGATCCCAAAGGGAAATAAAATGTTGTTGTAACTCATGTTATTCACGGTTCTTCAAAAAGTTGTAGATTCTGATGGCTGTGGGCAGGAAGGATTTCCTGTAGCTGTCAGTATTACAGCAAATCCGAAGAAGCCTCTGACTGAAGACACTATTGTTGTCTCACGAAGAGGATGCTCAGGGTTGTTCATAATTTTCTTGATTTTATGTAAAATATTTCTTTGCATCATCACACTAGCCTCACCTGCTATGCTATGCTGATTCTCTTTACTGGTGAAGTTTCACTGACCTCATTATGCCGAATGCTTGAAGTTCCTCCAAAAGGAGGGTGATTCTGGAATTAATTCAGTTGATTATTTGACCACTTTGGGGGCACTCCTAGACTATTCATAAAGCATTGCTCTTTCACCTCAAAAATGTAGTGTTAATGTGAGGGAAACAAATTGTCCTGGCACAACTCTATGTTTTACCCCCTTCTTCCCAATATACACCTAATATTAAAAAACAGTAGAGCATTATAACAGACAAACATCGGCTATTTCATAAACATGATAAAACTTGATATTTCACAAATTGTGCTTCATTTTTTATGCTTGGAATCATGTAAAGTGTATTTTATATTTGCCAATTTATATCATGAAATAAACAGTGTGACAGCTCCTAAAACAATTATGTTCAGTATATGATGCATCTTCAAATTAGTAAAGTTTTAAAATGAAATAGAGTTTAACTATTTCATTTAAAATAGTGGGGGAAGCAGGAAATCTTGGATGGATTATAGTAATTTTGTCTTGGAGTGATTATAGGCATCATCATCATAATCAGTTTTATTACCAGGAATCTGTCTTCTCATAATAGATGAGCGTGATTTAAGTCTGTGTTTTAAATCTTTGGGTTATTTGAGGTTAGTGCAGGTTTCTGTCCCTGCGAAGATCTCTGCCACTCACAAGTCTTTTATGTTTAGAGTGAAGAAAAACACCAAGTCAAGGGTTAAAACTGACAATCAACTGTTGCAGTGTTCCTGCAAAAAAAATTTAAACTGTCCAAAATGGATGTTTTTTAAAGGGGTGGTGACATCACTGTATAAATTATTCCATGTAGTTGATATTGCTCCATATGTCAATTCTCCACAGAATTTCATTAACAAAAAATAACGTCACCTTTGTGTAGGGGGTTGTTTTAGCAGTCCAGATTTCCCTCTTCGGTAAAAGGTTTGGGTACATTAATGATATGTGGCTCTACCTAGTTGACTTCACTCTGATTGGCTACAACCATATTGGGGAAAGGGGGAAAGTAAAATGCGCTGAACATTGTCTCAAATTGAGGTTATAATTGCTTGGTACTTCCTCATAAATGAACTTCAGCCACTCCTCTCTGATTCTCCCAGAGAGGAGAGAATCTTTACTCACTTCGGGAGTAAAGTGGAAACTTCCATCTGTTTTTGAAGCACCCTCGGACATAACAGCTCTGCTTTTTAGTAGCCATCCTCTTCTCAAGTGGAGCAGCCAGACATGCTAGCGCAACTTAGCCCTTAAATTAGCCGGTGTATCAGCTGGGGTGAGGAGGGAAGGGTGGGGGGTGGCTGTTTGCTTGATGGTGTGCTCTAATTGGAGAATATAAATTACGTAGAAAGATAACCTACATAGAAAGAGAAACTGTTCTCTGATTCATCCGTATTTGAGCAAAGAAACAAAACTGACCGTCTATGAGCAGGGCTTTTGATTCCAGCTCTTTGACATTCACACAGCCTCATCAGTGCATAACAGATCATATTATACCCCCAAAACCACAGAAAAATGAAATTTGTTGTCATGACCCCTTTAAGCACAATTACAGAACGACAGATTGCTTATGTGTAAGGCAACTTTTAGAATCACATTTTTGTGTGTCCACATATTTCTTTGCTTTTTGATTGTTTCTTTATCACCTTTCTATCTCCCTCGCTGGCTGTCTGTATCTCGCCATACGTCCTCCTCTGGTTGCAACAGCTGCCTGATGTTTGTGACAGGCGGTGCGATAGCGTTGACAGGCTGCAGACGGTTATCAGCGGGCTGCCATGAGAGGCTCCGTCTGGCTAAATTGAAAATTGCAAATGAAAATCCTGCTCAGCACGTTTTTTAAATTCATCAGCCATTATGTCAGATGACCTTTTGGGCGTCAGGCTCCACTGATAAAACTCCAAATGACAACACTCGGCTCTGATCCAATTTTCGACACTGTCCCTGTTCTCCTGTCCTCCATCCCTCCTCCTCCTTCACCTCCTTCTCTTCATCACCGTTCGACCCAGTGCCAGTGAAAATGATAGGCTTTCAGGAGAGCCTCCATTGTGCTGTAGATGAAGAGGTTTTGTTTGGAGGAGATGGCCCCGCAGCATGTGTGTGTGTGTGTGTGTGTGTGTGTGTGTGTGTGTGTGTGTGTGTGTGTGTGTGTGTGTGTGTATGCTGTAAGAAACGTGATGGGTGTATGAGTTTGGTGGCACTGAGCATGGCCTGGCCCGACCCAGTCTTGGTCCCACTGTTGTTGTCCAATCACAGAGCGGATCAGAGGCCAGGAAGGTGTGAACCTTTAGAAATACAGAGGGGGTATGAGGCCAGAGAGGAAGGTGTAAATGTATAATAGACACTAAGAGTAGATGTCACTCTAAATGGCTTCTCCTGGGAGGGTCAATGTGTGCCAATATTGACTGACGTGTGTGTGCATGTGCATCATCTCAAGAAAAAAAAGAGAAAAGAGGGAAGAGAGCTGATCCTTTGAGTCTTTTAAAAGCTCTGTCTGTCAGTAATTGAATTTTTTTCCTCTCCTATTGTTGTTGTCTTTGTCTCCAGGGACGGGATGGTCAGATTTTTTTCTTTCCAGTATGAAGCTGTATTAACCATCTTCTTTTAGCTCCTTGGACACATTAGAAAAATTACTCATTTTGTTCAGTCTTTCCTTTTGTGTAAAGATCAGATGACCTTTCTAAACCCAGGTCTGACATCTAAAAGATAGGTTTGGATTTTTCTTGCTCATTTGAACATCAGAACAATGATGGGTCCTCGTAATCATTCCTACTGGGGCTCCAGGTGTTACTCCTATGTTCACAAAACCCACAGTTAGAATTTGTTGAGTTAGTGTTTTTCAGAAAGCTTTGTTAAAATAGTCACATGTACAGTAACTACATTGTAATTCTTATGTTTTTCAGCTATGATGTTTTATGACGTAAGTATTCAGGTTAGTAAAACACCATTCTTCAACCTGACCCAGTCTTATGGTACTGTCTGTTGGATCTGTCTGTTTTACTTTCATGAACATTGAAAATAATCTTACATTAGTTCATCTGTTTTTCTTGTGCATTCTTCTCTGTCTTCTCAAACCCCCAGTTGGTCTTGTACTGAGCCTGGTTCTGGTTCTGCTGGAGGTTTCTTCCTGTTAAAGGGGATTTTTTTTTCCTCTCCACTGTTGCTCCATGCATGCTCAGTATGAGGGATTACTGTAAAGTCAACGACACAATGCCATGCGGTCGCTACATGCTCGGCCAGGAGTGAATGCTGCAAGTCAATGACTCAATGCAATCTGCTGGGTTTCCTTAGAAACTTTTTGAACTATTTTGAATAATTAATTGAGCTTACTGTGCTGTTTGATAACTATGATCAATTGGAATATATGTATGATTGAATTATTATTATTATTATTTGTAAAGTGCCTCGGGGCGACATTTGTTGTGAATTGGTGCTATATAAATAAACTGAATTGAATTGAATCTAGGCTGTCTTAGTAGCGCTTGCAGAAAACAAGAAATGGCTGCCCATTTTTCTGAATCCCACTTTAGAAGATGCATCTGAGCTCCACTCCTCCATGTCATCCAGCCATTCTCTACACCCGCTTGTCCTTGCAGGGTCGTGGGGCTTTGGTGCCTTGCTTTTATGGTCATTGGGTGAGAGGGCAGCCAGGTAAGAAACATAATCCTTCCAGTGTGTCCTGGGTCTTCCTCTGGGTCTCCTCCCGGTGGGACATGCCCGGAACACCTCACCAGGGAGGCATCCAGGAGGCATCCCAACCAGATGCCTGAGCCACCTCAACTGGCTCCTCTCGATGTAGAGGAACAGCGGCTCTACTCTGAGCCCCTCACAGATGACCGATCTTCTCTAAGGGTGAATCTAGACACCGTGCAGGAGAAACTAATTTCAACTACATGTATCTCGTTCTTTCAGTCACTGCCCAGAGCTCATGACCGTAGATCATGATCCTAACCCTAAGAACGTAGATTGACTGGGAAATCGAGAGCCTCACCTGGTCAAGTCAGTTTTTTTTTTTTCCATGACAGACCAGCATAGTGCTTGCATAACTGCACTGGTAGACAAATTAGCATATTTTTGGTCTGTGGGAGGAAGTCGGAGTACCCGGAGAGAACCCACACATCCACAGGGTTAACACGCAAACTCCATGCAGAAAGAGATTCAAACTCAGGACCTTCTTGCTGCAAGACATTAGTGCTACCAACAGCGCCACAGTGCAGTCCTCAGACCTCATTGTGAGTAATGTAATGAGTTGAAACAGAATAAATGGTTAAAGTATGTGTAAAGTAGGACACACTGTTAGTGGTGCTCCATCATCATAAACAGGGTTGAAGGTGCTTGTTGTAAAAGGCTGAGGTGACTTCAATAGGGGTTCTTTATTTTTTGCCACATCAGGAACCATCTTGTGAAAAAGTCCTCAATCTATGGGAAAAGTTCATTTTTTTCCTGTTACTTTTGGCATTTGGACCTTAGTTCTGGCTGTGTTTGGACGTTGCCGTGTTTGCAAGTTGAGTTGCACAAAGACTGACTTAAGCAACACTTTATACTAATGAAAAGAAACAGATCTTAGGGAAATCAAACATTAATTGTGATACTGCACCATTAAATAGCGATTGCAGTTGGAATATGAACATGTGCAGCATTACCATACCAAAACACCGCTTGAATGCAATATTTAGTTGGTTGTAATAAATCAAGGCCATGGATTCCCTCTCTCAAATCCTAGAATGAATTTAACCAGTTGGATGAACTTTTCCTACATCTTTTCATCATTCTAACATTTACTGATATGAATTTACTGAAACACAGATAGGGTGATGATGGAAAAAAAAAGAGAAGATTGAAGGAAATGTGTATTTTTTGCAACCAATATTGCAGCTGCATGTTTTCCTACTATCTTGGAGCTGTTGATCTAAGACTTGGCTCAGAGAGCACTTGACCATGCACTAAATTACAAAGCTTGCGTGACATTAATTTTGTATTCGGCCCACGAAGGTCTCTGTGTTACTGGCATGTGTTTAGGACCATACTTACAATAGAAGTGCAATGATTAAACTCCCTTTCAAAAGCTGACATCATGAGCAAATAAAGAAATGCAAAAATAATGGTTGTGTTAAGGAAAACAATGTGAAGAGACAGCTATAAGAAGATGACCCAAAAATACTATAGGTCCAAGAAAATGTCCTTGAGGCCCAAAAATGTTTTTTGATGCAGAAAAATGATCCTTCCTGTTCTTTACTTGCTGATCTGTCTGCCTCTTAACTGTTCTGTGAAATAAAGCTTATTGATTGAAGGATATTTTAACTTAAAGCCTATTTTGATCCTTAGGTGCCTTGTGTTTAGGTTCAGTGTTTGAGAGATGTAGGAAAGTCCAGCCTGGATCTTGGTTTTGATTTTCATTTAATGCGTTTTTTTTTCCAGCTTTGGGGAATTAATAAATCAATAAAATCTTTAACATTACATCAGACTGGTTCCCTCCACCAGAAAGCAAATGCTTTCCACTCTAGATTAAAAAGCAACAACAATTCAATCTAGTGTGCATAACACATAACACAACTATTATTAAACAGCATTGAACACTGATGTAATTAGTGGTGGAAGAGAGATTTAAATCCACTCTGAATGTTCTGCTCTGGTTTCATGATATTTGTGACAGTTAAAAAAACATTATTTGTGCCTAACTATAGGATAAATTATGCTACTTACTTGTGAATGGCAGATAATTTTGTGTGAAGTGTGTGAGTTTCTGAATTTGGCTGAATTTCCAAAGTATGAATGTGCATAATTGTGTGAGCATCCGTGAGTTCGCGTGCACCCATCAGTGTATGCACAGGCTTTAATTTGCCCAGAAATCTGCAATGTGTTGGCTCTTACTCTGTTTACAAGTGTGTCTCAGCATGGGCCTACATCTGCATTTGAGTGTGTGTGAGTGACTGTGTGCAGCTGTCCCAGGTGTGCGTTATTAATCAGTTATCAGGGCAGTTTATTTGCTGGGTGACAAGTTGCAATTTCCCCCCTGATTCAAGGCCTCTTTGTCAGGTGGGAATTACTCTGAGGGTTCATGACAAAACACTTCACCTCTCTGCTTCGTTCCCTCTCTTCTTCGCTCTCAATCTGGAATTTGTGAACTCTCTTGCTCTCTGTTGCACGTCGGTTTCCTTCCCAAATGTTTGCATCCTTTTTCCTCCACCTTTTCTTCCTTCATTCCAAATCTTCACCTCCATTTTTTTCTCCTTTTATCAAGCCATCCCTCTCACTCTTCCTCTTCTACGGTTATTTTTCTTACCATCAGCATCATCATCCTCAGGCCCTGGAGCAGAAAAGGCGGACTGTATAATTAATCACACAGCTTGGTCTAATTAGCGACAGACACACAGTCACCTCTCAGCTTCCCCAGTCCTAATAGCAGCTGATGTTGTATTAACGGCAAATGGCGCAATCCCTGTGAGAGCCCCTCTTGATGAATCTGATGAATGTGACAATAATTAGTGAAGACAGATGAGAGTTAAATTACCACTGACAATGTAATGCTATCCTGTCTGCCGCTAGACAGAGAGACTAACTGACAGGCGTGTGGAACGGAGTTTAGTTTCATACAAATTATTGTTTTCATGCAAATCATGATGCATTAATTCAGCATAATGAAAGTCCTAATTGCAAATTTAGTTTAACGTTGAAAAGAAGTTCTTCATGTATCTAAACAGGTGCTGAAAGATTATCTGATAAAAATATATAGTGTGGTTCTCTGGTCTGTTGACAACAAATTTTCTTTAATTTAAGTCTCAAGTTTGCTTTTTTTCCTAATAAATCCTCAGCTAAGATTTTGGGTTTCCATACCTTACTTATGCTTATGGCACATGTCTTTGAAGTTCCTTCACATCCAGTGCCAACAGAGACGAGGCACAGGACGTTACTGACTGATCCAGAAAAACCCTGAAAACAATTTTCAAGCATCATAAAAATACTGGAAAAAACTCTGAGAGCTGAGGCAAAGAGAAATCTCAATTAAAAGGCTTTGTTTGACCACATATGAAAAATTTTTAAAATACCTATGAGTTTTCATTGAAGAACCTTCTTTTTTAATCTGTAAAGAAAATCTTTACACAGCAGTTTGGTAAAGATATCTTCTATCTTTTATTAAAGGTGATCCAAGCACCTGCATCTAAAAAATGATACTTTCTACCTCTGCCTACCTCCCAAACTGCAGTTCACAGAACATTTAAACTCAGGTCAAACTCAGTGCACAGAAGTTGTGTTGTTTTATTTGATTTAATAACTTTATTCTGTTTTTTTAGCATCTCTTCTTCTGAACAATAACCTTTTACTTTAATTCTTAGTTCTCTCAAATCAGTAATGTGAATTTAAAATTAAGAAATGTGAAATAATTGTTTGATCACAACATTAGTTTTATTTAAGTGTAAAATGGCACATGCTTGATGTATGCATGGAAACCCACATATTAATGTTCAACTTTTCCAATACTTCCAATCCAGTGACTGCTGTTTAGATTAATGGTGTTTTGTCACACAGAGGAAGATGCCTATGTGCCATGGAGAAAAATGACGTAAATTCATGACTTTTTAACTTAAAGGGTTTAATCCACAAATACAACAAACTAAAAGAAACTTTTAGGGAGAGTAGGAGAAAAATATCAGCCCACTAGTCATTTTTTTCTGGAATAAATAGTTGATGAGGTCTACTGGCTTTGAAGGGACTAATGTGACACACTGAGATATTTATTGATAGAATTCAACAAAATAGCTTAAAAACAGGATAAAAGAAAAACAAATAGTTGTTGAAAAAGTACATCTGTCATCGTTTTGTATTTAAAAACCCTCATTTCCATTCTTCCCATATAAATGTGTCACTTCATTTCTGCGTGTAGTTTACATCGACATATTTCATTTGTATTTCTGGGAAAGTGAATAACTGAATAAGTAAATATACTGAACTCATATTCAGATGTCCAGAATGCTTTATATTTACACAGTTACAGCTAATAAAATAGTTTGACCTAATTCCTAAAAGAGAAATTAAATGTTTTTTTAATCATATGATGATGACGATGGTGCAGGGCTTTCAACCTTTTGATTGGTGATTTTTTTAAAAAAATACTTTTTTCAGTTTTCATGTTTTCCTTACAATATGATAACCTCATATGCTGGTTTCTCCATTTCCACATTATTATGTTAAACAAAAATGTTTCTCACTGCTGTAGTTTAACATGATTCTTTTTTTGCACATAAATAGCATCCAAACTTGCTTGTATCCAGCTGTGTAAGCCTTGGTAACATGACTGACTGAACTCGAACTGTAGCATTATACCTGTACAGACATCGTAAAATCAGTTGACAGACAATAAATCTGGTGTAAAAGGTATAATTAAACATTATATAACATAAACAAATCCTTTTAACTTTGGTAGTTTTGTGTGGAAAAGGAAATTATATTATTGAATCAACTGAATCGATTCTTTCTGATGAATGTTGCAATCTGGATTAAAAACAGTGTTATAACAATATAGTAGACGGTAAGCAATTTTCTTATGGCATGTTCTGAAAAATGCCCATCTTAAAGGTGATTTCTTTTTCTTTTTGTTTTAGAAACAAAATATTCTTTTTTAAACTGATTCATCAGGCCTTGGCAAATATACTTTGTGATTGCAGGTAGCTCAGCATGTTTTATGTAATCAGTACAAAGTTGCTGTAAATTCCCTTTTAAAAATGTTTCAGTCGAACTTTAATTGCACTAATGTACCTGCCTAAAAAAACATCTCTTGACACATAGAAATGTGAAAAGCCTTGAGAAAAGTTAGCAGAAAAGCAGCAGTGAAGCCTCAGGACTAATTAGTGCTCTGTGCTAAAGAGGCAGAGCGAGCGATGAAGATGGAGAAGAGGGAAGGAGATGGAGGGGGAAGCGACTGTAATTGTTTTCGTCAGAGACGGTGGGGAGCTATCAGGGCAATAAAGTAAATTAGCAGAACAAACAAGAAGAGAGAGAGCGAGAGAGAAAGGGCTGGAAAGGGGGCAAAGAAAGGCAGAACGATGGATCTGACGATGATAAACGACAGACGATCTGACACAAGGAGACAATGAAATCAATTACTCTTATTTTCTCTCAGCTGTGGAGAAAAACACACAATAGTGACTTTATAGCTCAGCGTAATGGGACCATAACTCCTGTTCCTTGCTCATCTGTGGCTCTCTCCACACAGAGGATCTAACCTTTTATTTTACACAACCGACCACTAACAGGGCTGCATGGTGCAGCAGTTGGTAGCACTCATGCCTTCCTGGGGTCTTTCTGCATGGAGTTTGCATGTTCTCCCCAGGTGTACTCTCTGGGTACTCCGGTTTCCTCCTGCAGTGGTGTTACAGTTCCACCGATTCCCTCGGCAAACCTTCTGCAGCGTTTTCTGTGGTGCTGCATCCCGTCATGTAGACGCTCATTTTTTCTTAATCATTTATAAAAATGTACTTTATTCGTGTTCATGTGGACGGGGTCTAAATGTCCCTTATATGCATGGTTGTTTGTCCAGTGTGTCTCCATGTACCTGCCCAGAGTGTACCCTTCCTCTTGCTCAAGAACTGCTGCCGAAGAAAATGGATGGAATGGTTGGATGGATTTATGATCCATACTCTAAGCATAAACTGAAAATCATGCATGTCATACACAGGAAGGTATGACTATAAAGTCAGACAGTCAAGTTTGTGTCTTTGTAAAGATCAGACAGTGGACCTTTTACTGTTACTGGTCTTTTAGAAAGTTTACAGACCAATTGCAAGCTTGAAGTGTAAATTTAAGCTTAAAACAGTTTTAAGATTTTGCTGCTTTTCAAACCTTTTAAAAATCTTTTGACTGTGATGTCATACCCCAGAGTGAAACATAAAATCTTTTTAACAAGTCCACCTATAATTGTTTTTGTCCAGAGTAGTAAGTTATATCTTACAGCAAATTTACAAAGAAAAAACAACCACATAGAAAAAAATGTATCACTATAATTTCATTAAAAAAAATAAAGTTATTTTCCAGTAATTTTATGTATAAAGAATCTAAATTTCAGTTTGCTGATCAAGTATAAGTTTTGTTAACTGGACTCTACCTTTCTGTACCTCTGGTGGTTGTGATCACATAAACTGACATAGGTTCTAATGAAGTCATTATATCACTGGAACTGGTCCCATCTGGAGCATTTTAACCCATTTTAAACACAGCAGCTTTTTAAAGCCTATTTTTTTTTGTGTTTTGCTGATTCATATAATCAGAATCACTCAACAAACTTTTTAATTTTATGAAAAATTAAAAATGCCATTCAGAAGTCTTGACATTTTGATCAGATACAGTCTAGATAACCACAAATTCAGACTTCACCTCATTCTTAATGCGTTTCTTTAATCTTTGTGCATCTACTCCACAAACAGTGCAGCAGATACCTGTACTCAATGAGCCGCACAATTTTAAACAGGTGAACCAATCAAACCTTTGCGTTGCCGAATCATGTGGATTTCAGTGTCTCTCGCCATGGCAACCAAACAGTATGTGACAGGCCGTCACTTCGACGCTGTAGTGACAGGTCAGGTAATGGAGCCTGTGTCACTGACATCGCATACACGGGAGAATGCTTCATTATGGGAAAGCTTTGTGTGTGAGTGTGTGTGAGACAGGGAGAGTTAAAGAAAACACAGCTCTCCACAGAGCAAGCCGGCTTTCCTCTGTCATGTCTCATTTCCAAGATGCTGTAATTCTGTAATTGTACAAGGCAAGAGGTGTGGGTCTGTGAGCACATAGGTGTATGTGTGTGTTTGTGTGTGTTGTATAAAGAAGGTTCTTTTTTAGCAGTTCACTGCGTTTTATCTGCTTAATATGTTTACTATAGAATTAAAACTTTTTATTCTAGAAATATTTTGTTTTTTTAATCTATAAACATATCTGTGCAGTAAAAAGTTTTCTAGTTACCACAAAGTCTAAAAGCACAATTTTAGCTGCTGTTCAAGCATGTAAATAATTTCCTTGATGTCTTGATGAAGTTATTTTTAACAACAAATGAGCTTATGATGACAGTATTGGAAGGATTATCTCACACCTTTAGCAATCTTAGGTCTAATAAATATTGTGCAACTTGTACTGTTCTGACAAACAGTTTTTGCAAAACTCCTCTTTTCCCTTGAACCTTTCTACATTTTGGCACCTTAAAACCACAATTGTAGTGTATTTCATTGGGATATATTCTGGTAGACTAATAGAAATGCATGCCACACCTTTCAGATTTTTGTTGGTACTTTGGTAGTTTTAGAAGCAGCTTTTCCCTCCTCTTCAGAAATGCCAACTACTTGGTATTGGTCTATTACATAAAATTCCAATAAAATGCATTGAATATTTTAGTTGTAACATGAAAAGATTTGCAGCACGTTCACGGTGTAGAGGGACATTTATGAGACATTGTATATTTTTAATTAGTTGGGGTTTGTAGTTGCAGTTATTTTCTGATGTAGTTAGTTTCTTACCTTCTTAA
Organism: Anableps anableps; assembly: GCA_014839685.1. NCBI lineage: Eukaryota > Metazoa > Chordata > Actinopteri > Cyprinodontiformes > Anablepidae > Anableps > Anableps anableps. The sequence continues at coordinate 36,438,327 of CM026070.1, read as the reverse complement.
TAGTTTAAGTCACATCTTAATTTAGTTTTTTAGATATTTTTTGAGTCAGGTTCCTCATAAATCCAGACCTGTCTGCGGGAAGAAATATCTGCATTCTGCTACATTGATTAATTAAACGCTACTTCTTGTTGAGCAACGGTTTGTTGAAGGCATTTGTCTCAACGCCAGCATTACCAGCCATAATTACAAGGAGCGACAGAGATTTTTTCCCCCCAACAAAGTACTGAACATAATGTGATTAAATCCAGTCTGCGGAAAAATAGGATGTAGCATTAAGCAAAATCAATACAACTATCTACATTTTTGAGTTAAAATTTTATGTGCTGCCACTCAGAAATAAAGGTTGTCAAAGCAGCCCTGTCCGCTGGAGACGTTCGTGCAAAGGTCCACTGCGTACATATAGTCTATGTCGCACAGTAAACCTCTTGGCGAGAAACAGTGTTCCCACCAGTTTTGTATGCGACACCGAGCTGATAAGGTTGAGAGTCGGCACAACCAGACACAAGGATGCCCAGCCAGACTGCCACTCTGTGCCACATTACCTGGTGTGCAGTGGATGCCCTGGTGGAGAAGAACTGGGGCGAGGTGCCCAACTAACTCATCAAACTTGCTAGTATCCATTTGTGTTGTGGGAAATTAAGGAATTTCACACAAGAAATGTAGGCAATCAGTGCGCTTGGCTATGGAATCTCAACCGTCCACGGACAGTGCACGCGGAGTTGACAGAATATGCACAGTACTGCCGAGTATGTGGGAGCCTTTGTGGAAGTCAAGGTGAGGCCTTTAAAACTAAGAACACTGCACCAGCTTTCAAGCATAGTGGTGGTACTATTAGACTGAGGGTCTGACTTTCCTGCAGAAAGTGGCACTGGTGCATCCCACTAGGTGGATGAAATGATGAGATAGGTGGCCTCCAAGTTTCTGAACTTTGCCTCAATTCAGGAGCTGCTTGTTTGAAACTTAGATCCAGTTGGGCCCCAAACACACACTCAGTTCTTTATTTTCAAATTCAGTTAAGCTTGGTTTGTACAATCACAACCTCTTCCCCCTCCCAGAAAAATGCATAGTTAAAAACGCCAAATTAACATGAAATTCATGCCAGTGAGTGTATGGAAACTTGTGTATGTAAACTTTTGATCATATTGACCAACATATGTCACCATGTGGGTGTACGATGAAAACAGCAGTAGTCAATGATTTAAAAACATCTGAACTGATTGTATAATTTGATTGACAGGTGGTTTTTGAAACAGCGTTGCATTGATAGGGACTCCTGTGAAGGCTCAGCATCACAGAGGCTTTGTGTGCTGCAAGGCCCTCATGTGGCTCTGTGGTCCAACATTGTGAAGCAAAAGCAGGCCCTTAAAAGACACCATCTTATCAGGCATGTTCCCTTTTCGGGTAACTGCTGATAGGTGAAAGGCCCCTCTGTTTTGCGAGAGGATTTCAGAGAAATGTATGTAAAATATATATTGTCAGTTTGGGTTTGTTTGGTTTTGGTTGCCAGGATGTTTGGTCTGGGTGCGTTTGATTCGGTTGTCAGGCGTTGCATTTGGGCTGATGTGCTGTTAGAGACCATCCCCTGGGACATGTGATAGCTTATCAAAGTCTTAGCAGCCCTTCTGCAGCAATGATACACACACTTCCCACCTACACTTCTATATGAGGGTGTGTGTCTCTGTGTGAAACTCTTGTCGTCAAGGGAACGGTGGTTGGAAGGACAGTTTGACGTCGCGCTTGGCATCATGGGATGGGGCTGTCGTCTGATGATGCTGCCACCACGGAGATAACCTTCAGGGTGACAGCCAAGACAAAGACACGCATACACACACACACACACACACACACACACACACACACACACACACACACTCGAAAGAATGTATACAGACAAACACACACAACACACACATACATTTGAAAGCAAATACATGCATGACCGCTCAAACACTTGCAGCAGACTTCATCTGCTGAGCTAAACACAGTGGGATTGATCCTAATTGGTGCTGATCAATATGTTGATTGATAGTTTCACCCTAAAGAATTCATCTGACCTCCAAAAAAAACTGAAAGGAGAACAGATCTCTGATTCTAAGTAAAGCGGACAATATTTTCATCCATCAAGAGGCCCAGTGGGAAAGAATTATTTCATATTTATCAGGTGACGATAATTTTAGAAACCAGTATTCCAGCTTTATTTAACAAAAGCAAGAATATTACATGGAAAATGCATATCCTTTTAATTACTTTCAACTGATCTTATGTTTGTGGTTATAAAAAAAACAGGTTCTAAGCTTTATAATCAATTTCGTTATCCGGTTTTTTCAGCTTGAAATTTTTTATTTAATTTTTTTGTATTTGAGTACTGAGGAGTGAAGACAGAGGACATAATTTACTTTTCTTAATTTTATTAACAAAAAGTGAATAAAAAATGTAGCAAATGTCTGAGGTTACATCTAAAGCCTTTTATTTCATGTAAGACTAATTCATAAAAAATTAACCATTTAAATGTGTGGTAGTGACAGATTTTATGCAGGGAAAATATTAAGAAATATTAATTATATGATGACTTTTAAATAATTACTTTATGCCATGGATCAGCCGGGGTAAGCGTTGGTCTCCTAGGAATCTCAGTTTAATTATAATTTTATAATTATAAAAAGCATAGTAGCAAATTAAAAAGGGCTTTAGTAGTTGTGGGAATACTGAACAGAAGTCTGAAAACATCTATTCAGACACAGAAAAAGTTCAGTTGCAGGAAGCATCTTTTACGTTATCATGTTTAAAAACAATTTTTTGTGGTTTTGAATAAGAACATGGGAATATCAGCTCTATCTCAGTGAGCAATGCACAAAATGCTCTGTTTTAAGAAACTGATATGTGGCTTGAATGTTAAAGTTTATTTTCTGTCTGATCACCTTTGTAAGCTTAGAGGGATTTAAACATATATTTCTAATAATTTCCCAATAAGACAATGTGGTTTTTGTTGTGAATCATAATATCTTACCCATTCATAGCAAGAGGTTTTATGTTATACAATTTTATACCATAGTTTGTTTATTCAATGCTTGTTTCATATCAGTTTTAACATAATCAAAGAAATGGTCAATTTTAAAAGAATAGAGTAGAATAGAATAGAACAGAATTATCCTTTATTCACCAGCAGCAAATTGAAGGTATGGAAGCATGCATATTCAAACTAAAGTAGAAAATATATATAAACAGAAAAATAAGAATAACAGTAACATAACATAACATATCATAACGTAATAACAATAAGCACAAATTTACAATAAATATATAACAAGTTAAATTGTAGAAATTTTAGTAGTCAAAACACACACAATTCGTTACAATGAGAAGATAAAGTTATAAAACATATCTAAATCTTTAAAGGTCAGTTTCACATTCACATCCTAATATTAAATATTGCAAATATTATTATTAATTATTATATTATTAATATGTTAATATTATTATATATTATTATTACTGTACCTTTAAACAACTTGGAAAGCTCAGGGAATGATGCACAAATATACAAATTTACAACTGTCATGTGTTTTTCTTGGGTATATACTTGGTTGGAAATTTGTAAAGTCTGGATATTGATACTGGGATTTTTAATGTTTTGTTGACCAAATTTATTCCAAATTTAAAGACTTTTAATCCTTTTCTGAGACATTAACAAAATTTTGCACTAATATAAGGTTAAAGAAAAAAAAAACACTTGTTAAAGATTCATTTTTGCATCGAATAAATAATATAACTGCAGTCTGACCTTTGTTTTTGTTAACCCTGCAATGTGGATTTCAACTGTTAAGGCTGTTGAAATGTAAATGTCATATTTTTCAGACAAACCCAGTCAGCCCCAGTGCATCGTCCTGGGGGCAAACAGCACGTTATGGAAGCCCTGTTGTTTTCCTTCAGAGCTACACTGTTATGTAGATGTAAGCTAACGATCATCTCCACTGTTCAGCATGTTGCCTTTGTTTTAAGGCCCAGCCTTTTGTAAGCACATGTGTGTCTGTGATTCAGTCAGTTTGCATGATGCATGTGGGTTCTGAGTCTAAGTAGGTAAATATCCCCTCCCAGCATTTCCTGTCTTACGGAGCTCTGGGGTGTGTTAGTCGGCGTTAGCTGCAGCTTCAGCACCTGCTGTCAATGCTATAGTCCAACTCAGCTGTCCAGAAACAATGCCTCTAGCTTGGAGATGAGGATTAGTGCTAGTAATGTGTGTTAAGAGCATTAGCTCAAGCCTGGGTGTGTAAAAGACTGTTAGAAAGTAGAAGACAATACCCAGGAACTGACAATAATTAACTGCAGCTGATGGTACGAATTAAAAACCCCCTGAAATGTACCAAACAAAACTGAAGAAGCTGTAAAGTTTATCATATTGACTGATGTACATTAAACAACTGGGATGCGATGTATGCAGGTGGCAGTCTGAGCCTGTGAAACAGCAGAGGAAAGTGGACCATCTCCTTTAAAATCCCGGAAACAGAAGTCATTAACAGGCTGAGCTGGGATTTTGATGACCGTTTTTCCTTTCAACAGATGGGCATGTGTTGCTCAAACTGCGTTTCATCCTTATTTTAGTTTGCTCTCTCATACCTGGAGTATGGAGGTCCAGTTTTAAAGAAATCACTAAAAAGCTACAGTTTATAAGAACATTGAATTACCTTTATTAAGCTATTTTTCCCTACACTTTCTCTGTGGACATGTCTCATCTGTACAGTGTGACCAAGAGGCAGATGCAACACCCTGAAACAAACATTTTGTGCAAACTGTAATAAAAATGTCATGAAGACAGTGTAAAAGGAGACTGAGTCTCCTTTTACTGATATTCACCAGAGTATGCTTCTGAAAGGACGTGCAGCACTGAGGACATAGAAAACATCTGCTGTGATAAAATGAAGAATTATCTAGGAGAATAAGGAAAAAGAAATCCTGTAAACAGCATGCTGATCAATTTCTAGGGTTTTTTCTCATTTAGTAGGCTACTACATGCCTGTCAGAGATTTCAGCTTGTCACAATAAAGATAGGCCATTAATGGCTGCTACATGATTTTACATCTAATCCATGGAGAATTATGATGGAACAAGGCCTGATACTTGTGAGGAAAAAAAAGTCTATAGTACTTACAAAGAAATAGTTAATTATAAGGGTTCTTTGTGGTGTTCATGGACACACAAGCACAAAATGTGTGTAAGAAGGGGGGAAGCCATGATTTAGACTTGATTGAATGTTTGCAACAGGCATCACATAACTGTTGCATTAAGTAGCTTTTATTCTGATCTGGTAAAACTATTATGATCTCCTGTTGTCCGGAGTTCTCTGCAGGCTTTCTTCACTGTTGACAACATATTGGATCTGGAGTAGAATCTGGAAAATGTCAGTATTTTCAAATTGAACCTGAATTTCTAAAATTAAGTTTTTCCAACCAGTGTTTTTGTCTTTTTTACATAAAAATATTAACATGATAACCCCATTTTTTCTTATTAGGTACAACCCCAAGTCTTGAATTTATCCTTTTAGTTATTTGGGATTTGATTTTTAGGGTCACTGTCTGAAAACTTACAGGTTTAAAAAATGGTAAATGGGCTGCATACAGCATTTTTCTTGTCATAATGACCACTTACAGTGGTCAATAATACACATCTCATTCACCCTTGAATGACACACACACACACACACACACACACACACACACACACACACACACACACACACACACACACACACACACACACACACACATTGATACACAAATCTCCAGACAACTTGGGTACATGTGCCTTACCTGATTGCACAACCACACTGGATGGGGGAGAAGCATCAGCTACTTTTCTACTTAATTTATCCATATATTTTCATACACGAAGCTTTGATAGCTATTACTCAGATGGTCAAATGGAAAATGACCAAAGTGAACTTTGCAATATTTTGCCTTTAAACTCTTTGGGAAAACTTCAACTCTCTCAGTAGAGGTGTTCCTCACTGTTTGCCTGCCAGAGCTGTAAAAAAATGAATCATCATTTTGTATTTACTCAGGTTTCCTTCAATAATAAAATGTATTTAATGATCTGAAACCTTTAGGTGTGACCAAAAAGCTAACAGAAAAAAAAAATCTCTGAAACAAGCAAATACTTTTTCACGAGACTTTGTATTCTTATGATTTATGGTCTGACACTGTAATTTTGACTTAGATATTTAAAGTTTGAGCCCTGTAAAAAATATCTGCTATGTATTTTTAGTTAGATTTTGCATCTATACATTTAAAATTGACACAAATTAGAGAAAATTCTGTGGAGTTGGAAAATCACAGAAACTGAAAGTATGATATCTGGCAGACCTATATGATCCGATTTCTCCTTTGATGCCAGCAGCAGAGCAGGTAATGATGGCTATTTCAGTTTTTCACTGGCAGTCTCACGCAGATTATCCCCTCTGCTCTCTTCCTCTCCTCCCATGTTGCCTCGTTTGGGAGAAAGGCCAACAGGAAGTGGTCCGAATACTCTCCTGTTGGCTATCAGCAAAGTGCCACTCAGTCACCCCAAGGATCCTCAAATGTGGCTGAGGAAATACACACACACACACACACACACACACACACACACACACACACACACACACACACACACACACACATTTATATAAACACACCTGCACACAGTTGTGTGTTTAGCAACAGAGAGGGAAGAGATGGTGATGAAGAGGAACAAACAAAGGAGTCAGCAAACAGAGCAGCGAAAGGACAGCTATATATTTAAAAGAACAAATTATAAAATGAGCATTTGGAAGTAAAAAAAAAAAATCTAAGAAAAAAAACAAAACAAGCCTCGGAGTAAAGAGCAACAAAAGACGCAAAATTTAGCCCAACTCATTGCCTCAATACAGGAGGGGAAGATCCCATACAAAGGATCACACAGTGAGCCTCTGTAATTGAGAAAGGTTGTCATAGAAACTCCTGGGAAGAAAGAAGCATGTGAAAGTGTCTGTTGACACTGCAAACAAAACAAAATTGAAAATGAAACTGATACCTTAATTAAAAGCCACACAAATCTTATCATATCTGTATCTGAAATTCATCGCCACCCAATCAGACAGCTGGCGAATATTAAGTAACATATTTATCTATGTTGCTTGTGCTAATTCTTCTTAATTTGAACAGGCAAGCCAAGTAAACATGTCGTCCTAATAACAGAACAGCCTCTCAGGTGTGTGGAGATGCAGGAGAGAAAGGTGAACAAGAATTTCTGTAGTTGGTGCTGAAGTGCAAAACATCTCAGTGTGTGGAAAAAGACACTAGACTAATCATTCTCATTGTGGCCTATTTCCATGGTAACTCCCCACCGAGCCGTAGTGGTAATTTAGCCTTGCTAGCTAACGACACAGAGCGAGTCATTATCTTAGCGCCAGGCTATGGCCCCCCCTATTTAACGATTCATGCTATGAATGAACAATTAGAGACCAGATTGTTGGCCCAAGCAGGGGAGAGACAGGAGAAAGACCGGGGTGGAGAGGGCCAGAGTGTGGTCATTTCATCATTGTCCATCCAGAGAGATATTCATTTAAAGAGAGATTACTAACACATAGACAAAACCAAGAAATATCCAAGAAAAAATGTTATCTATTCAATAAAATTTGTGAAAATCAGTAGCCTTGTGATAAATAATGTGAACAGAAGTTGCATGGTCCATATTGCAGAGTTAGAAATAGTTAAGTTTGTTGCACATATCTCAGAAATGAATGTAAGGTTAACATTTTTATAATGCTGCCTTGAATTCTTCATGTGCTGACAAACCTGTATACAGTAAGTGAAATTCTTCAGTGAAATGAATATGACTGCTGTATATATTCTTTTAGAGGTGGAGGCCTGTTATTCCTGGGGAATGCACACATCATATTCATTTTTACCTCTGAATGCAACTGTGACCTTTTGCATTAACTAACAATTTACTCAAAAGTTTAGCACCAACATGTCTGCATAAAGTACATTTTGATCTCATAGAATTTCTACAGTGTTGTTAGGTTATATCATTCACAGTTTAATAGGCAATTTGAAATGGCATTCGCTTTTAGTTGATATAGAAAAAAAATCATAATGAAAACAGCGATTCCTCTTTCAGTAGAGTTTTACATATGAGGACATAGTAAAACATAATCCGGTCTTTTCCAGGGTCTGAAAGTATTTATATTTAATATGAAACTGTATAAAAACATAAAACACATTCCACTATATGTGTATTATAGGATGAAGCACACCCAGTGATCGATCAACTTGTGGAACCAACTTTAGAAGCAGATGAAATTAAGCCTCACTCTTCTTGATGCAACATTGCTTTATGGCTTGCAGTTATGTCAACCTTTAGCTGTTGGATACATGACTTCACATTTGACCTTAAATACTTTGATATATAGTTTAGTTCCTTATCAGCTCAGTAGCTGCAGTAACTGTGTCCAGATGCTATGGCTGCAACTCAAGTCCAACTCATCAGCCTTCCACTACCATTTTTGACAGCTGATGACCCGTTTTTCTTTTGAAACAAGGTGCTGTGCATTATGACCCAACATCTCTACTTTGGTCTCATGTCTGGAAGACTTTGTTCCGGGAGTCAAAGACTCTACAGGGTTAGTTATGGCCATGTACAGTATGTTCCTAGCCATCTGATTAGAGAACTGTCTGGTAACTTTGTGCAAATTGTGGCTGTGAGTCTCCAACAGAAAGACTATTTAAGTTGTACATCAACAGCAATAATCCAACAAGTTGCTCTAGTTTCAACCATCTTTTATACTAACCTTACACATGGAAGAATATATTTATATACCTATGTGTTGTTAACCAAAACCATACTGTCGCCAACAATCAGCTAAAGTATTCCAAGATCCTAAGACTTAAGGTTTCTAACAGTAGGCTTCATTCTTAAGTCCTTCACCTGTGTCTAAGGTTACACCCTGAAGATGGCAAAGAATTAAAATGGCAGCAATGGAAATGGAAAAAAAAAAACAATGGACTGTGGTCTTTCATCCATTTTAATCAACAAACCAGTTATGTTTTATTGGTAACACTACATTGCCCATAGTATATGACCCCTCAAACTAACTGAATTCCGGTTTTCCAATGACTTATGGCCACATGTGTATAAAATCCAGCACCAAGAGGTGGTGCATGATTGAGTCAAACTACCAAAATCACTTCTCATTGTCACAGCTGCGTGACGTCATTTCATATCATTTTGTTTTCAGCCTCATGTCTCCTGCCCCTTCTTGTCGCAACTTCCCTTTCTGTTCCAACATGACAACATGTCAATGACCCAAGTAACGTCCATAAAGACATGAATGAGTGAGTTTGGTGTGGAAGAACTTAACTTGCTTAAGCAGAGTGGTGATCTTAACCTGACAGAACACCTGTGTGTATTGGAGTGGAGTCTGCCAGCCAGGACTTCTCATCCAACATCAGTGTCAGACCTCTCAAATGTGCTTCTGGAAGAATAGTCATAATGTACAATAAACACACTCCAAAACCTTGAGGAAAGGCTTACCAGATGAGTTGAAGCTGTTATATCTGTGGGCTGACACCATATTAAACCCGATGCGTTAAGAATGGCTTAAGTTCATATGTGTGTGAAGGCAGACAAGCAAATGCTTCTGGGATAAAGTGTATAAAGTGAGATATTGATCAGAAAGTTGAACTTCTTCTCTAAGGTTGTTTTATTGATGCTATCTGAGATCAACACCCAGTAAAACCATAGCATAAGGAAAATAAACACCATATATGTTCAAGTAATTTTTATTTCTGATTTTAAGACAATGTGTGCCCTATATAAGTGGTGCATGCTTTTGTTTTCATTTTGGAGCTTCCTCAACTAACATTTTTGATTTATTCACATTTTTTGTTTGATTTTAGTGTTTCCTGTTTTATTTATTGATTATTGGGTACTGTATTGGCAATGCCAACAATATGCTGCCAGTTATTTGTCAATATAAAACAATTGCAGCATCAGATGATTTTTAATAAATAGAAATGTAATATCTTAATTTCAGTAAAGTGTGAAATTATCAGCTGAAAAAATCCATAAAATCACATAAAACTTTAGCGTAAAGATTTTTGACTATTTTAAGGCTCATGCGGATATCCTGCTGTTATGGATATCACTTAATAAAACACTCGTATAAAGGAAGTGCAAATTACTTATTTTGTCACCCCCTTTCTTCGATTTGAGATGAAGAGCAAGGCCCTCGATGCACACTTCATCCACAATATTCATTCAGTTTACAGCTCACACCTCTCTCTAACACACACACCTCCCAAACAACAGCACTGCAACTCCTTGAAGGTCAGTGCCTTATTCAAATTATAGTATTGTGGTGTGTAGTTGGTGTGTGCCTCTGTGTGTTTCGTTCCTCTCTCACTGTCAGGCCTTTTGTGTGTCTCCTGCTAAAGAAGCTGTCAAGCCGTACCGCTGAAGGGCTCACAGGAGGGACAAAAAGCATACTTTTTGTTTTGTTTGCCTGCCGTCGCGTTCGGCTGAATGTGTGAGTGGAGTGGGAGACTGAGAGTGAAAGGTAAAGAAAGGCGGGTGAGAGTGGAGTATTGGGAGGAGCGTAACATGTAATTTAGTGTTTGCCTCACTCTACTGTACATTGTTTTAGTCATGCTAAAGCTGCTCTTTGTTAGACTGAAGAGATAGCCATCAATCACCTGTCAGTTGGTCAAAAGGGACAGTGAGGGAAAGAAGGGGCCCCTGTTTCCACCCTTCTTGTCCTCCTCTTCTTCTTCCTCCTCTCCTCTGCTACCTAGCAAACTTAGGGGTTCAGGAAAAGCCTGGCAGCTGGATTCTGAAATGGATCAGGAGTCCAGGTGAAGGCCAGGAAGAAGCTCTGGAGCCAAGCAAAGATAGGAAAAATAACTTTGCGAGTACTTTTTCTTGTCTTGTTTCGATGATTTTCTGTCTTCAGGGGGAAAAGTATTCATCACTTTTGTTTTCTTGTTGTTGATGTCAAAAGGCTTCTTAATAGAAGCATCTAATTGTAATATGACACCTCTGGAAACTACTGTGCCACTCAGAGTCGTTGGTCGCTGTCACCAGACGACAAACCCTTCATTATGCTAGCTAATGTTAGTGCTAAGATAAGCTAACAGACCCATTAGTGCCAGTTCATTTAGCTCGTTAGCCAAAGCCTCAGGGCTGATGACATTCATTATATATCATTAGTGCACAATTAACATGTCTCTCTCTGACACGGCTGCTCCCAATGTTACACGACACTTTTAATCATGTTTTATGAAATGATTCGGCTGCAGTGACATGATTTAAGAGTTTTTACATCATGTGGCGTTCATTACATTAACCAGCTGTAATCATAAATGGAAGTGTAGAGAAATGCCGTGAAAATCCTGCACTCTCCTTGTAAAATAATGCTTTGCAGTGAATTAAATATTTTTCCCCATTTCATTCACTGCTGCAGGTACATTTCAGAAAAACAATTTATATTTAGCATTAACTTCCCTTGGTAATTTATTTAAACTGCAGCAATATAAAGGATGACCATTAAAAAAAAGCTTGGAAGGAAATGAGCTTCCCATTGTTTCTTATGCTGTTGATCCTAACTTAACTGTTTTTTTCTCAACTAAGGACCCGAATGTTATTCAAAAGTGGATTAAAACTGAGTGTTGTAAGTTTATGTTATGTAAATTTTAATTGATATTTTGTGTCTTTTTAAAGCTTCTTTTCTTGGGATTCAAATTGCAGATCCACTAACCTGACACATCTGTTCAGTTTAATTATGTGAGGTTCTACTGGAAGTTGCCTCCTGTTCATAGAGAGTTGTTCCTCTTCACTATGACCACATGCTTGCTCAGGAGAAGGATGTGCTAAGAAAATAACTGAAAACTTTCATAGATAAGTAACTGTTTTACAAATTAACATTATCGCAAACACAAACTGCATTTGGATTTATTCTATTATCATCACAATCAAATTAAACTTCATGTAATTAAATCCAAATCTCTTTATAATTGTATTGAGATAAACTTGACTGCTTTGATTGTACATTTATTTTTAAAGAGTTGATATGAATTGATTCTGCTATGAATTTGCTTTCAGATAGGATTTTTTGGAGAGTTGGTGCAGCATAGATAAAATGAATCGAACTGGATTGCCAGTGAAAGCTAAACTGAGCCTGCAAAATTGTTTTTTCCTACTTCCTAAGTAAGGAAAGGGTAATGCCTAAAAGTTAAAGTAACCATCCTCATGTCTAGCACTGCAGAGATGCATATTAGGAAGGGTGTTATCCAAAGTGTATTGAGCTTTGATACCTTTAATACCAGTGGAGGCGTATTTTAAGACTGCTGTTGAGGTGCCAGGTGGCATAGCGGTGTACCAGGTGCCTCAGGATCCGACCCAGACTCTTGCTGGATGTTTTCCCTTTTTCTCTCTCTGAACTGTCTTTTCTGCACACTGAAAATGAAACCCTCTAGTGCCAAAAAATCTCTTAAAAAGGGGAAATTTACTGCTGTCGCCAATCATGGCATGAATCTTTTTCAGTTTCACATTAGCTACTAAACTAAAGAAAATGATGTCGTACATATCATTATTGCAATATCAGTGTACACAATGTACATATTGTGAAGAGCTGCCTGGACTGCAATTAATGACAGCTAATTATTTAAATACCTTGAATTCAAGCTCTCTATGCCAGCAATATGTTTGATGACACTTGTTTATGGGGCATGGGATGTTCTCGAAGATAAGGAAGCCTGTTGTTGAGATGTAAATATCTAATTCATTATTTTTTCTAGTAGATAGTTGGACTGCTCATTAACAGGAGTCTGTGTTTGTACCCAGAGCAAAAAGACATCACACTTTTAATTTTTATTTATTTCAAGTGATATCGTTATTGCAACAGTTACCAATATTTTTGAAAATTGCATGTTTTCCTATTATCTTGCACCCTTACCATCAATACATTCATACACTGGCTTATATTTTTGCCCTGCAGTACTGAATCAGTCCTACAACAACCAGACTTAAGATGTATTGTTTTAACTTCTTAAACTGCTCCAGTGAATTAACATTTTAATCCAAAAGACTATTAAGTCAAATTTGCAATCGCTACATTAATGTTGAATACTGTGATATTAGTACGATTAATCCACATTTTCCTAATTTTTCCCTTTCTTTTCCATCATCACATTCTTCATAAGCAACATGATCTCAGTTGCTAAATTATATATCACAGAATTCTATATTTTTGTCATTGAAAGAGTTCAAGGGGAGTGCAAGTGGTTATGTGACTAGCATGCAGTGAGTGAAGGCATGACACTTTGTCATTATGATTTTACACATATTGTTATTGCAGAAGCGATTATGATTTGACATTTGTGCAGCCCTAGATTACAATATTACAATTAATGTATAATATCACCCAAATTACTTGTTTTTCATAAGTGTTGCTTCAGCCAGTCTCTATGCAAGACAACTTTGAGAACTCCATGCGAAAGATCTAAGGATGCTTGTGTACTTTGACTGTCCCGAACCACACACAGACACAAACTGTGCTTCTCTCTTTATTCTCCCTATCACATTCATCCGCCCACTGATCCACACACAGAGACATGGCAAGCAGTATTGATTTTGCTGTCTCCAGGCTGTTGAGAGTGTGTATGGCTGTGAGTGTGTGTGTATAAAAGGGATTAAGGCCTCGCTCGGCTAAGATACCATCAGCCATCAACCCTCCTAGTCCGCTTCGGGCTTTCCCGGCTGCCGCATTGTCTATTCTGCTCCGCTATGTGAAAAATGTTGAATATCAACAATGGCTTTCAGTGGTGTATTGTTGAGTTTTTGTATGAACTAATCTTGCCTCAGTGAAAGAGACCTAGGGCTTGGACAAAACGTCTAGAGCCACAGCATTCCTAGCTGGCTCTCCCCTTGAACACTGAGCAGAAGGCTGGGACTGAGGGAGGCAGAGAAGAGGGGCAGCAGGCAGGGAGGCTGGAGGAAAGGCAGGGCGAGAGGGAGAGCTGAGGCCGGGGTAGGAACTCCAAGAATGGGCCGATAAGGAGGATGAAAGGCCTGAGGAGGCTAAAGGGAGAAAGTGGGAAGGTGTGAGGGCGGGTTCGGACCCTAATAAGGAGAGAAAGGTAAGAAAGATGGAGGCTGAGAAGAGGCTCCTATGATGAGATGCTGGGAGAGAATTGTTAGGATAAAGAAGGTATGATAGGGGCAAAACCTGCAGGAAATTGGGAGAAGATCCAACCTAGGTGACAAAAAAACAACATGATTACTTCCCCAGTGAAAAATGGTTGTTAAAGGAGGTTTTAGGATCTGGGACCTTGGTCAAAGCTCAAGCTCAAAAAGAAAATCAACTTAAGTTAAACTAAAACAAAAGCAGAAAAATACATGTTTGAATCTCTTTCACACTGGGGTACACTTTCCTTTTCCTGCTCTGGATATAAGGCTGGAATTGACTGCAGTGGATGTCCAATCAGACAACGGGACCTCTGATCTTGTCATAACGACAACCATGACATCATGGCAAGGTAAGCTCTCTGAAACATTTCATGAATAATCAGCTGGCTGAGTTTGATTGAAAGTCTGAACCTATACCTGTCTCTTCTTTTACTTTCATCAGCTCAGAAGGATCTCAGGTGTGAGTGCAGATAGAGAGAGTGAGTCTTCTTGACTCACTCTCAGCTGTCTTGTTTTTATACACGTGTATCTGGTAGCAATGCTAGATCAGTGTGTCTGCATGACTCCTACATTTCCTGCTGTGCATGAATGGTTTCCTGTCCAGAGGGTCATGTTTTAGCCTTTCTTTAAGATCATGTTCATCCTGCAGTTAGCACTGTGCCACGATAAGGTTAAAAGGTTTTCTGTAAGTATAGCTCTGCATTGCTTTTGATCTGTATTTGGCTACTTAAAATGAGGCAGTGAGTATACGCAGACATCCACAAAAGTATACTGCAAGTGGAAGAGATGCCTTCCTGCAGGGCACCTCAGTTGATTAAAGTTGGATTTTACCTATGCCGTACTTCTCGCCTTGCTGCTACAAGCACCATATTGCAATGAAACTCACACTTTAGAGGAGCATTGCTAATTAGCCTTCATTTTCACTTTAAATCCCAACTATGAATAAAGGAGAATTTGTTACGGGGCAGGATCTAAGAGCAGTAAGCCAGAAAAATTATATGTCACAATGTTTGGTTGACTCCTTGAATTATATCAAGTCAAGTTTATTTGTATAGCTCATTTCAGCAACGAGGCAATTCAAAGTGGGTCACATGATAATCAAAGTGCTTCACATGATGAACATAACCATGATATCCATGGGTCGTCTTGGATAATTTGAGTTAGAAAAAAATAGATGAATGTGGGTTTTCTTACATGTGGAACTGGATAAATGTGACGGTGGATGACCAGTTTATGCAGAACCAGAGAACAGAACCATATAAACTGTCCCCTTGTTATATTTATGCTAAGTTTAAAAATGCATTTAAGATTTAAGCATGTTTATTGCCACAGACAAGCCATTATTGGCTTCAGGCTATAGAAGCGAACCCCAAAGATTAGCAGGAGATACAAAGGAAAACACAGGAAAGACGAAATTTGTACTTTGTGCAATTAGAGGCTGTATTGTGGATAGTGACCATTTCCCTCCAAGATGTGCCAACGCAAAAGTGGTTCAATACAGAAAGAAGTAATTACCCAAACACATATTGTTATTGTCAGTTTTAAGGCTGGTACTGTTGATGAGCTGGAAAGTTCTAGAGCTGCATGTGGATTTGGACGGTTTTTAAATGCGGTGCTGATCCTTTTTTCATATTATTTATTAATGCTGTAATGCCTGCGGTTATGTGTTGAATGTTTCTGCATTCTTTTGGTTATTTAACACAATTTTATTTAGTTTTTTTCTTAGTGCAAGTAGCTGCTTATGGATGGATGTGCTCAGATCTTGGATCTCTGCCCTGTAGTTTATGCTATCTGATAAGCAGAAAGTGGTATTTTTTTTCATAAACATTAATCAAATAACAGATATTTGAAGCTGCAGACCAGAATTTCTTTGACTTTCTCAAGAAAAAAAAACTTGGATTTTTCTTTTTTGAATCACTCTCCATGTTTTTCATTTTTTAAAACAGATTTGCATAGCTTGAGAGGTAAAATTTGCAGCATCCAGTCTTTTTCCCTTTTTTAGGAGGTAAAGTTCACATTGATATTGTTCTCTATGGCTGCATGTAAAGTTGTAGGGACTTCAGGAGTCAGCAGGGTTTGAGGTCAGTGCCACAGCAACCTGGATCTGAGATTTGGTTGGCTTAACCCCTCACCCCCAAAAACTTATGAACACACACACAAGCACACACACATACACAACACACAGACATGTGAACATCAATGCAGTATAATCGTCGCCCTCTGGTGATTTGTCCTCTCAGCTTGAAGCCCTGTCATTCCTCCCAGCTCTCTTCACAATTACAGCCCTGAACTGAACTAGAAAATCTGTTTCAATCTAGCAATTAGTCCCGAGGCCACTGCCTATGTGTGTGTGTGTGTGTGTGTGTGTGTGTGTGTGTGTGTGTGTGTGTGTGTGTGTGTGTGTGTAGTTGAGTATTCCTGTGAGAGCCGAAGGAAAAAACTTTACAGTGGCCGAAGGATGTGAAATCATTGGGTCACTATTTATGAAATAAAACTTTAGGCTGTTATTGCCAGCAATATTTTTTCTAGTTTAATAGTTCTTGAGGATTCAGAATGAATTTCTTCTAAATCTTTCCACAGGATCTCTCCATCTCATTTTGGAGATAATGACTCAAAGGGTGGACCATTAAATGATCCAATTGATAAGGGTACTTAGTCATGTTTTATTTTTAAAATGTATTTGCTTAGTGAAACTAAAGTTTTAAAAAAGCCTTTTTCTAGTGTAGCATTAGAAATATTTAGAAATCTGTTTTGCAAGTAAAGCCTGTACAGATGGAGATATATCACATACTCACCAAGACTGTTGAAAAGACCTTCATCATAACATTAGACTGAGCCGAAATACTCGTTTATTCCCCTGATTGCCTGACACTGTCGGATATTGCAATGTTTAGGACCCTGATGCCACTATGATGAAATATTTTAGATGCCTGTGAATGGATGTCAAAAAGTTTCATTTTATTCTGCTAGTTTAGAACATAGAAATCTTTAGAAGTGAAAGCATTCCTGGGTTTTTCTCAAAATATTTCTGTGCATGTTTGAGACCTTGAGTTAGGTTTGTTCTTCCCAAAAGGCCTTAAAAAATAGTACAAACTCTCTTATTTCACGAGATGTGGTGGTTTTCCCTGAGCTAAGCTCTCAGTGCTGAGTCACAGATGTCCAGTTCACTGACAGGTGACAAAGCAAGACCCAGGTCATCAGTAAGGTTCAGATCAGTTTGTCTAAGGGTCTTTTCTGACATCAGAACCAGCCAGACCACAGCACCCTTCCTCCATATGACTTCTCCTTTCTGCTTTCTTCCAAACCCCCCCTCAGACAGGTGCATGACTAAAAGTAACTAATTACAATATTCATTTAATTTCATTTGAATTGTCGATATTGCGATTCAAAGAATTAATATATTTTTTGAATATATTCCTCCCATTCCTCTCTGTAAAGTATTCAGTCCGGGAACAGTGATAAGTAAAATAATTTTCAGATTGGTTTTTGATAGATTTGGGCCTTGTAATGTGTAAAAACAAGTAACATTCTTATTCTGTGCCATCTCTTTCAAAAACTAAGTTTTTGTTGTTTTAGTTTTTGTTTTGATTCATGCCTGCCATATGCAAACGTTAGCTATGTAGCAACTGATGACATGCCAGTTGTTAGAACAGCAGATATTGTTTATTACTGTTTCACCACATGCCCTTAGGGAATGTGGTGAAACATTTTACGGAATGCTAGCATATTACCTACCTACCCTTAACATCTAGATATTGTTAGCTGTTGATAGCTAACATACTAATGTTAGCATCTTAACTAGTTATAGCGTATGAGCTGTAGTTACACAGCAGATACTATTACCTACTAACATAAAATCATAAATTGTTAGCTAATATAACTCCTCTGATGGAACCTTAATACCTAACTTTGAATAGATAACATCTAATATTGAGGGCCAGACAGTTCAAATCCCAGAACTGGGTCTTTCTGTATGTAGTTTGCATGTGCTCCCTGTGTACTCTGGTTTTGTCTCACAGTCAAAAGGCTTAGTTTTACTGTGTGTACATGACTGTCTGTCTTGTGTGTCTCTGTGTTGCTCTGTAATGATCTGGAGATTGATAGCATCATGCTAATGGTAGCATTTTGTTGATGCTAGCAACAGCAACTTCAACTTTTTTTTTTTTTTTTAAAGTAAAAGTCTTTCTTGGTATTAGTTTCGTTATCACAAAGTTAGAGATATCTAAAAGCCTATAAAGCTGAAATGTGATGCATTTTGAGTTTAGGTCAGCAACAAAAACTTTGTTGCTGGGCAGTACACACCAACTTGCAAGCACCCTAAAAGTTTCTTTGCTTATCTAGTTTCATTTTTCTGAAGTTAGCATTCATGTTTTATGATGTATTCTAATATCATATCTTTAAAGAAAGACAAAAAGAACATCATAAATTTGTATTTCTGTAACTTTTTTGGAAAAGGGAGCTTTAAACTCTCGATGCAAACTAACGAAAAACAATTTTGCATTTTTGACAAATTTCTCATTACATTGCAAAATTACATTAACCTCTGTCCTTATTACAACCACTTACAACCTGCCTCAGGGGAAAGTTGTACACCATTCGTGAGCCTATAAATTAAAAGAGGACAAGACAACCTCGGATTCATAGATTTAAAGTAATCCAATGGAAAGTCTCAACAAGACTGGTAAATCCAGATGAAACTGAAAGAGCGTGAAGTGGGATGAAGTGGACAGTGAAGGAGAGGGGAGCACTGTGGTCAGAGTGGGATGTGGTCCATGGGAGGGAGAAGATTTTCATTGCCCAGGGGGATGGCAGGCCTGGCTGGGCAGCAACAGAAACGCTTAGTGCTGCCTGGCTTCCTCCTAAAGACCCCCACCCAAGCATCTCGCTCCCGTGTCTCCTCTTTCTCCTCTGCCACCACTCTCTCCATCGCTTCCCTCTCTCCTCCTTTTGTCCCTTCCCTCCTTCACCCTCCAGTTCCTCCTGCTTGCTCTCTTTTTCTTGCTCCATTCCTCCATTCCCTTTTCACTTCCACCCTCCCTGTGTTGGCCATTACAGACACTCAGGCGGACTGAGAGGCAGGGGGAGGGCGGCTGCGATGGTGGGATGGGAAGAGATTGAGGAGGCACAAAAGGCCCCTAGATGCAGTGGTCCAACGAAAGTGGCTGGCTTTGAAAAGAAGCTGGACGGATTCTTAATGCTGCGAGTGGACAGAAACACTTGGACAGACAGACACATGGAATAGACTCAGCCCTTTATCCTCATCTTTTAGTTGATGCCTGTTTTGGCCAAAAAAAAAAAAAAGTACATCATTTGCCCTTCCCTCTACCCCTGATGTTTTATCAAACACATTAAGATGTGATGGATGGAGGGTGGAAGAATAGAGGGTAATACAGCTTAAGGTCGGACACTTTAGAGGCTGAAAACTTTTCCGGTTCCTAAGAGAGCAGGCGTGTGCATAGATGTTTGTGTGTGCATGAATTTCTTTCAGAGGTTGCCTCTGTTTTTAGTGTACATTAAGACTTTACACATTTGTTGTTCCTTTGGTGCAGCTGTTGCTGAATTTTAAGAAAAAATATTGACTGAAATTGGACTCCGCACAATACCAGACCCAAACTGTGCAAGACTGCTGTAGTTTCTGCCCATAACTGCTCTACATTCAAGCATCATCAGACTCTGAGCCTGATATAATTTATCGAGCTTTTTCTTTTTTAGTTGACTTTTTCTTGCAATTGAAAACAATCATTAGAAAATATATTAAAAGGACTTTACAAATCCATAACTCTTTGTGACTCTAATCTTTGTGAGACAACACCAAACACAAACAACACTTTTCTTCAAAAGCTTCAGTAGTAAACAGATGAGCTGAATGGATTTACTGTCCAACTCCCCGCCTTTTATCAGCCTAATTCTCAAACCAATTATGGCAACAGTATTATTTCAGTCGGATGGGAGGGGGGCCTCCAAAACATATTTTCTGCGTATGTTCATTTTCTGGCGCTGGCTATCTCTTTGTTGCCGGTGGTGTATGAGTGAAATTATAGATTGGGCTCTAAGTGCTCCGTGGGTTCTGAGTTTCTGATAACAGATGGACTTTGATCAAATCATAAACTAGCTTTATATTCAATTTAATCAGAGTTGTGTTAGTTCACCATTTAGGAGACTTCTTAACGGCTATAGCTAAGTTTCTTTTCTCTGTAGCTTGCAATAAATGCAGACTTACAATCCATTGTGTTCATTCTGATACACACAGATTAATGTAAAGTTGCTCTAAAGGCAGTTTGGAGAGCCGCTATTGTTTACTGGAATATTTGAATGACACGCTTAATAATCAAACTTGTATTTGGATTGAATATTCACTTATTTTCTTCTTTCTGTAATATTTTATTGACATAAAATAACTGTA
Source organism: Anableps anableps (assembly GCA_014839685.1). NCBI lineage: Eukaryota > Metazoa > Chordata > Actinopteri > Cyprinodontiformes > Anablepidae > Anableps > Anableps anableps. The sequence continues at coordinate 36,417,728 of CM026070.1, read as the reverse complement.
GAGCTTTTATTGTGTTCTAAGGACAAGTTGTCATCAGATGGTACCTTTGTGCCCTTAGGCTATATGTAAAAAAAGCTTAAAACAGTGTTCTTTAAACACTGGAAAACTCTGGAAAAGTATTTTTCCAGATCTGAATAAATGTGGAAACAGAAAATAGAGTAAAAAACATTTTTTGTTTCTAACTATTCATCCAAGTCGAATAAATACAATGCAGAATTAGGATAGAAAAAGGTAGATTGACAAAAAAAATTGGAAAAGTCCTTTGAAGCCATTTACAGACTATAAATTATAAGATTAAAAAACTGTACTATCCATTCATCCATCCATCTGACATTCTGTGGTTCTTCCAGGTTTTTTATTTGAAGCCTGATATTTGACATAAATACAGTGCAGGTGTATATTTAAACAGTGCACTTCTTGAAACAACATTTTTTTATCTTTAACAAAATCTTTACCAGTGCAGAAATGTGAAAAGTTTACTTCCTCTCAGCTGTCTTTCAGTGTGTTATCTACAGACATGATTTCAACCTGGACACACTCACACGGAGAGATAGAGACAATTAGAGAGCTTTATTGACTTAAAGTTCTTTGGCGCTCGGACCCCAGCTAAGGACATGTGTTCTGAGAATCGCCATGAGCTTGAATGAAGAACATAGGGTGATGATTTAGGGTCGTCTTCCCCCCAGGGCCCGGACCTGGTGGTGGAGTAGAGGTGGAGGAAAGGGAGCCCAGAGGAGCCAGAGAAGGCGAGGGTGGAGACGGGGTGGCGGTGGGACGAAGCTTGGCTGGCAAGCAGGCGGAACCATGGGTTGTGAGCCTTATATCTGGAATCCTGGATGATAACTGGCAGCAGCGGAGGCGTGGCCCAGTGATGGATAATGCAGGTAGGCTGGAGAGAGTCTGCCAAGTTTAGTTTAGGTGAGCCTTCATTTAACGAATGCAGCTTTTAGGGAAAGTTCTTTATTATATCACATATAAATCATGCCTATCAAAAAAAGAAAAAACACTGACAGAAATTAGAATGATTATGTTTTGTAATCTCAAGGACAGAGCAAAGCTTTGTTACAATAAAGTTTTATCCTTGAAACCTTGATGTGTTCAAAATCAGTAGGAACAACTGTCACTTTAGAAATTAGACGTGTATAATCAATTAAATTATTTTTTTCAATAAATATACAGTAAATATGTTTTTTTTATCAGTCTTTGGAAGGTTTAGAGCAGAATGATGGAAATTAATCTCTTAGGAAACTAAGGAATTGTGTTTCTAACCTGTCAGATTAAATATCTTGTCTGCAGCAACATTTTATCTGAAACCTCCTGGATCTTTTTCTGCTCTTTAAAAAAGTCCTAAAACATTAAAAAGGCATGTATGTGCATTTTACAAGACAAACAGACCTAATATATATACAAATATGGAAAAAAATTACTTTAGACATATGGACAGATTGAAATTTAATTGCTAAAATTAGAACATAGGTTGCTGTAGGACCATGCATTATTAAATTTAGGCAGAAAAATGAGATGGTTAAGTTTAGAGAAAGAACAAAGGAACCTCATGATCAACAAAAGTACAGTGGACATACGGTATTGGAGGGGGACCACAAACACCTGTGAATAGCTGAAACCTATGAATATTTGAGACCCTCTCCAGAAACAATTATAACTGCTTATTTTAATAGTTCAAACATCAAATATACCTTAATATGCATTAATACGCACAGTGGAAAGCGTCTTGGCACTACCGCACAATCAAAAATTTACAGTCTTCCTTATTTCCACTCTTGAGGGAAACAGCCAATCAGCGGCAAGGGAAAATGAATGGTGCTCCTGGATTGGCTGTTTTGCAAATGCTAGCCAATAGCTTGTCAAGCAGCATTGCGCCTAGATATTTCAGTTTCCCTTGTTAAATTTTCTTTTGGATATTTTAAATATGCTTCACAAAAAAAATCTGAAAATAGGCAGGTTTTCTGTGAACAATTTGGAATCGTGTTCAACAGAAAAATCCACGGATACTGACCTACAAATAGGCGGGAATTCACAGTAAAAACATGCTGAAGTCTTGCCAGAGATACAAAATGTCTCTTTAATTATAAAACTAAAGAGTTTTATAACTCTTGTTTTATAATAAGAGTTTTTCCAACTTATTCAGACTGTCTAAACACAGACATAACAGTGGTGTCTGACTGCCTTTTTTAACAACCAGTAACCCACTTTTCACTCCTGCTAAAACCAGTTTGATTCCATCAGTTAGTATTTATTAATAATTCTATTTTTCTAGTTCATGAAGCCTCAGCATTGTTCTTTGTTCAGCAAAGTATTTTAATTTATTAGGCTCCATTTGGTGTTCAATCAACAGAAGCATGGATGGACTGTCAAACAAAAATGTTATAAAAGATGAGATGGGATGGGTTTATTCCACAATAATGGATTTATAAAGCTTAAACTGATCTGCTGCATACCTACAACAATAGCCAAGAAAACACATGGATGCCGGCATGCACATGTGTGCATTACAGCAACCCCGGTTGGTGTGAACCTGTGCCAACAAGTTACACACACGGCTACCACAGCCAAATCTGGGTAACCTTCCCCTGAGTCTGACCAGTGAAGCAAAACACACACATTCATACAATGATCAGTTGGCCAATACCTACTGACATACATGCCAATTCCCTTTTTAACACACATACACACACACACACACACACACACACACACACACACACACACACACACACACACACACATGCACATACACATAAACAGATCTAAAATGTGACCACACAGCTTAGGCCTCCAGTAAGACCCACACAGACTGCTCCTACTGGTCAGCACCGAAGCCTTTCCCTCTGGTTTGAGCGAGCGGATGGAGGGATGCAGAGGCACAGAGACAGAGAAAGAGGATTAGAGTGATACGGAGACAAAGAACGACAATAGTTTGTCACATTTAGTCAGAGAGGATTTTATGGAAAAGCTGATTTGGAGTCTGCCACCAACAAACAACAAAAACGGAAATATGGGATTTATTATGAATCAGTTTGAGAATTTGCAGGAAGTTTAATAGCGCCTGAGTGCGGATCATACTTTTCAAATGAGTATGGATTTTTAAAAACTCAGGCATTTTAAAAAGAAGTAGGTTAGGATATTTTAACATTGTGCTGTTACTTTTTCTTCCTCTTTATAGATGTTTTTTATTTGTTTCTCATAATTGTGCTTTGCTAAATCCTACAGAATCGTCTTGTGTTAAGACATATCCATATATACTTGTTTATTTGCAGTGTAGCAAAGCATTATTGAACAACTCCAAAGAATTTACTGTTGGTTTTGAAATTTTGCAGATTTATCAAATACTAGTAATAATCATCTTTTAATTTGCCTGGACAAGTTATCCATAAAGCATATGCAGAGAAAAAAAAACTACGTTTACACAGATCTGTAGCTTGAAAGAAATTATGGATAGTTTTGTCATTTAATTGTTTAAAATTTTATGAATTAGAAAAACAATAAGCTAATTATTTATGAGCCTAAATATTCACTGACACATTATATCGCTTAATTATTATTGAGGTTTTTAAAGCCATTATTTCTGTTAATTATGAAGATTGTCTGTTTACAGATAATGAAAATACAACACGTAAGATCAGAATATTAAATCAGACTAAAAAAAATATTTTTCATTACAGGAACAAGGGCTTAATGAAAAGTATGTTTAATACCTGCTTTAAGGTTGTCATTTTTTAAAAGTATTTTTAATCTCACAAACGAGCCTCATTATGCATATTCTAATTTTTTAAACATCACTGTAAGTTTTGGAGAATTGATTAGAATTTTATCTGACACAATGTTACAGTTATGCCTCTGCTACTTTCTCCTACTGCTCTCCATTTATGCATCTACTGCAATTTCTGCTGTTCTCTCACAGTAAATTTTCTCCTAATTAAAGTTGAACCAGACCTGCATTTCTGTGTTGAGCTGTGTCACCTTTTCAGAAGGGGGGCCAGTGGCTGAGCAGTTGCTCCTAATAAGTCAGGTTGTCTGTCTGTACAGATGATAAACTCGGCCCTGTCTTTCTGTGTTTAACCTCGTCTCTCTCATGGACAAAGCCACTAAAAGTGCTACTCCTGTCACTAACTATATTTGCTCAGATTTTTTTATCTGATTGATTTTACCGCCGGCTCACAGCCTGCATGTTTGGCTGTGTTTCTTTCCTCGATAAAACAGCAAATGGAGCTACAACTGCCATTAACTGTTTAAAAGATGATCGGCTCTGTCTTCTCAACTCCTCAGATGGTTGTGGTCGACGGCTGCTCACATTGAGCCAGGTTAGATTGGTGGTTTCTTCCTGCTGAAAGTGACTCGTTTTTCCGCTGTCACTGTTTGCTCGGTAAAGTACTTTGAGGTGACATTTGTTCTGTAAATAAATTGAATCCTTCATAGTAGCAATAGCTGTTTTGTTTCACACATTATATATTTAAATATATTTAAATCCTATATTTCTTTAAATGTTTGTGATTTTGGTGTACAGCTAATGAAAATCTGAAATTCAGATTCTCTGGAAATATATTATAGATCACAAAAAGTGGAATACTGCTTACTTGAAATTGTCCAGTTGGAAATCATTGCTCTGCACCATCAAAAGGAGGGTTAGCTACAAGGGGTTATTGCTAAAGTATCTGGCTGTTCAAAGAGGGCCGTATCCAAGTATTTTAATGTAAAGTTTAGTGGAAGGAAGAAGTTTGGTAGAAACAGGTGCACATGCAACATGGATAACCACAGCCTTGAAAGACTGTAAAGCAAAGAGCATTCAGGATTCACCAAACACAGACATATGCCAGACATGGGCTACAGTTGTCACATTCCTTATGTTAAGCCATGTGTGCACCAAAGACAACATCAGAAGCATATTACCTGAGCCAAGGGCAAAATGGACTGGGCTGTTGTTTGGTGGTGTACTAGTAATTCCCCTTTTAGATGAAAGCAAGGACAAAAAAAGATCAGTTTCACTTGGAAAATCATGGTTCGGCGGTCTGAAGTAAAAATGAAGGGATTTAGAATCCAAGTTGCTTGGGGTCCAGTGTGAAGTTTGAAGTGTGAAGTACTAACTACTTTATTGTTGTTTTGTAAAATGGGTCTATTAAAATGAGATTTTTGTCTTAATTAGATATTTGTATGAATAAGAATGAAATAAATATTAAAAAAGTCATTTTTTTTATACAGTAGGTCCATGCAATATTCTCATTTTCTGAGAACCTGAATTTTGGGGTTTCCTTAGATGTTGCCAATAATCATCAAATTAACAAAATAAATTCTTGAAATATTTCACTCCACACTCAAAGCGTTTTCATCCAAATTCAGTGTGATCTGTAGCAAAGACTAACTCTGGCTTTGTGATTCAATTATGCGAAGTATATGACACATTGCTGCTGTATGCTAATGACCACAATCCAAACTACTTTCACAATTTGGAGAAAATGTCAGCAAAGCCATGAGAAGCGCAGGATTTTAAACACAGGCAGTGTGAGAGAGACACAGCAGGATTCGTTGGAGGGAATGAAATGATTTAATGTTTCAGAGTCGGCCTCGCCCCCAGGGAATGGAACGATATGGGCTCCTAATTGACACCAGGTCAACCGGTTTCCTCTGTCACACATTCACACTCTCACACTGCTTTCTATGTCGACTTGATTCTGTTTCAGCAGTGAAAATCTTTCTCTCTTTCTCTCTCTCTCTCTCACACACACACATACACACACACACACACACACACACACACACACAAACAAACCCGCGCATCTTACAGTTTCTCCAGTTGCCAGACCAGTCCACTGCTGGTTTGTAGTGGACAAACAAAGGCCTTGCTGTCTGGCTATAATGATGGATGACCACCAGGCCCATATTTTACAGAGATTTCACAGGAGTCAGTTCCTTCCCAGTAAATAACATTCTCTCTGCTTCCCCATACCCTCAAAAATCCTCTTTTGAACTCTTGAAAAGAAAAAGTTGAATAAATTCTTTAATCCTGAATTTATTATAGAGAAAGCAGAAGTTAATGACACCAAATGCGATTAGAAGGGATTTTAATGTTTTAGTAGTGTCAGGATCATTGGACTGACACGTCCCAGGTGGTCGTTATTGTTCACTTCAGTAGTGTGTGGACATATTGAGCACAGCAGTTGTCATTTTAAATCATGTTTTGTGCTTTTAGTGCGACTGGATTGCTGTGATACCTTTTCAGGGAGTAAAAGTCTACATTAATGAGTCATTTACAGTTTTTTTGTGTGCTGACATCTTGTTTTTTTTTTTTTTTTTTTTTTTTTTTTTTTTTTTTTTTTTTGAAAAAACAGGAATAAAAAAGGTGCTAAAAGGGCTGCCGGTACTGTTTCACCATTAACCAACGTATTTAAGGGGTTTTCAAGGTCTGAAAGTGGTTTTAATTGGCTTTAATGCTGTTTTAATGTTGTAAAAGGTAGCAAAATAGAGGACACCTGCACTTGGTGAATGTTGTTTTTTCTGATAAATATTAAAGATATAACACAAACTTTTTAAACCAAAGAACTTGCATTTTTGGGGGACTTGTAAAACCAAATGCTGCAAGGAAATTATTGCCAATCATAGTCCTAATGTTAACAGTGCTTTTTAAAATATAACAGACTTTTTCAAAAATGATTTTTAATCCCCTTTCAGTTGGTTAAATCAAAGGACAGTGAATTATCACATCTGTTCATCCTGTTTAAATTGCACCATTTGTTTCTACAAACAGTGTTTTATTTTCTTGTCCCTTCATAAAGACAACATCCTGTTCTAAAGACCCTCTCAGTCCCACTGTACAAGTAAGTTTTTGAAACGATCCCATCATGTAGTTGGTCTTGGGACAGAACTTCTTTGTGTTCTGGGTCAAAAGAAAATGCTTATAGAGCAGTAGAAATAATGTCTCAGCATTTCTGGATATTCAGAATGCAGGGAAAAATATCTTGGGGCCAATTTTCTAAGTCTGAAAATGACAGATTCTCATGACCTTATAACTTGTCAACTGAGAAAAAATTTGACTAGAAAAAAATCTGTTATTTTGGAACTTCTTTAGGGCCTCTTATGTAATCATTTTAAAAGGTATTGGATCTTTCTTAAACAATTTCACAATAGAACATATATACATTATGTGGTTCTGCAGTAAGGTTGCCAAAAGTCAAATTCCAAACCTGCTACTACAGTAGACCCCCAGTATTCGCAGGGATTAGGGACCACAGCTGATTCACAAATACTTGAGCCCCCCCTTTAAAAAACACTCATAACCGCCAATTGTAAAAGTTCAAACACCAAATATACCTTAATGTGCATTAATACGCACAGTGAAAACCATCTTAGCTCTACCACAGAAGCTAACATCTACAGTCTTCCATATCTTTGCTGTTGAGGGTACAGCCAATCAGGGCCAAGAAAAATAAATGGATGGGGTGCTTTGCAACATCAGCCGTGTCAAGTAGCATTCCACCTAGGTATTTCAGCTTCTCAAGCTGTATTTTCATTCGAATATTTTAGATATGTACTATGAAAAAATGTGTGAATGGGTGGAGTTTCTCAGAATGATTTGGATCTACGTTCTAACAGAAAAATCCAGAATTAGGTGAATCCGCAAATATTGAACCACGAATTATTTGTTCCAATCAGGTTGGCCAAACTTGAAGAAATCATTATATTTACTCCTTCCTTCAGTGCAATAATACATTATGAAGATATATTACAGCCAAACCATGTTGCAAGGCAAAATGTAAAGTATTAAAAAGTTGCAGACTTTCTGATGCTAATTTTACAAACAAGGTTTTTATTCATTAAGTCCAAATGACCCACTTTTACCTTTCAACAGTAAACAGTCCATTTTAGTCTGTTCATAGAGTTGTACTGTGAACTTTCAATATGGAATCTTCAAAAACTGCAGGACAAAAGGAAACGGATGGACATATGGGTAGACAGAATAAAGTCTGTAAATAAAAATATTTTCTATGCTCTATTTTCACTTTGCATGCGGATCTGGAAAAAATATTTTATCATATTTCCTATTTTGCAGGCCGACTGTTTCGAAGCTCTGCACATATGTTGTCCATAAACAGAATACATATTGCATGCTTCTTCATTGTAAATCTGTATATATTGTACAGAAAACTCAGACCTTCTTCTCGCTGCTCCAACCACAATGACCTTCTCACCCAACAGAGCAACATTTCATATTAGCCTGACCACTACAGATTGGAGAAGTCCAGGTTCCATCTTTATCATTGAGATCACAGAGCTGCAGGCATATAAATAGCGTAGTTTGCAGCTGTAGAATAAATAGGGATCAAGAGACATAGAATGTGAAGCTGAGTGCTTTCTGATCATATCTGCTGCTTTTTGTGAACCTGTTAAAACGCTGGCTGGATCTTTAGAGCGCAGGGTTCAGGTAGCAGTGAGATCCTGCTTTGGAGGCGAGTGTCACGAGTTCTCATGGGTCTAACTCATTTCTTAGTATTCAACTCACAACTCAAATATGACTGCAACTCATTTAGCAGAATCAGTGCCGGTCAAACGTATCAGAGTGGTGATCCTCTTGGATTTAATCCAACATGAGAGAACACTTTGCTAGTTTTCTCAAAAATCAGACACAAGAGTTTCTTCGTTGTAATTTGACAAGTGGGGGTCAAAATTAAGGGGGTCCTCAGGGACTAATTTTCTAACACGTTTCAGTTACAGCATTCATCTGAAGTGATGATTTCAAGCTTGGCGGTTAAGTGACCTTGTAAACATTTGCACAAGCAAAAGAAGAAACATGATGTTCTGCATCGGTCCCAAACAGAATGAAACCCGTTGAAGTTGAGACCTGCAGATGGAGGCCACGGCTCACGGAGAAAAGAGTGCAGGTGTCAGGGGCGACATCAACAGATGATCAGCTCCCACCACGAGGTTTTCAGCCCTCTGATTTTATAAGGTGCTGCATGAAAACATGATTCGCGCATCTGAACAGCCCCGCAATGACATCTAATCAGATGCCAGAGGAGACGGTGGTGTCAGGGCTTGGAGAAAACACGCTGATTCCCCACCGGCTGTATTGTCACTAAACGCAGCTCCTCACTATGGACTGTAAATGATTTAATTTGAGCGCCAGATGTGGCGCTGAGATTTTTGCTAGCACTCGTTGAGAGGCAGAGGGAGGAAGAGAGAGACGGGAGAGGGAGGGAAGGAGAATGATGAAATGACAGGAAGGAGAGAAACAGCTTGGCAGACCGACAGCCAACAGCGGCCCAGGCACTTGACAGAGCTTTCAAACACCATGATTGTGTGAGTGTGTATGCTCGCGAGTGTTTTTTCCACTTGTGTATCATGACAGCTGAATGAAAATCAATCTGCTTCTACATCTGCCATCTTGAGTGTCGGGGAGCGCAGATGGGCCTTCCCTGTCACACTGAGCTAGCTGGCAGCAGACCAACTCAGGTATTTCTACCTCTCCTTTCTCCTCCTGTCTTATCTAAACTACATCCTCTCTCTCCTCTTCTTCTTTCCCTTCCCTTCCTTTCCTCTTCTCTACTTTCCTTTCTTCACTATTCAGATGCCAAGCTTTGAAGAGTAAGGAGTTTTTTTTCTGTGCTGACATCTCCAAGTCACTCTGACAGCAGATGTTTTTGGCCTTTCGAAGCAGCAATCTGGGCTCTAATCACCCTCATTGACAGCTCAGAGGGCCCCTGTTGCAGCTCTGAATGGCAAATTAAAGCGTTTTTAGATAACGTTGGTAATTGACTAAATCGTTTATAAGCCTGGAGATCACACTTTTAATCTTCAGCCTAACATGACGGATCATGAAAACGAGACGAATCTTGCCCGTGTTTGTTTCGTGGCACGTTTCCTTGCCCCCTCCATCCAATTTTGGGTTTCTTTCCGGATGTGCTGAACCACGCTTGACGCCTAGCGATTTGCCCATCAGATTAGCAAAAATTAATCGTTCTCTGTGCTGCAGTTTGTCTCAGTGTCAAGGCTTTCCTCGTCGTCCTCCCTCTTCTCTCATCTTCTAAACTCATCTCATCTCTGGCATTAACTCCATTAGCTTGGTAATTGGCTCTTAAAGGAGCATCCAGAGACTTCCAAGGCCACTTAATGTCCATCTCCATTCCTCCTTTCGCCCTTCTGCACCCCCCTGTCGATCATCTACCTTCTTCAGTAAATAGCATTAACTAGTCCTGCATAGAATCTGAGGCCATATTAGTGTTATCCTTCCCCTTCAGCCTATTGCTAGGCTTATGAGTCCCGATCGCTGGAGATGATATAGCTAAGTGGATATTTTTTTTCCACACATCACTCCCAAATGGGACTCCAAATAAAGCCTGGCTGTCAAAGATGAATATGTAAATTCTGCATATGGAGATCTCCCTTCATTTTTTCAGACCAAGACCAAGAAACCAAATCTGTATTTAAAAGATGTGGATATGGACACTCAGCTCATCATCACAGGCAGCCCTCCTCCTCCTCCTCCTCCTCCTCCTCCTCCTGAGTGTGAGCCTTGCTTTCATTTCTACTAAGATAAAATAAAATGTGATGGTATTTCTCTCTAGTGTGGAAATTCAAACTGTTAAGGCAGCAGACAGTTTTCTATTGATTTTGCTGTTTTTTTGTTGTTACATTAGGGCCTAAGTTTTGCTGACTGAATTTAAAATTTGAATTATTATTGTGTAGATTTTAATTATAATTCAAATATCATTAATTTGTAGTTGAATTGCATATAAAATAATTGGAGAAAATTTCTTAAAGAAATTCTTGAGAATATCTAAAGAAGGTAGATGAGAAGTATTTAAAGCACCTAACATGAATTATCAAGTTTAAAAAAGGCTTCTGGTATTAATCAGAGTAGAAAGATAATATAAAAATATTAGTGCTCTTTGCAGATGACATGATTATTTTCTTGCTTGGGGGTGGGGGTTGGTTGGGGGTCCAACAGGAGCCACAGAGGTGATTACATTTAGAAATGTTCAATTCAAACAGTGCTTCGGTTGTGGTTTCCATCTGTGGTTTCTGTCAGTAACTTTTCATGAATTCAGATTTTTTTTTTTTTTAGATGGAAGATAATGGAAGAAAGTTTGAAAACTCAACCATCTGACTTATCTGAGGTTGGAAAATGATCAAATCCATTTCCAACATTTTCAAGACTGTGTAGGAAGGAACCCAGGTATCATGTTGTGGGAAGATCAGGTTCTCTCAGGAATTGAGTCGGAGACATCGCTGACGATGGATGTTTCCTCTAATAATCAATAAAATCCTGAAATTACACCCTTTCAGGCCGTTAATGTTGGAATAAATGATTTCCTGGCGGCTTTTTGATTTTGGCGTTTACAGAGGGAAGAGCAAGATGAGGCCAAATAACAAACAATCTCGTCTGCGTGTTAGATGCCAAGCCTAAATATCAGAAACATTTCTCTGGTTTTTTACCCTCTCTGATGATTTTCTTAATCCTTCTGCTCGGTCCTGGGCTGTTTTCCAAAGCTCCTCTATCTGTTGTCTAAAACCTTGGTGGCTCTTCTGAGGGATTTTGAAAACAGAGTAATTAGTTAGTGATAGAGAAGCTGTTGGTGTGAAATGATAGCTGCCACCGCTCTCCACCCCCCACCCCAAGAGAGGGACAAATCAATCAATAACCTGCTGATTTATTTCACATCCTTATCATCTAATTTAATTGCTGGCTCTTTTGTATCTGTGAAGTCATAGGGGAGGAGGTGGTGGAGCTGAGGGGGAGATAAATACAGCCAGGGTGGAGGGATGTTGCGTTGGAGGAGGAAGAGGCAGTGAATATTTTCTGTTGTTCAGCGTTCATGTTGTGTTTTTCTTTTTTTTTTTTTTTTTTTTTTTTTTTTTTTTTCATCATGCATGGAAGCATTTTGCAGTGAGGCGTTCGGAGAGACAGCACTCTTCTTTATATTTAGCTACTGCTGCAACACCGCCTCCATTGCTTCACACCTCTGGAAGAAGCACACACACACACACACACACACACACACACACACATTCACTAGAGGAGAGAGAGGGATGAACAGTCCTTCAGCAAATTATCAAAAAGAAAAAAATTTAATTAGCAATATAAATGCCAGGCGAAGTACATTATGTGCAATTGTCTTGCTATCTTTCCAGAAATTAGTCTTTTAAAATGAATTTGCTGTATTAATCTTCTCCTGAAATATTTTTGATCACTGAATTAATAGTTTTGCATTGGGAGGCTGTGTTTTTTTAGGTATTCATTGACATAGGTGATTGCCTCTTAATTATGACAGCGTCCTCCTCCTATCCGCGCCTATTAATTCCTGTGTTGTGGCGTCGCCGCAGCCCGCTGCCTGGCCCTGTATCTACTAATTACTTCTCTAATTGAATTTGCTCTCTGTTGCCAGGCTGTTTTTTAAGTGGCTGTTTGTTGCCGGGCCTCATTGTGTCTTTGTGTGACAGCTAGCTGCTCACTGCCGCGCTGACGGGGAACAGGATGCGCGCTCTCTCAGTATTCATGTCTCCCCTTCTGTATCATTACCTATACCTCCCAGACCTATGTAGTGTTTCCAGGATAAATGATGGGAGGGAAATTAATTAATGAGAGTCGGTGAAACAATTACACACCCCTCCCTTTCCACCGCTGCCTCCTGCCTTCCTGTCATTGGTTCAAGCCACTATAGGATTGTTGTGACAAAGAGCCCGCCGCTTTTCAACCTCCGAGATCCATGGTGGCGTGTGTTTGGCAGGATGATAAACAAAATGCAGTCTCTTTATTTAGCTATTCTTTCACTAATACCCACATCAACAAGCTTCAGCTACCTATATGATTCATCAAATTCATGGAAATGTGCTTTAAAATGCTTTTTTTTTTTTTTTTTTGCCTATCCACTCTGACATGTTTCCCTCAGAAATAACAACTATACAGACATGCTGAGTAAAGGGATGTCACCCCTGAGGCTGTTTTAAAAACTGATATCTCTGAGTTTTAGACCTAAAACAACAGCAAGTTCACTAAAATACACTAAATAATCTTTGGAGTCAAACAACATAAATGTTTCTGTAAGGTCCCTCCGGTGACACCAACCCAGGGATTATGTGGGGGCATTGTGTGAAAACCTGGAGCAATCTCCCCTTGGTTTGGTATGTCTGACGCGCAAATGTAGATCAGACAGTGGTGGACAGTAGTGGAGTACATTTACCTGAGTATTGTACCTAACTACATTTTTGACCACCACTGAGATCAGATTTATACCTTCATAGTTTAAAAATGTTTAATCTGATTAAGTCCTCCAAAGTTTGAGGGATTTTTGAATAGCCTAATAAGGAATCACTGTTGCAATGGAGGGGTTCGCTTGGATCTCTTAAAGGTCAAAGATCAGCAACCTTTACAACCCCAGGAGCCATTTTTGCCTTGGGTTTAGCTAAACAAACTTTTTGATTTGTAAATTAAAGAAAACTGTTTTATTGGACAAAAATCATCAAACTTTTAAATACAAGGGAAAAGATCCATTTTCTTGAACAGAACTTTCACATTTTACAGAAAATTATGTCAATAAAAGCACAGAGTTTGCAAATCTACTTCACAAAAATGTTCCTTGCACTATTTGTATAACAAATATGCTAAGGTTAGCATGTTTTTATGACCTTTACTTTTTAAACATTCCTCAACTTTTTATCATTTTTGACCAAAGTTATTAAAAACCACAGTGGAGGGTCTAAAGAATCACTTGTGACTCTGGAGCAATGGGTTGCAGACCCCTAATTCAGGTCAATGATACCTAAGAAGATGATATCTCCAGGGCTGAGACACCATGCTGAAAAGTACCTGCTGCATCACAAATTTTTTCTGTTTTTGCCTTTCTTTATCACTTTTGAATGTTTCAGATAATCAAGCTAATTTTGATATCAGTTAAGGTTAGTTTGAGTACATGTAAAAAGCCATTTTCAAGTTACGATTTCTCATGTTAAGGTAAATAAACCCAATATCCAGACCAGCCTGAGTTGATGTGGAAAAGGAACTTCCACCTAAACCTAATAACTGGTTTTGCCACCTTTTGCAGAAACAACTGCCATCAAGCATTTGCAGTAACTGGTATTGTGTTTTTTACATGTCTGTGGAGGAATTTTGGCCCTTGCTTCTTTACAGAACTGTTTTACTCAGTTCATTAGAGGGTCTTCAAACATTAACAGCCACTGGTTTTCTTTGATGATAAAATTTCCAAGACCAAAAATTCTAAATAAAATTCTGAATAAAAGCGATACAAAATTCAAAGTAATCTGAATTTTGAAGTCCATATGCATCATTGCTATCAAGCCTGGTCTACCTGAACAATAAATGTATCTATGAAATCTTACCCTTTTTTGCAAGAACCAAGTTGCTGTGAAAAACTAGAAGAAATCTTCAAGCATGTTTAAGGGCAAATGCTCTTAATATTATTGGTGATTTAAACTGAACAAGTAAGTACTAAATTCTCCAAATAACATTCCCCAACCTGTCGGAAACAGGAAGTTAAAGCATTCCACTGCAGAACTTGCAAACTTTGCAAATAAAAGCTTTTGAACTTCAGCTTCATCCTATTCATCAGTCAGACTGCTCATTTTACTGAGTGACACTGAGATTCTTTTCTGTCATTTCCATCAAAAAACTAAGCCATCATCTTCACCACAGTGAGAGGTAATCGTTTACAGCCAGGCTGATTTGCGGAGGCTTCTTCTTTGGTTTTCTGCTCTCTGGAGAACAACGTTAGTACTTTGCACCAAAGAAGGAAAGGTTGAAACAGTCTTTAATGATGTCCTCACCTTCTGCCTTCTGTTGTCCAGGATCATCTGTGGTCTTCAGTGACTGACAAGACAAAGAGAGGGAACATGCTAACACCTACCACCACCGTCACATCACATCTCTGTTTCTTACCTGCAGGCCAACATGAAGTATCTTTCCCTTCTATCCTCTCGCTATCATCAAGACCTCAGCCTTTCAGGATCAAAACTTTCTCCTTCTTCTCCTCATATTGATTCTTTCAATCCATCTTCATCCCTCCATCTCCACTCTTCCTCTATTGATCCTCCTCACTCCCTCTCTCCACTCACTGCTATCTGACTCCGTCTTTGTCTTCTTATCGAGGTTTCAGGGTTTATTCTGGCTGCTGTTATTGACAGGCCCCTCACACCGCGGCCAGTTAATGCATCCCTAATCCCACCTTTGTTAGTCTGGAATGTTGTCTCTCTGTCACACATAACCACACACACACACATCTATACATTTATTCTGCTATGGCACAAGTGTGTGTAGAGTAAAAGAGGGGGCCACGAGGATGTTGATCCCAGCTTTCTGTTTGTTGGGAAAGCCATCTATCAATCAAAACAGGGGCTGCTGTCTGTGTGTTTTTGTAAATGTGTGTGCGTGCACAAGGGCCTTGAGTGACAGGCTGAATCATGGCTGAAGACGTTTGATAAGCTTGTATTGTCAATCGCCAACCCCACCCCCCACGCCCCCCTCCGCTCCCTGCCTCCTTCCACACCTCCACCTCGATAAGAAATACATTCGACTGGAGCTGATAACGGTGTCAGGAGCAGCAAAGCCCCACTCTAAAGAGACACACACATACCTCGCCACGGGAGAGGTGTCTTTCTTCAAACACCTTCGCTGTAAATGATACTTTCAACAAACAGTGACGACAACGCCACTCCGCGAGAGAAAAAAAAAGTTTCAGATGTGTGTGCTGCAGGGTGTGTTTTTAGGATGAATGATGTGCGATATGGCGGGAGGATATGCTAGGCTTATTGAATATGGTCTTAGTGATAGCACCACGATGTGCGTTTATGTTTGTGTTTGTGTGTGTTGTGAACAGCAGAGAAAGAATGCAGCAATAGGCTTAGAGTGGCTGAAGCAGAGTGTCAGGTTTAGCAACACAACGTTACCGAAGAATAACTGACAGCTGTGTGTGTGTATTTGTGTGTGTGTGATGCATGCATGAGTGTATCGTGCATCTGTGCACATGAGCAGGCTTGCATGTTACAACATAAAGCGTTTGTGGAGAGACATAGTTAATATGTTCTTTGAAATAGAATCAGAGACGATGTCACCAAGTGAAGGAATGCCATCACCATAGTAAGATGCATTAGCGTGCATTACATACCATTACCGCAAATTCATTTGTTATCTTTGTTTAAAAAGAAAAGTCAGTTTGGAGTAGAAAATATAGCCAGCAATGAAAGTAGCTGTGTTGACAAAGTCTGACTTTTCAACCGAGATGTTGTGCAGAGAGGCAACAGGTCTTGTCAGAGTTATTTCTTTCAAGTACTTATCTTTTTAAATCTGCTTTAGTTTAAATTTGTTTGGTGTATTTATTTAGTTTGTTGAAGCACTTTGTGATTTTTATCTTGAAAAGTGCTATATGAATAAAGTTTTACTTACTTAATTCCACAGCACTTAAAATGTCACCATTTGCATGTGTAATATTTAAAAGAAACAACTGTTATAGGTTTTAAAATGTTTAGCTTTCATGTATATCATTGTTCTGATTTTTCCTTCTTTTAAATGCTGAAAAGCATCAGATAATAATTCACAGGTCATTTCTTAACATCTCTTTGTGTTTTGTCTCATTATATTCTACTCATTTAATAGATCGAGTCATCCAGCACCATTCACAGTTGCTGACACTCCCAACAAAGATGTGTAAAACGTATAAAAAATAAATGAATCTTTCATTACAGTTGTATAATCTCACCCTGATAATTTTAGAAAAATCCACTCATTTGTTATACATTAAATTCAGTGAGGAAAAAAAATCTGACAATCACTGATATTTTTCAGCTCACCGGTGTCATGGTTTTTGGCATCCCTAACAAGCCCTATTTACAAAATGTATGTGAAGCACTTTGAATAAAATTGAACATTAATTTATACATTATTTGAACTTGATTGGGGTATCAAGGAACATTAAATAACTAGTCCATAACTTTCTCTTTCTGTGTAATATTAATCAAAATGGGAAAGATAAGACAACATATTGTTCAAGTAAGGCTTGAGACGCTGCTGTGGATGGCAGCCTCTGTACTTTGGTCTCTTGGATTTTGTATGTTTTTGTGTGTTTATTCAACTCTCTGCCACCGTTCTGGTACAAATGAAATATACCTTCATGAAAAAATGTTTTACAAAAAGTACTTTCACTTACATATATTTAAATAATACATGTACAAAACTGTATATATAAAACATAATCAATATCACAATATATGATTGAGAAAAATCATTCAGGATATTTTTTTTCTTGTAAATACCTTCTCAAAGATGTTTGAAATTCATTATTCTGATGCATCTCCATTTTTTTTTTTTTTTTCCGGTTAAGTATCAAAGGTAAAATGGGGAAATCTGTGATTAACAGAAAGAAAACCTAACCTTTATCTAACTTTGAAGCTTGAAAAAACTTCAAGGAATATTACTTTTGAAATAAGCTTCATGTGAATATACCTGATTTTCAAAATAAGAAATAAAAAGAAGATAAAAGTGATTACCATTAAAAAAAAAAAAAAAAAAAAAAAAAAAATTATTAGACTCTATACAGACCAACATTTGTGAAGGAGAACAGAGAAAAACAGTGACCTGTGAAAAGATTTCAGGAACGGGGCCAGGGCACAAAGTGAGTAGACAACGAAGGAGATAAGAGGAAAGACAGGGAAAGTGAAAAAGATAATGAAAGAGTGAAATTACCAGAGGGCACAAGAAAAGAGGGTTATTGTGCATGTGCATTAACAGGGTGTATGATGAAGTTAGTTTTGTGCTGTGTGCAGTGACTAGGGGCTAAGGAGTCGAGAAGGGAGAGGGAGGAGGTGGGGAAATCAATGGCAAATTACCCGTGCTCGGCTGCTCCATTGTACAGTATGGCTGCTATATTCTAAAGAAGGCACTTCCAAGATGATGCAGCCAAATGGTGGATGGACTCCAAGATCATTTTTATTGATTTGAAGGAGCCATCAATCGAGTAGAAGGAGGGGAGGACGAGTGTATGTGCTTTGAGGTTGGGATGTGTGTCACAGGGCCAATACAATACCCACAGATCCCAGCTTTTTGTCCCTGTCCTCACATTACCAACACACCCTATCCCACCGCTTTTTATTTACATTAGCGCCTGGATGGCTTAACGAAGGAGATGAAGAGGGTTTCCCATTAAAGAACCTGTCTAGCAGCAGATGCCTGCATTGTTTGGGTTCGGGAGCCCAGAAATATTTGAAAATTAGAATTGACAATCTGAACATCAGCAGGCTTGTCTAGTTGTTCCACACTAGAGCTAATGAATGAAACTATTTTATGGTTTTCTGTCCAAGAGAGATTTAAGATATTTTAAATTTATTGTTGTATCCGGTTTAAAATATTCCAGTTTTTCTTCCTGTGAGCATTAGAAGAAAATCAATTTCTTCTGTGGGAGGATCTTGGTAGATGGGTTTTGTGTATAGCCTAAACTGTTATGCTAAAGTAATAACGTAAAGACAAATAAATTCTATGTTAACGGCATCAGTATTTATGAAAGCAAAATAATAGTTTAAATATGATATTACAACCATTTTGAAAATCCACCCACCACTTATTTTTGCAGTTTAACAATCAAGAATTTCAGACATTCATTTCAGTGTGATTGAAATATTTAGCTTAAATTGTATATTTTTCCTATATCTAAATTATTAAAAACAATGTTGATGTCAATTTCAGTTTATTATAAAGCACATTTAAAACCACAGTAGCTGGACCCAAGTACTGTACTATCAAGAAACGTATATCACTAAAAACAATAAGCTGAGAAGCGAGATAAATTAAAATAAGATAAAATAGCAGCCTACAATAAGATAAGTAGTCAGGTTAAAATCCCTGCAATGCTTTCTATGGTTGAATGTTTGGTTGAAGACAGTTCAGCAACACTTGCTTGAGTCTCTTTTTGTCTTTGCAGTACATGATGAGCCTCAGAGTGCAGCCTGGCAGTGTTTAATGCTGCAGGTGTCAACCCTAGGAGTTCAAAACATGACAGCCTGGTTGAAGCCACACAACATGCTTGCATGACTATAATTGGATTACACTCATGGAGCAACATGAGAAAGCAGAGCAGCAGGGATGAGTGATAATCATACACTGATAGCATAATGTATTTTCTATTTAACTCACTCCTAAAACACAATCCGGAAAATCAGGACAGATGTGACCATCTGTTCATGTTGCACAGGGTTTGTTTTCAATCAGCTGTGGGAAAAAATGCTCTGAACCTACAGTTTTCTCAAGATGCTCGTATCACAACAGTCACGTACAGAACTGGTCAATTAGCAAGAATGTAGAGACTCACTGCAAGTTATCACAAACGCTTGATGTAGTTGTTACCCCCAAGCAATTGCTTGTTCACGTAGCGTCAGGTTTGTTTGGACAGATTTTTTTCCCCCCTCAATAGAAACATTGGAAAAAACATTTTTCCATCCGTCTGTTTTCTACACCTGCGAATCCATGCAGGGTCATGGAGTGGGGGGCTGGTGCATGTCTTCTGTAGCCACTGGGTGAAATGTAAGGCATATCCTGGATAGGTTACCAGTAGGGGTGCACCAATAAATTAGCCGGCCGATAAATCAAGCCAGATTTACTTAATTTTGAGAGATTGACAATCGGCTGATACTTACAAGTGAAAACAATCTTATCCACCATTCTTATCTACCTCCACAAAGGTCTGAAAATCAGCCGCTATCCCCTTTTGTTTTGCCGTGAGAGCGGACTGACTGACAGAACCCCCCAAAAGGTTACCCCACTATTGCCAACTTGGTGACTTTGCTGCTATATTTAGCGACTTTTCTGACAAAAAAAATCTGTAACGGCCAACATCGTAATCGGCAGGTATGGCTTTTTAAAGATCAGTGATCAGCCAGAAGAATGCAATTGGTGCGCCCCTAGTCACCAATTCATCACAGGGCAACAGAAAAACACAGGGCCTCAAAAGCCAAATAACCTAATTAAGCTTTTCAACTGTGGCAGGAAGCCAGAGTACCCAGAGAGATCCCATGCATTCAGAGGTAGAACATGCAAACTCCATGCAGAATGACACCAATCCAGGACCTTCTTGCTGCAAGGCAGCAGTGCTAATAACTGCACCGCTGTGCAATGAAACATCAGTTTGCCAATGAAAACTGATGTTTGGACTTACTCATGTTATCCTTGTCTAATATCAAAGTTGTTTGATGATCTGTTTGAAACTTTGACATATGGCAAAAAAAAAAAAAGCAAGAATTTATGAAATCTGTAACGCAAGGAAGGCAGTGCTACCCAAGACTCTTAATATAGACTTTAATAGGAGGGTGCTGGAACACATCTAGAACCCCGTCCTCTGTCAAACCACTACAGGTGTATGCTTCAGAGGTTTTTATCAAGCATTCTGCGCCTAAGTTTAACTTTGCACTTCAAACTTTGTGCTAGGGGAGAATCTTCTGATCAGGTCTCAGTCCTATCCACCTCCACCTCCACCTCCACCCTTTCACGCCATTCAACAGTGCATGTTTGGCACACAGTAGTAAAGACACTCAGAGTTAGACAAACAGGCTAGATTTATTTTCCCGTGGGCTGCAATGCATCCAGTGTCTTTTAAATGCTGGTTGTGAAATTCAACAGGCAGTGTTTAAAGAGGATGACTACAAGTATGTGTAAGTGTGTTCAGGGATCATTAAGTGGCATCTCGCTCTGACCAGTGTTTCCTGAGCGCACACATTGTCGGAGAGGTGCCAAGTTTCTCAGCTGTAAGATAAACACTGATCTGTTTATGACTATGCAGCTTGCTGACTGTGTGATCGCTACACTCAAGAACCTGAACTGTGCTGAGGTTTTGTACTCCTGAAATAAATTTATGTATATTTATTTAATTAATTTATTTTATTCTTTTTATTTTTGCTTGTGTACTTTCCAAAATGCTAAAAAAAAAATTTTAATTGATGTATTTTTGTTTGGTCTTTTTCTTTTTCTTCACTTTTTTTTAACAATCTTGCGCAAATCTTTTATTAGAAAACAAAGGTTACATGAGAACAACAGCAACAAAAACTGTGAAACTTTGAATGTGAGAATATTTTTTGGTTTGATTGGTTGATCTCCCAGGGAAGTTATGAAAACACTGTTAACTCTACAAAAATGCCTCACATAAACAATTTGTTTTTCATTGACTTGCTAAATTTTTTTGTCTCTAGATTTGAAATGTCTCTTACTTGACTTTTCTAGAAAATTGTGATTGCGTTCTTCTTCACTCACCGCAACACTGATGACAGGAAAAAACTGTAATAGTGAGATTTAAACTAAAAAGGGGGGAAATGTGATGAATATGGTCACATTTATCCAACCATTTTGTACCTCCATCCGTCACATATGTTCCAGTGTATGTAAAGGCCAAGGGAATGTCCTGGTATGTAACCACATGAGAGCCATTTCCCCACTAACCATCCAGTTGCATCAGAGGTTTGCTCATCCACAAACCTGGATAAACATGAAAACTCTGCACTCTCCCTCTTCTCACCTCTCTCTCCTTCTCTTCACTAATCAGATACCAGGCTCAGTCACTTTGTTAGAAGACATGCCAACATACTCTCAGTGTGGACCACTGCAATCTCTGTGTGTTTCTGCCAAGCTTAAATCTTCCTGGATCTCCTGTTGCCTTGGTGCATCTCTACCCTGGTGACCATGGCTTATATTCTCTAACACACGTACAAACCAGTGAGCATTAATGTGTGGGTTTTGCTTGTGTTTGCAGCATCAACACATCCTGAAAGAAAAGCCTAGTTTTTTCTGGTTAAAGAGCTTATCAGAACCCAGGAAGAATGTGCAGCAGTTTGAAATAAGCAGCGGGTGTGAGGAACCAATTATGAGGCAATCCTAACATCAGCTTATGCACTAGCAAAATAAAGGGTGATGATCTTTAACAAAGAACAATCTTGCAGGAAACACCAAAATTAGGCATTTGATTTGTTAAGATATTGGGTTTCTTCAGCATTAAAAAATGTTTTTCACTGTGCTGGATTCTTCTTCATCAAAATGCTGATGAAGAAGAATAAAATGGTCCTCTATTAAATGGTGCTTTATTTTCCTGTACTTAAAAAACTATTTTAGCCTAAATTTTGTTTAGTTGTTTCCTTTGTGGTTAAATGTGAAGTAAACATTGCAGAAAACTCTAAAATACAATTACTTGATGCTCTTGCACAAGGAATACTAATAATTACTGGATAAAATTTACAGACTTTAAAGAAGTAAGAAATAGTAAGCTATTAGAACCCAAAACTAAACTAAGTTTTTTCCAATTAATTTTCTCCAACAAACTTATTTATTTGTTGTTTCTCTTATCTATTTTATTTATACAAAAACCTCAAAAAACTTTGAGTTAAGTGTAGATGTCCCTCTTTTTCTTATCAGATTTGGGCTCTGAAACCACTTAATGAGGTTTATGAACAAATACAACAGGCCAGTTTACTTCTATAGCCATTTCAGAACAAATATTTAATCCATATCCAGTTATATAGAATACAGTTAGAATAGAATACAGTTAGAATAGAATAGAATAGAATAGAATAGAATAGAATAGAAATATCCTTTACTGTCCCCCACTCGGGAAATTCAGATGTACCTGGAGCAAAGTGACTGGGAAGTCAAAGCATGTAGATTCACACAAAGATAAAATTAGAAAACAGAAAGTTTACAAGAAGTTAAAAAAGAAATTGTGCAAATGATGGATGTGCAAATAACAGCAGGGATGTAAACACACATTGAATTTGTTGGGAACATGATTGTTGTAGAGTAAAAAAGCTGCTGGGAGGAAGGACCTATGATAAAGCTAATTTGTGCACCTAGGATGCAGCAGTCTGTCACTGAAGGAGCTCTCCGGTTCAACAACAGTTTCATGCCGTTAGGACCCATTTCTATTCAAATCAGTTCAAATAATTTCATAAAATACAACACCCTCAAATTCAGATGATTGCTTTATTAAAACTGGTAAAAGCTTTCTATCTAAGGAAGAACAGCAGATTGCATCGTGTTGATTTTGCAGCAATCCCTCACACTAAGCATAGATGTGGAAACAGTGAAGAGAAATGTAAGGGAGAGTAAGCTGCCAGGGCTATAGGAAGACGTGTGTGTGTGTGTGTGTGTGTGTGTGTGTGTGTGTGTGTGTGTGTGTGTGTGAATTGTGTGCCAAGTCATGTTAGGATGAAAATAGGCTTCATTAATTCATTAGATTATGATCAGTTGTAGTTATGGCTCAGATTTTTAACCCCGCTTACTTACAGTATTAAAATGTGAATACTCAAGTTGAGTATTGGTTTTGTTAAGCACACTCTAATTGTGGATCAAAGATTACATTGGATGTCTCGAACAGACAGCTGATGAACTGAAATCTTCCCTTTTTTCCCTTCAGTAAATAAATGTACATTTTGAACATCAAATCATCCTCCGACTCAGCTGCTCTGTCAGCTGTTCAACGTCCTGCAAAGCCTCACAGGGGAAATGACCAGAAGCAGAACTTCAATCAAATAATGTGATCAGTTTAAATTGATACATATTGTATTACTGTTATCTCAATGCATAGGTTTGCTTATATATAGTGCATGTTTGCATTGATATCTTTAATGAAAAGAAAAATATGGTATACAATGGTCCTAACACTATGTCCATTACTGGGGACAATTTCCAGCAACAATGGAGTGAAAGTGCTGCTTGAAAATGGTTTTGTGGAAAACGGAACCTGAAACATCAGTTTTGATGTCCTTCAAATAACAGCTGACTGTCTGACATAAAAACGTGGCTTCTGAATGTGTCTATGTGCAAGTTTACTAGAATGATAAAGCTGAATTTAGCATTTTACTTTTTAGATAACAGTACAGATGTAATGTATGATAATCATTGGATGGTTTACAGCTATCAAAGTATTAAAATATCTAAGAAATTTGAAATTGTCACAGCTTAAAAATGAATTGATAGAACAAGAGAAAAGTAATTGCTCTTTGGATAACTATAAATGGTAGAGCCATATTGTGCAAATCGTTACATTTGGTTAGGATTGGATTCAAGATGGGCTTGATAGATGCCGTTATTAATTTCATACAATTATGTACTTTTTCCAACTTTGAAGCTACTTAATGCATTTAGTTCATGTTGAAACATGAGCTAAAATGCATGTTTCTGTGATAACTAGGACATTTATAATTAATTATAGCCAGTGTCCTCGATTGCATATGAAAACAAGTGTGTATATGTAGACCTGTCCATGTGTTTGTCTGTGTGTGCGTGTAGGTTGGTGTGCAGGCGTGTGTGAAGGTATCATCACGGCTCGGTAGCAGCTAGCTAGCGGCTAAATGACTCTCCACACTTCATTAACGGTGATGAGGTGAGCTGCTCATCTCTTCATTGTTAGCTAGCGCTAAGCTGCAGTAATCCCAAACAAAGGGCCGGGGCTTCGCAGCAGCCCGCGTGGATTAGACCGCTTTCTGGAAACATCCGAGAGGGATCCATTCTCATTCAAATTGGCTTGTAAACAAAACCAGCAGTGGCTGCAAGAGAGATGAGAGAGGGGAGAGATGATTGTATGATGGAGGAAGTGTGACATATCCTATATGTGTACATGTATAATATAGCTGTACGTGTATCTGTGTTTGCACATTGGGGCAAATCAAAGCATGTGTGTAAGAGAGGCTTAGAAATGGGTAGTTTAATTTTCAGATCACATTTCAACCAATTTAAAAAGGAGGAAAGCTTTTAAAATATGCACAACTTGAGGAAGATGTAGAAAAATAACCACTCAGCACTTGTTGCTGGCCCAAACAAGGCCAAAATTGAACCAAAAACTACTGGTAAACTTTTCTAAGAGGTTGGCCCAAAAAAATCAATAACAAAGTTGTCTCCAAATCTGCCAACCTTGCAACTTTATATCACACAGTTATTCAAAAAAACATAATAGAAAACAGGAATGAAGGTTGAAGGTGCCATCCATCCATCTATTGTCTATAACTGCTTGTCTGTCCTAGGTCAAAGGGGAGGCGGTCATTGGGTACACCCTGAACAGGTCGCCAGACCATCACAGCACAAACAACCGTGCACACACACACTCAGCCTAAAAGTCATGTTTCTGGAGAGTGGGAGTTCCCAGAGAGAACCCACACATGCAGAGGGAGAAAATACAAACTCCATGCAAAAAGACCCCAAACAGGGATTTGAACCCAGGACCTTCTTGCTGTAAGGCAACAGTGCTTCCAACTACACCATCATGCAGCACAGAAATCTTTTTTCCAATCCAGAAATGCTTTTGGTGTAAATTCTTTTAAAAGTTATGCAATATTCTCTGCAACCTCTCAGTGCAGAGCGGTTTGAGACCTGAAGACATGTATTGGTAAAATCTGCTGGAAGCTTTAAAGATTTCAAGAACCGAAGGTTTACCTGCTCTTCCATTCCACAGGGTTCACCCAGTTGCCTCAGCCCTCTGCTGAAGCCCATCAGCTATCACTCACCTGTTTTACGTTCCCCAATCACCCTCCACCAGTATGACTGCTTCCTGGTTGCATTCACTGAGTGCAATCCTCAACAGATAGCGGATAACCAATGAACCGATGATGAGGTGGTGGTGGAAGAAGTTTCTCTGCTGCATTTGTTGACAAGCTGAGGTCATCACAACCTGTCAAGATTGATCTGAATGTATGACATCATTAAAATGTGCAATAATAAAATATTGACCATTAGAGATCATCCTCTGCTTGGGACAATCAATTAAATTCAATGAAGTTTAGATGCACAGTACAGTGCCAAATGCTGCGGGATTTTAGGATGTTTTCACTTCTGATAGTCTGGTAGACACGGTTCAACTATTTATTACATTTTCAGGTGGTGCAGTTTGTTTTCACACTGAATTGTGTCAAACGAACTAAACCCTTTGAAAAATCTGTTCTCTCCTGTGGTGGTGTTCCAGCAAGAACCACTGAAGGGAAACAACATTAAAACCTCTGAAGAAGACACTGAGCGCAACTTCCTTCTTCACGAAATGTAAACAAAAATGGAGTGGTGTCAGATTTTAGCAGTTTCTCCTTTGTCTTTGGTAAAAGACCACGAGCCATTTGTCCCTCTTGTGCAAGACACACGGCTTGGTTTTGGTTGTATTTACCCAGAATGCCTGCGCTGTAGTCCACTTCCTGCTTTTGGAGCAGATTAAACAGGGTTGGTGTGAATGCACCCTTATAATCATGTCCAACTCTCTGTACTCTCTGTATGCAGTTATACAAAATCCAGCTTGGTCCATATTCACTCCAATCAGATGGTCACATGTAGATCCAATTACATTTTCATACTGGACATGCTTCCTGTAGAAATAAACAGGTGGAAAAGTAATTTTTGATCAACTCTGTTAGTGTAAAATCGAATATTCTGTTTTTGAGGACTTTCTGTGGCAAAATTTCTAAACCCTCATCAAATCAAGCCATCAAATCCTTCACATAACTGCTGACCTTTTTTGAATGTAATCACTGGTATGTTAATATATTTGTTGATGTAGGTATTTGCAAATATTTGAGGTTGGAAGGCTTCTTACCATAACCCTAATTTCTAACTCCCTCCACAGATTCTTTATCAGATTCAGGTCTAGTTTGAAAAGACATGTTAATAAAATAACTTTAAACCTATATGTGTCAGGGATATGAATAATTTTGGGCTTAACAGTGCTTGGTCAGGTGTGGACATAGTGCCATGACATATTTCCTGTCACAGCCTCTACTGCTTTAAAAAAATAATTTAAAAGGTGATATTTGCAAAACAAACAAAGTAAAATCAGGTCAGTGGGTAATTTGGTAAATTTTGCCCTGTAGTAGTAAATATCAGAGGAATTCATAGTTTTACCTGTAAAGTATTGACCCATTCAAAAAATTGGAATATTATTGGAAAGTTCATCAATTTCAGGAACTCAATTCATAAGCTAAAACATGTTAGATAGACTAATTATACACAAAGACTATTATCAAGCATTTATATCTGTTAATAATGAGGATTTTCTGCCTATAGCTAATGAAAACATAACATTTAAGATTAGACTATTAGTCCAGAATAATAAAAAAAACATTTTTAGTACAAAAATGTTGGCTTAATGAGAAATATGTTTACTGCCTGCTTAAAAGTACTTTTCAAAAAGTAGTTTTAATCTGACAAACAAGCCTCATCAGAATTTATATTTTAATTTATTGAACATGACTGTATTTGAAGATACGGAGTCATTGCTGCTAACACTTCCTATTATCCTATTATCTCAGCAGCAATTTCCTCGAACCCAAATGAGTTCACAAGTTTATTCTAAAATTTAGAGGAAAGTTAAGCTGATTAAAGCCCATAAGAGAGATATTGCTGAGTATTTTATGGCTAATCAGCAGTCAACCAAGTCTAAGCAAAAATGGATTCTATTTAGATGAAAAATACAGTTCCACTCAGTGCTTTAATCACCTACAGGCCTGCTGTACCAATGTATGATCCATTTATACCTTGTTTAGAGTGATATGTTGCCTTTTCTTTTGCTTCTACCTAATCACAGATGCCTGTAAAATAGATGAATCTGCTTTGTTTCTTGTCATCTCTGTAACAGAGTCTGCACTATATTTCTTAATGTCACTCAAATGATAAGTCTCCCTTTGAGCCATCTCTGATAATCTGACTTCATTACTCCTCACAAATTCCTTCAGTGGAGATTTCCTTTTTCATCAGGCTGATCTGTGGATCTGATATTCTGATCTTAATTTCCTCTTCATCCTGACAGACAATATGGTATATAGGCAATCAATAACAAATCCACAAACACAAATTCTTATATGACTTGATCATTATTAACTGTCCATCAAATAAACTGGGCATGCTTTTAAATAAACCTTAATCAAGTGGGTTTATGTCTGATGTCACGTTGTCATCCAGATTCCGTATAATCATGAAATATTTTAATATTTGATATGTCAGTTGTTAAAAAACCCTGACCTGAGAACTAGAAACCATCTGTCAGTTATTGTCTGTATCACATCAAGAGGCCTTTAAATTATTCAAGTTTGCAATCAACCATTTAGAAACTATGAAGACTACAACTGACATAGATGTCAGTTTACTTATCATCAAGTTAATCTAAAGATTTTGTGTTTAATCTTAAATCTTAGCCTGAATTTTGAATGGTTCACTACAAAGTTACATTTATGTAAATATGTAGATGTTGTTCGATTTTTGCATGTTAAAACCTTCTTGTGTTTTCAGAGTGATGTTTGTTTTATGATATAGTGTGATAAAACTTGCTTCAAGTTGAACTCTTCCCTTCCTCCCTGAGGAGAACTGTCTGTCTTTTTTTTTTTAACATACAGAAGTTCCGAGTCGGAACCTTTGTATTGTGTTTCTGGTACACCCGTAAATCTCACGCACAAGCTACATCAGCAAACAACAGCGATGGACGACAAAGCTGCTTGTTTTGGCCCGCTGGGGGTTAATTTTTGCTTCAAAAAATGATCTGATGGGACACTAGAAAAGACTGTTGTTGTGTTCACGCTGTGCTAAAAGCAGTCGGCCTATCAGTGAAGCTATTCTGGCCTAAAATAGCATCTCAGTGCTAAACATGTAGCAGCAGCACCGACGTCCCCAACGCTCATGTCAGCGTCCTCAGTCCACATTTCTAACGAAGTAGTTTTTCAAAGAAGTTACAGGGATTCCTGAAACACTTGAAATGTGAAAGTGTGTAATAGCACTTTACACCACTCTG
The DNA here is from genome assembly GCA_014839685.1 of Anableps anableps. Classification (NCBI taxonomy): domain Eukaryota; kingdom Metazoa; phylum Chordata; class Actinopteri; order Cyprinodontiformes; family Anablepidae; genus Anableps; species Anableps anableps. Next base: position 36,388,989 of record CM026070.1, on the reverse strand, counting down.
ATGGTTGAATAATCTAACTAACATTAAAAATAGCAAGTGTGTGTTGAGCTCATATGTCAATCTGTTCAATAATTTAGCAGCTAAAAGGGGTTTTGAAATTAAAATGTTGCTTATTTTGTCTATATATAGTTTTTGATAAAAATGACTAATTTATTACAGATCCTGCAAATGACTCAACTGAAATTTTTAATTTAGTCCCTTTCCTACAATAAAGACATCAAGAAGTATTTTAAGGAAGAGTTAAAGTAAGCTGTGGGCCTGAAAACTTGGCAACCCCCCAAAAATTCTCTCCTGATCTGCTCGAGCTGTTTGTGATTCTCTCCTTAATAATGAGATGCCAACAAAGTGTGTTGTTCAGCAAATACCTGACAGCTGCGTCCGTGTATCTTCCCGCCGCCTCCTGAGCAAACAACTGCTGGACTGACCAGCCGGATGCTCTCTGCTAGTGGTCAGCACTTTGGTATCTTCAAAGCCTTAATCCTCAACTTTCCGCCCTCTGTCCTGCACCTTTCTTAGAGCAGCCATGTCCATATTGAGGCTGGCTGGTTGAAAAGAGCTGTTTAGATATGAAAATTTATGTCCACACTTGCATTTTAAAGGCTTTTTTTTTCCTTTCAAAAAAAGTTTTGTGTCCACACAGAAACTTGAAAGCTGTGTGTTGCATCATCCCGTGGAATGGGTCAGTCACAGACCAGTGTTGAGTTTTCACAGGTTTAACCTTCACTGTCTGACTCTCCAAGGCCACATATGCAGAGTTCAGCTCATACTCATGAACAGTTCCTGCCTCCTTCCTCTCTGACACTATGAACGGCTGTTTGACGGTCTGTTTTTACTCTAAAAGTCACTCAGCTCTCTAGTTTGTCACTTACTGTCTGTCTTGTTTTAACAAATATATAATTTTGCTTGTCAGCTGTCACACATCAGAAATCTGCTTTGGGAGAAAGATCAAATTTGACTTAATTGATTGACTGAGTTTATGTTTATTTTGAAAGAACATCTTTTAAAATTTGCAATTTTAAAAATGTTTTATTTTTCTGATGTCATGAGTTTTAACTTGTGAGTTGCAATATCAGTTCAGCAAACATCTTCGCTTGATGGAAAGGTTTGTTTTAATTAGTTCTTGCAGAAATGAGGGTAACCTCTGGTGATGATTTCACACCAGACTCTAGATGCTTGTAGTATATCAGAAAAGCTTTGGCTCGTACAGTGATCCTGCTAACGGTTAAACTGCAGCTGAATATTATACTTGTCATATTTTTGTCTTTAAATCCTTAGATTGTCATGAATATGTTTCAGTTTCTGTGTGACTGTTGAATTTGTGACCTTTTTTCAGAGAAAAACATATATAAAAGGTGAATAAGTAAATGTTAAGAAATACAGCAAGGTTTTTCACAGTTTGTCACATAAAGTTGAGGTGTGGTTTTGTTTTTGAGGGTGGCAGGGGTAATGTAAGAGATCAACAGCAAGTAGCACAGATTTAGGAAGTGAAAGAAAAATAATGCATTGTTTTTAAGATATCGAAATAAAAATACCTGTGATGTGCATTTGTATTGAGCTCCCTTTAATGTAACAAGCCCAAATTAACTAAACCATTGATATCCCGAGAGTAATCCTTCAATTGTCCCTATTGTGTGGAAATTTACAACAAGTTGCCAAATTAATAGAGTCAACCTGTGAGTAATTTTATCTGCCTTAAAATCCAGCTCTTCTGTTTCTGGTCTCTAAGAATTGTTGGGGAACATGAGTAAACAAATAGCATCATGTTGAGCAAGGAACACAGCAGGTTAGAAAACAATATCCCAAGCTTTGAGCATGTTACAAAACACTAGTTAATGTATCATCTGAAAAAAATAAGGAGGATGACACAACGACAAGTCTATCAAAACATGCCCATCCACCTAAACCTGTGTAAGGAGAGAGTTAAAGAGGCACCTCATGGTAACGCAACATTACGGTATCTCTAAAGCTACAGAGATCCACAACTCTGGTAGGAAAACCTGTTGACTCAGCCATTTTCCACTAACACCTCTGCAGCGCAGCTCAACTCGGCTCAACTCGGCTCAACTCTACACAGTTGGGGTGGTTTTCTATTACAATTGAGTAATAACTCAAGCATGTGGTGTCGTCAAAAAGTTGGACAGCCCCAGAGTCTGAAAAGTGGCATAACATGATCTGTATGTGTCAAGAACACACCCCCCCCCCAAAAAAAAAAAAAAAAAAAAAAAAAAACAATGGCGATATGGAAGTTATATTGAACAGTCTGCTCTGTCTGTGGCTTTTTGTCTGACTCAAAAAAGAAGAAGGCCAAAAAAGGCTGTGGGCGGCGAGATGAAACACTGGAGAAGGACAGGAGACTGTGGGACGCAACCAGTGACTCCACCACCTAGCCATTCATGTGTTAGAATGGCCCAGTCAAAGTCCAGATCTAAATCAACTGAGAATCTGGCAAGACTTGGATACAGTAAACTTTACTTGGAGAACTTATTATTTCAATGAAGCTTGGAACAGATTCCATATCTGTTCAGATCAGGTAAATAGCCTTCGGATAGACAGGACAGGACAGGACAGATCAATTCAAGCAAAAACATGTGCATTAAAAGAAGGTGTGAACTCATACAGACTTTTAGTAATGCCGAGAGCCTCGCCTGGACCTGAACACAACCCCTCTAACTACGTAACTATCTATTCTCAAGGACGAGTATATCGGCGCTAATGAATGGGCGGTTTTGTATGTGTGTGGTAATGTTTGTGCGTGCAGCATGATTGACAGTTGGCTAGCCATGTTTCCTTCAGCCAGGGCCTCCCTTTTCACTGAATACTGTGTCAATGTGTCTGCTGCACACACACACACACACACACACACACACACACACACACACACACACACACACACACACTCACAGCACATACGATGCTTTTGCAGACACAGACACACAAAGGGAGAAAAGCCCACTGTGGCTCTTCCATCAGGCAGTGCTGCAGAAAACCTACACAAAACAGACGGTGCAAATGTGTCCCGCTCTCATGCATATGGAAGTGTTAGCATGCCAGTGTAATATGCATTTGTGTGAACGTGCAAAATCACATGTGACTTTGGTGTGTGTGTTTGCCACCGGACAGCCTTGGTGTAATACACATTAGCATTCAGTGATGGTTCCGGCCTTTCTAAAAGCTCCCATGGTGCTGGTGGGCTTTCGCTATTTTTTAAACATGCTATCACATTCGCCATCCTCAGTGGATGGATTTATAATTAAAAGTGCTGCAGCACTCTAATATGACTGTGATTTGGATTGTACTGCCCAGATTGATCAGATAAAGCCAGAGAGGCTATTTGTGTTCCTTCTAAGCCTTTTTTACACTGAGAGCACTGATCTTCTCTCTGTCGGTTTCTCTGTCATCCTCGCCCTCCTTTTTTTTGTTTTCACATCTTCCTTTACTTCTCTTCCCACCAGTTTTTATTTAACTCAGAGCTGCTGCCTGGTCTCTGCACTGCATTCCCTCTGGTCAGCTATTTTCAACTTTCACCCTGGATGCTTTAAGGCAGATCTCATTCCTAAATAAACCCAACAGTGCGCTGACTGTGTCACAGTTTGGTGATTTTATTTTTGCTGCAGCTTAAACTCATGTAGGTGGCAATCATTTGATTTTTTTTTTTTTTTTTTTTTTTTTTTTTGGGAAAATGGAAGATTTAAAAAATATTTAATTCTGTTTTTTGAAAAGTGAAGCTTACATGATGAATGTTTTGTGAAAGAAATCAGAGTAAATGAAGACTATTAAATATATGCATCTCTAAATGCCATTAATTAAAAACCTGTTGTAAGAAAGGAAACAGAAGAAACTTCTTTATCATCTCAGAAGAACTGATTTAATTATGACTGTGAAAGATGATAAGGTTGGAGCAAAAGGTGACCATAAATGGTGAATACTTTAGATAAACAAAAATCATTATTCTTTATGAGGGAATTTTTCACTTTCTTTTTAAAATTTTGTCACCTTTTACACATTCGAGTGTATTATTTATTAATTGATTTAGCAAACATTGAGTTAATTACAAATATAGGGGTTCTGAGGTCTTCTTTTCCTCTGTGTACTGATCTGTGTCGATAGATAATGTCTCTAAAGCCCAGGGATAGTGTTCATGTGGGGAACTGACTACATGTAGCTCTGTGATCTATTTTTAAAATAGGATTCCTCACTCCTCTCTGTTCATCTTTTCCTTCCTCCATTATTTGGGCCTTTATCCATTCTCCCCCCTCTCCCTTTCCTGCTATTCATCTCTCCTCATCCCTTCACCTGGTGCCCCTATCTTCTCCTGCTGCCCTCCAGCCTCCATCCCTGTGACAGACAGGGTGTCCTCACCTTGTAACGATCAGTGACATCCAATATGTTTGGCTTGGGATCATCCCGTGTGTCCATTGTACATCTGTTAAATGCTTTATTGATTAGCCTTGAGTTAATTACAAATTACATCAACCGAGGCCAGACTACATGGCTGCAGGATCCATCCTGGAGAGGCTGATATATTGGCTGAACACGCGTACAGGTGTGCATCTCCACCTCAGAAGGTTACATTAGTTATACTCATTTCTCCCCATTCATATCCCTGCATTTGTGACATTTCACAGTGTCCTTATCAGTGCTTTGAGGATGTGCAATATATTCGGCTCTAGTGAGAGGGATGGAATTAGGAACAGGAGGTTTCTGCAAAAAGTCCCTGGAAATGCACCGTTAATTCTTAGGAACACACCCTATGCAAAATTATGAGACTGTTCTAAATCCATAGCAGACCTTTGGAGGCTAATATATTCTGAATTTAAGCTCCATTGTAAAATCCATAACACATGCATGCACCTGACCTGCTCCCCCTTAAACTCCAAAGCAACCTATCACAACTAGTTTTTGCACAAAACATAGAAAAGTAAATGATAATATTATTATTAACAATAATAATATGTGAAACTTGCAACAGCAGGCACCTTTTCTAGCCTTTTTTTCCTTTTCATCCCGTGTCACTTTCTCTTTGACATTGCCGTTTACTTTGCAAAAAGAAAAAAGGAGCGAAAAAAATCTTTATCAAATCCCCATTCTGAGGCTTTCAATAAGGCAGGCCATTACCTCACTGGCGCTTTTGTTCGGCCTATACAAGAGAGAACAAAATGGTTATTCAGGAGGACGCTTTAGATTTTTATTGTGGGCTCGCTATTCACAAAGAGCACCGTTATTGTATTAAAAAGAACCATCTGTGGCAGAAACAATGGCTTCAAATTATCTGTGAATACCCAGTGAACAAAATATAAAGCTTTTTCCTGCTCATTATGTGGGCTAAGCTAGGGGGTGGAAGATAGGAGAGGCACAGACTTTGCTATAACTGACTTTTGTTGTTCTTGCTTGCATTCTTCTCCTTTTTAAATCGGCCCCCTTTTCACATTGTGTGTCGCCATAAACGGCTTTTCTTGTTGCAGGGCTTGCGGAGAGAAGACAAGCGGAGCTCCAGACAGAGAGCGGGGCTGCGCGGCACCGCACGCCGAGCGAAAGCACAACGGCGGTCGGATCCAAACCGCGCGGACTCCCGGGGCTATGGAGGGTGGCGACACGCGGATGGGATGCAGGCGGACCGGAGCTGCTGCCGCCGGACTCACTTGGGCCGCGTCGTCGGCTGAAGATATGCGAGGAAGTTGAGCGAAGCAGCATCTTGTTTAATTTCTGCCAATCAAGAGGAGAGGAAGACAACTCCCAAAGTGGCAGTAAGTTGCACTGCGATGGAGAGGAGAAGCCCTGAGCGTGTGGGTCTGTGTGTCCGTGTGTATGTAAGTGTGTGTTTGAGTTAGTGTGTGTGTGTGTGTGTGTGTGTGTGTGTCTGTGTGTGTGTGTGTGTGTGTGTGTGTGTGTGTGTGTGTGTTAAACATGTAGTGTTGTGGAATGACACCGCATGGCTTTATGAACTTGACTCAGAGATGTTTTTGGCCAGTTTGGCTTTGGACGCACGGAGACAGTGAAAAATAGAACATAAACCATCTGGGTATTATTGTATATTTGGCTATTTAATGCAATAATGAAGCCATTAATAACGACAAATAATACACATTTGAGCGACTTTTTTTGGCAGTTGAACTGATTTCATATAATTTATAGTTAATCTTTAAATAATATTTTCGCTTAACAGAATTTAATTTTAAACTATGATTAAACTGAATGATTTATTTTGGCCTTTGGCGTTGAACTGTATCCATATTAATACAGATTTGTGGTTAAGTCAAAATTGATCTAATAGTTAGTTTAGCACATATTGTGTTAAGTTTGAATATAAATTATCCGGAATATCAAATGCAGCGTTTTTATTTGAAATTTGTCTTGTTTTTTCCGTCCATTAAATATGGAATATGTTTTCATAAAGTATGTTTTGTTCAGCGTCTTCAGCCCGTGGCACGGCCCCTAGTGGCTGCAAATACAATATTATTATAATTTTACCTGGAATATCTTTGACTTTGGGGTCATGCAAAAATCCCATATTGTGTCATTTTACTAATATTAATTTTCCTCTATATTTTTGGCATCTGTATATTTACATTTTATTGGGATAAACTTGCACAATTTTTGGCGCAACAAGTTAAAAAGTTAGGCTTTTAACGGGCGAGTCCTGCGCAACTTTTACATGAATTAGCCTATATTTCAGATCCAGCGGGGTTTTGGTATTTTCAGTCGGATGGTTTGCAGAGATCCTCTCACCTGCATTTGTGCAACCACAAAACAGTATTTTGGAGTCGCAGCACGCCGCTTGTTGTATATTTGCAGGATCCATCCCAACCTGGTGTGGCGGGGGGTCTTTACAAGTGGTCCGGGGGAGCCGCCCCGCTAGTTTCCCCTGGTTTTTGTCAAGCAGCGGCTTTAATTCGGGATGATTGTGGATGCAGGGGCCATTCCCGCGGTTGGCTGGGGACTTGCTTTCAGAGAGCAGCAGGGCCCCGCTGTTCCTTTATTATCATAAGCAGATTAGAGGTAGCGGGGAACACACTCAGATGCAGATAGCAGCCGAGCGGCCCATTTCAACCTTGCATCATAATGGACCGAGCTGCATGTGTCGCCCCTCGCAGCCTATTAAGCACAAGATGAATCTTATGTAAGGTGGCTGGGGCCGGCATAATGAGAGCGGGGGGGTGGGCTCCGCTCCTCCATTTATTATCAAATGACTAAAACAAAAATAATAAGGCTTGATCTCTTCGCTTTCACTTATGATTTAATCTGGAGACTCGTATTTGAATTAAATTATTTCAGGTGTGTGTGCTTGATCTCGCTTCAGTTGTGGGGGCTGCCTGATTTGCAGACCCAGACAAGCAGCAGATGCTGCTGGTACGGCTGTGCGAGAATAAAAACTTTGGTTTCTGGATGAACATTTTCAGGCGTTTTATTTGTGCCGAACTGATCTTACACGCAGGGATTTTCTAGCACTTTTTCAGTTGTTTGTAGTTTCAATTTTCTCCACTAGGCGGAGCTTGTGTCACGCCGCACAACGTGCGTCTCTGGGCTGGAGCTTGAGAATAAAACATCCAGCTTCTGAAAACTTTTCCTCTGAATCCACATGAGTTAGTGGCTTTAACTTTACTGTGGGATGATTTGATTTAGTCCGTTCGCTCCGGTCTGACTGATCCAGAGTCACAGCTGAAGCAGGCGTTGGCCTTTTTATTTACTCCAACTCACCGACATGCTTGTTGAGCTCAGAAGAATTAGATGTGCCCCTCTTTGGAACAAATACGCTTTATCTTTAAATATTTATCATATTTTATTTCCTCTCCTCTGCCCTCTGGGTATGTGGGCCCTGTCTGAACCCCACTGCAACCCCCCCCTCCTGAGAACAGCAGCAGCACTAGTGGAAGTGGAGTGGAGTTGGGTCTTTGTCCGGACAGATGTAGCGACAACATCCCAAACAAAAAAAGCGCTTATTTGTGCTGAGATGAAGCCCGTCTGCCTTCTGTGTGTTGGCATTCAACTTGGCTAAACAAAAGAAGAAGAGGGGGGAGAAACATCTTGGATTACCTTTCCTCTTTTCAACACTAAAAACCAGCCGTGGCTTCACCCCCCTTCACCTCCACACACACAGCGTGGCCATTCAGCGCTTTGAGTTAACTAACAAAGTTTATTTAAGTCTTGTCTCGTTATTGGGCCTGGAAATGGGGGGAATTAAGAGCTTTTTTTTTTTTTTTTTTAAATTTTGCAACAACAGGAGTGACACGAGTCACGAAAAACAGATCATATAACATATGATCCTGACAAATTAACTGAATTATAACTTTCATTTTAATCTTTTGCATATTTTGTAACAGATCTTGCCTGTGACCCATTGTTAGAATGAGGCTCTATAGTTTAGAAACAATTAAAACAGGGCATATCTTTTCTCATTCATACAATCTTGGAATATGTTCTACTTGTTTGATTTTTTTTTTTTTTTTTTTTTTTTAACCACAAGTAAATCAGAAGTTTAAGACATTTTTTTTATTAGAGCTTTTGTGTTATTTTTTATATAGAACACTAAAATGCTCATAAAGTAACGCTAAACACACCTAGTCCCAGAAAAAAAGCATTGTCAGATGTGTGGAAAATAGTAAACATGTACTTTATATCGGATGGACAGCCTGAGAGTGTGTGCTTTTCCTGTGCGCTTCGGGGCAGACAGACCCCGCCCATTATGCTAATTGTGCCTCTCATTGGCGCGTCGTGGGGAACGCGCGCTCTGATTGGCCAGGTCGAAGCCATTTATTCTCTGACAGCCCAGTCACATGAATGGTTGTCTATTAACTTGTCCAAAAACTATCTGGAGTTGTCAAGGCTCAGGCGGACAGAGCAGCGAAAAAGTGCAGTTTGTTGATGCTTTTTCCACGAAGCAGGAGAAGTTTTGTGGACACAACATAGCAGGGACCTTTTAGGAAAAGCCTCTCCGTCACACACACTCACACGCTGACTCTGTGACACACTCACTCGGCGGGGAAAGGGAGAGAGAAGGGAGAGTGTGTGGAGACGCGACTTGATGCTTGTTTTTGTCCAGAGAAAAGTTGCAGAGAAGATCGACAGGTAACTTTTTCCGCAGCAGTCCTGCGCTCCTGCCTCCGTCTGGTGGAGTTTGTCCTGTTTTTCCTCGGCTCGGAAGCTCCAACTGAAAGCTGTTCCTCATGTATAACATGATGGAGACTGAACTGAAGCCCCCTGCTCCCCAGACCAACACGGGGGGCACGGGCAACACCAACACCCCTGGGAACGGCCCGAACCAGAAAAACAGCCCGGAGCGGGTCAAGAGACCCATGAACGCGTTCATGGTGTGGTCCCGGGGCCAGAGGAGGAAGATGGCGCAAGAAAACCCCAAAATGCACAACTCCGAAATAAGCAAGAGGCTGGGCGCTGAGTGGAAACTTCTGTCGGAGAGCGAGAAGAGACCGTTCATCGACGAAGCCAAGCGGCTGAGGGCCCTGCACATGAAGGAGCATCCGGATTACAAATACCGGCCCCGGCGGAAAACCAAGACCCTCATGAAGAAGGACAAATACACCTTGCCCGGCGGGCTGCTGGCCCCTGGAGGAAACGGGATGGGAACTGGAGTCGGTGTGGGAGTGGGGGCCGGACTGGGCGGTGGGGTGAACCAGCGGATGGACAGCTATGCGGCGCACATGAACGGTTGGACCAACGGTGGTTACGGGATGATGCAGGACCAGCTGAGTTACCAGCACCCGGGTCTGAACGCGCACAACCCGAGCCAGATGCAGTCCATGCACCGCTACGACATGAGCGCCCTGCAGTACAACTCCATGACGAGCTCCCAGAGCTACATGAACGGCTCCCCGACATACTCCATGTCCTACTCCCAGCAAACCACGCCGGGGATGACCGCCCTGGGCTCCATGGGGCCCTCCTCGGTGGTTAAGTCTGAGTCCAGCAGCTCCAGCCCGCCCGTCGTCACCTCGTCGTCCCACCGGGCCGCCCCGGGCTGCCAAAGCGGCGATCTGAGGGACATGATCAGCATGTACCTGCCTGGGGCCGAAGTAAGCGATCAGACCGCCCAGACCAGGTTACACATGTCCGGGCACTACCAGAGCACCGTGCCCGGGACGACGATCAACGGCACGCTGCCGCTAACACACATGTAACAGACTCCAAACTGAGTAAGAGAAGAAAAAAAGAACTTTTATAAGAGAAACTCTGGACTACTTAACGTTGGACTATTTTTGTACAGAAAAATTTCGGGGTGGGAAAAGTTGTATAGAAGTCTCCAAGAAAAAGGAAACCACAGTTTTTTTTTCTCTTTCATTTAATAAGGAAGCTCTAGAGGAACGGTAGGAGATCCCCCTCTTCACTGGTGGGTGAAGTTTGGAAATCTAGAAAGTGGGAGTCGCAATCAAATGTTTTATTATTGCAATCACCTTTTGTACAGTATTTATCAAAGAAACATAACAATCAGATGAAATTGTTAAACTGCAAGAGGTTGCATTTTTCGTTTCCCTTTTATATAAAGCAACGCCAGTTCTGCAGAAAATATTAAAGGTGAAAATGGCAGAACTGGGATTATATGCTCCTTAATTACTACAAACATTGGAAAGAAAAGGGACATAAGCAGGTAATACTGTTTTTTTTTTCTTTTAAAGGTCAATATTACTAAACATTTTTTTATTTTCTTTTACAAAAACATGACACTTTTTTCCTGTCATACAATCTAGGTTGTTAATTTATATTTCCGTCTCCCACTTTTCATCTGTTAGAGATATGACGCTTGTGCTCTTTATTTTCTAATTGATTTGTACAGTTTCTGTATATTTACTGTGACATTTTAAGTTTTTATTTCAGAATCCATTCCCGTAGTTGTATTTTTTAAAAGAATTGTGGCCTGTACGCAGAAGCCAACCACTCCATGTATATATTACCGGAACTAATAACATCCTTATAACAGTTACAATTTCAGCTGAGTATATATATTTTTTTTCAATATGCAGTTTGAAAAATGAATAAATTTTGGAAATTTGGATACTTGAAATTGTTTGAGTTTTGATTTTTGTTTCTCTCACTCATTTTGTGGTGGCAGGGTCTCATCACGTGTTGAGCTGTCATCTGTCTCTGAAGCCTTTTATTTTTATGATTCATTATTTATTTTACAGCAAACTGAGGATGACTTTTTATTCTGCAACTTTATAAAAGTTCATATTTGCACTCTTTTTTTTTTTTTTTTTTTTTTTTTTTTTTTTTTTTTTTTTATCAGGATGTCAGTTTTTGAGGGCTCCAAGCACAATTAACCAACTACTTCAGCATGTCCATCGTGGTTGTATTAATGGACTCATCAATAAAGCGGGAAGATTTTTTCTTTCCACCGATTTACCCAACATCCGCAGGTATAGACTATTATTTCTCCTCTTCTATAACAGATCTTTCAGAGTTGTGTTGCTGAAGCCAAAAAATACAATCTTGTGCTATTTTTAATTAGTTAAAGGTCATCTTTTTATGTTGACATCGTTTTTAATATTTAATATTTGTGCAGACTGGTAATAGATTTTATTTTCCAAATACGTAAGCATCATTTGTTGCTATTCACAACTCAAACATCTGAGTTCATATTAGGCCGCGCTTCATGCAGGCTGCGTTTCCTCCTTATTTCTGCTCTAAACCCCAGAGCTGTCTTAACAGGATAACATTTTAAAATAGCGGTAAACTGAAGGGGAGCCCTTTAAAAAGGAGCCAGCCGGAAAAGCGCCTTTTTGTGACGGCTCCACGCGGATTCTCGAGTGTGGCCGTTTTAATTGAATGTTTCATCAAACTGGTCCTACTGTTCCGTTAACCCCGCTTTCTATGCCGACTGTCACCGCCACCAACACCGTCCTCTGTTTTTAATAAATGAAGAGGGGAGAAATCTTTCTATGCATCTTTTTGTCCAGCCGACTGGTTCTACCCCATCTCATAATAATAATAATAATAATAATAATAATAATAATAATAATAATAATAATAATAACAATGATAATAATCCTCATAATGATCTAACAGCTCGCCCTTAATTTTACTAACGGTTTTAAATCTGGGGGAGTGTGTCAGTCTGTGTGTGTGCGTGTGTGTGTGTGCGCGCGCGCAGTGAGGTAGATTAAGGCCGTTGTGTCTTCGCAGGCTTGGTCCCCGGGGGAGCGGCAGATGAATATTTGAAGAGGGCCACTCGGTATTTATCCATCTCCTTCTCAGTCTCTCAGGCGGACGTTCAAGAGGTCAGGGGATCGTTGCTGGCCCCATTAATTATTGATCCGAACAGCTGAATTGCTTGTAATAGCCGAGAAGGCCGCAGATAAACAATTTGTTTCTAAAAGGTCGCAGTGGACGCGTTAAATTCCCTCGTTTTTTTTGTTTTTTTTTTTTTGTTACATTTTATTCCCATGAACACCGGGTCCCTGCAGGCCCCGAGGCCCTGTAAAATTAATATTTTTTTCTCTATATCAGCTCCGAACCTTTGATGTGATGAAAAAAGGCTTTTTGAACACATGGAACTCTTCATGTATTTTTCAAAGCTGGTACAACGTGTTGGTGACACCTAAAGAGAAAGCTCAGCGTGCTTTAAAAAGTAGAAACAACCCAAAGTGTTTAATGTTTCATTAATGCTAATTGAAGAAAATGATTCATTTGTTCTTTACAAGTAATTCACAGTTTACGCACTTTGCTTTCTTTTCAAATAGAATATTTTTTTAATAAGAAAGAAAATGATAAATATACGAGAGAGAGACAAAAATACTATTACTATACTATAATATTACCCCACATTTGTTTTCTAAAAAAAAAAAAAAAAAAAAAAAAGGTTTAGTCTACAAGGCGCCCTTGTTCAAACATTAAATAAAGGTGCTCCACAGCCTGCGCAAACACAGGTGATGGACTGGATCAAGGGTCTAAAATGCTACACAACAAAATCAGCTGCAACGATTTCAGCAAATCCCAGAAAATTCCAAATAAAATTGCTTCAAGGATAAAATGTGTCAAACTGAGCCGCCAGTGTAAAAATAAACCAAATGTTAGAAGCAGAAAAACACACGAGTGGTGCATCCATCCATCTATCCATCCATCCAGTCATCCATCCATCCATCCATCCATCCATCTGTTTCTCGCGTGCAGGGTCTGGCGAACGCAGCTCGAGGGTATTTAGTCTGCAACAGGTGGTAAGCGCGCGCCACTTTCCCCCTTATTTTAGCTCCCAGTTAAAAAAAAAACAACAACAAACACCTTCCAGATGTTATCTACGGGTGCTCGGTGTGCCATAACGTCGACATGATTAATAACAAATGTGTTCGTGTTTTTAATATTATTATTGTTTTGCCGCAGGTATCAGCAGCCTGTGAAGAATTTCTGCGCATGATAAAAAGCAAAAAATGAATTTAATTGGAATACTTAGTTCAGGCCTCCATCTGAAAACCTCTGCTCCTGTAGAAATGTCTGGTAAACGTGTAAAAGATGAAAAACTCCGCATCAGAACACCGTTAGACGTGTTTGTTTATGGGCCACTGACTTTTTTTTCCAAATCCGTTATTGTCTCTGTTTGTTGTTGGGATTAAATGATTTAAAAAAAAAAAAAAAAAAATTAGGTCAAATGACCCGTTTCCACACGCGCGCGCACACGCAAACAATACGACCTTTGAGGCTCCTAATCCCACGAGAGCCACTTTCCTTTTTCACAACGGCGCGGGTGACTATGGAGGTGTGTGTGTGTGTGTGGGTAATGATGTCATCTTCACATAAACCTCACCCTCAGTCTCGATTCCTTGTTTCTTCTACTGTTTTATGTTTTTCACTCAAACTTTGGTTTCAGTTGGAGCTGCAGATCAGACGTAGACATGAAATTAAGCCTGGTTTAAAGTGATTCAGAGTGAAGTGTATGAAACTAGTTTTGATCTTAAAATGGAGACTTGGTCTAAATTTAAGCTGTCCCATCCTCAGCGACGGTTGTATCTCGCCAAGATGAGCCAGACCGAAAATCAACAACCAGGCATAAACTGCTTTTCTTCAGCTTATAATTCTACAACCCGTGAAGTGTTTTCTGTTTTCACATGTCTGCGTTCATCACAGAGCAGAGCAGAATGGGTGAATAGCAAAACTGTCAGGGCTGAGAGTTGTCCTGTGTTTCAGCTGCGTCTGTGTGGATGTGTGTGTGTGTGTGTGTGTGTGTGTGTGTGTGTGTGTGTGTGTGGAGCAGAGAGGGACTGAATGGCAGCCAGTAGCCTGCTGATCTAGCGCAGGTGCAGGGAAGGGAAGCGGGTGGTGTGTGTGAGAGGGAGAGAAATGGTGTGTGTGTCTTCTACAGTAACCCATACTCTCTCTCTCTTTCTCTTTCTCTCACTCACACACACACGCGCGCGCACGCACTTTCTTCCTTTGAAAAGGACCACACACTGACACGGACCATCATGCCATCAGCCTCGCGCAGCTCCCGGCTCGGCCCGCACTCAGAGGGCTCGAGGCCTCCGCGACACCCCCACCCTCCCCCCACTCCTTCTCCATCACCCTCTCCCCCTGCCACCCCTTCCACGTCACCAGCGACCCAAGCTCCGTTTATCATTTCTGCTCATTGATGCTGACAGCTTTATAGAGCGCCATCATTTCAGGAATGCGCAGTTCGCAGCGGATCACAACTCAGCAAAACAAAACCATAACTCGGTTGTCCGGTTTTACTGTAAATGCAACTCATGTTTTTTCATATTTTATTTTGCTCACAGATTTTTCAGAACGATTAAAAATAAAGATTCTGAAAACGAAAAGTGCGTCACAAACTTCTCGTGAGTTGGATAGAGCAGAGCCTGCCCGCCGTCATTTCCAGCTCTAAATCTGTGTGCTTCACAAATACTTTCTGGAACAGACAGATGACACACTTTATGCAGAGACTGCGTAAATTTTCCTATTATTTTGGTCTACATCTGGCAGTTTATGGAAACAAAAATCGATTTTAAGTTGCAAAGGCCCTCTGAAAACTTACTGTACTCGCATGTTTTCGATTTTTCAATGCAGCCTAATTTCAGCCTAATTTCTCCCTACTTATGCCATAGCATTTGTTTTTTGTTTTGTTTTGTTTTTTTTCGGGGGGCAAAGGGGTACAAGGAGGTTAATTTTTCTTGTTTTTAATGTTTTGGTAAGACAGAACTATCACTTTAAACCTATTGCATCAAATTTCGGTTGAAACTGAACACTTTTAGGTAACTTAACCTATAACTGAATTCGAACTGGAAGACTTAAAGTATAAACGTTCCAAGTTGAACTTTCTTCTTCTCTTACTTTATATTTCTATCCACTCTGGTCGCTTTCCTGCTTACATATTTTTATTTATCAGGGCACCTCCAGCCTCCAGATTTCTGCATGCAGATTAATTTCCGCCATTGTCAGAGATGTAAAACCCGAGTGTCAATGTGCGCATTGTCTTATAACAAATTCGAGTTAATACAGCCATAATGATAGTATAACGGCGCGCTAATTGGCCTTTTTTCCTTCACAACAATGCAGCCAGATCAACATCTCTTTATTATTTAATAACGTCAAACGCTTGGCTGGCTGTGCTGGCTGCTGAGCCATGTTGGCTGCAGCAGGGAGGAGGACAATGCAGCTCCAAGCATGGAGTTTCACTCAGGAGCTGTTTATTTGTTAATAATAATAATAATAATAATAATAATAATAATAATAATAATAATAATACTTTTGCTTCTACTGACTGCTTGATGCAACAAGTGACGTGCACCTCACCTTGCAGCCACAAATGAAACTGCACTGAATGATCTCATGGCCTTTTGCTTTCCTAAAGGCCATCAGTTGCACATTCAGTTTTTGTCTTTATGATGCATAGTTTCTGCATAGTTTCCTGCAATAAGCTGCAGCTACATCTCAGAAGACAAAAACTGAGAGGGGACCTATACAGAATTTATAAGGAGCCTCAATTTAAACAGTGGAGGCTGTTTTTTTCTGCATGATTTACTCATTTTGAGGCCATTTGTCCTGCATTTATTGATCAGTTTGCTTGGTTGTGTAAGAAATAATGGTAAAGCACAGATAAAAGTTACAGAAATAAATTAAGCTTGAAACAATGAATTATGACAGTCTGACAGTCAAGCTATGAATACTTTGCACAATTGCAATTTATGGATTTATAATTTCTTTCAAATCCTAAAAATAGCAAACTTTGAAAAATTTCAAACTCTTAATTTTGTGATTTATGATCATTACAAGCAAATATGTATTGCTTATTGTGTAATATTTGTGAACTTAGTAGGACATCCTGGTTGAATAAATGTCTACAAATAAAAACAAAATTAGGATTTAGGAACTTTGTTGTGGTTGAGAGGCCAAATGCTCCTGGAGGCCCCTGGTCGGCCTGGTCTTAGTTTTCTTATGCTTCGGGCCTGCTTTACTGCCACCCATGCAGGGTGGACTCAAGCACCTCAAGGAGCCCCTGAGGGGAAGAAAGCAGGGCGGAGAAGGAAAGGACAGCCTGGATGTGTGGCCCAGGCGCAGAAAGAAGCAGCCGTATAGCTGCAGTGAATAGCTTTTCTTCACATAAACACATCCTGCTTGCAGATTTCGATCCAGTTGGCTGAGGTGTCTCGACTCATCCGGCTACTGCTTTGAGTTTTTTGTTTTTCTGCACAGCGACTTGTTGAATCAGGGGATTTTGAGTTCTCTTCATCTCAAATAAGTTCTTCTATACAAAGAAAAAAGACAGGCTACCAAGATATCAGATGATGGACAAAACATTTGCTGTGTTTTTTTCTTAACAAAAGAATAAAACTATAGTTATTTATAAAAAAAAAAAAAAAAAAAAAAAAAAGGAATATGAGGATATTTTCATTCTGTCTCTGCCAAAAAAAAAGAAGACATTTTTTCTGCATCTCCTGAACTAAGATGGATTCTATCAGCAGGTATTCGAAACCAAGCTGATATAATTTCATTTTCACATGTAAGCAGTTTCACTGTGTGTTGGCAATGCTGAGCTGAAGCTGCTTTTTCTACGATCAGGGACTCTTTGATATAGAAGGCTGTTGAGCTGATGGGACTGAATCATCATTAACAAGCCAACAGACACAGGAACCCCCCTCTTATCCCCCCTCCTTTCTCTGGTCTCATTTCCCAGCATAGACACTAACCTCTTTCACTCTGTCATCAGCCTGACTCTCTCCCTCCACCGACTCCAGCATAAAACAGCACAGTGCATTGTTCCCAGCCTCCCTCCCTCTGCCTGGCCCCCCGACCCAACTGTTGACCAACAACTCCATTCGCACATTAAAACGGGGGAGGAGGGATGGCGGTGCTTGTCCTATTTTAGAATATGACACAGTCAGAGATGCATGCATGCTGAGAAAAAAGTGGGGCTAAAGCACTGAAAAGGTGTGGCTCCATCAGACGGAAAGATAAAGAGAGGAAGAAGGAGCTTTAGCAATAAAATAAAACAAGCTAAAGTCACAGAAATGTCCACAAATTTGAATTTTTTAAAATTAATATTCCTTTACATTAGGCTGTGCAGATATAGGCCTAATACACCATAAATAGGAATTTGGAGGGGTTTTAATTTTTAGCCTTTAAAAAGGTTTTCATCAAAGAGATAAAAAAGTTTACATTTTAATCAGTTCAATTCAGTTTATTTATACATCACTAATTCATAACAAATGTTTTCTTGAGGCACTTTACAAACAAATCATTTCTGTTCATTCATACATGCATTCCAATTGACCCAGATTGCATCAAGTCATTGACTTATAATCAACAGTGTTAGTTTGTAAATGCAACATACAAAAATCACTAAATTCTAAAAAATATTAGATGGTTTCTGCTCGTGGAGCAAACTGCTTAGACATTTTAATTAAATCGTACACACTGGTTTAGTCAACCACTGCTTCTTTTCGTCGTGTGGTTTTCTCCCCAGAACACTCCGGTTGATGTACTTCTACGGGATGTATTATAAAGGAAAATGTCAGAACTGTCATTAGACGTGTGATCGACAACATCAGAGAAAGTGAGGAGGCAGTCGATGCAGAAGAACAGCACATAAATAAAGCCTTTTTTACTCTTGGCAGTTACATGTTCTGCCCTAATCTCAAATTCATAATTTTTCTTTATTTTTCGTGTGAGTGAGCAACCCAGATGGGCAAACTAATTTAATAATTAGATAGAATTTAATTAATTTAGTTAAATAAGTACATTGGAAGACTTTATTTGATTGACTTATTTAGGTTTTAATTGGGAAATCGCCAAAATTTCTGCAAATAAAAACCAGCTAACAGCCTGGTTAAATAAAAGGTATGCAAACTCATATGGCAATTTTGTGGGTTAAATTGTTAAAAAAGTGTTTTACCAGTGTAGGTACAGATGACTCACCTATGGCACATTTGTTGCTTTTCAAAATAAAAGCCTTATAATCAGCATGAAGACTAATGAAGGCCAGGCATGTCTGCATAATTTTACACCACCCATATCAGCCCATATATATAAATGATAAAAACTGTGGAGTTAATAACTGCATGTATAATATGGTTCAAGGGAAGCATGATGGAAAAAGCATCATGCTCTTAAATACCGTAACGTGCCTCATGAGTCTAATAAATCCCCAGCAGAAATCCCAAACTGCTTTGATTTAGAATAATACGTTTAATTGTGCTGATAACTGTGTTATTACACTGTAAAACCAGATGAGTAAATTCAGCTTCATCCATTTGAGGAAGCTCTTTGCCTTGAGTATTAAAGAAAACATTTTAAATTGAGTACAAGCTGTGGGCATTGTTTGATTTAACATTATTTATGCCATAAAGTTAGGAGACCTTGAGTCATTTAATTTAAATTAATTAAATAGCATAAAGTTAGATGTTTGTTGTTTCCTGAAAAGCTGCCAGTTTACTAACTTTAAATTTTATCCTCCATAGAAATAATCCCAACATGTAGGTTAGTTGTACCCACTCAGCTCCTTTTAGAAAGCCTGTTGCCACTTTTAGCAACAATTGCAATCTTTTATTTTCATATATTCAAAACAGCCCATTGTTTAGGTATTAAACATGCTATTGTTAATGATTTATTACAGTTGGCTTAAAATAAAACCCTTTGTTGTTTTGACACTGAAAATACATCTAAAGTGTGCAAAAGTTCAGCAGTAAAATAGGATTTTCAAGTAACATGAGAGTTAAACATAAAAGCTCCCAAACCTTTGCTCTATGTTTTATTTTTTACACATACAAGCTTAATTTGATCATAAAAATGCAAATGTAAATTGCTTTTTGTGCTAAACTATATCATTCAGCACTGCTGAGTGAAGTCGGCGTTGCTTAAACACGTAAATACTCGGCTCCTGTCGCCTGAGCGTGTGTGTTTTATTTCAAGCAGGCCTATAGACAAGGTGTTAATGTGTTTTTAAGGGCAGGTCTGCATTAGAGCATGTCACAGAGGAGTTCAGATGCTCAAAGGCCTCTCTGACATGAAGATGACAGCTTCCTTTGCTTTACGCGCATGCACACACGCACCCTGACACACAGAGTACTGAAGTGATCATACAGATCAGTGTGCATTCTTTCCTGTGCTCCCATTTTCTCTTGTCTTCACAAACAGCTACAAAAAACATCCTTGCCTTTGAAATATGTTACCCAATGTTTGCTGTAATTGTAACATAAAAAAAGGGGAAGAAAATCATGGCGGTGCACAAACTAAAAACTGAAAATGCACCCCTACATGTGGAGATATATTTGTATAAATTAATAATCTTGTGGTGTAGCTGATAAATGATTCATTACATAAAAGGAATTCCTGCTCCTATTGTTTCTTTTATAAAAGCTGTAAGAAATGAGGTCACAATGCACCATAAAATCAGTTCAGTTCAATCAGACATCCTGTTTTGCAGATTATACTGTATTTTATATGTGTAATCTGAGACTGAGCCTCATATTTTGATGATTCATGACTGACACGTTTAGACATGGCTGTTATTTGTCAAACTGTTGTGCAGCGCACGCGGCAAAAATGTCTTAATGGTGGCCTAACGCATAAACTTCATACTGTTGCGTGTCTGTCAAGTGTTTATGGCTCATAAAAACGTGAGACCCGATCTTATCCGTTCTGCTTCATGAAATCTTTTCGGCTCTGCCCTCTTTAAATCTCATCTCTTTATACGAAGAGCTCCTTTTTCTTATGACACCTAAAAAAGGCCGGTCCCCAGTCGTTCTTGTTGACTGCAGTGCAGATTTCGATTGATTGCATCAGTCACTATCAGGCCATTCTGGAGCTGGTGACTTTGAGGTCTCAGTCTCTGCCTCTCTGTGTGTCTCTCTGACAGAAGCTGTTGTTGAATGGAAGAGTGGCCTCTTTCAGTGTGGGTGTCCCCTCAGGGCCAACTGGGAGAGATAATCAGACAGGACAGTCACAGACGGACAGACGGACAGGCAGGCAGGCAGATGCAGTACACTGAAGCTGTTTCTTTCTAACTCTGAGGGACATTTTTCACAAATTTCAAAAGGATGTTTGTTACTCTTCTTAAACTCTAAATTCACTTTCGTGAAACATGGAGGTCAAATCATGAAATTTTATTATTTGGTAAATATTTGATTAATCCTTTCTTTCAATTCCTTGGAATGTATTTCTAAACATTTAGAGCAGTGTCTCCTCATGTCTTAATGGTCAGTTTTACTCATCTGTTGGATTATATTAGATTAGATTAGTTTAGATTATATTAGATTAGAT
The DNA here is from genome assembly GCA_014839685.1 of Anableps anableps. NCBI lineage: Eukaryota > Metazoa > Chordata > Actinopteri > Cyprinodontiformes > Anablepidae > Anableps > Anableps anableps. Next base: position 36,368,298 of record CM026070.1, on the reverse strand, counting down.
TAGTTTAGTTTAGATTAGATTATATTAGATTAGATTATACAGTGTTTCACTTGTCTTTAAGTAAATCTGCTCCTGCAAATGAAATCTTGGAAGTTTGAGATGTCCAAAGAATTTTTAGTCTTCTCAACTAAAATGTTTTAAACAGCTGTAAGGATGGATGATAATTCTGTTCTCTTCCAGAGCATGTCTTGATTCCCATCTTTGGATCAAGGTTCTTATGGTGAAATAATGATAAAATAATGAAAATATCTCTTTAACAGGTTATAAAGAAAATGCACTTCATAAAATAAGTTGAAGGTTTAGAGGCACTTTATCTTGTACACCCATTCCTTATTCAAATCTTGTGTTTTACAGCTGGGTTTAGCTCTGCTTTATGTTTCGGCATTTAAGCAACTGGTTAAGGTTGGATTAAAATCCCGTGGATCCTTTAACTCATGAACTTATTTAACTCAACTAACCTTAAGAGTTTCACTAAGTTGTTTTCTTCAGACATGTTGCGGCGTAACATATTGACTTGATAGAAGGTACACTGCTGGAAAATGACTCCAATCAATAGGTAGTGAAGTACTACCACTGACATAAATCCATCCACTCATGATCCATCACGCTTATCCTCTGAGATAAATCAGAACAGTAAATATTATGATTGTTATCAAAAGTAATTTCCTTTGAGAAATTTATCCATTTTTCACTCTGTAGCTTGTGAAGAATAAAATACAATATACAATTATGCACAGATTGAATGCATACAAGTTTTCACTCCTTTACTGGCCTATTACCTCATGTTGGATTGCCAGTGAGTATCTTGAATCTTCAACTCTTAGATGTTGAAGATTCTGCTCAGTCAATTCAATTCAGTTCAATTCAATTCAAAAATACTTTATTTATCCCAAAGGGAAATTAAATATTGATGTAACTCATTTAATTAAGGAGTTATTATAGATTATGATGGCTGTAGACAGGAAAGATCTCCTGTAGCAGCCGTTTTACAACCAGTCTGAAGAAGCCTCTGACTGAAGAGACTCTGTTTTCCAATGACAGTCTCATGTGGTCAAAATAATAAGATTTGAAGCTGCTTGCCCCACTTTTTATATAGTCATTGTTTGTCACCTACTGAATCATATGTCATTGTATTTGTTTTGTTTATGTGTATTTTGCTGGTAATGGTTCGGGTAAAGATGAAATCTGCCCTCCAAAATGAAAGCTTCAATGCACTTGACACAGGTGACATCACACAAGGCAATTAATCAGAGATCTTTAGAAGGTATGATATTTGGTTTTCTTCTTTCTGCATGTCTTTAATCAAATTCCTCCTTCAGAGGAGTTTACTTTTATTCTGTATGGTTACTGTTTGTATTCCTACTTCTGCAAAAATGATATCAAGTCACAATGCATGTGCCTGTAGTACAACCTGTACCAAGGAGAACAAAATGCCATTACTCCATAATCAGAAAGAGAAAACCTGTAGTTTCAATTCAATTCAATTCTGTTTATTTATAAAGCGCCAATTTATAACAAATGTCGTCTCGAGGCACTTTACAAGAAAATAATAATAATAATAATAATTTCAATCATACATACATTCCAGTTTAGTTTGAGTTTGGACTTCATGCAGAGCCGCTATAGTTGGACATCATGTAACTATTTTAGGTGATGCATGTAAAATATTATTTATTCATTGTCTGTGTGAGTGAAAAAATACAAATAGGAGTTCTGAAGAAAGCCAGTCCCAGTCATCATTTGCCTCAGCTTCATCTTCAGCTACAGTGTCCATCATGGTTTGGGGGGTTATTGGAGTGAAACTCCAGTGGAATGTCTCAGAAATGGTTTTTCCCTAAAGCTGTTCCAGGGCTTAACCAGCACTGGTGCTAGAGAGTTTTTAATTGTATCTGGAAAGAAACCTCTTTGGTTCTTCACAACCCCAGAACCGACTCAGATCCATGCCAATGAATCACTATAAATGTCTCATCCAATACATTTTTTGACTTCCCTCTGTTTTTCGCAGTGGATGGAGACAGTTTAAGTAGATTTGATTGGTTATTGCTCTCCAGGAGCGGTCCTGTCCTCTGGTCCATCTCTGAGTTGGTGCTGAGAAAGCTCTAGTTTTTTTTAATCCAGAGTGAAAGTTTGCAGCGCTACAAACAGAAACAACTGCCGTCATTTTGGTACTGCAACCAGTTTGGTGGAAACCCCCCTAACCTATAGGTCAAAATCTGTCATAAATTACTTGTCTGCAAATAATGTTTGCTAATAATAAATGAATCAGATCAATCCTTGTGCCTCTTGTGATGTCATCAAACTTAAAAATTCAAACAGCAGAATTTGTTTTTTGTCAAGTCCTGTTGTAAATATACACACTTCCTCATCCAGCTTTGCCTTTACTGTCAGTATACATCAATTAATGAAAGAAAAATACACCACTGAATATCTTTAATCTGCTCATAAAGAGCTGCAAAACGTCATTGATGGAAGTTTCCATCTCTGCTTCTCTGATTAAACCTCTGTCTGTCTGTGTGTGCATGTGCGTGTGCATGTGCATTGCAAGTAGAGAGCCACATGGTAAATATAGGGCAAACGGACAAAGCAGGCTGGCCCAGGTTGGGTTAGGTTGGGTTGGGCTGGGCTGGGCAGGTCAGCGCTGCAGCATTTGATTGTAAATAAGAGAGGAGTCAGTTCACACGCCGATCAAGTGACTGCTGGGAACAAGCGAGCCATTTGAATCAGGTGGCTATCTCCCTATCTGAGAGATCAGAGCCCTGTCACCCCCCCCAACCACCACCACATACACTACCTGCCTCCTCTCTTCGCGATCAGTAACACACATACACTAACACACATGCACACAAGTGAAATGACATGTCCCTCCCTGCTGGCTATAAGGGCAGAAAAGAGTGGCTGGATGAGATTTCACTGTCTCACGTTGGGAGAGGAAAGGAACCAAGAGAGAAGGAAAGGAGACAGCGTAACACCCTGAAGCATTTTCTCATCTGTTTAAGATTTCAAAATGACTAAATAAGAAACACCTCAATCAAATGTAAATGAATTTGATGAAGGTCTTTTAAAATATACTTCAGTGTTTTGTCCATAAAAGGTCAATAAAAAGTGAAAAACTATTAATTTTACAAGTTTAGAGCTCAAGGACATATTAAAAAAAACTTAAGTACTGAATGAATAATCTAAATTGGTACCAAACTGGTGTAAAAACAAAAGGTTTTCCATCTTTAAGAAAGTGAAGTTTTCTGTTCTTGAATAAAATTATTCATTCACAGTTATTTAATAAAATATATTTCTGTCAGTCACAGACTCTCTTCTTATTTTAAACGCAACACAGAAAAAAACAGATGCTTTGACTGCAAACTCCATCAAACCAGAGGCAGTTCCACAGTTTACCCTGACTGTCACATTAAAGACCTGTGAAAAATGGCTCAGATAAATTGTTAGAGACACACACACACCCATGGTTCACACACGAGCATGAATTTTTTATGCCCCGTCTTGACAATGACCCCCAGGGGAGATGATGATGTGGAACAGCTGCTGCTTGTTCATATTGATTAAATGACATCCAGGATCACTTACCGATTTACCGACTGACGGAGCTCAGTCGCCCTGAGGGAGGTTAGAGGCCTGTTAGCCCGGGCAGCGCCACTTTGATGTGAACATCGTCCATTACCCCACAGTGATCCCACAGAATCCACACAGGATTATCATGTTTATAGATTGTAAGGTAATCCGTATTATAACTTCTGTATGGAATGAGGTTACAGTGCATTGCAAAAGCATTTATAGCCTTTAAACATCTTCACATTTTTCTGATTTTGTCACACACCAGCTTCAATGCATTTTATCAACATATTATATGCTAAAGCAAACAAAACAAGTCAGTTTTTGTGAAGAGGAAGAAAAAAAGAATACGTAGTTGTTATTTTGTCAACACTTTGATTACAGCTGCAAGTCTTTTGGGATAATTTTAGCAGTGCAAAGTAGTTCAAACTCATTGAGTTTGGCCAATGAGTTTGGCCAAAAATTCAACATTTAGATTTATATTTAGACTTTGACTTGACCATCAGTACACATAAATGACTTTTGATCTAAAGCGTTCCATTGTTGCTTTGGCCCTATGTCTGCAGGAAAGTGAATCTTCACCAAGGTCTAAAGTTTTTTGCAACCTCAAACAGATTTTTCCCCCAGGATTGCCAAGTATTTTGATCTCATCATCGTTTACCAGGCCCCTTTTCGTGCTGAAGAGTAACAACCCTAGAGTGTTATGCTCAGGGTTGCCAGATCTGACTGACAGTTTCCCACCCAAACACAGTGTAAAACCCACCCAGTTCCAAAAAAAAAAAAAAATCCAAAAACCTACAATTTAGTGACACTTGATTAACCAATGACTGTTAATCATTGATTTCACGTTCGACAGATACTAGATATTTCTAAATAAATGAACTAATAAAATGAATGCAAGGAGACGGCATTTTATTAAAACGTACAAGTTTTGTGCTTTTCTGTCACACAATGACAACTATTTCGATAAAACTCTCCCATAAACACTTCCTAAAAACCTGTCAAATGTTGTGAAAAGCAGCCCAAGTTTTAACAACCCACCCAAAACTGTTTTTTTCCAGCCCAGCTTGTTCAAAAGAAGCCCAATTGGGTGGAAAACTGCCCAGTCTGGCAACACTGATTATGCTGCCAACACCATGGGTGATATTTTTTTGAATATAAATCAATTTTGATCTCATCTGACAAGAGTATCTTCTTCTGCATATTTGTTGCATTTGCTGGATGGTTTGTGGAAAAATGCATGCCGGGCTTGTCTTTCTTCCCTAAAGCCAGACTTGTAGAGTGCGTAACAAGTAGTTATCATGTCATCAGATTCTCCTATCTGAGCTGTGAATCTCTGCAGCTCCTCCAATGTTACCGCAGGCCTCTTGGATGCTTCTCTGATCAATGCTCTCCTTGCCATATCTGTTAGCCGAGGTAAAAATCATGTTTTTGGAGGTTGTTCGGGGCTGTGTCATTCTCTTTACATTTTTGGGTAACTAATTGAACAGTGCTCTTTCAGATCTTCAAACTGAAATTTTAGATAGTGGTATCAGAGTGAAGAGGTTTGGATTCAAATTTGCTCCAAACTTTTCAGACTTTCACTTGTAGCTTTGACTAACATAATTATATGCTTGTTTGTGTTGGTCTGCCTCATAAAATCCCAGTGGAATACAATGAAGTTTGCTAAAAGCAAAACAGGAAAGATAATAATGAAAAGAAAAGAAAAAATATATAACTGTAGACTGAACACAACAGCAGTGTCGTGGACTTTTAGATGAGTTCCTGTTCCAATGAAACGACTGGACTGGCTTCTTGGCATGCAGTCAGGTGCTGCAGAGTTCTGCTAATGACTTGATTAAATGATTCAGGTGTGTTGAAGCGGAGTGATGATTGACACCCATGGAGTATAACATAAAACAAGATATGGTGGGACAAATTCTCAATTCTCTTTATTTTAATAAATTTATCTGCACAAAATCTAATGTTTAAGAGACAATAGACACATCTGTTATCCCTTTGGTAGCTTTGTTTTCTTTTGCATGGATGCAGTTGGCAATGATAGTTTATCATGGACAAGTTGTGGTCGTCAAATTTGATTAGATAGGTAAGGTCAGAGCAGCTATAAATGTAAAAAAACATTTTACTTTTCACTTTAACAACACGTTGCATAAGAGAAAAGTGGCTGCAATGATTCTATTGGAAAGAAAACTGATCTATAATATAGAGCTGGACTTAAACAGAAGAGTTAGCAGCTAGAAAAGGGGCCAAAGGATAAACTGAGAACAGCTAATGACAAGTCAAAGAAGAGGAGGGATGGCTATAGGAGAGCAGGTTGAACTTATATGGAAAAGAAGGAGCATGGCCCAAACAGAGCAAACAGAAAAAGACAGAGGATGGTATGAGGAAAAATATATGGATAAGACAGGTATCCACAGACTGGGCATGATAGGACGTAGCAGGACACCAAAAACATTGTTGGACATAAGGATGAAGCATATCACCTGGATAAATTGGATAAACAGTGGAGGACTGTGCATGTTGCCATTCTTCCCCACTGTGTGTGAATATACAGATATACCAGGATGACTCCCTTAAACAAAGCCTTCCGACCAGAAAAATACTGCAAGTTTTTGCCACACCTAATGTGTGTAAAATGCATTGCCTTGGGAATGAGCCATGTGAAAATACCGAACGCAGATTAAAACAGAAATGGATCAATCACCTCAGACTCTGGGCTGATGAGTGACAGCAAGCCTGGGGACACAAACTTGAACAGTGTTGGTTTTTAAGACGCCTTACATCAGATTTCTCTGAATTGCTCTTTCCAAGGTAAAGACAAGCAGTCAGATATGTACACTGGCATGTAAGCACAAACTGTAATTGTGTCTTTTATCCCTTTGATGTTGTATCTTCTTGCAGTTGGGTAAAGAAGTAATCTTTCAGATAATGTATAACTGTTAAATTATTAGGTTCATCAGGCTGACCTCCAGCATTAGCTTTTGCTGTTTCTCTGCCTGCTGGTAAAGTCGAGTTGTTCCCAGTGTCATCTTTAGAGATGCACCAAGATGCTTTGCCTAGCGCAAACTGGTTTCTGGTTTTCCTTCTGATCTGATCCACTGATTCCGATTTTTGTGGATATAAAAGAGAAAAAACTGTGCTACGGGTTTCTTAATAGTGTTGAATTCAAAAGGAAAGTAAAACATTTCAAAATTATACCCATTTACATGCTAAAAACACATCCCCCTAACCTTTATAAAATTTTTATCAAACCCAAAACAGTTCATCAAAGAACAAGCATTTTGTGTTTGTTTTAACTGCCAAAACTGACCAGATCCAATCTCTGGCTGATTGGTGGATCTCTTGTCACTTGCTGCTTTCATTCTTTGAGTTGAAGTCTTTGTTTGTTTAACATCTTGAATAGTGGAAGTAAAATCTCAGCTTATCTTGGGCCCAGCATGTATAAAAGAGTGACTCTTGATCATACCCTAGAAAGTTGGAGCAGGCTGGAGCTCAGACTTTTGCTGCCACCCGGGGAGAGTGGTAAAATCACAAGAAGAACAGAATGAGTGCAAACCTTTTTATGTGCATTGGTTACTTATGTCCACTGGGTCTTAGCACTGTCACTCACGCTCTTGTACACGCTGCTCGATGTGCTAATGGAGGAGAAACAACTCACCGTGTATTATCTACCGTCATCAGCGGCCATGCTAACTAGCCTGAGCATTTGTGGAAGGCTCTGCTATCGGGAAGAAGCTGTAATGTAGCAGAGAGAGAGGGAGTGTGTGAGCGACACGTACATGAGAGTGATTGATAGCGCTAAGACTGGCTCCTGGCTCTGATTGGTTGTTTCTGACTGAGGAATGTATTACTGCAGATGGCAGCAGGACCACAGGGAGAAAGCAGAGGTCTTGATTTTTTTTCGCAGATTATCTGTCTCATATTATACCATCAGGACAAAGTGGCAGTTTTAGCAAATATGTAAAAAAAAACATATTTTTCATTAACGTTACATAGTTACACAGCTTTGATTATTCTCTACAATCCATCTGGGTTTCATGGGAGGATTTGGAGTACTCCTCATGTTGCCTCATCATCAAATCAAGAAGTAAACTGCTTAAAGTTAGTGTTCAAACAATACTCTTTCCACTTTATGGATGTCTGTAATGCGCCTTCATTGTTCTATTAACTGTTAGGGTACTTAGTAATACAGATGCCCATCAACAAAAGACACAATGTTTTAATAAGCTTCATTCATTGCATGAAGATTAAGAAAAAGATAAAGTACATGTGCAAAAAATGTAAATAAATACAAAAGAAATCAGTGTGGTAGTTGATAATGGGAGGGGAAATTTCCACTGGCCATATTGGCCTAATAAGGCTAAATACCAGACTGGGAATAATCTCCCAGTAAACTGTCTACTCATGAAAAACACAGAGATGCAACAGCAGCAACTCTCGCTTTCTGCCCGTCTGCCCCCCCCCTTCCACACCGGTCCCTCGCTGCCTAGTCTCTTTCTTTTTCCCCTTTCTCGCTCTTGCTCTCCTTCCTCCCGCCGCCTCCTCTTCCTCACTCCTTGTCTCATCTCAGTAAGTAGGATAAGGCTTGGAGAGCTCTGTCGTCGTGGAAACTGCCAAAAGTATTCAGTTTGAAGTTTGAGGAGGTCAGTTTGCGGGTCAGAACAACTCCCCCCCCAACCACACACACACGCACGTACACACACACATGGGGAGGCCTGAAGACGGAGTAGGGGTGTAGAGGGGACCCCATATGGACCTGGACCCTTTTACTCAAGGGGTTTAGGAGGGGGAATTGATGTTTTTGGAGGGCCAGGGGCCACAGAAAATCTCTGCTTCTAAAACAGTTGTGGTGCCAGAACTTTTTAGATCTCTCGGATTGAAATTAAGCTGATTATGAGTGAAATCAGGACATTGTTGTATTTGGATTTATAGCAGTTCAGTAACCCTAATGATTTCCCTCCTTTAGTATAATGATTAATATGCTTCATTGAGACTTCCCACACCTGCAGCTGTTTTTCTCTAAAGGACAAGTTTGTCATTATATGTTTTATTATCTTTCTGTAAATGATGTCATATAAAAACAGAAGAAAATAGAACCTAACTTATTAAAAATGTAAAAACGGTTTTGCAAATCTAAAGTATCCATTTGCACGTTCATCCAAAAATATACAAACTATTTGAACAATAACACCTGAAATGAAGCACTGCTGAAGGTGCTGAGATTAAAAATGAAAATGTTCTGAGATGAAAATGCAAACATAAATGCAAACAGAATATCTTCGTCTTTGCAAGTAGAAATGCTTAGACTAAGTTTATCTGCTTATGAAATCCGCTGTGTTATTTTACAGAGTTTTAACATACATATTGTAAGTTTTTGTGCTGTAATTAATGAAACTATGCTGCTTTCCTGGCAATAGAAACACAGCTGCAGGTGTGGGGAGTCTCACTCCATAATCATTCGGGGTGTTGGATGGTGGATTCAGCTCACTGGGCTCAGCAAAAAGCACAGCTTAGTCCTGCACTGCCACCACACTGCCACTGCAGGTGCATCCCCTCATTCTCACTCACTGTGATTGAGCAGTTTTTAAAACTAAACTCATGTCAGTAAAACATGAGATCTGAGGAGCATTTTGATTTATGATCAAATTCACTGGAAGCATTTACTGAAAAATATTTAAAAATAAAGGTTTGAAGAGGGAGGAAAGTGAGGCTAGTAATGACTTTATAAAAACAGTTTGTCAAAGAATTATTTAATTTCATAACTTTGTTATTTTTGTTCTCTTTTTCTAACTTTATTCTATTTTGGCTCTGATGTAAATGTTTTCAGTCAGTTGGCGGCTGAGGCCCAGCAGGTGGTTCACAAAATCCACCATAACCCCCGGCAATCCCTGTCCAGCCAATCCAAACGCAGCCCAGTCCACTGCTGTGCATAGTTAGCCCTGACAGGACCCTCTGTGTGTGTTTGTGCATTAGTAAGAGACAAGGCAGTGCTTAGAGGACAGGCTTGGGCTTGCCATTGTCACTGAAAGTTTAAAAATACATTAATGAGATCAGTGATTACATCTGTATATATTTCTCATTATGCTTTTAACCATCCATGTGTTTTCACTGAAAATAAGATCAGAAACTCGGTTTAAAAGATGTACGCTTTGTTTGTAGGCTTGTAATGGATTCTAGAACATGTTACAATTTATTCTGGAGCCCCAGGGAATAAAGTATATAAAAAAAGCAGGTTAGCCCAAAAAGTGGAGATGAACTACAAAGTATTTATAAGGTATGTCACGAATAACATAGCTGACCAACACTGATAATTATAGAAGGGGGCAAAGGCCGAAATTCAAAGGTAATATTAGCAAAAAAATAAGCAATAATAAAAAATATATCAACCTTTGAAATGCATTTTTAAATTTACTACACGACAACAGTAGACGACTTGAATATTTTTTTTTCTTTCATTTTTCTCCAAAACAGTCAAACTTTCTTACAGTGTTTTAAAGAAAATCTGTTGTAACTTTGCTGTTTAACGGTCATAAAATGTTATCAAAATTTGATTGGGAATCATACTGGAGAAAATAAATATGTCTTGGGGCATGTGCCTGAGCAAAGTGACGGGTGCCTATGGCTCAAACTATGTGTACAGTTCCTTTTGTCACAGCATGAATTCATTTTGGCTAATTCTTGAGTTTAAGACGAAAAGTAATAAACAGATGGAGATATTTTTGGTTTTCTCCCACCTATTTATTGACCACAACACAAATATAAAGCAATCAATCATACTTCACAGAGTACTTTTGATATGGGGGTTAAGGACAGGTAAAAAACCACAAGAGATACAGACACTTAAGATCAATCTATGTAGACAGACAGATGATGAAGGCTTAAAGGACAGATAAATCAATCAATCACAGGGGATGGGAACTGTGTAAATGTAGTCTTGGAGATTAACGAGAGCAAACTGGAGAGGTTCATTTGCACAAAGAGAAATAAATCAAATGAAAAAATGAACAGGGACAAATAAAATTAAGACATATCTCAAAGTTTGATGAGTTTGGACAAAAATAAGTATGCCAAAAACACATTTTTAAATCACATTTTAAACCAGATGGTGAAAAAACTTCCTACCATGAATGGAAATGTTGCGAGATCAAAAAAAAAAATTTTTGCAGGGACATCTTGATCTGTGAAGAGGTTGTCAATTTATTTAACCAGCATTCAAAAAAGCAGTTTTATTGTTTGCTTGTTTGTTTTAAAAAAAAAAAAAAAAAAAAAAAAAAAAAAAAAAAAAAAAAAAAAAAAAAAAATTCTATCTGCTTCTGAGTTTTGTGAAAACATCTCCTGATGCTAAAGCAGCACCCCTCCAGAATCAGTGTTAATCCCTATTTTGGCTCAGATTTGCACCATAAATCCAAATTAAACAGATAAACATGCTGCAAGCATGTTTGCAGTTGTAAACAGTCTGCCCTGTTATCCTCAGAATGAACATTAAGCAGACGGATGTGATGGACCAGGTTGATACAGTGCTGGATTTGCAGGAAAAATTTGTGTTGTAGTTGTTCTGTGAGCAGAGCTCCCCAGGGTAACAGCTATGTTATTCAGATGTTTAGTGTCACTTAATGCAGTCTTACTATTTAGCTAATAAAAAATAATTCTTAGAACATTCCTATTAGATTTCTAGTCAAAAAAGACGGAGTTTAGGAGCATACTGTAAATACTGCAACAGCTCCTAAAAGGACCCCAAGCATTTCAACAAGCAGACAACTTTTCTTATCGTTGTTGTGGCTCATAACACCCCTGTGTGTCCTGACAACATCATTGACTTTCTGCTCATGGTGGTATTTCAAATGAATCCATTACTAATACTCCTCTTGGCCATTTTTCTGTCATTGGACTGGGTTCCCCTTGCTACGCTGACCCCTGTTTGCAACCGTAGTTGACCTTTTTCGAATTTAAAAAAAAAAAAAGAAATTTTGCTATGTAGCAATTGCTGGTTAATTTGAATAAAGGAGAAAAAAATAGACACAAATGTTGGTATGTTGTAAATTAGTGACATTAGGCATAACTAGACTATAGTATTTAAACCGCTTATCCTCAGGTATGTTAATTATGTTAATAAAGCTGCTATTGCTAAACAGTGCTTTCAAGCTGAACAATGTGCATGCTTCTATATAATCCATTTAGGTTGACCTCTATTTTTCAAGTAATATTTTTCAAGAAATAATCAGATGATTCTTGCATTCTGATAGCGGCAAAATTCTTTCCAAACATGTAAAATATGCATCAACGGGGATCTTAAGACCAGAACCAGATTGAGCTGATTCCACAACTCAAATGGGGACAAAAGTCTTTAAAAAACTGCAAAAATATCTCAAATCAGAACATTACTCATCTAAATGAAATACACGTGAATTGAAATGACAAAGTCTAGTTAAACTAGAAAAGCCTTAAAATTATTTGTACCATTATTCCGATATGCAGCAAGATAGAACTGACAAAAAAGGTTAAAATCATAAATAGGAATTTTCCAAATTTTCACCACAAACGCGTCTCTGCTAGCCAATTATCCACATTAGGTATAAAAGAATTATTAAAAGGTTTAGAAGTAACAAATGCCGGACGTGTAAACTGTATCCAGTGCAGACTAGCATGCTAACAACTCTCTTTAAACTCAATATCTCAACTGATTAGTTTTTTTAATTTCCTTTTTGTAATTAGTGAAACGATGAGGACCACAAGCTTCTGAATGCATTTTACACACAAAGTTTTGTCTGCATATGCGCATGAAAGGAGAACAGTGGTGTGAATGACTGAACTATCATCAGCTTTGATTGGCTCTGAGTGCTCAGTCCATCCCAGCCGTTTTCCAGGGAGCTCAGGAGCACCGACTTGTGTGTTTAAGTCTGTCTGTGTGTGTGTGTGTGTGTCTGTGTGTCTCCTATTGCTGTGTGTCTCAGGATGTCTGAGTGGAGATATGTGTTTGTAGAGCCATATCAAGCCCCTGTATGCCCTGGAAAGTACACACACATACAAGGGCATCAAGATGGATGAGTGGGTTTAGAGACTGCTATTCATCCAGAGGATGAGGGTTGAAATTGCATCAGCAAGCAACTGCTCCACTGAAGTGTCCTTGAGCAAGATGCTGTATTTCTATATCCGAAAATGATAGGAACTGTTGAATAACACAAATCAGCTGCAGATTTGGACCCTAAAAACCCTCTCAGTCTGCTTCTCATGAAAAAATATCATACTTTCTCAGAATCCTGCAACGTCAGACTTTGAGCTCATGGAAAAGCTGAGGTACGCCACTGAGAGATTTTTCACCTTGAAAACATTTTTTTAAATTAAACTCAATGATTGATTGGAGAAAAAAAAATGCCAAAATTATGTTTTATATACATAAGAAATAATAATTTGAAGAGGAAAAAAATAGCCCCTACTTCCTCTTGACTGAGAGGAAGTATCAGCGACCCAATTGCCCGACTCCTCCTGCCTCTCCTTGAGCTCCATGCATACCAAAGACTGCACTAAAGTGAAAGAGAAAAGCTCTCGGTTAATATTTAACCAGGTTATGTAAAGACACAGTCAGATAGCTCAGCTTATGAGCAAATACACACGAGGGCAGAACATCAGTTTCATGGCTCACATAAATGGATAGTCTGCATAAACTCTCTGAACTTTTCTTCACTTTGAGGCATATTACAATGCAAAGGTTTTAAACTACCAGTAATACTTTCCTTCCACGGCGCTAGCTCCTTCTTGTTGTCATTTAGTCTTGATGAATATTTCTTCAGATTTTTTGAAGATCTTTCAAAGTTGGTCTTTTGACATTACTTTTTCCCTTGTTTTCAGTCCAGTTATTGCACCTGGATTTTTGCTGTCCTTTTCTTTAAAAGACTACAAGAAAGTTTAACTCCTTAAAATCAAACTATAAATAAGAGTGATGGGGTTTTTTGTACATAGTTTACCCAGATAAGCATGGTTAAATTCAACTTTTTATTATCAGTTTAAAATACTCAAATACTAGAAGAGGATCTGAATTAAGTTAAAACCAAAAATTCATCAACAGGTTGTAGAAAAAGCAAATCGTTTGTTCTCAACATCAAAATTTAGCCCCACATTTTACAGTGTTTTAATGAAGGCTGAAATGTGAGTTGCCATTTGTACTTAGAAGTTGTTGTTGCCAAGTTCCAAGCTGGAAAAATCCTGCAAATCATCCCCTAAAATTGTATCTTTGACGTGGACAGTCAGAGGTCCAGATTTCATATGAAAGCTGTGCAAAAAACGCCTTATGAAAATTGCATGAATACATTATTTACTTGCAGCTCTGGCTGTTTTCTGTCTCTTTAAATCAATAGTAGTATGAAAAAAATATTTGTATTTTTCCTTTGTTTTTACATGCATGGAATGGAGAGAACCATGGTGTCTAAAAGGGTTCCTTATACTTAGATTCATAAAACCTTTTTTAAGACATACTGAAGATTTAGACACCCTTTATTCTGTCTGTGAAAAGCACAAACAAGCACTTTCACTGCTCTTTTGACATGAGAGCGCACGAAACACAGATTATATTGAGGAGTCAAACTTGTACCAAATTATTATAATTCTTTAAAACACAATTAGTAGTTTGTTGAACTTTTATTTGTAATAATGAAAGCAACAATCCTTGTTTTCTCAAAAAATATTCCTAAAATCTCATCTTGTCTTATTGTTTTGAACCCAAAATGATTTATTTTCTTGTCTTGAAACTAAATATAATGTTAGATAACTGTCATCTAACTATGTCGAACAAAGATTGCGATGAAGCTTCGATATTGTATTAATTTCTCCCATACGTACAATGACTCTTCACATTACAATGTAAACTCTCAGCAGTTATTTACTTGGTGAAAAACAGTTTGGAAACATTCACGTGGGGTTTGGCTTGTGCATCATTATTCCCTTTCATTTCACTGCTATCGTCATCTCCCTCTGATGTTTCCTCATTTTTCAACTTCAGTCTTACCGAAAAGGTAATTGGAAAGCGTTAATTCAGAGTTAAAAGCATGTAGTTAAGATTATAAACAATAATCTATAATCTAATTATTTAGAAAGCTGAACATCAGGACACATTTGAACACTCATCAGTTGCTGCTTCCACTTGAAAAGGATCTTTTAGCATTCAAGTTTTCACTAAGTCAAGGTACAAATTGCTGCAAATTATTATCATATGAATCATGTAAGGATATTTATTGTCTGTTATAAAAAAAAGAAAATTCTTTGAATGAAAACATTTGTTTGATGTGTCAAATATTGCACTGATTAATCACAAAGCCTTTAAATTTGATATTTTTTTCAGTTACATCCCAGATTTATTTAAAACACACACAAAAAATGTGATGAACAGAGTTTGGGCTGGTGTGACCAGTCATTCCTGTTACATGTGCGGAGAGACTGGATACCTTTAAACTCATTTAAAGTTGCAGCAAAACCCCAAATATGGACAAATCTACAGTAGCTTCAGTTAACCCCCTGTTAGCTGTGCATATGTGCATTTTATGGATCTCTGTAAATGTGTTTAAAAAAAGAGTGCTCTTTTTTTGGCCTAGTTGGCATTACTTGTACCTTGTGCCACAGAGTGTGTGTGTGTATGTGTGTGTGCACATGTGCGTGTGTTGCTGTTTTGTATAGAAAGTGCTGTGCGCAGGAGAACAGGGATTTGGTGCCATCAGCACTGTGATGTCAGCACACAGGGACAAACAAAGCCAGACTCCAAACCCTCTCAAAGTTACCCACAATCCTGTTGGAAATTATGGGGGGCCCAGCTCTGGGGTCCATCTGCTGTTAAAACACACATACACATGTTAACACAAGTTTTTGCACATGCAGAAGCACAGAGATGGACATGCATGAACTTGTGTTCACCAAGTAGAAGGTGAACTGCTGCTGTTGATATAATTCTAATTTGCTTAAAGTATGGTATTATAAAAAGTTTTATATGATGAACATACTATTAAAAACAGTAAATTCTTTATGTCACATCTAATCTGTATTTGCTCTATAGTAATTCTAAGTTTATATCTTAGACATACAAAAAAAAAGACCCATAAATCTGTTAAAACCACAAATATAAAACCAGAGGTGGGAAGAGTACCCAAAAATTGTTTTGAAGTAAGAGTAGCACGACTTTGATATAGTTTTACTCAAGTAAAAGTAAAAAGTAGTTGTCCAAGAAATGATCCAAGTCAGAGTAAAAACATATTTGATAAAAAGACTACTTGAGTACTGAGCAACTAATGATAACATCAGATTTAATATTTAAAATGATGTCATCAGACATGAAGTCATGTTCAAATTCTAGTATTTTAAAGACTTAAATGAAAAAAATTAATGCAAAAAAATAAATTCAAGTAGAACAAGCACTTTCAAATGATCTTTCTGAATATAAAACATATGAAACTAATACCTAACCAAAACTTTTATTACAAGAGATCTCACTTAAACATAAACTGTAAGTGTCTGTGTCTGGTGCATTTTTTGTTAGAATATATTTGTTTTAAAATTTCTCAAATTTGGGAGAGTATCCAGAAATGTTACTCAAGTAAGAGTAGTGATACTTCATAACAATATTTCTCAAGTAAAAGTAAAATGTACTAAAGGTGCATTTCTTCCAAAAAGTTACTCAAGTAAATGTAACTGAGAAAATGTAACTAGTTGTTATCTACCTCATTGTAAAACCAGCTGTAAAGTGCCTAACTGAAAGAAATTTACCTGCAGTGTGGAAATCACAAGGAGTATTTTTTTTTGCACTTTTCCCCAAAACCAATTACAGGGAAGTGAGCTACTGATTTGAGTTGTTTGCAAACCTTACTAAAACTAGAAGCAAATATTCGACAAACCCCGTATCTGGCCGTATGAACCCTGTTAGAGCAGTGAGTGAACAGTCAAATCAGAAACACACCTCTGTTTGCACTGGCCTGGCCCTCTGTCATGCCACAGCAACCCCAGTCGCATGCTTTGCAAACCAGGGATCACATGACTGTATTTGTGGCGTACATCATATGCATATACTGTTACTACAAACAGTAGTATATATGTTAGAATGGGTATGCCAGCTGGAAAAAGACATTGGCAAGAAAGCACAGAGAAGCTACCTCAGTTCAGAAATACAAATATTTGATTTGTTGTTGCAGGTAATATCGCTCATTTTGAAGTTTAGTTAACCCTTTCATACCCACACATAAACTTCCATTAAAGCTTTGAAAAGGTTTCCTTTCATCGCTCTGTCAAGTGTTATTTGGATCTGTCAACTATTTGTTTGCTTTCTGCAACTGTTCTATTTTTAAATCATTCAAAGGAAGCAGTTAATGCAGTTTTACAGGCACAGTCATATTTTTATGCTTTTTCCAGTGTTGATCATTTAAATATTTATGTTGCTAATTTATTAGGGAACAATAATAATATACTTTTAAATTTTCTCTGAAGTTTTATTTTCTTTATGTGTGATTCTATGAAGCATTTCTGAAATCAGATATCTGGAATACAGTGCACAGTCATTACAGCCTTTCAGTGTGGATAATTCACTAGGACTCATGACTGGCAAGGGAAACGAACTTCCCAGCTGGGATCTGTATGACATGAAACTCAGATCATACTGCTTTACAGACATTCTGCACTTAAGACATAATTTTATTGGTTATAATTTTATTAGTCAACATTTTTGACTGCAAGATGGATTGAAATCATTTAGGATTAGGCATTTGCTGATACTGGGCATCAGTCTGATACTACACTGGAGTTAAGTAAAGCAAAGCTGTGTAAATGCTTAAAAACTCTGCAGTATTACAAGGTTTATATTAGCACTGCAACTGGGTCACACTTAACTCAGTCACCAGTTACATTCATTACGGTGCAGCGTCCATTTTTGTCTTGACAGTTGCAGATGTTTTATCCCGATTTAGCCTGAATACGCCTCTCCAACATGGAGTTAAGATAGCTACTTTAATGTGCTGAGAAGAGGTCACTTAAAATGTGATTAGCTTCATTATTTGTTTCTAAATTGAAATCTGACCTGACAGCTCGTCTTCAGTTAACTCACTTCTCAGCTCTGATTGGCTGAGCCAGCCTAGCCTGCTTTTCCAAACTGTGCGCATGCTGACTGTTGTCTACTGCATGTGAAACACTGTGAGAAACACTTCCCACAAACCATTTAAAAATAAAATATGCCGTAGTGAACCTCACCAAGAATAGTTCACAAAATCAAAACTCTGCATTGGATATTAAATTAACTTTGAGTCTCTGTTTAAGTGTCGTTGTAGTTTTCTGTAGTCTAAATGTGAGCAGAACAATTAGAAACTTTCTGTTTGTCTCCATATTTTAAATGCCCCTCTTTCCGAAGCAGTCAGAGCCAGGCTGGTGCTGCCTGTACTCATGTGTTTTTTGTGTGAATGTTGTGTTTTATTCTATGAATTTTAATATTCATTTGAATCAATCCTCTGATTGTAGATGAGGGAAAGTTCAACCTCGTAGCTATTCTCATGTAGAATCTTCCTAACTTCTAAAGACCACCGCACGTCTTCTTAAATCACATGATCTCTTGTCTTTCCGTCTTTCCTGTTTTTAAAAGTGGCTGATGAAATGAACCTCTGTATCACATTCTATTTATTCTTAAAGTTCACAGGAAGTCATGAATTAGTAATTAAATTCACCATCACTCAGATAACCATATATCTATATATCTTTAAAAAGTAAAACATACAATAAAAAGTTGACATTTATTTGATAGAAATCTGTTATAAATCCTTTTTATATGAATGATTTTTGGGATTTTTTTTTCTCCACTGAATAATCTATCAATCTATCTATCAATCTATCTATCTATCTATCTATCTATCTATCTATCTATCTATCTATCTATCTATCTATCTATCTATCTATCTATCTATGCCTCTTTACAAGGGGTGTAGAGGGGTCACTTTTAATCAGAGTTTTAAGGATTTCACCTTAAATGAACTTTCTGTTTTACAGCATTTATCCAATATTTGCTGTCAAACTTTTACCGCAACAGCTCGCTGTTGTTTCTGCTCGACTCTGTGCTTTAAATGCCTCTCTGTCCGAAACGGTCAGAGCCAAACTGAGGCTGGTGGTGCATATGTGTGTGTTTGTTTGTGTGTGCTCATGTTTATTTCTGTGAATTTATTATTATATTTTGGGGCAGTGCAACTGGGGTAACTGGGCATACTGGATCTAAACAGGTCCTCATTATACTGGAGGAGGAAGAACCCAGTGGTACTGCACACTATTCAGACAAGTTTAAAGGAGGATGGGGCACTGTGTATGTCTGTATAGATGCTTTTGTTTGTGTGTGTGTGTGTGTGTGTGTGTGTGTGTGTGTGTGTGTGTGTGTGTGTGTGTGTGTGTGTGTGTGTGTGTGTGTGTATTTCCACTGTGCAGGCAGGCATCAAGTGAGATGTGTGTCTGACCCACTATTAGGAGATTTTTCAGACTGAAATGGCTGACATTTCACATAATTTAACCATACTTTTACATAAATTCAAGACTCAGCCTTAACTTTCTGCTAAGAAACTTTTCTCCAGTTCACGCGGGGGAATGGAGACAGAAAGTTACTCGCCCTGAACTGTATTTGTTGCCTGGTAACACAACCTTGGATCAGGAAACACTGGGAGCCATTGTGAGTGTACAAGGATTCACAATGATCTCTGACCTTTTAGTCTCAGCAGCTTCTCACCAAGGCTGAGTGTTTTATAAATGTGTCTCCTATCTGTGATTTCACCCACATCTCCACTGATAAATACAGCAGAAACAGGCTTTGTGTGCTGATCACGCCTCTGAAATGTATAGGTGGCAATCATGACTTTCTATTTGTCTATCATCGCCAACAGATGTTTAGAATCAACAACATATTTATGTGAAATCACTGGATACAAATTCCTCTGTCAGATTCTCACTTTGCATTTGTTTGTTTTTGTTCTTTTGCAGTTATATAACATGAGATTAAAGACACACCCTCGAGATCGAGGCAGTGACTGAACCAGACGGCAGCAGCTGGAAACCGGTAGGTACATCACACTCAATACGCACGTTTAACCAGATCTACCCGAGCATGCTCACACACAGGGAGTCCCCACAAAGAGAGGCAGCGATGCCATGGAGGATACCGGTCATGCCCAGCTTCCACTGTGATTCAAATTGAGTGTGGAGCAGTATTTATGAAGTCAGATGCTTGGAAGAAGGCCAAGCATTGTTCCAACAAGCAGCTGGATGGTAATTTCTGAACAGACACAGAGAGAAGCTCTTCCTTCTCACTACGGTTGCTGCTATGATAAGTAAATCAGCAGACAGCAGAAAAATGTGGAATTATAATTTAAAAATATAAAGCCTTGCAAAAATATTCATAACCCTTCATCTTTACACATTTGACCACTTTATAATCTCAAACCTTTGCAGGTATTCTTTCGGGATTATTTTGCTCCATTCATCCTTCCATCATCTCTGGCCAGCTTCTTTAAGCTCTTCTAAATGCATTTAAAGCATCCCCACACCATGATGCTGCCATCACCATATTTCACCCTATATTACACAGTGCGTACTAGTTTTCCAACATTTCAGGAATAAAGTTACATTTTGGTCTCATCTGACCAAAGCAGTTTCTTCTGCATGACTTGTTGCAAGCTGCAAACAGGACCTGTGATGGTTGTCTTCCTGCTGCTCTTTTGTACAGAATAGACGTCTCATTCTATATTCATCTGACAAAATATGCCAACCTGGTCAAGTGGGAATTTCTTAAACTCAAACAGCCATAATTTAGTAGTCACAGTTATTATTAAGCATTTGGCAACAAATAATAAAATGTTTTTTTTTTGTTTGTTTTTTTTTGTATCCAGTTTCTTAACTGTTTAATTTTATTTATATAACTCTAAATAATAAAAAACCCAAGGTGGGGATTTCAATTTTCACACCTTCAGCAATGCAGCAGTACAACCTGGATACAAACCAAGCACAGTGGACCCCCGCCTATTCAGTATTCGAGGATTTTTCTGTGGAAGGTGACTATAAGTTATTCGTAGAAAATCAGTCAATCCACAGATTTTTCCGGAGCTCACATCTAAACTATTCCGACAGAAAACGCAGCTTGGGAAGCTGGAATAACTGGGAGCCATGCTAACTGACATGCTATCGGCTGGTGTTTGCAAAGCAGCCAATCCAGGAGCTGCATTTCATTTCCTTGGCACTAATTGGCTGTATTCCATCCATCCATCTTTCATCTTATGCTTAAATCGGGGTCAGCCCAGACTTCCCTCTTGCCTCTTGGGCCAGCTCCACCGGGGGGAATCCCAAGGCGTTCCCAGGCCAGTCTCAGAAACAAAGGTCCTCCAGTGTTTCCTGTGTCTTCCTCTGGGTCTCCTCCTGGTGGGACGTGCCCAGAACACCTCACCAGGGAGGCGTCCAGGAGGCATCCTAATCAGAGGCCCGAACCACCTCCTCGATGTGGTGGAGCAGCGGCTCTACTCTAAGCCCCTCCTGGATGACCGACCTTCTCACCTTATAAAGGAGAGCCCGACCCAAAGTCCCCAGATTACGCATCCTCACTGGAAGACGTGCCATTGGGATTGAGGAGGTCTTCAAAATATTCTGCCCTCTGACCCACGACACTCCGAGTCGAGGTCATCAGCACACCATCCCCACCATAAACAGGTTTGGTGGAGCACTGCTTTCCTCTCTGGAGACGCCGGATGGCGGACCTGAACTGCCTCGAAGCCGTACTGCTGTATCCCCAAGAGCAGAAAACAGAAAGACTGTAGGCCTTCACAGAACAGCTGGGCTTATACTGAGATGAACTTACTCACAGGTGCTCTCAGTTTGAATAGGTTGCAACAGGAAGTGCTTACACTGGATTTAATTCAAAGGTATTGCTTTAAAAAGGGCTAAATACGTATGTGTGCCACATTTTTAGAGTTTAATTTTAATTCTAGCACATAAAATCCTAATAAATACATTGATATTTGTGTTTGTAATTTGACAAAATGTAAAAAGGTTCAAAGGTTATCAAGGCACTGTATTAGCTGAAAGCATGTGTACATTTATCTGCTCCTAAATAAGGGAAGGATCTAAAGTGGGAGGGAAGATGGAGAGAGCTCCCCTAAATATCCAGGTCCAGGCCAAGAGGAATGTGTCAACTAGGTGTCAACTATTTGCTGCTTTGTCATGAGACCACAGAGCGCTAAAACATGTAAAAGATGCCTTTTTCACACCTTCGATTCCTCCCGCCCTCCTTCCTCCTCATCACGACCCTCCTCGCCCCTCCCCACACACAGTAGCAGCAGTAGCCAGGCCAGTGGTAGTGCAGCTGTGACCAGAACAATAGCATTCCTCAGGTGTTAAACGCCTGGCACTTAGATTCCTAACAGTCAAATTCCTGACGGGGGGAAGTTGGGGGGTTGCTATAGGACGCTGAGAGCTGTAAGGAGCCTTGTGAGGAGACATACAGCTGTAAAGCACTGTGTGATTTGGCTTTTTCTTTTATGAGTAGGGTGGGTGGGATCGTGGAGCTCTGCTGTCCCTCGTCATGTTCTTTATGTCTCAGATGTGGCATTTTCAACACATTTGCAGCAGTTTAGGGTTAAGAGGCATCCTGCTGCTCCTTCGGGGTGTCGTGTGTTGATCAAGGCACCTGTTAGGTCAACATGTGAGTCTTGTAATATGGTTTTTAGCACATATGCTGCTGCAAACTACACAGATGTGCTAGAAGTGACACATTAGTTTTAGGAATGTTAAATTAGGTGTTAACAGGGGAAACAAACAAGGGTTGTGTTTATAAGTTCATCTTAAGTCTGACAGAATAGATACAAAAGCAGACCCTCATTTGTTCTGTGTCGATAGCGTTTATTCTGCTACATTCTCGTTAACATCCTTAAAAATCTGAAAAAGAGAAATCTGAAGTACTGCAGGCCTCGCTACACGTGTGTCTTCTCTGGTGGTTTAAGTTCGCAGAGCCATGGGCTGCCAAACTATCAGCCTATCTGAAATAACCCCCCAAAATAACGATTCTCTCATTAACCACGCCTGTTTCACAATTTAAATATAAATGAATCTAATTTAGAAAACCTCGGGTGCGATGAAGGAGACTCATTTAGAGCCAATCTAAAATTAATGAGGGCATCTGGAGAGAGGGGCAGAGTGGCGAGGGGCCCTGTGTGGCTTAACAGATACCAGAGTTAACAAGCTACTGTATTTTAAACACTGGAAAATCCCCATTAATTTTGAATTAATACAGTATTTTGAAGGGTGAAAAGGAGCTTTAATGTTAGTTCTAACATGGTGCAGAGACATTTTCGATGTGACTTTTGCCCTCTGGGAGTTAAACTGTCTTTAAGTTGTTATGTAGCATTGCTTTCTATATCCCTGTCTTTATCTGGTTGCGCAAAACTATTCGTTTTATGATTTTAAGTGAAAATGTTTTCTCTGCTGATCAAAGTTACAGGAAGGAATCTGAGCGTTGGATGTTTTGGTACCGATTTTGTATTTTCTTCTAACAGCACGTTTTCAGCGACACCCCTTCTGTAACGTCCTTTCCTTCAGCTGCCTCTTGCAGACGCCAGCCAGCTCCCACAGTGACTGTTTGGTTTTGCGGGTTTAATTCCCGATGGGTTTGGGTCTAGAGTGATTAGGCTGAGCCCTAAAGGCCAGCAGGCTTGTCAGGTGTCTCCACACATTAACGTCATCCTGTTCACAGCCTGAGTCGACAGCACAGAGAGGAAGAGGGGGAATGAATGGCGCTGATCGACTCTGATGGGAGGCACATGAGGGATGATGAGAAACTCCTCATATGATTGTATTGTTAAGCTATTGGATCTGATTTGCAGACAAGATTTAACTTTAATTTTAGAGAGCCAGGATAGTTTGAGTAGGTTGTATTAGATTAGTTTTAAAGTTCAAAAGACTCAATAAAGTATTTTAGACAGTTTTTATTTTGCATGGATTGAACATTTTGTCTTCTACTTATGATATGCAAGGCATAGCAAGGTCCCTCCACATTTATTGCCACCTTTTTTACGCATAGAGACAAAAAGCTTAAAATAAATTAATCTTTTTTGCTGAAACATAGTCTCAAATTGAGAATAAGACAAACTTGTGCCGTCGTCCAGGCTTTTTTGTCAAAGTTTAACTATTGTAAACTTTTTCATTGTTGCTTTGACTGTAAATATGTACAAGTTTAGGTGGGTCGTTAATTTTTTGGAGCCTTTAGCTGACATATGAAAAACATTGCATGTTCTTTTGTCTTTTCCATGTTGAAGAGTGGATAATAGAATGGTGCCTTGAGGTCACATTATATTTAAACCCAAAGAAAACAGAAAGTCATGAACTGCGAATTAAAAATCCAAGGCTATGATCAACTTGAAAAGTTCAGCATAAAATAAAAAAAACCTCTATTTTTTAAAGTTTTTATAGACATATTTAAGGGTGATTTTATTTTAAAAAAAAAACAAACAAACAAAAAAAAAAAACAAATTGAAGACTCATTTCCTAATGTTTCCTCACTGAATAAATTATAAGGATTTTCATTCATCCTTAACAGTTTTGGTAAGTCTGGAGTTCATTCTACATTCGTCACTTTTAACTGAACCACCAGTTAAGGAAACACTTCAGATAAAATGCAAAACATCAAAAATATTGAAAATCTTTGTGGCTTGATGATATTGAAATATGTAAAAGTTTACAGCTGATGTTCTTTCTTTCTTTCATTTTTAAAATTTTTTTTTTACTTTTTTCTGATGACTCTTTTGATTGTTAAAAGCAAGACACTGGCGGATGCTGCCTCAACATTTTCGTTAGCCTTTAACCCTTAAACCAGCTGAGTGTCAACACCGCCGACTTTTCCCTGCTGGATTCAAACAAACCTGCATTGTGTCGGTGCACAAACAACTTCCTGCATGCAGACATCCAACTTGTTAGTGGTGGCGTGGGGGGGGGCGGGACACACACTCACCCCCACCCCCCGCAACCCCCTTCCCCAAAAAGAAAAAACTCTTCCTGCTTGTGACCTCCAACCTCCTCCTACCCCACCCACACCCTGCACTTACACAGCATGGTGCAGCTATAGGCGGGGAGGAGGTGGTGTTGGGGACAGGGCATTCGGGTGTTGTGTGTGTGCCTAGACAGAGGTGATGTTAGCTTTTAAATGGGGGTGGGGGGCGCTTGCATCTTGTTTTGAAGACATGGAGAAATAAAATGTAGGAGGCGCAGGGGGAGGAGGGGAGATGAGGAGGCCTGCTGAGATGGCAGCCTATATACAGTCCTCCTCCTTCCTGCTATACCTCTGCCTCCATCCCTCTCCTCTTGTCCTCCCCCTCCCCCTCCTCCCTCTCCTCTGTCTCCAGCCGTGGGGGTAAAGTACATTACATGCTTGCTAATCAAACCTACATTACAAGTTTGGAGGGAATAAAGCAAGAATCTGGAGTGTTCTTCTTTCTTCTCTCCACCTTCCTTACTCCCCAAGCTCCACTCACTTTTGACTACTGTGAAATCTCAGCGTAATACCCACAAATACACAGCTGCATTCTTGCAAATCAGCAGTTATGTTATGGGTTCTTGAAAATATTGTGTATTGTGATATCACATGCAACTAAAAAGTGAACGTGAAATGTATATGATTTGCTCTTTGGTTATAAGTATGTGTGTGATTGTCTTTTGCACACCAGCGAGGACTTATCACCTGGTCAACCAGAAGAAAACCTGCAAGACGTGTGAGGTTTTATTAAAAGTTAAGCTATAACATCATCCTGAATCAAAAAAGCAAAAGTAATCACAACCTGAGAACCCAAATGAAACAAAAATAAATGAATTTGTTGAATACTGAGTAAACTACAGTGAGGGATTTATAATACTTTAAAAAAGTGTTTATAGAATTCAGTTTTAGTGTTTTTGTCACAAATGTTTAACATCATCAAGCGAATAATAATATCAAGCTAAGACGAAAAGAGTTTACTAAATGCATTTTTTAAATGATGATGACCCATCTGGTTGTATGAATAAAGTAACCTTAGTTCAGTGTCTGAGTTCAGGGCTGTGGAATTGATAAACCACTTAAACAGAACCTGTACGACAACATGAAGAAGATAAAAACACCTCAAAAGCAACACATCACACCCAATTCTAAGATTTAAGAAAAGTTGAGAAACAAAGTGACTGACATTTATCCATGTGAAAAGGGTTACAGAGTCAATTTTGAGGCTTTAGAACTCCAGCAAAATGCAATAGCTATGTTTCCATCCAATTGTCATGTATATTTTGAGCAAATGTTTGAAATGTCTTAAAAAAGAATTCTAATTAGGGGTGTTTCTATCTACTGGTTTGAAGCGAATCAACCAGGCGACGTGAATCAATCAGCGTTCCATCACTCCCATCTCAGCCTACAGTGCCTCTCGCCAGCCACTCCAGGCCGGCACTGGGCTATAGACTATGGATGAATGGATGGATAGGTGGATGGCTCTATCATTCAAGCTTGTTTTGATTACAGTATCTGTTTTCATCCCAAAAATGTGGTAATACCTCCTAAAATAACTACTTGCTGTGCCACAGTTACTACTGTTAACTTGTACTATTGTCTTTGGGAGAGTTATAAATGCCGCATTAGACTCAAGTAAACAGGGTTCATGCTTTTACCTCATATCAACATGCAGCATACTGTTCCTCCAAACTAACATGCATTTCCATAAAACTGCCTCAATCAAACAAAAATGAAAAATACAATATGCTTCAATTGCATCAACCTTTTCAGTGAAGGTACACCACAATTTTGTCTATTTAGACATGTGGATTTCTTGTTCTCTTGTTACACTGTCTTTTGTTTTGTTTGTATTCTTTGGTGGAGTCATTTCAGCAGAAGTAATTGATCTTCACCTCTGGTGATTTTCTAACTGAAATGATCTGTGGTGACAAATATTTGAAGTTCTTTAACTCTTCAGGTTGTCATTATTGTTCTGAAAGATCATCTGAGCATTTTATCCTCAGCTTTTGCTGGCTTTGTTCATGTTGTAGTACATCACCAGAACCACTTTAACTCAAATAAGAACTTTAAATCTCTGCTTTATTGTTTCAACACAAAGAATAAAAATGTGCCCGTTTTTATCCACGTTTGAAAATGCATTGAAACGTTTATATCTCTGTATTTGTCAACTGCATAAGAACAAAGTAGGAGGTTTTAGCCTTTTTTATTTGCCCATTTTCGACACTTCCTTAAGACCATAATAAAGAGCTGCTTTTAAGATATTACAAGTACGTTATGATTCCAAAGTTAAAGCCCCACTTGAAGAGCCATCTGTCTACAATAATCAGGAACATGTAAGCACTTAACAGAGCAAATACGCTGAGGCTTTGCCAATATTGGAGACTTTCTTATAGATTAAAGATGTGTAGTTGATCTTTGAAGAGGGAGTAAGCTGAGAAATCTGGTTGCGTACACATTTTCTCTCTTTCTTCCTTTTCATATTAAGAACTAAACTGACCCAAACAGTCAGGTGGCCTTTTTTCAGTCAAAATGGCCTCATATCAGTAATTGTGTTATGGCTTAGAGCGGAAGATGAAACAAGGCAGGTATTCCAGAAATGGTGCTGGAGAGGAAAATTACCTCGATTATGACATATTTGACCACAAATGAGAAGGTCAGCACTGCTGAATCAGAAAAAAGGGAAGAAGGTAGCATTTAACAGCAGATGGGGTCTTCAGGTACAAATAAGAGAAAGTAAGAGAAGCAGATGAAATGAAGTGTCACCCTGAAAAGTCCTGTTCAGAGCGCTCAAGTTGGTAAAATATTTCAAAGATCTGAGAATGATTTCTGTACATTACCGCAGAAGTCCTCAATTGTCTTGACTCTTCTCTGACTTACTGTTAGCACTAAAACTGATCTGTAGTTCACCAAACTGAAGCTAGTCAGAATGATCTACAGCAAGTAACATGTTCAAGAAATATAGCTTGTATAAAATTGTGGCATAATGTTTTTGAAATTTTGATAAACTTGTCCTACTTTCGCTGAACCCTTTCTTTGAGTTAACAATATTGAAGTAATGAATACCTGTATGAGTGTGGACTATAGTTTAGGAATCCTTGAGTCATTATTGATTACCAGAGTTTATTTTTTGTTCCAATACACAGAGGAATACACAGTTCTTGTATTTACTAATTACTCCTACAAAACATTTAATTAATATTTTAAGGTCATAGCTGCTTTGCACACTCCTTCATAAAGCTTCTATATTGTGTTTGTAATAACTATTTTTTAAATGCTAAAAGCTGTTTCTTATTTCATCCAGTCAAAATGAAATGGTTTTAGTTTTGATTAACTTGAGACAATTTAGCCTTCATCAAAGCTGCACCCATTGGTAATTCAAATTTTATTTTGCCTCTTTGTCTGTGCATTTGAAAAGATTCTAAATTGTTAATTTTGTTTTAAACACAGATTAACTTCCGGAACTTCTCACAAGGTTATTGGTCCTCTTTATATACAATAAGCTGTCATTGCGGCCTACAGCCATGCCCCCTCCATTCCCCTCTGGAGAAAATGGAGGCATCAAATTGCACAACTTCAGCTCTGATCTGTTCAGTTCATTCCCATTCAATAAAGCAGTTTTGTTGTGTGAATATTGGTCTTCACCAATATATCTGGTGTGTTTTCTTCTCTGTTTTCTCTGTTTTCCCGAGCTTAAGGTAGTTTAGTGTTTGAAATTTTACTTCTGGGGCAAGATTTAGTTTACTTGGTGCAAAATAAGACACATTATGCTTTCGAGCATTAATAAATTCTCTGCCAAAACCCTATGAAAAAAGGGAGGTATTTTGATGGCAAAATGCACCAGATGATTTGATAAACCATGAATCACTGGGATAAATAAACCTAAAATTATCTGATCAATGATGTTGTGGAAGTTTATTTCTAGTGAAAGACTGTTGATGGTTGAAACTACGCCCGCTACAACTAGTTGTCATCAATATTAGTTGAAATATTTCTTTATATATGTAAACTAAACTTTATGAATTTCTTAAACATTCTAACAAATATAATAGTTTTTCTCCACTTTGCTCCATACATTAAGAGAAGTTTGTGGTTGCAGTCAGCAGAGGTCTTGTGTGTGTTGGCTGCAATCATTAGTCAGCTGTCACCATCATGCAGTTTTAAACATACATGGCAGAGTCAGCCTCTGCTCATAAAATACTTTTTAAAAGCTGAAGGGATCTAAAGAATTGGAGAATTCAAATTTGGGGACGATAAACAGGAGGGTTAACTACTCCTTTCCATAAGCCATAAGTGAAGTTGTAAAGAAAGGTTTTAAAGAACTATTCTGCCACCAACAGATTCTTTGAGTTTAAATGGGTTGAATAACAATATTCAAGTTGCAAAACCAATGGAAATCCATTAGAAAATCTAGTAATGCTGTTTTAGAGCAGCAAAGATAAAAGTGGAATCTATGTCTAAACAGTAGCCTTTCATATGTGCATTTTTAATAATATCAGAGGACTGTCACAGAATAAATATGATTAGAAGGGCTGGATGCCTTGCCCTGTCCCACATTAAATTTGAGATGCTTCTATGGCTGTGCGTGAGTGTGTTTGTATTTCGACAGGTATATTTCTTGTCTTGGGCACTTTAATCTATTTATGCTATCACATTATCTATCCCGACAATGGGGACAGAAAGCAAGTCCTCATGAAATAAACCACTTTAAAGTTAGAACATATTAACTAGGAGAAATGGTAGTGAGGGTCAGGGTGAGTATAGCTCTCAAAGAACTGAGCATGAATCCATGTAATGTCCTGTGAAGTCATGATGAGCAATGAATACATCACCCTATTACTCAAGCTGAAAGAGCTTCATTGGCTCAAACTGATTCAGCATCATGACAGAGACACGCACAGCCAAAGACAGGTGATACATCACGGCTGAGAAGGAAAAAGGAGAACTGGGGGGAAGCAGACTGAAAAGAAGGGATTGACAAATGCGAGAAAGGTAAAGGAGAGGAAGAGTGGGAAGGGAACATGAGGGTAAAGGGGCACTCAGCATGTGACTTGCGGGTGAAAGAATGAATGAATGGACAGTTCACTTAGCCCAGCTGACTTCTTTTAGAGACTGACACTGATTAAAGAGACAATTCTGTTTTTGTTAAATGTCTATAAAAAGGATCAATAAAACAAACATTTACTGTCAAAATAAATATTTGGACTTCAAAAATCATCATCTATAAATCAAGTTAAAGTTAGACAACAAAATATTTTCATCCCAGGTAAAACGTTATCATACCAAGAAATGTGTGCTTCTTCAACCATGGAAACACAAAACACACATGCAGTACAGTACATCTAATATAAATAAAATATAGCAATAGTAATGTAAAACTTAAAAAAAAACAAATATCTGTCGAGTGTTGTTGTTCAACTGGACCCAATGCAGGCAGAAGTGAAATTAATTTAAATTAAAAAAAAAATAAATAAAAATTTTGGGTCCAGACAAAGTCCAGAACGAATGCAGTAGGGAACCCAAAATACGACATGAAAATATGAGTATAAACGGAGATCAGAAAAAGTGATGGAAACAAATGAAAATCCTGCTAGGAGTGAAAAAAGTAGCATATACACTGGGAGTGATTAGTGGAAAAATATACAGGAAAATCTAACTGACTGGAAATAAACCCAGAAAAATAAATACAAGGAAACATTAGGAGGTAAATAACAAAAGCATAGGAACAATTCAAAACTAAACTCTAATTCCCATAAATCATGGGAATATCTGCCATACCTCCCATCAGATTTACACTAAAGCCTAATTTGATTAATCTTAACAAGTTAGTGTTTTAAAGGCACACTTTGATGAAATGAAAAGCATTTTTCTTGTTTCTAAATTGAAAAAATACAAACGAATGTTATGTATCTATTTTTTTCTGACAATATGATATTTTAATGTTACCACTTTTATTTATGGTTCAGATTAGAACATTTTTTTAAAAGTGAAAAAGTCTCTAATTAAACCCCTAATAATGCACAGAATAAAATAAAATAAAAAATAAATAGCTGATGTGAAGTTTCCAGTTTTGGATCAGTATGTGGTCACAAATTCAATGTATTTAGCTTATTTTAAGACAGATGTTAGTTTTAAATTGTGAAAATCTATTTAGAAGACTTCTTAAAAAACAGTTCCCTTTAGAAAATTCTGGTGTAATTATCACTGGTTATAAAATAAAAATAAAAATGTGGAAACATTTCTCTGCATGACAATAAAACTTTGGGTGAAACAGGTGCAGTTCTGCTCACAAAGTGTCTAAGTCTCAGAGCAGCGAGAACGAAGGGGGGTAAGTGATGGACAGCAAGTGGGAGGGAAATGGAGTTCCAGGGGTGGGTGGTGGAGGGATGAAGGGAGGTGTATAGTGCAGCAGAAACTTCCCATGCTGGCCTCCCAGTGTGGCTACGTAATGAGGGCAAGGGACACAGACACACACACTCACGCACACTCGCAGACACACACTTGGGGCCAAGCATGGCCCCACGGCTGATTAGCGGCGCACAAAGGCCCCAAACAGAAGTAGCAGAGGGCACACAATGGGAGTAGGGCCTCAAGGCGTGGTTTACTTCTGCCCTGAGGAAGGGGGCGAGAGAGTTACAGCGGCAGAAAGGGGTTTGGAAAGAGAGAGAGAGTGAGAAAGAGGGTCCCACTGAGCTGAACTGGCAAAGGAAGGCAGTTTGGGGGAGTAGGAGGGGGGTCAGTGGGGCTCCACAAATGACAGAAGTAGAGAAGAGTTTTGTTTTTGTGCTGATAAAGACGTCTTCACTTTCTTCTGAATTCTCTCTGGACTGACAGTGCTGCCAGGAACATAAATGAATCTGATTTCTTCAACAGATAAATGTGATTGAGTTACTACCTCTGAGACAATTGCACTGTAAACCAAATGGCAAAGGAGCCAATAAAAGCAGACGGACGTTGTCTATAATAATTTAAAAAGATGACACAAACCTATTTTGAACATGGATTTAATAAGCATCGTGGACCGACTAGTTGGTTGTTTTCTCGTATTTGTCACAAAGAACAAAAAAATATTTGCATCCTTGAATCAGGGTTGTTCAAAGTGTAGCTCAGGGGCCATTTCTGACCGTTGGAATGATTTTGCGTGGCCCCAGACCACAATTCAAGAATGTAACAAATAGGCTCAGTATGACAGTTGATGCAGATGGACAATTTTCATAATTTTTTTCATAAAAATTTTCATAATTTTCATTAGGCCTGACAAATTTAAATTGTGTTAAAATGGAAAATATTTGGTTCCATGCAAAGTATTTTTCTTTTTTGGGTTTCATTTTAATTTCACAGCAAAAAGAACCCCAAACACCATCACTTTCACTCGAAAGCTAACTTGGACATACCCATTCATTAGACTTAGCTAAATACAGCAAGGTTTTTTTACAGCAAGAAACCGTGACCCTGTATCCCTTTCTTGATGCCGAGAATTGATAAATATATTCACTTTATAGATTTACAGATTTATTTTTTAAAAAGTCTGACAGCATTGTTTCCTTTAAATATTGTTTTATTGCTCAGTAGGCTAAAAAAAAATTTGAGGAAAATAATTTTTTGCTTTTTTTAACTGTGGAAAAAAATGAATACAGCCTTACGTCTCTGTTGTCAAGTTTCACTCTAGCCGGTTAATGTCTGGTTCTGTTCTAGCCGGTCTGTTCGTTACCATTGTGGGTGTAAATATGTGCAGGAACGTGGGATTGTGGGCAGGCCATGAGCGAGCAGGAGTTGTGGTCGGTGAAAACAATTCAGATTAGCTGATCAGTTTGCTATAAGTACAAATCTATCTGTGTTGTGGCACCTTATTTTTATTTTTTTTTTTTCAAACGTGCAAACTTTGGATCCAGGTAATGCAGTCAAAAAATGTACAACAATATCCACGCATGAACTTTATTGAAAAGAAAAACCGAAACAAAGAATAAAATGCACATCTCGCCAAACCAAAGTGATGCAGTTCCAGTGTTTCACTCCAGCTGGCGCAAAACTGACTCCAACAGAACGTTGACCAGAGCTGCACAGTTTCTCGCTTCTTCATCGCGTGCCCGTTCTTCCGAGAGATGTGCTGCTTGCAGAAGTTGACACATGCGCTCCTGGCACTGCTCATGATTAAAGTCATGATTACGCTCCTCCACACTGAGCAGCTCTCTGAGAGCAGACGCCATGTCCGCCAGTCCACTGCAGTGGATGAGATGTTGTTTTGAGTTTGAAAGGTCCGTCCTTCACTACTTTTGACTTGCTGATTCTGGCCCATGTGACAAAAAGTTTGGACACCCCTGGGTTAAAGCCATGCCTGTGGAGAAGTGTCTTCAGATTAATTTCATGGTAATAATTAGGACAAACTGCAGCTGATAGTGTCTTTTTATCCAACTGCATCAGATAAAATTGTGTCTTTGAAAATACTTGCTAGAACTAACAACACATCAGAATTAGTGATTGTCTTCAAATTTCAACACAGTGCCCTACATCCGCGGCCATTTTTTGTCAACTTCTAAATCCGTGATTTCTTGTGGCTGCTTTATGTGGGTAAAGCTTTCATTCTCAGGTTAGAGAAAATACTTTCTGGTGGATAGCAAGACTGCAGAAACCAAGGTACAGATCGGGTGTATACTAGAGGTAATAGGAGCACCAGCATTGCTCTCCTTCAGTTAAACTTAAGATTTTTCATAAGTGGAGTGCAAGGTGGTACTAGCACATCAGCCCCAGGTTTGCATGTTCTTCCGGTGTTTGCATGGATCATTTCCTGTGTGTTCCGGCTTCCTCCCACAGTTCATAAACATACATATTTGACTAACTGGTCACTCTAACCTGCCCTTAAGGTATGTCTGCATGTTGGTTGTCCCGCAAGTGTCTTGTGATTGATTGGTGATTTTTTCAGAGTGTATCCCTACTCGTTCTCACTGACCACTAGAGATAGACACACCACATGACCCTGCAGAGAATAATGTTTATTATTCAACAGGATAGTCAACCATGCATGCAGTGCTCATACCTAAGGGCAACTGAGATTAACCAATTAACCCAAAAGTCATGTTTGTGGACTGTGAGAGGAATCCAGAGTACCCAGAGAGAACTCATGCATGCACGAAGAGAACATGCCAACTCCACGTAGATGACCCAAGGCTGGACCTGGGACCTTCTTGCCACAAGGCTACAAACTTCACCACCATACAGCCTATGGATTTATGATCTTGTTTTGTATGTTAAATCATTCAGGACAAGCAAAGATATTGGATTCGAAGTAATATCAAATAACATTTATGTGGATTTCCCTAGAGTCTCTGTGTGTCTACATATACTTCTGACTGCAACACCACTGTCACTCCTTTAGGTCGAAGAGGAAGTAATGTCTTCTTTCTTCCTTTGACTTCATTTTTCCTGCTTCCTTTTTTATATGAAAATACTGTAGCTGCACTATTTTCTTTATCGATACCTCAGGTGTGTTTCTCTGTCAATTAAAACATGCATTTATAATTTTAAGATATATGTTCTGTTTTTAACAGAGAGAAAAATATGAAGAAAGGATGTTAAAAAGCAAAGGAATTGAGCTACAAATCCATAAAGACAATTTAGCTGTTCAGGCTTTCTGTCCTGGTTTTGCAATGACTTAATGCTATTTAAATGCAGAACTAACACACACACACACACACACACACACACACACACACACACACACACACACACACACACATTTGTGGTCCTGAGCAATGGAGAGGCTCCTTAAATAATTCAGAGTAATTATTTTTGATAATCATAAAGGAAGCTCACTGGAGGAAAGCTAGTTGTAATAAAATGATAAACGAGACAATTATGAAAAGAAATCTGTGGCCCCTATTTTCCTAAATACACTCCTGAGAGGCTGTTTAAGTCACAGCATTTTGACAAGATGATCAAAATAATTTTTCCTCTTTACGACACACTGAAGCACATGATGGGACATTACAATTTTGTCTGCTTCAGAAAGTAGTCACATCTTTTTGTGATTTAGTATTCTCTTGGAAACTTGGATACCTTGAGATGTTATTCAGACATCTTCTGAACACTGTTATACTTTAGCTTCTTATTAGGAACATTCCCTAATTTGACTCTCTTTTCCTGATTTCGATCACTTGGGGTCAACTGAATTATGTCTATTTGCTAAGTTCCAGAATACTGAGAGAAAAATTTTAGCCAATTTCTTATTTCTTCAAATTCAAAAATTTATTTTTGCTAAGTATTCAAATTTGGACATAAGGGTCTTCCAAATGGACAGTAATCAAGCAGTCAGTCTAATCAGTTACAGAGGAACTGGAGGACAATATAGTTGATGGTTTGGAGTAGCCACCACAAAGCTCTACTATCAGTTCAATAGAAAAGATGGAAAAGAGAGAGAGTGTGTGTGTGTGTGTGTGTGTGTGTGTGTGTGTGTGTGTGTGTGTGTGTGTGTGTGTGTGTGTGTGAGAGAGAGAGAGAGAGAGAGAGAGCAGGTAGCTAACACTCTGACTCAGTTGCAGAAGGTCTGTCTGGAGAAATGAACCTAAATTCCAGCAAGCTGTGGTGTGAGGTTTGTGGAGGGATACCCAACATTTTTGACCCAATTCATATACATTACCAAATATAAAGTACTTGTATTTAAAAATAGTCTAAATGATTAGGAAAAGTCCCTTTGTCTGCCTGGCAGCAGAGCAAAATTCAGTCTGATATGATGAAAACTATCTGCCTTCAGATAACCAGTGGTGGTTTCCTATATGGGCGACACGGGCAGCTGCCCAAGGTGGCTTCTCGTCTGGAAAATTATGTTAGCGTACTGTAATCACTCTATGGCATTAGGCTGCTTCTCAACAACGGTTTTATAGCCTATTAAATAGGAATGCACCAATATGAAAAATTTGGGCTGATCACTGATATTTATTAATGTCATAAAGATTATATATATTTCATTACACTTTTGACACTATGTATAAGCGACCACACCGCCTTCATTACCTGCTTCAGTTAAACACCCCATAAATCTGTGCTGCATCACACTTCCACATTTTTCAAAAGAGGTATTAAAAGGAATCTTCTGTGGAAATTTTAATGTGGTAAGGTTGGTTGAAAAACAATGCAGGGCGGGGGTGTCACTCTGAATGTTGTTCGCCCAGGGCACCAAACAGGCTAGGACTGCCCCTCCACATTACATTGGAATTTCCAGGACTGACTGGGGAGTTAGTTTAATTGGTTGAAAACAATTACCTGGTACATATCATTTAAATATAAACACCAGGTTTTATTATTACTATAAGGTCACTGGGAAAAAAAATTAGACCCTTAGACAAGTGATACCAGGTGCAAGGAGAGCAGAGATCATAATGACTGAAAAACAGATGCAAAACGTAAACCTACTATTAAACATTAGAAAAACAAAGGAGTTTAAAGAAGAATTAGAGAATAAAACTATTTTTAAAAATTTTTAAACACCTTACCACTTATTGCTTTTTGTCACTTGGTTCCTAATGATGAGCTTTCATTTAATTTTAAGGGGTCATATTTGCTTTGAAAGCTAAAATAAAATTTTAAAAAAGCAAAAAACAAAAAAAAAAAAAAAAAAAAAAAAAAAGAAAAAGAAAGAGAAAGTAGATTTATTTTAAAAATGGTTACTAGCA
The DNA here is from genome assembly GCA_014839685.1 of Anableps anableps. NCBI lineage: Eukaryota > Metazoa > Chordata > Actinopteri > Cyprinodontiformes > Anablepidae > Anableps > Anableps anableps. Next base: position 36,332,070 of record CM026070.1, on the reverse strand, counting down.
GAATGTCTTCATTTGTTTTCTAAGCCTGCTTTGTTTCTGGGGTTATTCACGGAGAGTCTGGAGCTCATCTTAGCTGTGATCAGGCAAAAAGAAAGGATCCTTGCTGGATGGATGATCACTAAGGGTGGTCTCCATATAGAAAAAGGCTGCTCCCCTAATTATTTCAAGCTTTGATTTGATGGTGAAAGATTTTAAGCATTCAATCATTACATTTTCACACCAAAACTGTAAAAAGAAAGAAATCATGCTCTGCTTGATGTATTTTAAACTTGCCCTTGCTGTGTCATTTTGAATGACTGATGAGAATTACAAATCTTTTTCTACATACTTTATCCAATGTATTATTGTCTCCCTTTCCATGAGCTCCAGTTAGAGGAATGTCTATGAAATTATTGCGACTTAAACTTTGTCCAATCTGGTTTCCTGTTGATGTAAACTTCAATGAGCCAACCTCCAGCTATAAACCTTTAATTGTCAAGAAAATCACATTAACTGTTTGAGGCCCAGATTTTATTTTTCACGGTTACATAAAAGTCACTTCCTTTGCTGGCTCTTCTGGGTGTGATAGGCATAAAAGTGTGAGATCTGCACCACAAAGAGTTAAAAAAAATCTGATCGCTTGGTTCGTTGTGCAAATTTAGTCAGAGGATGTGTGTGTGTGTGTGTGTGTGTGTGTGTGTGTGTGTGTGTGTGTGTGTGTGTGCTCTGTAGGTCCTTCTGAGCAAAATAACATGAAAAAGGTGATTTTCCACTATAGTGAGGTTTCCACAGTATGTTCCCTCAGGCAGCAGCAGAAACATGATTGAATTTTGTGTGTGTGCGTGTGTGTCTGTGTGTGTCTGTGTAGAAATTGGATTGACTCGACTATGACAGTTCAGAGCACTGCTGTACCTCCACCAGTCTGGCATGTTTTACTTCAGTCTTTGCTTAAGAATTTAACGTATTTCTGTCCAGCAGGCCAAGATACATTTGTAATGTTACAGATGTATTTTTTTTTACCAAAACAGATTAACCTTTTACTTATTTTCCTCAAAGGCAGACTTCTCAGATATTTGAGGTTTTTGATATTTCTCTGCGTTAGTGTAGTTTCGCCAACTGGGAAAGAGAAAGGCAGAGTGACATCTCTTGTCAGGAATATACACCAACACTGTTCTTGTTTCTCCCTGTAGGTGATGCTGATGCTGGAGCATCATCTTGGCTCAACAAATGAAGAAGATGCTGACATTTCACATACCAACACACGCACAATAATAAATGAAAGTCTACCGTTGGGAGGTAAAAGCGTTTCCAGGTAGAGAAAACTAGATCAAAAGGAATCAAGGTGAACTGGAATGACATGGAAAGAACTAAAATAGGAGGATTCAGATGAGCAGCAACCTTCAAAAGATCTGAGAAACAACCCGGAACAATCTGGATGGAAACGATGGAAATGTTGTTTGCAAAAAGTTTTCTTACTTGCGTTCCTTTGATGTAATTGTGTATTTTGTTCACTTATTCACATTAATATTATTATGTTACTGTAAAATAATGCTGTCTCATGAAATGAGCTTTCCTTCATGTGGAGAGTTAATCAAATGTTCTATAAATATTAATGTTTTTCACATTTGTTTGAGCCGTACACTGTTTAAAGATGTGTTAATGGTGCAGATGAGTAACTACATTAAGAAATAAGCAGCTAACTACTGTTACCTGATAAATTTTGTCTATTAAGCACCTTGTGAAACTTCAATAAAATGTAAAAAATTACACAGAAAATGTAAAACTTTTTAAAACAAGTGATTTCTTATTTTGATAATGGAGATGCAACATCACATTCAGCTCATGAGGCTCAGAAAGCTAGATTTTTTTAGAAGATGATTTTTTTCTTTTCATTATTGAAGTAAAAGTTTCACAAATCCCAAACTGTGTTTTAAAGAATCTTTACCCAGTGCAGGATATTCCAGTCCATGCAGTAGCCTATTCCATTATTATGCTTTTCTTATTCAAAAGTGACTCTTAAACATTTTAAACAATCTCTATTCAGTTTATAATCATATAGTTTCTGTTGGACCAGTTTAAATATTTTAGATTTTAAATCTGCTGATGATCAAATACAGAATTGGTGAAAACCTGAGAAATTTTTTTGTCCCAGCAAGGAGCTCTGAAGAAGATGCCAATGTTAGCATTGTTAGCACCTAAGGTTAGCAAGTTATAAACTTTTCACAGAGCTTTCAAAACGCTGCTGTCATGTCTGTCAGTTTTTTGTCCATTGAGTTTTCAAACTGATTCTACAGGAACAGTTTAAAAGTGCTGTGGAGTTTCTTTAATGTTTTTGAAAATGAAATGTCGTTTTTTCAGCCACCCCAAAAACGTCTTTATTCGCTGACTATGTCAGTCCAACAGCTCAAGAGCCATTTCACTTCATACTTCGTTAAAGAAGTCTCAAACATAGTTTCAGCTTATCCTCATTTCATGACACAAACATCCTGTCAATGGGTAGCCCTACGTAAGGGACGTAATTTTGATGACAAATATGAGATCACACGATCTTGTTCTTCCCCTATAACTGAACATAAAAACTGCTTTTCCTACTAAGCCATCCTATTGGTGCGGTAGCTCTTTGTAATCGTATCTGCTGTTGATTAAATCCTCTACCTTTGTTTTTTAGTTTTTACATTACAAATCAGGAAAAATCATAGCACAGCAAGTCAGGATCCAAGTGGACTCTAGTTTATCTTGTAGCCCTAGCACAGTGAGGGATAATGGTAAAGAATAAATAAGTAATAATAAACCTTTTCCTATTGATCTGTATGAATTTTATTTATCTCATTTTCCATAATTTAAAGAAAAAGATGGATTTCTGGCCCCATCAGTTGTAAATGACAATTTATTATTCTTCAGAGTTACATCATTAGTCTGATTTCTTTTAAAAGAAAGTTTGAAAAAACTGAAGAACGACAAACCAGACATTTTATGTGAAGATCATATTTGATTATATTTACTCAAATATAGACTTTTGATTTTTTTTTAAAAAATCTCTCTGCTTCTGGTTTTCTTTTTGTTTTAAGATAAATATTTAGTATTATGATAAATGGTGATCAAAGAACAAAATGAATCTTTATCTAACATTTATTGGTTTCCTGGTAAGATGTGCAGAGAAATGTTACAGCTTGTTATCCTCTCACAAGCGTCCCCACTGTGCTAGTGCTACAGATAAACTTGAGTCCATTTGAATCCTGGCTTGTTGGCTACACTCCCAGTTACTACAGATGTGTTAGAAACAATTTTGCGGTACTAGTACCATTTATGAATCAGTACTTGACGGGGAAAAGGGCCAAGAGAGAAGGGGAAGACATGCAATAAATAACCTGGGGCCTGAGAATTGAACCAGGGGCTGCTGTGTCGATGACTATAGCCTCTATGGTGCACACCAGGAAAGTCTTTTTTTAATTTTTGCTCTGACTGTAGGTAGGAAAGTCAAAGTTAGCAGTTATTTTCCTGCAAACGTTTCCTGACAAACATCGGCCTCAGTTGAATGGTATGTTCTCCTATGTTTGCCATTTTGAGGAGTGGGTGAGAGCAAGGAAACTGCTGTGTTACATATCATTTATAGCACAGAGAAACATGAAATCATGGACTACTAAGCTTGAAATTGGTCGACATAAGCAAGTGAAGAAATAAAATAATACATCTGTTACACAGTTTCTAAGAATATCAGGGATGCCACTAATTATATTACTGGGAATTTTGTAAAATACACTTAAAATGCACATTTCTTAACGTGGGATTTTCCCCCTACTTAAAAGACCATTTATTTTTCTAAATATTGTGGAGATTAAGTTACTGAAATAGGAAATGAATTTATTTTGAATTGGTGTCGCAGATAATGCATTCAATAAAAACAACCAGCCTGTGCAGTTTTTGAAGGATTTTGTCTGTTATCTCTTGAAATCTTTGACTTTTAGGGGTGTAAAGATGCAGTGTTAAACTAAAATGAGCAAAATAGAGCTGTAAATAGAGAATATCAGCCGTTGGCTATCAGCAAGCAGGGAATGTAAATGATCACATTGCTGTGGTCATAACTCACAGTCAAATAGGGTGCATAATGGAAGCTGACACCCAGAGTTTGTGTGTCTGTGAGTCATTTTAGACTGATCATGCTTCCTTTCCACTGTGTCCCTGCTTGCCTTCCTCCTCTTCATCCTCAGTGCCGCAGGTGATGAAACTGACTCGGTTGCATCAGACCAGATCGCCGCTACCCCCGCCCAATTTCTGCCTCCTCCCATCCACACACACACTTGCATTTGTTTGTCCACACTCTCGAACCACATTAGTGTGTTTGACCCTATTGATTAAGTGTTTTCTGTTGATTCAAATCAGGGTGATCAGTCACTGATGTCTCTGTTTACTGGGCGGAGATGAGATGATAGTGATGGATAACAGATTAATCAGTAAACACAGACCACTGATGAGCATGAAGATTTCCACACACAGGCTGTCTCTGTGTGTTTCACACATAAACCTTTGCTCTTCATTAGATTTTATTCTGTTTGCCACAAAGTTTAAAACAATCACAACTGAACAAAGGTCTAAAAATATAGGCAAACCTACAGATTGCCTGTGCAACTTTATTTCTATGTATTCATTTAAAGCTGAGAAAACTAGACATACATTGAGTCTGAAATTTAATAAAAACTGAAACAAATCCAAAAATCTATGCCTTTCTTGATTTGGGGGCTGGGAGCCACCTGTCAAAATCAATTTTTTTTTTTTTTTTACTTTACCTAAAGTATATGTACTAAGGATGTCCAAATCATCTTTTTTGTCCTTTTGGTAATGCCAATTCCAAATGTTGTAGGTCAAAGTGGAACTCTGTAGCTTAAAGGTTCTAAAGCAATACATTACATTTAATTACGATTACATGGTAGTTGTGAATAGGTCCAATTCAACCTGCTCACCAGTGACATTCAGAATGCTCTGGTGTCTATTCATTTTTCTTGACTGCGACAGAAAGTTTGTCACAATCAGAGTTTCTGGTCCAGTACCCAAACACACACAGCTTTTGCGTTATGTTTCTAAAAATAAATCCAACTTGACACACAAAAGATCAGTTGTCAGGGGATGAAGTGGTGTTGGATCCAAAATCAGGGAGGAAATAGGAAGAATCACGGGAAAAGAGTAGTTTAATGAAAAGGGTGGATTTCAGAAAGTCAACTAAACAGAGCACCAAGACAACAGATGCGCAGGAGAGCTGAGAGCACAGAAACATGACAATAACATGAGAATCCGGCAAAGATTCTCATGTTATTGTCTAAATGCAAGCGAGAGCATGTACCCTACACTTGGAGGAGATATCAGTGGAAAAATGACCAGGTGAGTCTAAAGACCCAAATGTGCTGCAGCTGAGGGGAAGCATGAACGGGGGCAACCCAGAGAGGTTGATACAACAGGAAAAAGACACAAGGAAAAAAACTTAATAATGACTAAACACCAGCAAAATACTCTACAAATCAAATATGACACATAATTCAAGAGAAAAGTGACAAAACAGAACCAAAATCCTCAAAACACTTCACTAAACTCATATCTTGCTCCTGTGAGGATTTTTTTCAGTCAACGGGTTTGCTTAAGTGGTAAGCTGATGCTAGCATGTTTTTTTTTCTGTTTTCTATGCAGCACAATAATAAACGGCTGCTTTGCTGCTGCATAAACTTTGCTTTAAGCACAGTTCTAGGCCAATATAATATACAGTCATATTCAGTAAATTAGAATATATCAAGGTGCTTGCGTTTGTCAAATTAAAAGTACCATTCATTAGTATCCATCCATCCATCCATCCATCCATCTACGAATGACAGTAAGAGTACAAGTAATATTTTTTCTGTCTAGATTTTTGTGATGAGGTTGGAAATTATGTGATGTTTTTACATCCTTTTCCACAAATATCAACATCTTGGAAAAAATGTATTTATCCTCTCTTTTGCAAAAGTTTTATGTTTTTCTTTATCTTAAAACCTAAAATTCGAAATAAAATGGTGGTCCTTCAAAAATGACAACACATTTCCTAAAGCAGGTATTTAAAAAAATACAATTTGTCGTTTTGAAAAGGGCATGTAACACTTGAGGCTCTAAAGTTTTATTTAGTTGGACTGAGGGCAAAAATGGTCCAGTGGGTGAGAGCTTGTCTATCACAGGGTAACAGTGACACATAAGACAAATAACCATGCACATATACACACTCATACATAAGGAATATTTAACTATAACTGTTCTGGATTTGTTGAGATCATTTTAACTTAGTGAAGGACAATAAATGAAGGTCTTTTTGCTTCTCTAGTCACTGGGCTGATGAAGTAATGGGATGATCTGGTCAGTGTGAGTGTTGCAGAGAATATCTGCTGCCCCCCAGAGCCCCCTTTGTGTTGCTGGAATTAACTATGACTTGTCACGTGTAACCAACTGTTAACCTCCAACCCCATTCAGGAATCATCGCCTGTGTGTGTGAGAGGGAGAGAGAAAGGAAGAGGTCAAGCTGTCACAAACACAAGCAAAATCATTGTTCCCAATGGAAAAGCACAAATGCACTCGAACCAGAACAAACACACAGACGGATATGCTTGTGAAAACTGGAGAGCTTTACTCTGAATCCCACTTGCTGGAATTTAAACATGATTTTGATGAAACAGCATGTGTTAAATAATATGAAATATAGTGTAACTTTAATTTAAAAGTATTAATATTTGACTGAGCATTATGAACCTTGACTTGGCAAACAAAGTTCTTCTTAAAACTTAGTCATACCTAGATTTAACTATATCTTTTTGAGTGAATTAATTTTCTTCAAGGAGTACAGCTTTTTTGTTTTTGCAACAATAAGTTTCTCACGAATTTCACTGTAAGATCTTTGCTACTATAATGATAGTTAAAAAAATGTGTAAATTTTGCATGATCAATAAAATGTTCAAATGATGAGAATGAAACTTTAGATATTGCATAAAGAAGTATTATGCGCTGATATTCATATGTAAGAGTAAACTTATGTTTTATTTCCCTTCAAAGTGGATATTCCTGCTGCTGTTTTAGCTTCCTGATTTCAACCAAAACAGTCCATTCATGTTTAGGACAAATTTCCCTTTCCAGATCCAGTTCATTATTGTTGTTTAGGTTCAGTCGTTTTTCGTTAATTCTTTTGCGTTTAGCTTCTTACTTATTTCTGAACTTCTGTTTGGTTTTCGAGGTTATTCTCTTATCTTAGTGTTAGTCATGTAATTTCTTTGTGTTTTGGTTCAGCTCTCTCTGTGTTCATTTGTTTCTTTCTCTCACTTCCCATGCTCAGTACTCACCTGGTTCCCATATCATTGATCACACATCTGTACATAGGCTACCTTGTTTTCATTGTTAATTGTTGGTGTCTTCTGTTGTTTCTTGCCCGGTTCTATGTCCTGTGTTACCTGTGCCATGTTTTTAAGTTTTTGACATTTTTTTCACCATTCTGCTCTGCAATTTGGTTCTTCTTCAACCACATAACCAATGATATTCGCTGATACTTCTGGCTATGTGTTGGACCCTCCCATTACAGGATTGTGTTTCTCTGAAAAAGCAAATAAGTACTCCTCTGTCAGAATGACTAACCTGTGGAGTCCCCCAAGGTTCAATACTCGGTCTGGTATTATTTTGATTTCATATATTATTCAGTCTTTTAATTAAATCATTCACCGTTTTTCTGCTGATAAAATTCAGTTGTAAGTGTCTTTTTAATGTCTATGGTGGTAGCCTCACCTCAAATAAATTGGAAATCAGTCAATTTCCTCTCTTTGCACATTGCATTGGCCAACTCTAGTGTTAGTCTTCTTAAGGAACACTGTGAAACTACGATTTGTTATGCTATCTGCTGAACTAAGAAAAATATTTAAATATTTATGCATTTGATTTTTTCATGTTTAGACTAATGTAGTGCTCAGACTAGACTAAAATTCTCATAGACAAGCAATTTATACCAACAAGCCTAATCTTAAACTCCTGTTTTATGTTCATTACAATGATTTCTGCTGGATTTTTGATTCACTTTAAAATATTAGTTCTTAACATTCAAAGCAGTGAATGTTCAGGTACAAGCTTCTTATTGTCTCCACTCACAAAATCAAACATGTAAAAACTGATATCTAAAAGATATCAAGCCTTTAAGCTTGTGGTTGCAGGGTGGAATAGCTGGCTGTGTATCTTTTGTTTATTTTCCTCCCTGAGTACCATTTTATTTCATACTAATAATCCTTATTTTTAACAGTTCATCTCTTCATTCCCTGCAAATAAACTCATCCTTATGGAAGTGTGTCTTTACTCACTTCTCTATGAATAGTTAATGAAGAAGAGTCTTGAATAAGTGAGGGCTGTGTTTGAGGTTGATGGCATTGACTGCTTGATGACACAAATCACAATACAGTCTCAGTCTGAGACACAACAGCAGACAAAACTCTTTTCTTCTAACCACAACAAGAAGGAACTCAGTTATTTCTGTCTTTCTCTGTCTCAAATCCCATTTCTTCTTGTCTACAATGTTTTGCCTTTTTTCAGAGATTTCATTGCCTAATGTCCTTTGATATATTTAACTTAACCTTATTATTTAACAAATTTTTGAACAAATCACCATAACAAAAATAGGAGTTTTTAAATGATCATGTCTTCCTCAGTTTGCAATTATTCACTTAATTTAACATTAACATACAGTCTTGTAAATGTATTCCAACTCCTTGAAACTTTTTCAGATTTTGTCGTATTTCATCACATTTTGATAATTTTTACTAGGATGTTATGTGATCGCATACCCATACTCTTTCTGTATTGATCTGTCATCATCATCTATGGTCATGAGCTCTGGGTCATGAGCTCTTCTGAAATGAGTTTTCTCCACAGAGTGTCTGGGCTCTTCCTTGAGATAGGGTTTGAAGCTTGGTCATTTGGAAGGGCCTTAGAGTAGAGCCACTGCTTTTCCACACCAGTTGAAGTGGCATCTGGTTAGGATATCTCCTTGACACCTCCCTGGTGAGGTGTTCCAGGTACTTCCCACAGGGAAGAGACCCAGAGGAAGACCCATAGGGCACGCTGGAGGGACTATGTTTCTTGGCTGGCCTGGGAACGCTTTGGGATTCCCCCAGAGGAGCTGCCCCAAGTGGCTGGGGAGAAGGAAGTCTGGACCTCTCTGCTTCAGCTGCTGATTCTGTGACCTGATTCCCGATTAATGGATGGATGGATGGATGGATGGATGGATGGATGGATGGATGGATGTAATGGATGTGATAGGTATGACTCTATCAGCTTTGCACTTCAAAGAATTATTTTTTTTTGCCCTTTCTTCTTTGGAAAGTATCTCATACTGCGACAGGATAAGGCGTGTCATTGAACAGCAAGTTTCAAATCTTGCTCATGACTCTCAATTGGATTCAGGTCGGGACTTTGGCTGGCCCACATGCTTTGATCTGTTGTAGCTTTGTTGTCCTACTCCAACATCATGAAAAGCCTCCACCATGCATAACAGTGAGGATGATTTGTTCAAGGTCATGTGAGCTTTTGAGCTGTGTCGGTTTAGTGTGTAGTATCATCTGACGAGAGTACCTTCCCTTACGTGTCTCGTCTGGGTGTGGCAAACCGCAAGCAGGATCTTCATATGTCTTCCCATCAACAATAGCTTTCTTCTTGTCATTCTTCCATTAAGGCCAGATTTGAAAGTGCACAAATAATTTATGCAGCTCATAAAGAGCTGATTTCTTGGCTGCTTCTTTGATGAACATTCCCTTTGTACCACCTGTCAGTTTAGGTTCTTTACCTTTTTCTGGCATGTTTGTGGTTGTTCCGTACCCTTTCTATTTTTAGATGATGGACTGAACAGAACTCTATGAGATCTTTGGAAATTGTTTAATAACCTAACCTAACAGCTTTAAGCATCTTCACAGCTTCATCCTTGACCTGTCTGTTGTGTTCCTTGGTCTTCAGTATGTTGTTTGTTTACCAATGTTCTCTAACAATGTAGAAAGAGTCAGATCTTTGGTAATTATTGGGATAAAATGAGGATAATGGTAAAATGATAAGATAGTAAAAGTCTATCTATATGGTGCCAATGTATCAAATCACAAATGCTTACCTTACCCATTCAGGAGCCAGGACAGCCCAGACAGGGAGAATGGCCAAGTGCTAGAGTGGTTCTACACAAAAAGTGTTTTTAAGCAATTTGTCTTGAATTCCTGTCAGTGAAAAGAAATATATTGTAATGTTAAAACACATTTGTCCATCAAAAGCATATATTAACGGAGGAAAATGCTGTAACGGGCATAAAACCTAATATAAGTGCCCCTATCACGTGACAGAATACAGCAGGGAGGTGTTTATTATGCTGTCACATCTCAGCAGGATGGAGTAAAAGAAATCCCTCTTTCAAAATAACTGTGTGCTTCTTGTGCTTTATTTTGTGAAAATTCAATTCAGTTTATTTTAATAGCGCCAATTCACAACACGTCTCAAGGCACTTTACGAAAAAATAAACTCAATTCAGTCGAATCATTCAGACAAATTCCGAGTCAAGTACATACATTCCAAATTGATCCTAGTTATCATACAATACAGTCAACTTTAATTTATTATTTTAATTGGTCAAAAAGGTTTTTATCTAAGGAAACCTAGCAGATTGCATTGAGTCAATGACTTCCAGCATTCACTCCTCCTTGAGGAGCATGAAGCAACAGTAGACTGTCACTTGCTATGTGTCCTTGCCTTAATTAATGTTAAGTGTAGCAAAAAATCTAACACATGTACTTAATTGGTTATATGTTGTCTTGCCAACAAGTAATGCTATCAGCCTAGCCATTTCCTTCCTACACAGTTCCTTCAGTGCTCCATCTGGGATTTGTCCCACTGAGCTCAATTTCTCAGGATGCATTTCATCCTGGCCAATCAGTGAAGAGAAGGAAGAGTTGTATATGGTAATTTGACAATAGCAGCAAAGTAAGTGAAACCATTCTGCCCAAGTTGGCCACGCTTCCAAGTATTGAGAAATGAAAGTCAGAACTAGAGGAATATAAAAGAATTTTTATCGCTGGCAAAGATGTAGTGGCCCCTCTCATTAACAGGCATTTCGTTCAGCTCGGTACTTCCCTCTTCGCAGCAAGGGATGGTTGTTTACAGCAAATGCAATTTCCGGTAAGCTTCATAGCAGAGCTTCCTTCACATTTGAGCTGGCAGATTACATGCGTCATGGCCAAACGTTTGCAACTGGGTAAAATCCAATTGTTTTAAACTTTAGCAGAGTTCATGCCCCAGGAAGTAATTGTTTCTCAACAGCCAATGGTCCAGACCTTCCATACGAAGCAAGACAAAGATCAAAAGGCTTGTTTTTAACAGGCTACTCTCAGCCAAACGGAGTTACAAAGTTACAAAGTTACAAAGGACTTGATCTCCAAAATCAGCTAGCACAGACTGTTTAGCTGAGGCATTATTTTACAAGGTAAAGGGTTTCCGTGTAGTCTATAAAACACAATGACCTGTCTACTTTTCAAAAATAATCAAATCACATATATAATGAAAGACAAAAAGCTATCTTTGCAGAAATTCTAAGTATTGCAATCTCCTTGTGCAAAAAAGCTGACATGGAGATAATATTACTGACTCATGTGTTACAGGATACTCCTAAAGCTTAAAATGTTAAAAAGCAACCAAACAACCTCTAACATTTGACCGTTAGTATTCTGGATTATTTCTTTGTTGCCTTTAGATGAAATCCTAATCACCTTAAACAGGATCTCCTCCGCCATTGACCACTGAGCAGCTTTAGTGCCCTGTGTGGCTGGATGAGGACATGTGTGCTGCTCAATCATTTGGAGCATGAAGAACAGAAAGAGTTTGCAGATTAAGGGAAACTCAGGGGATTAAGGTCATTTCCTGTGTTTAAGCTGTAAATTAGCCTTTCACTACCACAGGGGAAAACATACTAAGTGCCACAGTCCTGCTCAGCAAAACTTATACAACTGTCTTCCAAGAAACTTCAGACAGAAGATGCCACTGTTTGGTTTATGTCAGAGGATATTTTAATATTTTTCTACTATACTGAACTGCTTTTCAAGATGTTAGATGTACCCAAGAAAGAAGTTAAAATAAATAAACCACAGCATCATATTTAGAGAAAGCTGAACACAATTTATCCGCATAAGCCTCTTTAATCCATTGATAAGCTTGATGGTGGAGGGTTCATGATTTGAGCTTGTTTTGTGGCTACATGATCTATGGAGCAAACCAAGTGAAAAATTATGAACTGAAGAGTCACAACAAAAAACATGTCAAAATATCCTCATAAAATTACTGCAGCAAAATTGATACCTTCAGATGATTTTATAGGTTTGGTGCTTTTTAAACTGGCTAAGGGTCTCAAAACTTTTCCTGTTCTTAACGGCCCACCTTGCTGAAATATTTTTTCCAGCATCAGAACCTCCTGAACCAAACTGTGCCTGTGAGCCAACTTCATCCTTTCCAGCTGCTGTTGAGGTAGAAAAATTGTCATAAGTGCCAGTTTAAGAGGACAGAAATATGTGAAAAATCAGCTGTGACTCAGTGGTTCAGATAAACACAGCTTGCTGGGTCAGACCTGACAGGAGCATTCAGAAGATAAGGCACTGGCCAGCTTATATGTCCCTACTCTCACACACAGGCATGCATACAGAGAAGATGGTTACATATTGTTCAGAACAGTATCCAGACAATATAAATTGATGATGAAGTGCATCAACTGAACACGGACCAGTTATGTCTTACTATGGATTATATGCAATGTATCAGTGATGTATCTGTTTCGAACAGGAAATAACTATGGAACTATACCATTGTCATCTTGTTTGATGTCATTGTAATGTATGAAACTAACACTGACTGTCTGGAATGAATTACCTTTTCCAGCCTGGCACTGGCCCTTGTTTCTGAGCATGTACCACTTGTGTTGATTCTTCTAATAAAAGTCCGGAGACGAACCAGCCGACATGCATCATATTGAAGTATAGGAAGGGGCATACATTATCAAAACTGGGGCTCAATAAGACTGTAAATACAGCCTGTTCATATTAACTGAGCTGGTGCAACCTTTGCACACACATCTGCACTCAGACACTCTCTCACAGAGCAGCTATCAAGCTTTCCTCGAAGGAAAATTTTGCAGAACTTTCCTGCATTAAAACATAGAAAAGTTTCCTCCTGAAAACTGCAGTGTTCATCTTTCATTTACTACTGAACGGAGGACATTTAAAGGGCTCCTCCCTGAGCTCCCCTCTGGTGATGGCGCTCCTCATCTTACTTTTATGAAGCAAAAATCACTGAAAAATAATCAATTGATTTTGGGGAGGAGGACTAGAATGTCAAAAGACTGGTAAATCAAGAGTTTTGCTTTTTGACTGTTATGAAGTAAACTAAGGCATTTATTTTGAATTTGACTTCATTTTTGCCCCATATAATCAACATTTTCAACTTGTTAGAAAAAATGACTCATGCATAATTAATACCACATTGTGCTGCTCAGAATGAGACATTATACATAATGTTTCATTCTGAGAAAATGCAGATATGCATGCATTTTCTCTAGAACCATGTTTCTAGAACCACTGGATCGAAGCCAAACCTTACAAATTCTGTTCTGTAGAGCTGGTAGCAAAATGTGGGTTGTAATTTAAATTTGTGAGATGAGAGATAAAAAATATTGTGTAATTAAACCTGATCAGTCAAAGTAAGATGTTGGAAGTTGAGTTTTAGTACCAGCTACAATTGTTGTTATCATTACAGTTGTAGTCTTTTTTATTCTCCACTTTAATGTCCTCTCTCTACCCCCTCGATTCCCCCAATTCCTTTCTCTATGTAGCTTTTTATAGTGAATTATCTGTTCCCTTTTCTCTTCGTCATTCTCACACTGTTTTCTCTTTTCTCTTCCATAAGCTCTTTGTTGGTTGATCAGTGACCTCTTTCACACACGTGCACACACACACTAGACAGACAAGGCTGCTTGCATGGCATATTTTTAGTAAAGCAGAGTGGCAGCATTGTTTTTAGTTAGTTTTGATAACACTAGTATCATTTATTGTGTGTGTGGATTTGTGAAAGTCTGACACAGTCACACAGAATCCATTACATGAGTTTATGTGTGTGTGTGTGTGTGTGTGTGTGTGTGTGTGTGTGTGTGTGTGTGTGTTTAATTTAACATTGTGAGTCTTCATTTACAACCATTTGTTAAAACTATGACAGGGAGCCCTGTTTCTATATGAAGAGAGCTCCTTTTTGTGATCTAACAGTGACTATCACCACCACTCTGTACATATAGCCAACATAACTGGCTACAGCTGAAATTACTCTGACTGTATTTACAGCAGGGCAGGATAAAAATCCTATAATATCAGGTTTACCTGACTATGATACTGGACTATTTTATTTTAAGTAAATATTAAAGTGAATCATTGCTATAGTGAATGTGGGAAAAAGGCTTCACTTTCAGCTTGTTGTCTTACTAACTGCAGAAAAAAGTAAAATAAAGGTTCAGTTTTGGTCTTATCTGACCACAGCACCTTCTTCAACATGTTTGCTATGTCTTTTTGATAACTTGTGACAAACTACAAACAGGACATCCCGTAGCTTTCTTACCTAAAAGTCTTTGTGGAATGAAGAGTTGTCCTGCCAATGGATTTTCCCACCTGAGCTGTGGATCGTGCAGCTCCTCTAGAGTTACCAACCTTAGTCCTTCAGAGAACAGCTGGATTCATACTAGAATAAATTACACACAAACAGGCTATGTCTGGCCATATTCGGTGACTAATGAAACCATATGGCTGGGCTGAATTTTATTTTATGTTATCAGAGTAAGGTGGGCTGAACAAACAAAAACAACACACAGATGCATAAAACCATTAAAAGTCATAAGTTCAACAGAGAGTAAATAAAATTTGGTCACAGTCAACATGCCAGATGGAGCTGAAGGCCAGTGCAAGCGAAGGAGCCGGCCTGACGTGCAAAGGAAAAGGCATTCCAAAGTTTATTAGCAGCAATGGAAAAAAAATTCTTTCACATCTCAGTTTACAATGCATCACTAGAACCACTAACAGCATCTGGTCAGCTGATCTGAGGAGACAAGATGGTGCAAATGGGTGCAACAACTCAGACCGATAAAAAGAGGTTTTAAAAAAATAAAACATTTTTTTAAAATGAAATCAGAAAACTGGAAGCCAGTAAAGAGAAGCCAAAGCAGGAGAATTGCACTCATGTTTGATTGTATCAGTTAAAAATCATTGCGAATGTTTCGCGCCAGCTGTATCCATGGAAACCTGACTAATTTCAAAAAGAAAAGCATTAGAATAATCAAGGCATGAGGTTTGTTGAGGTAGAAAAAAAATCTTTCAGACGGGGGTCCAGGTTCCTGAAGAGGGTTATGAATACTGTTGTAAAAGAATAACTTACTCTCTGCAGTTTGCTTTTTGGCAGAATATGCCTGATTTTGACAGAAGCCACAACTGGAGAATGCAGCTTGGTATTCTCAAAGGTCAGCGTTGTTTGCACAATGTAGATTGTACAGGAAAAATACCACCAGCTGAAGGTCTGTGGTAACCTTGGTGCAGGTGATGAAAAAGAGATGACCATGATGTGATACTGTTTTACAGATCAGGGATCTAACAGAAAGTCCAGATCATCCTCTCTTATGGTGAGCTGTACTGGATATTTTTCTAAAAAAAATTCTTCTATTTAAATAAATTATCTGAATTGTATTTAAAATTATGCTCGGGTGTTGGAGATTCAGCTCGCACAGTGCATACAAACCACAGGGCCTTTTTCATTTTTTAAGTGAATTAAAAATGACGTAGCATGTTTAGCATGTTTTTTATTCTCATATTTAAAATGATCTTTTAGTACAGTACATTTGAATAGACTAAATATAATTATTTTATAATCAGATAAATTATGAACATCAATCAATGATTTTTACTTCTGAATGAATTAGTTAAAATAATGCATCTTAACTGCAGCCTAATGAATTGATTCAGGAAATTCATTCTGACATAATTCCTGTGGTCAGATTATTAGAGGAAATGATTCATAATTTCATAACTTGGGATTCTCTGTTAATAATTTAAAAAATTAAAATACAAAAACATTTTCTTCTTATCTGCACCTGCTGTTTGTGGCTTAGGAGAAGTAAACTCCAACCTAACAGATGCTAATTGCTCCCATCTGCTAAACTTGTTTTGCTGGTTTTCACCTGCACCCTAACCTGCTTCAGTAATCTAGTGCAGAATTGGAGCAAATAGCAGGAGCAAAATAGCTGCACTGCTTTTTGGGTTCCTCCCATATCTTCATACCATTATTCTTCCTTGTCATCTTGTGTATTTTGTGTATTAAGTACTTTGAGTACAATTTTATTACGTTACGTGAGTTATTGTCAGCCACAGTATGGAGATTTTGTTTTCTTAAATAACAAATACATGGATGTAAATCTGTTCCAAATGATTATTTTCTCAATTTAAACTCAGCACCCTGCTGTTTATTTTGGGGGTCGTGTTTTACTTTATAGGATTTCAGTACTCTGCTATCAGACACAGCGGGGAGGTGCAGAGTTGACATTTGCTTCCTTTATTTCTCTCTAGATAAGGGCCTTAAATGCCTAAAATGGGGTGTGTGCATATAGTGAAATAAAGCGGCTCTAACAGTAATTCAAGTGACCTCGCTGTGCCACCCTGAAACTCACAAACAGATTTCATGTCCATGTCCTCACCACTGTCATCTTTCTGTCCTTCTGGTAAAGATCTGAGCAGGGCTGCAGCTTTAATTAAGACAAAACTGGGTCCCAAATCCTTCAAATGGTGCTGGTTGGAAGCCCCATGGAGCAAAGAGAAAATGGAATGATGGGAAGATATAAGGAGAGCAGAAGTGATCATAAATCCCCAAATCCTTGGTTTAAAAGGACATGAACCAGTAAAAGTTAGTCGTTCAAATGGTTGACAGTAGAGATATTACTATATCAAACTCTCCAGGGGTTCAGCTTCTACAGTATGCTACTTCTCTGGGAAAACCTGTTTTTATTCTTTGGTTTTCAATGCAGTTTTGGAAAAGCACTTCCTGCCATTTCAGTGTCATTGTAGCTTTAGTTTACCCTGTCCCCCAAACTTTCTGATCACTAGTTTAACACATAAATAGTAACAATACAGATGCACCAAAAAAGTAATTATCAATTCACAGATATTTACATTAAACACAGCAAGACAATGCCACTCCAACCAATAACTGATTCCTGTTCCACAGTTTTGGGGTTTTTTGCTTTCTGTGTTCTGTAAATATTTGTTAATTGTATTTATTTTAATTTAAATTCACAATATTTTTCAGACTTTTACTCTTTAAGTCCAGTCGCAGGCTTAAGTAAATATGACAGCCCTAACCCTGACCATACTTAGTTCATGCCATTACTACAAAACAGCTACAGCTCAATAAAATAATGAACACACATATTGCCACATTAGAAGATGAATGTTTTATCTTCAAATATGACTAAAAACCTTGAATACACATACTCATTTAGTTATTTCTAACGCATTGAATTCAACTTACAGTAGCGTGAGAAAAATTACAGTGATCTTATGTAAGAAAAAAAACACCAATGAGGTCACATTAAACTCTGTTGTGTAGCATTCTACACACACAAACAAGCACAAAGTAATATGGTAGAGTATCTGAAGTAGAGCAGGCAGACACACCTGAGAACCTGCATTCTCTGTTTGAGAAGGGAGACCTGTTGTTACCTGCCTTTAGGCGGGGTTCGCACACACATACACTCAAATACACACAGTCGGTGGCTAAAGAAACCAACAGTCCCAGGTGTGTGTGCGTGCGTGTGTGTGTGTGTGTGTGTGGCAGGCGGACCCTCCATCAGCATCCTGTCACACACAAGATGTTTATCCAATTTGTCAAGATAATCTTTCCTCAAACCGGCTGCCAAGGAGGGTGTCTCGGCTCTTTCTTACTCACTGACACACACCTGGGGGAAGGTTCACCGATACCCACTGCTCAGCCTGAAATGGAGGCCCTCTCCTCCATCTTGCTGGCAGGTAGATTGCTTGTGTTTCTGTTTGCCATCGCAACCCCAGTTACCTCAGGTCAATTTGGCTAAGTTTTGAAGTTTACTGAGATATCTGATGAAATCTGGTAATCTGGATATCCATCTGTAGCTTTGTGTTCAGTACCTCATGGATTGTATTATTATAATGTCCTGATAATAAAAGTACATTTTTTTATACTAAGCTGGAGTCAAGACCTGGCTCTTCTGATGTGCCCCTTTTTCATGTATTTGGCTAAAACTTCAAGCAACACTGTAACACCGGTGGGGTGGGTAGTGATTTTCATATGCGTTATATTTACATGTTATTTATTTAAGTGTCAAAGCAGAGTTTTCATGAACTCATGTTGTTTAGCCCTTTAAAACCAGGTATTTGCAGACATTTTATAAAAATTAATGACATTTTTTACTCACTAGCTGACATAAAATGAAACAAATCTTTTCCTGTTTCCTGTTAGAATTACCAAAGTTATTTCTGTCTGTTAAATGCCAGAATCAGAATTTTTTTAGACAATCTTTAAATTCAGAGGTTTATTCACATTTCATTAATATTTGGTAGAACTGTGTTAAACTGTATGATCTGGGTGAAATGTGTTGATTGTTCTGCAAGCTTCTTACAACAGCTGGTGTAACAGAGTTAGGTTTGTGGGTCACTTTGGCCGCACACTCCACCCCAGCTCTGCCCACAATTTTTTTTAAGGGATTGAGGTTTTGTGGTAACCATTCAACACCATTAACATTGTGAAAAAAACAACAACATTGTGGCCCTTTAGTCACTTTGTTCATTTGGAAGACTAAGTTGTGCCCAACGGTCTTAAGATGTTGCTTTAGTAGTTTCAAAACCTGTTTTTTTCCTCTTGTGACTGTAGCATCTGATCTGCACTCTACCAGGACCTGCAATGAATTTGTATGGTATGGTAGTATGGTATGATTACAATAATCTTTGCCAGTCTTATGGTTTTTTTCTTGCCAGTCTTCTTTCTTAATTTGAATCAAAGTAACATTTAATGGATTTGACCTTTAGGCTTGGCCACAAACAGAAAAGTAATGACAGATCTCTTGCCAGAAGCAAATCTCATTCATGCATTAAAAATCTGTACAAGGTTTAATATAAGAACAATGTGTGAAATTTCCATTTTAGGATTAGACTTAATGTTGTCAGTTACACCTAGAAAATGGCACAGTGATTTGCATAAGTAAGTAGTCTAAACCTGGCCAAAACAGTGCGTAGCACCACACACATTCACATACAGGGGTTATCTGTCTCTCCTGCTCACATGCAAGCAGAAACCACAGACACATGCACGCGTGTGCCCTAAGAATGAGAAAAAAAATCCTGGAATGTTGCAAAGCTGATGATTTTCTAATGAATAGTTTCATTGGCTATGGTGTGGATTAGTGTAAAGGGATTGGAGGGGAATATTTACATGGTTTTAATGATTTCTCAACTTTATATTTAGCGGCTTGACTTATCAGCTTCAATCTTCTCCCAGCTTGGAAAACAAACCACTGAGTCAAGCGACGGCACAATTACACGGCTGTGCCACACACGCGTTGGTCTGTCACCTCTGACAACATCTGCATGGTTAATGTTTAACATATTAAAATGTCTCTGAGAGGGAGGGATGAAAGACTTAAACACTTTAAAGTCTTGGGCCCATCCCTCATCAAACATTTTCACACTTGCACTTATAAGTTTAGCTCTCTTAAAAGAGAAGAACAGAAGACTTCATGGGGATATATGAAATCCCACTAACACTTCACCAAATATTACTCCTTAGCTGGAAAGCTCCACTGGCACCACATGTAGATTCGCTCATGATAGTTGATGAGCTATGCTTTAAATACTGTTGGGGTAACATTTAGGTGAAATGGTGACAGCTTGGCTTGTTGTCCACAAACTGTCTGCAGCTGCAAATTTTCAGCATTATTACAGGAGCTAAGAAGGACAGAGTTTTTTTATGCTTATGGGATTTATTTCAGTAAGTCTGAAAGATAGATTTCTGCAAGCTCCCCTTCCCACCTCCTCTAAACAGAGATCACGTAACTGCAGTTCTTGGACCTGTTGAGTGTTGCTCTGCCCACTCAAAAGGAAAAGTGGCTACATTTCATTACTGGTATAGCTTAACAAATTTAAAGTATTTTCTTGTTGTTGCTGTTGTAATTTATCACCAATTTGATGTGCATATATGCCAGTGTAGCTTTGCTCTTGCACAAGGATATCCAGAGAAGGTTTCCTAATTTCTTGACTGTGTTTATTAAATCAGAGTTGCTTCTAGCATCAAAGTAGACAGTTTGCATTAATAAAATAGGAACTTGTGTTTGTACAACCTTCAAGCTTTTGCATTAGTTGTAAAGTTGTGTGAGTTTGAACTTCTATGTGTGTAGAGTATGTGTAGGCTAATCTCAGTTTCATGCTAATATGAGTGTTCAGTCAATTGATTCATTCACTATTTTTATCCATTGTCATTAACCTCAAATATCTATTCAACATCTAACCAAACATAACTAGGTATTTTAATTTTTATTTTTTTCTGAAAGCATGAAATTTTCTAAAGCTTGCTTTGTAAAGTGTTTCAACTTTGCCAGATTGTTTCAGAACCTAACCAGGACATTTGGTAGACGAACTACTGTCATATGGAATGTTTCCATCCAATTGTCATGCGACTTTTGACTAAACTTTTAAAATGTTGCAAGAAAGGAAAAAAAAAATAGAAAATGTGTATTAGGTGTGTTTCCATCTACTGGTTTGGAGTGAATCAACAAGGCTTCACAAAGCATAATTTCATCAGATGTTGACGCTATGCATGGCTGTGATAAACAGGAAGTAGAGGTTGCAAGCTAGCATACGTCTCAGAAAAATGGGGAGAGGTTTTCAGGAATGTGTTGCTATCGAGCAAGTTGTAATCGTTCTGTCATGTCAATTAGTATTGGCAATGTTACATGCTGTCCAGAGACATAGAGAAAGAAATGCAAATGACAACAGTGGAAACAGCTGATCAGTTACATCAGATCTTATTTGGCAAATATGTTTCCATCTCTCCTTTAGCATATTAATGCTTTTTCTGAAAAGCCAAAACCCACTTCAAGTGGGCGTAAAAACTTTTTTTTTTTATTTTTTATTTTTTTATTTTTTTTGCAAAATTGAAGAAGTTATTTCAGATTTTGTCATTTCCATCAATCTTTTTTTTTAATGCAATACTTTAAAATGTGACTAAAAAAACGTTGATGGAAACACAGTTATAGTCAGACAAAGCGTCTCACCCAATCAATAATGCTCTGGACTCTTTAAGTTGGGTCCATAGAAGAGCTGTCCCATGTAGGTTGTTTGGGCTGTGTCCCACTGGATCACATGGGTAAAGGTTGGATCTCCACCTTAGCTGTAGAACCTCTTCTTCTTGCCTTGCTCCAGGATATCACCTCAGTCTCCCTTGCCTTTGGAAGGTTTCTTGACTCTTTGCTGCTGTTAAAAGATTTTGAAAATCTCATACTAAACATGGACAAGTTACCGGCATCTAGATGTACTGTAGCTTAAACTAGTTATAATTTCAAATCCGATTAAAAAAAAAAAACATCCATCACACTGTTCCACTGAAAGTCAATGGGATGCCAGATAGTGTTGGAGTGGCAGAAGAAACAACTCAGATTTTATTGCTTTTAAATGTTTCCGGTCACAAAAAACATGGACAGTTATGATGTGAAAACCATCTGTCTTTGCTTGAGATAAAGCTGTTTTAAATTATAGTTGGCAAGCCTTGAACAACATGTCTGTTAAGTAGCTGACTGAATATTTTACCTGAGCAGAAAGCCAGACTAATTAACCAGCTAATTTCAAGTTTTTTTTTTTACATGTTTCTCTATAAAGAGAAGAACAGCAAAAAAAAGAATAAGAAAAATGCTGAATATTCAATGCAACAAGCATATTTAAAACTCAACCTTAATTTAAAAGGGTTTTTTAAAATATTTTGCTTATACCTATGTATCACAAGCAAAATAATAAATGAATGTTGTACATAACATCATTATAATCAAAATATTCAGTGGTATGCTGTTTTTAGCACAGAGCTGGTGGAGCACTTTGTGGCATGGTGTAGAAACATTCACTTTGTTTTAAATGTGATCAAAACAAAGGAGATGACTGTAGCTTTCAAGAGAAGCAGGAATGGGTCAAACACTATTTCCATCATGACAGAAGTGGAGATGGTGGAGGATTATAAATACCTTAGTGTTCACCTGGACAACAGGTGTTATTGCCACAATATTCCAAAACTATTACATATTTACTCAAGGTTATTATGCCATGAGAATCTCATGCTGGCTCATGCCAACATTGCAGTTTGGGCACCCTAACTGCCATTCTATGAGAGACCTTATGAGGGGCTCAGCTGACAATTTACCAGCTGAAATGCATTCCAGGGCCCATGACTTGTTATAAAGATAGTATCTCAGAAAGGCATTGCAGTTACCTTAAATGAGTAGGAGGAGATAGCTGGTGGAAGGGAGGTCTCTGCTGATCTCTGTTGTTGTCATGACTCAGTCTTTGATAAGGAGCATAGGATGGATGGAGGGATGGACTTCTTAAAAGTAACCTTCAAATGTATCATGTAGGATTTAATAATACTGTAACTTAAAATAAGTCGCATCCATCCTCAGGGTAGATAAGTCATTTTGCTGATATGCTGTATTTCAGTCAGAACAGAAAATCCCAAACTGGCAAAATGATTTGAATGGATGAATTGTTTTTGTTTGATCGGTTGGTTGGTCGCTCATATGCTTTTAATTTTGCATGTGCTGATAACCTATTTGAGAATTTTTGTATCACGCTTTAATTTACGTTATCAGACTTCAGTAGAAAAAGAGATGCTTTTGTAGCAGCAGCTTGGAAACCACACACGAACACAGCACTGCTTATGATTTGCTTATCTCTGGTCCAGCTGAGCTCCAATCAGAGGTAGGCACTTGGTGGCTTTAAAACTAGTTGCAGCCTGCTCTTTGCCTGTATGTTCAACGTTGTTACCCTTCCTCTGAGATGCACACAGAGACTCCCCCTCACCCACTGCTCTGAAGGGGACACACGCTCCAAAACAGGCCTGTCATACAAAAACAGAAGGGTCTTATCGCAATCTGTGTTCTGCTGTTTTGATGAATGTTCGGATGTTTTTCCTAAAGCAGTTGGTGAGGTAAGTAGCCCACACACATGCGTATGCAGCAAAGCAGAGGGGACAGGTTTGGCAGGTTTTTTTCCACCAGACTGGGACTAAACATGAAGTGCTTGCTCAGGAGCAGCTTGCACCATTGCCACCCAGTTCACACAGACTTGCTGGAAAGCCTAACGTCTCAGCTCTCACAGGTGGCCTTTGTGTCTCCTTATCGGTAAGTGGATGTTGCTCAACAGGAGAATGTTTAAGGGCACAAAAATATGTGGATGTTGAAAGGGAAATATTGGGAATTGGAAAACCTCTCATTGCAGCTTTAGGTCCACACATCAAAATCCCAAATTAAATAATTTAACATCTTACAACATCATCCCCTTTGACAATCTATACAGAACTAGAATTTTAAGTATATATCAATAGGTCACACATATACAACATCTAAAGAAATACATTTAAAGTTGAATTAAAAGACAATTGTTGGCTCAAAGACACACGCTGTTGCATTTATTAACAACTACATTAGCTTATTTAGTTTTTCTAATATTAATTTTAGGAACTCATTGTCCTTTAGCGCCACCAGACAGTGGGAAAGATAAAAAGGTTATTCCTATATTTCTCTTTGCATACGTACACACAGCTGCTGTCAAGGTTGGCCTTCTTTTCCATCATCACGTGTCTCACTGTAAGGCTTACAGACATTTAGTCAGCCACCATGTTTCAGTGATGAATAGGCTGCAGACAGCTGAGAGCACTTTCTGTCAAGGAAACCATCCGCTCAGAAAGTGGAAAGTTGCCTCAGAATAGAAAAGACAAACCTGTCGCAACCTTAGCAAATCAACATTCTTAAAAAGTTCATTTTCAATCCACAGAAAGGCAAGGCTGAAGGTTGTGAACAAGTCCCAGAAGAAGTGGAAAGTTCTTGGCTGTTAAATTATTGATTTTTGTTGTTGAGGACAGTCTTGTGCAAACAAACAAGAGGCAGACATCAGTGGTTAAAGGACGCAGATTATTTTATATTTAAAAAAAAGCTGCTGTCCTTCATTTGGTATAAGTTTGGCAAAGAAAGTCAGAGCAGGTTTGAGAGCAAAGAGAAGCTTCGCTGAATGCCATTTTCTACAACACATGGAACAAATATCAAATGTCACTTTAGATGTGCTTAATGCATTCCTACAACAATTCCTAAGTATCAGATCAGTCATTGCAACTTTAGACATTTTTAAATGACTGATTTTGGAGTCCCTTGCTAAACTTATTTCCCAATACCTTGTGGTAGGAGTAACTCCTGTGATTTTGTGTAAGCTGCACCCACAGACTGAGGGTCTTGCAGCTACCTTCTCCATGGCCAAAAAAAGTCCTATTTTTGTTAGCATGGGTTACAAAGCTGTACTGTAGGCTTTGCACATTCCTGACCGACTTTCACTTTCTCTATCCCACATTCCACCAGTCAGTAAACGGTTTCTGTGACATTGGCTCAGATCAGGTGATATTACTTTTGTGTCATTGTTGCAGTATATGAGTTACAGTTGTATTGTATCTGTAGTAATGGTGCACATGCACTATATACATGATGTGAGAGCTGGAGCACTCATTAGATTGAATTTTTCAAAATGTCAAAAAGTGCGGGGCAGGCCAGTTTATGCGATGATCAAATGGTGTAAACCACCAAGTTAAATGAATATATAAATCTTACTTTTCTATGGTATCATCTCTTCCATCTCCCTTTAAACAAAAGGCTAATGAATAACAGTGTGACAGGGGCTTAAAAATACTCCTGTTAGCCTATTAATTCAGCAGTCAGCTGAAACAGTGTGTTTTAAATGACATTCCTTGTTTCTGTTGTCTACCAAAGGATTCTTTATCTAATCCCAACACCACCATTTGTCACAAGTGTTTGTCATATTTACATACAGACAGACACAAAAACTATCCAACTACAACCTTACGTTTACAGGGACTGTTCACGGTGTGAATGGTTAAACAGTGCACTGGATTGTGGAGCAGATATTTGCATTGTTGTCTGTAGTAAGGGTTGGTAATCTTTGCTAGGGATCTTTCTGTATGGAATTACTCCCTGCATACGTGAGTTCTCTCTCCAGGTACTCAGACTTCCTCCTACTATTCAAAAGCATGCATGTTAGGTTAATTGGTCACTAAGCTGCCCTGTGTGTGAACATGTGCATGCATGGTTGTTTGTCCTATATGTGTCTGTGTAGCCCTAAAAGAACTGATGACCTATCCAGGATCTGCCCCTCTTATGGCCCGATGACTACAGGGGATAATTGTGACCCTGTGAGCAATAGAATAGAATAAAAATATCTTTTCCCACGAAGGGAAAATTTCTATGCAACAGCAGCACAGTGGCAGTGACAGGCAGTAACAGAAAAACAGACTCACACAAAGAATATATATATATATATATATATATATATATATATATATATATATATATATATATATATATATATATATATATATATATATATATATATATATACATATATATAAACAGAATAAAGAATAGAGAAAAATATTGTACAGTAAGGCAGAATTTCAATACTGTGTAGTTGTAAAAAAATACTCCAGTCCAGAGGATTGTGCAACTGAGTTGGTTAATTAAAAATGTACCAGATATGAATGTCTCTGAGCATTAAAAATACAAACCACTCACAGTTGGTGACAAAAGAAAAAAATGGTAGAGTTGTACAGATACTAGCGTGGATATAAAAACTTATTGATCTTGTTGGGAGCAATGATGGTTATACAGTCTAACAGTATACCATGAGCAGAATAATCAGGCATAGATCAATGAATAGCAGTTTGTATTTGTTAAAACTAAACATTACTCTTGTTCTTCTTAATTTTTTATGATAGTTGACAGATTTAAATGACATATGATTTGGTTCATAATACCCTATTTTTCTTTGTTATACCAACTGATTAATACAGGAAAAACAACAGAATAGGACAGAAAACAATGAACAAAAATACTATTAACTTTTAAAGAAATTGAGTCTATTTGTATAGTACATTTTAGTAACAGGGCAGTTCAAAGTGTTTTACATGATAAAAACATAATTCAGAAATCAATTATGAAACAAGCAATAAACATTACATTTAGTAAAATGCCATAATCAAAATCAGCAAGCATAATTATCAAGCAAATATAATTAAAAAATATTGATCAATGTTCCAGGCAACTAAACAGGTGGGTTTTTAGCCTTAATTTAAAGGAACTCAGCATTTCAGCTGTTTTGCAGTTTTCTGGAAGTTTGTTCCAGATTAGTGAAGCATAAAAAACTGAAAGCTGCTTCTTCGTGTTTGGTTCTGGTTCTGGGGATGCAGAGAAGACCAGAACCAGATCTGAGTGGTCTGGAAGTCTGATACAATGACAACAGTTTTTTAATGTATTTTGGTGCTAAGCCATTCAGTTATTTATAAACTAATGGAAGTATTTTAAAGTCTATTCTCTGAGCTACAGGGAGCCAGTGGAAGGACTTTAGAACTGGAGTGATGTGCTCTATCTTCCTGGTCTTAGTGGGAACGCCAGCAGCAGCGTTCTGGATCAGCTGCAGCTGTCTGATTTGTTTTAGGCAGAGCTTTGAAGACACTGTTGCAGCAATCAATGCACTAAAGATAAACACATGGATGAGTTTCTCTAGATCTTGTTGGGATATCGGTCCTTTAATCCTGGAAATGTTCTTCAGGTGATAGAAGGCCGACTTTGTAATTGTCTTTATGAAGGTTCAGGTCTGAATCCATCACTACACCCAGATTTCGGGCCTGATCAGTACTTCCTAGCTGTAATAATAAACAGCCTCTAAGGGATAGTAGAAATATAAGACACACTTTTTAAATGGGTTATGACCCTGTAAACCTGTTTGGTCATGTACAAACTGTAAGTGTCCAGGTGACTGAAAAACGAGATTGTTAAAGTTTTCAGGGTGACTCATTCCAGTTTTAGTTCTGTCCCAAAGGACAGTCTAATGAGATATGACAGCTCCCTGGTTCCCCGACCTCTAACCCCAATCATGGTGGTGTGGGACCCTGCCATACCCTGCACCACTGACGCACCCACCTCAACACATTGTTTCAACAGATTAGAGGAGATTGCTGGAAAACTCTGTCAGACGTGCAGCTTGTGTGCACAGCAGAACGAGTTAGATACGATTGGGAAGAACAGTTCTCACTTCCTGTCTGTCACTAAATCTGTCTCTTACTCTGCAATAATGACTAGCATCTGTATTGTAAAGTTAAAATAGGTAAACCTAAAAAGTTACCAATGGACTCAAGTCATTACATACAGCTTATAAACTGTTCCATTGACTAAGAACCAAGATCTTGGTGTAGTTGGAGACTAACTATAAAAAATTTGATGAAATAAAAACCATCTTTTAAATAATCTAATCTGAATCTAAAATTTCATTTTTACCTGATCTATACATTTAGCTGAAGTTCCTACACAGCCTTGAAAAATCTGGAGAAATATTGAATTTGAATTCCCTATTTCTAAGAAAATAAGAGTTTGAAAAGTTAATTTAAGTATGGAATAAGTATTTAATAAGTATAATAAGTATACTTATTTTATTCAAATAAGTATGGAAAATGTTGTTTTCCATACTTATTTTTCCTCAAAACTTCACTTCCACCTTGGAAATTGTTACCAGAGTCAGATCAGCAAATAATTTAGGCATAACTCCCCTGGAGATTATACGTGCATGCACGAAAATGCAAATGTTTTATGGACAGACATAAGACAGGGAACGGTTGAATCTTCAGACCATAAAGTCGTTAGGAAAACCATAGCAACAAGTTCATTTGTCTCTTATTTATTTTGTTTCTTAGAGTCTTTGCTGTTTAATGGAAAGTGTAGTTTACATATTTAAACCTGGTCACAGTGGAAGCAGCTGGTGTAAAGTTAAACTTATCTTTTGTATTTACATATTAAAAATGGGAAAAAACATTGAATAGGAATTCTGAGTTTGGAAAAGTAAGGAAATCTAAATAAGTTATTTAAAATTCTAACTGTAACAAGCAGAAAAACTCACATGTCTTCAAAAACTATGGATTTAGCTTCTGTTAATCATGGTGGAGTTTCTAATGTTGAAATGCAAAATTCCATCACCGTGCAGCAGTATGTGAAAAAGTAGAAAGTTCCTGCTTTCACGTATTAAGAAGTCAGAAAGCATCCAGGTGCTGCTTAGGATGGGAATTGCTAAGAATTTATCGATATCAGTTTTATTATTGATCTCACTTATTGATTCGATTCCTTATTGATTCTCCTATCGATTCAGATTGAGTTAGGAAATAAACTCCTGAATTCAAAATATGCACCATGTTGTATTTGATTCAAACAAAATTAAAGCTAGCTTAAAAAATAAGAATCCATTTGTCAAATTAACATTTTAACATGAAATGCAACTTCTTGCACAACAGTTGTTGTGAATCTGCATGTTTGCCTTTTCAGGAAGGATCTTGCAAGACTTAAAGGTTGTTTCCAGGTGCTTTTAATCTGACAAACAAGCCTCATCAGGACCCATATTCTAATTCATTGAACATGACTGTAAATGTTATTATGAGATGGATATTATTCATACAGCATGTCGCCAACATTAACACAATAATCAGGACGTGGAAGAGTTTAACGTTACCTGAGACATTCATGGCAGAAGATGCTGTGCTGGAAGCTCCCCACCTTAAGAGTCGTTGCTGTCACTAAGCAACGTATCAAACACTTTACCTTTGTACAAATCAGTTTCATGTTGTGTGTTCAGCTGTTTGAGGATGCTGGAGGTATTTCATCCGTTTATTGTGATTAAAGCTCTGCACATGTTACAACAGCCCTGGTATTGTGTGTTTGTGAAATGTAACCATACTTTGTAGCGCTTGTCGCAACGACATCTTGGATATTATTTGGATCTGTGACACCCCCAATTAAAGCAGGAATTTTGGCAATGAGAGCATTCAGGTGTGTGTTACTGCAATGCCAAACTAAGGTTACATTATAATCTTAGAGAAACAATTGTTGCTGCCATCTGGGGAGGGTTTATAGGCCATTTCTAAACATCTTGGAACCTGACATTTTACAGTTAGAAGGAGCACAACTGGAAAACATTCAAGACAAACACTGATTTTCAAAGAAGCTGACATCCCAGCATGTCTACTCTGATGTCAAAGCATGCAATAAACAGAGAAACAACTCTCCAGGTCAGTAATCATGTTAACAACATTTTGAAAGAACAATTAGACTGACTAAATTACTTTGGACTTGCTAGTAGTTATCAAGAGAAAGCCTAGAAACATTGCAGAAAAAACAAGTTTTGTAAAGTTAAACAAAATGCAGCAAGTAAAAAAAGTAATGAGCATGTTGATGTTTTTCTCAGTAAATATATTGTTATATTTCTGTTGACATGAAATTCACACCAGATGTCGGTAACAATCCTACTAATCCACACATGCAAAAAAATCTGAACAGATTAGTCCACAAATTAAGTTATGTGTAATGAAGTGGAACAAGGAATAAGTATTGAACACAGGGGGGAAGAGCAATTGAAAGCCAAGGAACCAGTTCGAATCTGTCAGTATTTAGAAAGCAATACTGCTGTTATCTCCAAATCAATATCAGCTGGTTTAATAATAACTAATGGCATATAACAAGGTTCTCATTTACAGATTATTGCAAGGAGTGGTATGAGTAAAAGCAAAAAGACTTTTACAAAGGTGTCATAGTGTTATTGCTGTGAATGGTTACAGTTGCATTTCTAAACTAAAATATGTAAATACAAAAATTCTCTAACTTGCTATTTAATAAGAACTTAAGATGATTTATTTTGCCAAACTCAAAATATGAATAAGCTTCAAAACATCTTAAATAAGAAAAACTTCTTCAAAATAAACAGCCCAAGAGCAAACAATCAATAAAAAAAAAAATTAAAAAAAAAAAATCACAAATACCCTGATTCCACCAGAAAACATGAAATATCAAGGGACTGCATTTCATAGTGGATTCAGTGTGCAGGTTCGTGTGTGTTTACAGAGATGTGGGGTCCTGTCCATAAATTTGGCGTCACTGTAGTTACACTATTCTTTCTCATCGTTAACATCAGCAACATGTGCGCACATCTTTCTGTCCATCTCCTGCGGTTCGTGTCAGAGGCTGTCTGTGTTCGTGTGGCTGGGAGAAGACTCAAATACTTGTGACAGATTCCCAACCAAGCAGAAAAGAGGCCATCACACTCATATGTACATGCAGAGGCACATAAACCCATGTGTGTGTGAGATGCAGATGTCCGGTGACAGCTCGCTGCTGGGGGGTCATCTTGAAGCATCTGCCTGGGGGACAGAGGGTAACACACATATTGCACTCACAGGATTTCACTGTGTAAGGCAAGGCATATTATCACCAAATATCTGGTAATGCGTGTACAATAAGTTATAAATTGTAAGACTATTTTCTTTATCCTTTATTTGTCCACTCAGTTTTTTTCTGTTTAGTTTTCTGTTGATCTGTCTCCCTAATTTGTGCCCAGCCATTTTTCTGACTTGCCCTGCAGCTGCATCCAAAAGACAGGAGGAGGTGGTAAGAAGGGGGATGAAGTAAGCAGGGTATTTGGGAGAGTTGGGAGGTGGGGTGGTGGTGGGGTGTTGTGGCAGGAGACCACCGACCCCTGTGGAGAGCACTGCTCCATTCCCACACCACAGGTGACTGCCCTGCATCCCTCCCCTTTCCTCTTGAGTCTTCCCTCATTCATTTGTCTCACTCCAGTGCCTCCCTCTGTTCTTAAAGGAGCAGTTTAGCCCAAATTAAAACTGTGCATGTATTCCTGCAGGCTTAATACCCCACGCTGTAAGTTTATAAAGCTGATTTGAAGCCAAAATGTTTTGTCAAGGTATAGTTTAAACAGCAAAAAGCATTAGAAAAAAACATTTGCTGGAAGAGAGAAAAATTATAGGCAACCCTGTAAATAGTCAGTGTCCCACTGATAGCTTATGTGCACTTCTCTAATCAGTTGGAATGAATGGAACACCATCCCCATCAGATGTTGCCATATTCCGTGGTGGTTGAAAGAACTGTCCCTTTAAAGAAGCCCCTTTAAAACATGCACCGTTGTGGTGTGAGTGAGTAAAGTGAGAATCAGCATCCGTTAGCTTTGAATAAAAAATAGCAACAGCAGAATTATTTGATCAACCATTATCTAAGTTTCAACATGGCCAAATAAGTACTTTTGTTAAAGCAATCAAGTTTGTCGTGTTTCAAACTTCCCCTGATTGCTGTATTTTTATTTGGGTCAGAATTGACAGCTGAGATAAAAGTAGTTGATTAAAAGGTTCTTAAATCCAACAGATATGTGCAATTCTAAAAGGTTTGAGCTTAATGAATGAATGATTTATTGATCCAACTACTAAATCCTTTTTGTTAGATTCTTTGCAGAAGCAGAAATTATTCTTAAAAGGGCAGGTAAAGTTTGTGGTCTTCAGATTGGAGTCCTTTGTGTGTTTAAATTGCTAACAACTTGTCAGATTTCTTGGATTGCTGTTATAACTAGGTGTGGATCTTCTTATTTTCAGCAGAAAGCCACACATTCAGCAGACTTTTGCACACATTTCACTTCTGGTGGCTGAGTGTTTATTGAATAACTAAAATACAATTATTAGAATGTGAATGCCAAATTATAAGAAACACTACTACTACTAAGAATAGTCAGAATAACCATTATTATTCTTATCAAAATTGAGCTGGAAGAGTGGAAAAGTGCTCTCTATGGGTCAGGGAAGAGGTCCTGCCCCAAGCAGAGGAGCTTAAGCATCTTAGGTGTCTTGCTCACGAATGAGGAAAAAATGGAGCGGAAGGTTTATTGGCGGATTGGTGCAGCATCTGCAGTCGTGGTAAACAGAAAGCTGAGTCAAAAGCCAAAGCTCTCGATTTACCAGTCATTCTATGTTCCTGATCTTTTCTTTGGTCACAAAATCTAGGTAGTGACTGAAAGAACAAGATCACAGATACAAAGGGCCAAAATGAGTTTACTCCGCAGGGTGTCTGGGCTCTCCCGTAGAGATAGGGTGAGAAGCTTGGTGTTCCTCCACATCAAGAGTTGAGGCTTGGGCATCTGGTTAGGATGCCTCCCTGGTGAGGTGTTCCCAGTGCGTCCCACCAGGAGGAGACCCGGAGGAAGACCCAGGACGCACTGGAGGGACTTCGTTTCTCAGCTGGCCTGGGAACGCCTTGGGATTCCCCCGGAGCAGCTGTTCCAAGTGGCTGGGGAGAGGGAAGTCTGAGCTTCAGTGCTTACACCGCTGCACCCCTGACCTGATCGCTGATTAGGTGGAAGATAATGGACGGAAAATTCTGGGATATTTATGTGGAAGGCAAACTGATTAATCTGACTGGTGGCACTTCTAGTTCAATGACTTCAACATAATTGATCAAAACTGTTATGACGTTCACAACTGTGAGAAATTTGCATATAATAAATAAAATACTAAATGTTAATGTGATTACATCTCTTTGCCACACCTTTATTTCCTTATTTTAATAAAATCTTTGATCATATTTATGTTTAGGCCTTAAATCAGACAGAGTTTTCTCTCTCTCTGTTGTTTACTGAAAATGGTGCTTAAGGGGACCTCCAAAACATTTTGTGTCCATGTCACTTTTAAAACTTAAGAGTTCTTTTTTTCTCTACTTTATTTAAACAACATTACTTTTATGAGATTTTTGATGTAAACAGTATTTTGCTAGATCACTCACAAGTTTGTTAATACTTTGTTCAACATCAGCACAGGAAGGTGTGTTATTTTTTAGTTAATCTGTTGCGCTTACTTTGGCGATGTTTTACGCAATGTTGAAAAAAAAATATTAATGATGTCAGATTTTCCACTATAACAGGTGCAACAGGAGTATCAGGTGTGGCAAACAAGAGTACCGTTCTAAACTGGAAGAACAGGTGACAACACCTGAGGGCTTTTACAAGTTCTCACACCTAACCACTGATGCATGAATACTCCAAAAATGAATAAATAAAGAATGGCTACCAAGATGGCTGAGGTCCGAGCAAACCCTACTATGAGAGCTATGACACATAGCAATGAACAGCTTGATGGCAACTGTTTCAGCCCTAACTGACACACTTTGGCTGTGTATTGACTGAGAGCTTTGTTTGATACGCTCATCCACTATAACAATACTACATACACACTTAGAAATAAAAGAGAAGTATTCTTCTTCTCCAAATACACATCAGCATTGCTCACTACTGCCCCCTCTTCCTTAAGGGGAAAGATTCAGTTGGTAATACTTATCAATTTCTTATTGCAGATGGAAACGGTACTCGAGGGCCATTATATAATGTGATATAAACACAAGACTTGTTCCATTAAATAAAAAAGTAAACAATATGTGCTTCACTGTTTAGTTGCATTTATAGTATGAAATAAAGACATATGATATAAAGAATTCAGTTTAAAGTATAAATATAACTTTATGTCAAATGTTTGTGAAGAACAACATAATTAGAGACCTGAAAAAAAGTAAACAAAGTTAAACAGTTTCAAGCTTTGCTTGAATGACAAAACAAGTTGTTTCTAAATTAGTTTTTTGCTTTTATGCTTTCTGTAAACATAAAAACTTAATTAATCTTCTCCTTGATATTAAAAATAAGTTTTGAGTGTTAGGTGTGGGAGATACAAAACATTAAGATAAGGGGAACATTTTTCCAGAGGTATTTCCACCTTATTTATGAAAAAAAATTATAAAAATAGCTAAAGGTGTTTGTTAAAGATATTTGTGTTTATTCATTGTTTGTTTAGTGTTTTTTTTCTTCAAGAATCATTCTTAAAATATAACACAGTTATTAGATTACTTTGTCACGTCTATGTTTACTACAGCCCTTGTTTTCTCAAATCCCCCTCCTCACTGTCATATTTTGGCCAAAACATGAGATCATCTGGCAGTGCAACATGAGGGTTCAAGTTCCACAATAGTTCAGCATCCCCTGGCATACTGATTGTGCGTGCGTGCATGCGTGCGTGCGTGTGTGTTTTTGTGCATGTGTGGGCATCATCGTACTTTATCTCTTGTTTGGGTTTCAGCAGGTTGCACATGGCTGCCAGGAGAAGGTCCTATGACCAGAACCATTCATAGTGCTACAATGAGCTCATCTGATTTCACACACACACGCCCACATATATGCATATACACCATGTGCACGCATTCATGCACTTAACGGAGCATAGATGAAGGCAATGCACTTGCATGAAATCAGGATACAAACATGTAGCCTTCTACACACATTGCCAGACCACAAAACTGCTGAAATAACACAAACAAGGTGAGCTCAGTTACAGTGTACATTTGTTAAGGTCTTGTGATCTCAATTCAAGTTCAGCTCACAACTGGTGGTTGAAAATTGTTCAACAGACAACAGTTGTTAGTGAATGGAGGCTTTGTTGAAGAAATAAAAACTGCTGATGTTTAGAGGTTCATGGTGTATTAAGTCATACTTCTTCTGTGGTGCTTCCTTTCTTGTCCTTTGTCAACTTAACTGACCTTATCTTAAAAAAATATTCACAAAAATTGAGGCAAATTGCATATTTTCCCAAATGTATCTCATAATCTTTAAAGGTCAATGTGGAAAATTCTGGCTGGCTTTAAGTGACATTTAAGATACTTGGCCACCAAAATAAGATCTCGATTTAAGGTTTTGATGTGTCTTTAGCAAAATATTACGATTTTGGTTTAGTTTTTCGCAAATATGTGAACAACTGACCATTTGTGTATGTAGGGGGTGTAAATGGGTGGTCAATGGGAAGTAGGAGGTACTGGAAATAGGAAATGGGTAGAAGTGACAAACCAAGTAAACATTACAAAACAGGGAAACACTGAAATAAAAGAAACTATGAAGAAATGCAAGAGCTAAATAACATAACAGAAGAATAACTCAGAACACGGACAAAAAAATGCAAACTCATATATATCAAACATCTTCTATCAGTATGAATTAACATTTAATGCACCAGTCAAAAAATGCATCATAAAGAGGAAAAAAAAACCATTAATAAGTAGCTCCTGACTGTAAGACACAGGACAAACCAAACTATGAAAAAAGTGTGAGTTATAGTCCAGAAAATACTAATATTGAACTGAACTGAATTAAATTGATGTCCACTAATTATCAAAATCAGACCAAGTTGAATATTTTCAGACTAACCTGTATCTTCCCTGATGTCACAGTAGATTACCTTTTTCCTACTAGATAAGGTTAAGCAAACTGTGAGTCATTTTCAAAAGGCCTCGCTTGACTGTCACATTCCTTTTTGCCACGTTTTGTATACGTAGTAAATAAGCAGGGCATGACTAAACCATAAAAGTCATTAGTGAATGTCGTTTGGACCTGGTCACCGAGAAATTCACATGCAAACTGGGAGGGCAGAGCTTAAAATGTCAATCAAATCCAACATATTATGTTGGCATGGCAACTGCGCACCTCTGTTGTAGCAGCAGAGCGTGAAACTCTGTGTGACCTGATAATTATTGAACCACATACACCCAAGATAGACAAAAGTGATCTTGAAGACCCACTGCACTGCTATCTACTGTCTGATAAGACATAAGGAAATACCTCTACGGGGTTTTTTATTTATGTACTTGTGAACTCGTAGACAAGAGCTGATTTAGAAAAACAGCAACAGAACCGCCACATAAAGACACGCACAGACAGGAGAGAACTGTATGGATACAGTACCAAAAAGAAATATTAAGAGATAGACCGGTATGCATTATTATTCTGTGTAAGACAGGTAAACGATAAAGAGATAGCATGGTCTAACAAGGGGAGATATACAGTTATGCTGAACATGTGGGCCAGGAACTTAAAGACACAGTCAGAAGCTGTTAGACAGGCTTGTCAGACAGACATGTACACACAGAGACACACATCCTGGCTGATCTTTCTGCTCCTAACAGCTGTAATTATTGAATTAGCCTGAAAGTTCAGTCCATGCCCTCCTCGCTTTTCACATCAAAGCCAAGCCCCGCCGCCGAGCCATAATCATGTACCTGACAGCACTGAGTCAATGTGTGTGTATGTGTGTGTTTATTTGATATACTGATGGGGTTTAAAACCTTAAAAAGCCCTGACCTATCAGGAAGTCCTACAAATGTAGGGTCAAAATAGACAATTTGTAATTTGTTTAGAGTTTAGTTTAAACCTAGGTATATTGTTCACATGTAAGTATTAAGATGTGATGCATTTTTTCAGTAAAGCTTCCCTTTGTGGATGTGTGAGTGAAAGAGAGAGAGAAACAGAAAAGGACAAAAGAGTTTAAAAAATCTGACATATGAGATTGAGGTTTTGCGTTTCTTGCAGATTTGACTCAATTTCCCCCGCCCCTCAACACCCCTTCCCCTCCTTTTTCCCCTCCACCCCCTGTCACACTCAAACACACACCTGTGTTAGTGTTTTCAGGTGTATTTGGTTTGGTTTAGTTGGGAGGGAGGGAGTGGAGTTTGCTGTATTATCGCCCTGAGAAACCTCTGATCTCTAAATGTACTCACTTAAACCCTGCTGCTTGGAGGAGGGTTTATTCTGCTGCAGACATTCACACTCTTGCACACATGCCAACAGGTGTGTTGTGACCAGTGTGAGCACTGATTTGTTTGCGTGGAGAGTCAAGCAGTGCAGGAAAATTGGCTGTCTGCTGAGAGTCTTTGATGAAGAGTACTAAAAAGGTTCTTATTGTAGCTACGATTGCTCTAATCCTTCGCGCTGACAGAGCTTCATCCCCACTACTTCCGCATTTACAAACACATACCCTCACACAAACACAAACTATCAGCTGCTAGCCTGGGCTTGACAAAAACAATTCAAGTCTTAATTGGCAAAGTACATTTTTCTAGAGTTGTCAGATCCTAGTATAAAGCATCATCTTTTAGATTTAAAATATCACGTCAAGTAAACAAAACAAAACCCTTTCCTCTTCAGGAGGATGGACCCAAGACAATGATGTGCACATTGCTCCCATGAAAAGTATTCATGTTTAAAAAGGCTTGAAAAGTTCATCTTTTGTGCAACAGCATAATCTTAAATAAAAACCTCTTTGTTTTCCATAATGCTGTCTTTCTGTAACATTTCATAAGGTTGAAGCATACAGAGTAAGGAATCCCTGATCATTTCTCAAGAGTGTTCAAAGTCTTGGGTCATTTCTCATGGATTCTTCTTTTTAGCTTGCTCAGTACGTTTTTTTTTTTTTTTTTAAAATAGAAAATAGGTCTGAGTACTCAGAAGCCCTGGAAGGAGGCTCAGTTTGTTAAACCATTTCCCTAACTACCAGTAGGGGAAATCTCCATAACAACCATTAGATGGTGTCTAATGGTTGTTACGGGGACTCCATGACCTCAACATGCCACTCTTAGCTACTTTGATCTATTATTTCCCTTCCTTTCCATTCTGTTCACTGTGTAAGGTGCCAATTTAAACTTGGCTCCTTATCTAATCTTATTTCTTCCAGTTTCAGTTGTTTTAAATGCTTTAATGGTTGCAACAATGATGGTAAAGTTTAGGAGAGTCACTATTGTCTGTAAAGGGTCAACAAACATCTGGCTTACATGAATGGGATGTTCTCTTGTCTTTTCCGTTTTGACGACCGGCAAAGAAAAAAGTGCCTCAGTGTTACATTATATTTATACCCCAGGGAAACAGACATTTTAAATGGTAACAAATCTTCAGTTAAATTATTTTGTGGGATTTTTTTTAAGTTACCAAAGTGTTACATGGTAATTAATAAAAAGGAAAACAAAACAAAAAACAAAAAAAAAAAAAAAAAAAAAAAAAAAAAAAAAAACCCATAAACATTTTTACATTTTTTTGTCCTTACTAAATAAATTTTCTATACTCCAAAACCTTAAAAACAGCTTAACATAAAATTTCTATAAAACAACTCAGAGACATCAGATGGATTTCCCCCCCTTATTTAATTCATATAAATATGGAAAACTGGAAAGTGGACAAACAAAATATTTTCATGGCCTCTTTTAAAGACGTTCTACAGTATATTCGTCATAATTTAAAAAAATTCTGTTTGATAAAGTCATAAATAACAAGTCTTAAATAAAACTGAATACAAAAAAGATGTGCTTGAATCTAAGTCCACTAAGTTATCAATTACAGTTGTTCATGCATCCATTCACTGTCTTCTGCTTGTCCAAAATCAGCTCACTGGTGTAGCTGAATGTAGTCTAGAAAGGAAAGTGAGATGTCCCTTTCCCCACTGACACTCTCCAGCTCATTCTGCAGGATCTAAAGGTGCTCCCAAGGCACAGGCGATATGCAGTATAATCCCTCCACCAGATTCTGGCTCTTTCTTGGGGTCTCCTGCCAGTGGGATGTGCCCAAGAAGAATCCTGAACAGATGTCTGAACCACTTGAATGAACTCCTTTTAAGGTAGTTGAGCTCTACTCCAAGTCCCTCTAGATCAACGGTTTCCAGCCTGTTTTGCCCCAAGGACCATTTTAATATCAGACAATATAGACCTGAGGAAGACCTGAGGAAGCGGGAAGAGGTGATAATGTGGAGAAGATCTGATCAGTAAGGAGGAGGAAGATTGTGAATGGCCTTAAAAGTATGCAGGAGAAGTTTGAAGATTGTTCTGAATTTAACTGGTAACGAGTGAAGGATGGGGGAGATGCATTAAAAGGAAGGGATTTTGGTGATGAATTCTGGACCACTTGAACCTTATGGAGGGATTTGTGAGGGAGACCAGAAAGGAGAGAGTTGCAGTAATCAATACAGAACTGAACAAGGCTATTAACACAACATGACTTCACAGCCATAAGTAAGAGTTGGATACTTAGAAGGACCAGTGAATCCAGAGCTTGGCCCAGCTCTCTCTTCACTACAACAGACAAGAGTAACGTCCACCGAAGAAAAGCTTATATTCAATTTAGATGGAGCAATCCATCCTTTTCCAGTCTTGCTTTTAGGAAACATATTTGAAATAACAGCAAATGTAGGCAGAAAGTTTGCAAGGCTCAAAATCCTTAACTAACTCAGAAGGATAGTTTGTGTAACAAGATTTTCAGTATAATGTAATAAAAGCTTCTTCAACAGTCTGATTCAGAATCTTGAATTCTGTACATATGCACACACTGATGCGAACGTAAGTATGATCAAGGTCCATTTTTTGTGTGTCCTAACGTTTCATGATACCCTTAAGAATAAGATATTATGAAACCTTCC
Organism: Anableps anableps; assembly: GCA_014839685.1. NCBI lineage: Eukaryota > Metazoa > Chordata > Actinopteri > Cyprinodontiformes > Anablepidae > Anableps > Anableps anableps. Next base: position 36,292,596 of record CM026070.1, on the reverse strand, counting down.
CTCAACAGTAAGAAAAACTGATTATTAAAGTAGATCCAGAAGATAGAAACTGTATGGGAAATTATATTTGCCTCAGAAATCAAAGTTATGCAACTCAAACATTTGAAAAATTAATTAATTAAAACTAGATATTCTTTTTTAATCCAACATATGCTGATACTGATGCATCATTGGAAATTTTGACAGTCTTTCAAAAGATAAATAATTTGCTTGCATGTGCTTTCATACCTGGCTAGTGTAAAAAAAGTGTCCTTCCTTCTTTTAGTGATCTATTCTAAATATGTGCAAGCATGCATGTCCCCCGATAATTCTCATTTTCTCTGTTCACTTGTGCAGAAATGTGTGTGTGCTCCCTTGTGTGTGTGTGTGTGTGTGTGTGTGTGTGTGTGTGTGTGTGTGTGTGTGTAGGTCCACAATACTGTAAGGTTGAGTTGATGACAGAGAAGGTAGGTAACAGTAGTAGAGCTTTCCAGATGACTGCATACAAAGATGTCTCAGACTGATATAATACAATAATCACCAGACTGAACGGGTCAGACAACATGTTGTGTCACCATAGATAAAAAGATAGTTTCAAGATTCATCTAAGAATGGCCTTGTTGTTAAGATTAAAGTGTCTTAACTGCGATAACTTACTTTTTCATTCTGAAGTTGTGGGAAAAATGTTCATTTTATTTGCAAGCGACTGTCTATGGTCGCTACGTGCTCATCAAAGAGGAATGAATGCTGCAAGTCAATGACTCGATGCAATCTTCAGGAGTTCCTTAGATGGAAAACTTTTTAAAATAATTTGAAAAATGAACTGAACTTACCGCATAGTTTAATAACTAGAGTCAGTTGTAAAGTTGTTTATCAAGTACCTTGATATGAGATGTTGTGAATTGGTGCTATTTAAATAAACTGTATCGAATTGAAATCATATCTCCAGATTTGAAATAATTTCCCAAAAGGTTTAATAGAAAACCCTTAGGTCCAACAGTCAGGACATGCATGCTGCTGATTTTGTTCAGCTGAATCTTTAACTGAATGAGGCATATTCAAATTAATTGCAGCACGGCATTCAATCAGTTAGGTCTATCATTCTGTGAGATAAAAGGTGCCAAACCGGTGAGCACGTTTAAGGTGGCATAGTGGCACAGTGCCCCTCCCCTATTTTTGTGTCCCTGGTTGGGGGCTCTTTGGGGGATGGGGGTCACCCCCCTTGGGAACATGGTGACAAGACTGGGTGGGGCATCTCTCCATGCCTTTTTGGCATGGGGGGCTCCTGCTCCTGTTCTTTGCTGCCGATCTACCTTTGTGTCGGGTGGATAGCTGCTCTGGGAGGATTCTTGGTGGCCGCCTGCCAGTGGACTGCTGTGGCTTCTGGGAGCTACCTGCCTCCTGCTATTCTCAGGTACTAAGTGCTGTAGGGTTTATGCCTTTCTTAACACTATACTGTAACTTCTCCTGAATTCTAGGTGATAAATTGGGGCACACACACTTGCATTACAACACACCCACACATACACTCACATAGACGTAGTCCAGAAGGCCGAAGGTCATACCAACACAGGTTCATATTTCATAATGCGACCTGTTGACTTTAATGCCAGGGGCAACCCTGATTGAATAAAGTCAATCATGCAATTATAGGACAGCATCCCAAGATTTCCTTTTTGTAGAGCAAAAAAATGCCCTTGCACATGTAGGCATCCAGCATCTTGCAATTGTATGCCTGGAAACCTGAGGCAGGACACTTGGAAAGAAAAATAAAATGAAGGCAGTCAATGCTGGTTAGAGGAGAATTCTTTTGTAAAAATCAACGTAAAATGGGTTGTTCCAGACACTGCTCAGAAGAACCCTATTTTGACAACCACTGATCAAGTCCAGGGCAATCTAAGAAGATGTACGGTTACCTTTACAAACTGCAATGACTAGAAGGTCCATATCTTCAGCCAAGCTATTGGAAAGAAACCTACCCCAAGATCCATTACTGAATAAAGTTGTAGAGGTTACAATTTGCCAAGAAAGAAGTGTTTCATATATTATTGTGTAGGGTCTAATTGTGGCATAGAAAGAATCATGGCTCAGTTTGAGTACAGCATAATACTATAAGAGGTCATGTTGCGAAATGTTAAAGAGGACATGCCCTTGACCACTGGTACTTTGATGAGACAACAAGCATCCTAAGAACTTATAGGGCAACTGAACTTCTTTTGTTTCTCTTATCCAAGAAGCTTCTTTTTTAACATAGGTTAAGTCCTCGAGTGCTACTAAACTGCAACTTTTAGGTGCATCCCTTCTCCAATACACCCGACTCAAATAGCTGAATTTCCTCATCAGCATGTCATTCAGCTCCACAGAAGCCTGTTGAAAAGCCTCTCTTTTGATTTAGGTGTGTTGGAGAAGGGATAATTCTAAAAGTTGCAGGGTAGTAGCTCCTGTTGGGCATGCCTGGTTTAAATGATCAGGCTTATGATCCGGCTTCCTCCCTCAATCCAAAAACATGACTGTTAATTGGTCTCTCCTTAGATGTGTGTGTGTGTGTGTGTGTGTGTGTGTGTGTGTGTGTGTGTGTGTGTGTGTGTGTGCATGGTCGTTTGTCCTGTTTGTCTTTCTCGATGACCACTGGCGATAGGCAGGAGATAGGCAACAGCCCCCCTTCATGATCTGCAAGGATAAGCATGCTAGATAATGGATGGATGGCTTATGAGTGGTAGTCAGACCAATTACACAAATAGAGTTGTTAAGGCCCAACTATCCATTTGGTCCAATGGTTGGTGTCATTGTCACTTGATAATATTCAGACTAAAAACTCTTACAATTCCAACCTATGTTCAGGTTTGAATGAAAGTTGACTGATTTAAAAGTGCAGTAGTTTTCTGTTTAAGCATTTAAGAATTTTCTGTCCTGAATGACTGAGAATCTACCCAAAGATAAAGACCCCAACACACCAGTAAAGAAGTAAATTCCAGTTCCAGTTGCTGAAACACCCTAACTTAATCCGATTAAAAACTTGTAGAGCGACATCAAACTTGTTTTAGAGGCAAAAACTGGAAAAGCAGAGGAACAATGAATATAGCCTAGTTATCTTGGGTTAGAAAAGCAATTCACAGGTGCTAGAAGTTGGTTGGCACCATGCAACAAGCATGTGAAGCAGTTCTCAGAAACAACAGTTATGCAATTAAATTTTCGGTGAGCTAAAACCAAAATCGAAATCCAGGGTTCAGTTACCATCCTTGGGACCCATGTCTTTCCCTCTTCTCTCCTTGAATTGTCTGGTTACTGTAAATAAAGCCCACCAGTGCCAAAAACACCATTTAAAAAGCAACATAACTAACAACAGAAATATACAGAAACGCTCTAGTTATATTTATGGTGACAAAAGACTCAGTATGCAGGTACCAAATGGCAGAGACTTGGGGACGAAGGGCAATACCTGGGGTCCTGGGAAAAGCACTGCTAATGTGAGAAATAACCAAAAATTACAGCCATTAAGAAATAGATACTTCTGAGTTTATAGAGTTGAATTTACATTCAACTCTATAAATTCTATATAAAGGGAATCAATTCTATAATTGATTCCCTTCCACATATTACTGATTTTCAGTTATTTAGACAGAGGTATTGATTGCAGTAAAACAGGTCTCAACATGCACCGCATAAAGAAAGAATGGATAAAACATTTCTCTTGAGATCTTTTCACCTCAGGTATCCAACACAGACGTCTCTTCTGGGTGCAATTATCTTCAAGGTTAGATTTTATTCATCATAAGATTAAAAGTAGTCTCTCGCAATTGGTGGCTAATTTTTTTCTTGTATATCTCAATTTCTATTGCAAAGAGCAACAGTCTATAGGTGTGGTTTGCTTTTATTAAGCATAAGATCATAAAATGTCCAATGCATTTTCCCTGCTTATATCCAGGATATGTTTTAAAGAGGAAGAGAAGTGGGAAAATTCCATTGGTGAGAGACGAAGTAAAGGCTTAGCTGGATCACCAGGGCACAGCAGCATGTGCACACAAACAAACCATGAGCCCACATATACACAAACACACTTAAGTGTGCATACAGACAGCTTAAATGTTGACTAACGCATTGGGAAACACTGGAGAGAGAGCGAGAGAGAGAGTGAGAGAGAGAGAGAGTAAGAGAGAGAGTAAGCGAACCAGTTCAAATGAAAATTTTCACTTGGGTTAGTAAGACTCAACCTGTGGGCTAAACTCAAATGTACAGAAACATGCACAATTCATATCACCCAAAATCCCTGTTCCTGAAATAATTGAATAACAATTTCTTCATTTTCTTAATGCTTTGAAGCAGCTTTCCTACTTGGAGTCATTTTTTGTATATTTTACCTCGATAATCCAAATATATACCTTTAATTCTGGTGACGTTTTCAAATAAATACAGCTGGTTTGTGAGTAAAATGGAATTAAGAACTTCAATTTTTTTTAACATTGAGCATAAATTTGTCACTTTAATCTCATTGGATTTGTTTTTGCACTTAGATATACATTTAATAATCAAATTTAATTCTTTATTTTACTTTTACATCTTTTTATAACTGATCACAGAACTATCTTTGTAAATAACAGTTTCAAATGAGGAAACCTAAGGGCACAGGTCACGTTCCATAACAAATAAAATATACTGACCCCAAAGAGGAAAAACGTATAGAACAGAAAATCAGATGTCTGTCGACTGAGGGTCATAAGATGGGCTGTAGGCTGCATGTTCTCCCTGTGCACGAATAGTTTCTCTTCAGGTGCTTGAGCTATATTGCTTCTGTGTTCAGTTAACTCTATGATTTTACAAAGTAGTTGCCCATTTCATATCTATTTTAGAGATGAATCTGCTTGGCAGGGTAAGTGCAGGAGCCCAAGCCAAGTGACAATACATATAAAAGGAAAAGTAGGGGAAGTCAGTTATTAGAGCAAAAACTCTTTTGCATGTCTGCGAGTACATTAGGCTATACCAATATCTTTAAAATATTAATAATTAATTTCAGAATTCTGCTTGGGGACAAATTTAGACCATGTGTTTTCATCATATTCTATTTCTTTTTTATTTATTTTGCAAAAGCTGTTTTTATTGGCAGGGACCCTAGTTTAAGCTATCTTACGACATTTTAGTTTGTTGATATATGCAACAATAATATTATAATAATATAATATGCAACAAGTTTTAGCAGGAGTCAAGCAGGACTCTCAAACATCTCCATCTTTGTAAGTATGTGTCTAAAAGAATTTGTAAACTATGAGTTCTGTTATTTTCTCATTTATGCTTGACTGTAGACAACTTTAGCAAAGGCTAATTACAAATATACAGGAAAAGATGTTTACATGAGCATTTAACGTTTCCCTTTATTAATATTCCATATCTATAGCCTTTCAGAGACTCAACCGTCTTTTAACTCATATCAGAGAAAATTAGGCATGAAGGTGAAAGACTGAAGGATCTTCATGTACAGAGAAACTATTTACAGAACAGAATGTCTTTTTGTAAATATCCTTTTAATCGTTGTAATGAAAACACAAGCAGAACACAACCACAACCTGTACTATAGTAAGCCATTAAATATGGATTATAGTGGAACTACCCTGAGGTTCTCTCTCTCATGTGTTTTAATATTGGGTTGTTCAGTCAGTGAGAGTGAGAGTTCACACACATAGCTGTAATTAGCAGCTTAGGCAGCCAGCCAGTTCTGGAAATGCACTGTGATATCTGTGTATTTATGTGTGTGTGTGCAAGTTGTTGATGATGTATGCATGTTTTTCTCCTTTGAATGTGTTTGTGCGAGCCCACAAGTGTGCTTGTTTGTGCATACCCCAGAGTGTGTTTGCACGTGCGCGTGTGTGGTGATTCACACATTCATGCGTGGGCTTTCTGTTTGTCTTACCTGTGTGCTGATAGAGCTGAGAGGTGCCTGGAGACAGGCTGTGACGTGTACGTGTGTGTATGTGTGTGTTTGTGCGTGTATGGGTTGGCTGATTGCTCTCTAACACCTGGTATTAGCTCTAGTAATCCTCGCACCAAATCGTACTCACGCACCAGTCCCATGCAGATCACATTTAGCTTGTCCTCTGTTCTGTTTTTAAGTGTTTCACAACAGGTTTTTGGAGGCCAGTGGGTGGTGGGGTGGGAAGATAAGGGGAGGGTACGGACATGAATTAGAGAAAAAATGGAAGTCCTTCACTTCAAAGTTAAATCTGCTCATTTTTCCTGACAATTTTTGAAGCTTTGAAAAGATATATTACACGTGTTAAAAATTTGTTTTTTATTTTTTACCCTCTATATTAGGCATTCTTTCATGGATGGAGCCATTGATGGAGCAATTCCTGCCATTAACTTTATGTATACCCTGTTTTTTGGGGGGGTTTGCATAGAAAGTACTCCTGGTTTTGTGTGTTTAGCTTGCCTCATTCCTGGACAGAATAATTGATAGAGCTTTTCCTGCCAGTTTTGTGAATTACCATTGTTCATCTTTTTAATAGAAAGTATTCCTAGCCAGTATTTCTGTGTTCAATTGTGTTGTCTTCTCAGACAAAACTGATGGTGGATCTATTGTTCTTGTCAACCTTATATACTGCTATTTTATTTTCCATTGAAAGTACTCCTTGCTCCTTGTTTGTGTGCTTAGCAAAGTATCTTTCATGGATGACGCCACTGACCAAATTTTTGCGGCCAGTTATTTTGTGTGGTCTCTTTGTCGTAATTCTCATAAAAGAATTTGTGGCTCAGTGTTTCTGTGTTTAGCTGCGTCTCTTTCCTGGGTAGAGCTACTCCTGCCAAAATTCTCTGTACTGTTTCATCCGGAATCTTTCATCTGCACTGCTGCTCAGGATGAGGGATTGCTACAAAATCAATGAGTCATTAGTTTTAGCTGGGCTTAGACAAGATAATTTACCAGTTAACATTGAGAAATCAACTCATTTTCACTGCTGTGAATCATATGAATTAAATTGAACTACATAAATACTGGATAAAAATCTTACCATATGTTTGACCTATATTGGAATAAAACTGAAATGACTTTTATTGGGATTTGGCTGTTAAAAAAACTGAATTCAATTTAATTCAAAACAACAAAGCTTATTGGAGCATTCTGATAATAAAAAGGATAAAATTTCTGTATTTTGCATCCTGTGATGTTCTTGAAAGAGTCATATTTTGTAATTCAGAGTTTCATGTCCAATAACTTCTGGATGAGTAAATTACAAAATGAAATCCTGTACCACTTTGTTGTGAGTGAAGCTAAGAAGGAAAATCATAAGAGTTACAATATTTTGTGTTCATTTTTTTTGTTGTTCTCTAATTAAATGATTATCTCATCAAACTTGCTTGGGAGTTAACCACACAACAGGATAGAACATCACCAGGTTGTTATTTGATGCTCACCTGATTTTACATGTCAGTCAATGTGACATTTGATGCACTGTTTTAATTCATAATTTATGTCACCACATAGTTCTCACAGTGTTGCTCAGATTGCCTCAGCTAGGGAAAAGTGGTACGGACTGTGTTTTCTCAAAACATTAGATGTGTAACAGGATAATAACATATTCAAATAGCAAATTTCAATAAATACATTTTCATCATATGTAAAATGCACCAATTTTTCTGGAAAACAAAAAGTTATTGTTTTAAGTCATGAAAAGTATCAGGTATCAGGTTTATAGTTCAAGTTGAGAAAAGACAACCTAGCTGTTGTAGCTTAGAACATTGACACACCACAATAATACCAATAAAATAAAATACAATAAAGCTAAAAATCACCCAAACCTCATGTTCTCTCGTTGTATTATTTTTCCATGCCTCTGTCTCTGTTTATGAATCAGTTTACATTCATAAAAGTCCTGTTTCGTTCTGGCGCTCTCTCCATCTCTTCATGCAGCCTTGCTCTCCCGTATTGGATTTGCTTCTTAAATAATTGATGGAGGAGGTGTTTTGTAAAGCAAAAGGCCAGTAATCCTTGGTGTCAAATTCAAAATTAGTTCTTTTTCTATTATTGATGTCCCCGAGGGCATGAGGTTAATAAGAGGAACTCTGTAACCATAGATAGATTGATAGATAGACAGATAAGCTGTTAGGTTCAGTCTGTATGAGATATCACTACTCAGGTGGATGAAGACAGAAATTGAATTATTTAACCTTGGGCATGGAGCAGTATGAACTATCCCTGCAAATACAAATGTTTTGGAAAGAGTAGAAAGCACTAAACTAATTAAATATAAGATCAGGTCTCATCGTAGTAAAGTAAACAGTGAAAAAAACAGTCAGGTTGGTGTCTAAAGAAACAGCACATTTACTGAACAAAATCCTGCAATTCGGTTATTTCTGTCCACTTTTATTATGTGTTACATTTTGTATATTTTTTTCTGTATTCTTGCAGGGTTACATCAAACAAGATTTAACATTTCACCCCAATTCTCCATCAGGAAGCTACTTGTTTCTGCAGCAAATGACCACAAGAGTTAGATAGGTGAGAATTGGAGCAATTATTCCAACAGTGGCCAGTAAAAGTATTCATACCCTTTAAACTTTTCCACATGTGATGCTACAACCAGACCAATGTAATTTTTCGGAAGTGTATGAGACTGACCAACACAAAGTAGAACATAAATGTGAATGAAAAATGAAGGGAATGAAAAATGACATGATTTTTTTTTTTTTTTTTTTTTTTTTTTTACAAATAATCTGAAAAGTGTGGAGTGCAAACCATGTTTTACTGCAATTACAGCTGTAAGTTTTATAGTTATGTTTCTACCAGCTTTGTGCATGTTGGATCCTATTTGCAAACACAAATCAAACTCAGTCAGATTGGATGGAACAGCACTTTGAGTTTTACCACAAGATCACAATTGTATTTAGGTATGAATATGAAATAAACATTCCATTGTACCTTTAGCGACATGTTTAGGGTTTCTGTCCTGTTGGAAGCTGAACTCCTGTCCCACTCAATTATTTTCAAAATTTTCTTGTATTTAGGGTTGGTGTATTCAATTTAATGCTTAGTGTAAGTTTTTCTACACACATGGCTGTCGTATCGACAAATTCTCCAACCTGAGCTGTGGGTCTCTGCAGCTTCTCCAGAGTTGCCTTGAGAATCTTGGCTGCTTCTCAGATTAAAATGCTTTTTTTTTTTTTTTTGCTCTTTCTTAGGTGGAAAATGGATCCCACCTGAAGTAATAAATTGACAACTGTTTGTGTTTCCAGAACAAGTCAAAATCTCCTGTGAAGCCCACAATTTTTCCCTCCAGGCTACCTGAAGCCAATTCTGCAATTTTTATGCAGCAGGTTAATGCATTTGATGCTCAGTGATATTTATTACAGAGGAGGTAAAATAACGCAACGATGTTAACTGAGGTAAAAAGCTGAGAAGTATGGGTGTTACATGGAAGCTGTGGGTACAAGAAGAGTGTGAAGTCTGTTTGACCTGGGGCAAAATTGAAAAAGTTGAAAAATCTTCATCGGTTGCTGGAGGTGAAATTGTTTTGATGGATCTTCCTCTTCAATTGCTTCGTTGGACAATATTAGCTTGGAAAACCAAGTTTGACTCTCAAATTATCTGAAATGGTCAGTGGTTAAATTTAAACTTAAAGATCTTTAAAAAGGTATGTATACTTTGTTAAATGTTTAGGAGATGTATTATGTAATCACCTGGTTCACAGTAACTATTTTAATGGTGTAAACTCTATAAGATATTGGAAAATGATGGTGAGCACAATGTCTGCAACTGAATATCACCGTCCATTAAACTACCATCCATTTACACCTAAATCCAAATATTTACAGCATATTTTCCGCTCTAATATTTTGTGTTGCATGCATAAAATAACACATAACATCTCAGACACTGTGTAATCACTTTGGATTTACCTCACAAATCTGGAGCAAACGGTTGACTCAGTATTTTGATTAAATTTCATTTTGCTGTATGCTGGAAAATCTTTTTTCTGCAGCGCCACCTTGTTCGAGAGCAGCCTAATCTAATCTGGGTTCTGCTGGCTTGTGCGTTTGACGAAGACATTTAGGAATTAAGGGGGAGATTAAGGTGTGTGGAGTAATCTATAAGGATGTGTTGATTTGTAAGGTGGAAACGTGGATAAGGATGACTGTGTGTGTACCTCTCTGTGTGTGTAAGTGTGTGTCTGCATATTCTAGTCCAGAGTTTCAGAAGTAATCTATGTACGTTAAGTTGTTTCTCACCGACACTCCTACCATTGCACCAACACACACACATTGACAGTGACGTACAATCACATGCATATTAAGATGTACCCAGATGCTCCGTGATACACTGCCATTTATTCTTACAGTAATCTATCTTGGCTGTTAAAATTGGCTGTCACTCTCTTTGTTGGAAAGGTGATTTATACTGTTAGTTGAAAGGCCTGTTTGACTTTTGTGGGTACTGCATGTAGATGTCATGTGTGTGTGTGTTTGGGTGTGTGCATGCAGCCTCAGGGTGTTCGACAGCTGCAAGAGGCCCCCAAATGATCCAGTCTTAAGGTCTCAGCTTCTCTTTCCTTGTTTAACCTGCAAATAAATTCAAACATATCAGAATACTATTCATTAGAATTTTAACAAATCAACAAATGAGGATGTAAAAACGTTTTCAAATCAGATTAGGAAAGAGGAAAAAAAGTTGTCTTTGTCACTGTCCAAGGTACTGACTCTGAAGTCACCTGAGTAGAATAGAGCAGGTCATGTGTATTTTTATATCGCTTTCCAAACAGTATGTAACTGCACCAAAGCACTGAACAATGTCATCAAACATTAGTAATTAAAAACAACTTAAATTAATAAATGTGATTACAAATCATAACAGAGAAAAAAAACAATATCAATTCTTCTTAAAGGCAATGGAATAAAAATAGAATAGAATTTTAATAGAAATAGAATAGAATAGAAATATCTGCTATTGCCCTAAAATGGGAAAACTCAGGTGTATCAGGAGCAAGTTAAAGGAAAATGGAAGCATGCAGGTTCAAGCTAAGGTAAAAAAAAAAAAAAAAAAGAAAGAAATATAAGAAAAAAGAAAAAATTGAATAAGAGACACACAGAAGGGGCAAATTTAAAACATAGGGAAAATAATGCAGCACAATTATTAAACGTGACATACTCAGATCAAAAGAAATGTGCAACTGAGTAGGTTTAAAACATTGTACAAGATGTGTATATTTGTGCATAAAAACAGAATTTTTTTTCCAAGAAATTAGAAAAAGACTGCAAGTAACAGCAAAGATGTAAACACTTACTGAGTTTGTTTGGAGCAGTGATGGTTATGAAGTGTAACAGCAGCTGAGAGGAGGGATCTTCTATAACTCTGCTTTGTGCACCAGAGATGCAGCAGTCTGTCACTGAAGGAGCTCTCCAGTTCAGCAACAGCTTCATGAATGGGGTGGGAGACATTGTCCAAGTAAAACTGCATACATTTAATCTGTCTGTTATGGGAAAAAAAAGTACTTTTCTTTCAGTAAAGGTTTTCACCAAAATTATTCAAATCTATTCTTTAAAAGTGGAAAATCACACATTCCGGATTTAACAGTGTTGGGTTTTTTTAAACACAGAAAAAGCCAAAGTGTTGAAATAGAGATGTTCAGTGTGTTCCTTTATATATATATATATAAAAAAAACATTTAAAATGTTCTAAAGCAGAGCAGCACAAGACGGATTTGTATGTGATGTCAGTGATTATTACATAAATAAACAAACAAAAGCCACCATATAATAGAGATGTGATGTATAAGATGTGATTGAGAGGGTTGCTAGAGATTTTACCCCTTCATAATTTTGTGGTTTTAGTAAACATTGTACCTAAAATTTTTCCTTCAGAAAAGATGACAAAGTTTTGTGCCAACCATGACTGCTTTGCCAAATAATGGTTTTAAATAATTTTCCTTTGCCTAGTTATATTATATTGTAAGGAAAGTTCATTTTTACAGTTCCCAACAAAATCATTTGTATATATTTTGTTTTGATTAGGGGGTCATAATCAGTTACCTTTTATTATATGTAAGATTTAAATATTATTTATGATCATTTATCTTGGTAATTCACAAAAATACTTAATACTAAACATTTACACTACTGATGCCAAATTACTCAGTAATTGTGCATCCTAAAATGTCTTTTCATTATTATATATTCAAATAAACATCCTAGGATCACAAAATCAAAATACTGCTTCATAGAATCCCACAACATAGCCATAACTGTTTGTGTTCACAATACTAGTTTAATTTTAGGTTGATTTGTCACCGTTTCCAGCTAAACACCCCATAACTGTAACAGGTGGACATGAAAGGGGGGCCACACAGGGAGAGGGCAGCATGATGGATTGATGGAGGGCACGGCTGATGCCAGCTTCTCTTTGACATAGAGAGGCAGCTGAAACAGACGTTCCACTCCCCTTTATTTGTGTGTGTATGTGTGTGCAGCTCGTTATGCTTCTTTGGCAGGGGTGGCACAACCATCTGCCTGGTCAGGGCGGGGTGTGTGTGTGTGTGTGTGTGTGTGTGTCTGCGGTAAGACAGGCAGAGATAAACGGGTGATTGAGTGTTTGAGGCTGCCTGATGTAAATAAATGGGCCGCTGGCTGTAACGCACAGACACAGTCAGCTGTAGCAACGAGACATTAGGCTACAGTTGACCTGCTTGGAAACATCCCGACTGCCTTATTTGTTTGCAATGTCTTTATTTTATTTTTTTATGCTCACATAAAACTTCTAGAACTTTGAGAGTGTACTATGCTTTTAGCATGACCAGAACTGTTTTTCTACGCAGTGTGTAGAAATGAGGTTCATAAATAACTTTAGTGTGTGTATGGTACAGGGAAGTTTAACGTCCCTGTCTCTTTAAATGCCTTTTGTGCTGAATCAGCTTTTTCTTTATGAAGATAACAGAGCTGAAGGAACATCTTCACCATGGCCCTAAAACTGTCACTCAAAAGATACGTGTATATATATACATATATATAAAAAATATATTTTCCCACTATTGAACTTCTTACAGAAGTTTTTTTTGTGTGTGTGTGATTTATGTTTTATTCCGATTGACTGCAAAATGAAAAAGATATAATAAACCAGATATTTTACACTTTAAAAATTGTTGAATCATTACAGGGTGTATTTTGTTTTTGTGTTGACCATCAAAAGCACGCAGTGAATCAATATACAGCAACATTTTCTTTTCCATTATATATAGTAGATTTGAATCATATTGGATACCTAAATTTGCATTTGAAGCCAAACCCAATGTTTAAGGTACTTAATTAGTTAAAAAAAAAAAAAAAAAAAAAAAAAAAAAAGCAAGTGGCTTTAGTTCAATTTTTAAAAAAAACATTTATAGATCATAGCGGAACAAATGATCTTGAGTAACAGGAATGGATTTAAAAAGTGACTACAACAGATTATTACAATAAATGCATTTTCCACAAGTATTCAAACTAAAAGGTCAAAGAGAGTATCAAGTATTACATGTAATACTCAAGACTATTCAGAATACAATAATGCTTTATGTCCAGCTACATATCACAATTACTCCTGTGGAGAAAAGAAAACATGACCGTCATCTCTGAGGTGTATAATTGTGTTTACTATTCCCTCATTAATATTTCATCTGGAATCGCTGCAGAAACTCAACGTACTATTGAAGCAAAGGCAAAATGCTAGTTTAACCTGATCATTTTTTTGGAGTTGAATGCATGCTTTACATAAAAATCAAAATTTAAATAATATGAATCAAAGTGCCGATTAATAGAGGGAGACATTTAGAAAACAAAGAAATGTGATAAAAATAGTGATGTAATGAGTACCACATGTCTATTTTGTTAGGAGACAATCTAAGATGGCGGAGTTTAAATCACTGGTCTGTTCTATCATTTCATCTCCCTTTTCTTCCTCTTTTTAAACCCTTCATTTCCCCCTCAGGAGTCACAGAAAGCGAAACTGCTAAACAGTGAGAGCAATAGTATCTCCTGTAATCACACTTGTCTGTCTGCAGGCTATTGACTTTGGTTAACTGAGACCTACTGTGTGTGTGTGTGTGTGTGTGTGTGTGTGTGTGTGTGTGTGTGTGTGTGTGTGTGTGTGTGTGTGTGTGTGTGTGTGTGTGAGAGAGAGAGAGAGAGAGAGAGAGAGAGAGAGAGAGAGAGACTAAGCAGGGAAAAGGGACAGAGAGTTTCATGTGTGTAAAATTATCTTTTTATGCATAAATGTAGATTTCATGCTTTGATACTCATGCCTGTGTGACATTACAGTTACACTGTAGCATGTCTAAAAATACTTGGTCTCTCTCCCAAATCTGAAATATTAGCCATGTAGCTAACATTTATCTGTCAGGTAAAACCTTACCATCCTGCTGTTTGTGTTACCTTTCTTCAGTCAGTCTTTTATACATTGCTCCACTTTTCCTCACTTATCTCCTTCCTCACTACTTCCTTCTCTCCCTCCCTCTTTTCCTACCTGCCAGCTGTTGCTCCGGGGCCTCCTGGCTCCTACAGTTTGCCCTCAGACAAAAGAAGGGATGAAACGACGACAAAAAAGAAAGAAAACCCAACGACAGCCATGAACTCCTTTGTTCTCTCCATCACCCTGTCTCCCATCATTACCTTGTTCAGTCTAGTTGTCTGTTTTCCTGGGGGAGTTTTCCTGGATGCACATGTCTGTGTTTTATAACGGTCACTTGATCTGCATTCAGGAGAAATAAACCACAAGGTAAATGCTAGGAAAACATCTTCAGTCACTCTTTTAAGGGGTCAACAGAGGACCTTTTCTCAATTACACTTGTATGTTCTGTCAGGATGGAAAACTGAAACACGTAAAAATGCCTACAGGTTGTTCACCTTGTGCACAAATGTATTCATATAAGGAAGTTCATGATTTGCATTGATTTTTCAGCACAATATTGCCCTAAAATATTAGGCAAATTCACAGAGAGCTAGTTCATCAGACACAAAATCAACTCTCTTTTTCTTAACAGGCTGGTATTATGTGTTTTCCAGGCACATTGTGCCATTTTATAGCACAATCAAGGAACCAATTTACCTTTAGTTGTTATAAAAAATGCTGTATATATCAACTTAAAAGAAAATTGACTTTGCAATTTGATGCCTTGAAATTGGCTTCTGCGCCTTTAAGAAACTTGTACTGTTTCTGACACTCCGCCTTCATCATATCATCACAACACTGCTCCTCCATTATGCTGTTTACAACTGTTCTTAGGAGCGCTGGACTGAGAAATAGTTCATATGATGAGCTCAGCAGATGCGCAGTTCCACCATGTGTTTGCTAACTCCTGCTGCCGCTAGTCTGGTGGAGCTCCCACAGAAGAGTCAAGGATTTCTCAAACTTACATGAAAGAATCAAGGCAACACTCCAGGTATGTTTTGATGACTGAATAACATTCTAACATAATATAAAGCTCAAAAAAGTCAATTTTACATCATACCCCCATCACCCTCTTAAATTTACTATGTGAGATTATCCTGCAAAAATAAAATTGAATCTGTTTTAAGGCTCTTTCTTCACTGCAAAAACATAAAATCTTACCAAGTATTTTTGGTCTACTTTCTAGTGCAAATATCTTGAATACACTTAAAATAAGACAAAACTAATTTAAGTAAGGTTTCAGAACAATGTAGGATAAGGAGGACCGAAACCGACATAATTAAAAATAAAAGCAGAAATATATATTTTGTTTTTCCTTTTCCTTACACGTGTTTTCATCAAGAAATGTATATATATATTTTCTTTTTCATTTTCCCTATTCATAGGTTTTTGACAAGAAATGTATACATTTTGTTTGCCTTTTCCTTATACAAGCGTTTGTTCTTTTTACATTTCCTCATCTCCTCTTTTTACTTTCCCGTCTGCATTTCTGCCTCATTATGCAAATGAGGAGGCTGCCTTTTTGGTCCAGCTCCTCTAGTATTGGTCAATAAACAGGAAAGAGCAGGATCCATGTGCAGATCGACTGCGCATGCCTGCGCCTTTGACTTCAGTTTAGCAACTGAAGTGTCGTCATGGAGGGAGCGGAAAGACAGCCTGTGTCGGAGTTGTTAAGGGAGCTGCAAATAGACTGGACGAGTTAAAAGGCGGTAAGTTTTCAGCTGACCAACAGTAAGAGAAGATGAGGAAATGTGAAAAGAACAAAAGGAAAAGGAAAGCCAAAACAAAATATATACATTTCCTGACAAAAATGCATGTAAAAGGAAAAAGAAAATCTATACATTTTTTGATGAAAACGCATGGGTAAGGAAAACAAGATATATATATTTCTACTTTCATTTTTAATTATGTCAGTTTCAGTCCTCTATAGTAGGAGCTTGTTTTATGTCAATAATTCCTTAATATTGATGAAAAAGTTCTAGGTATAAGTGAAATAATCTGCCAGTGGGACAAGATATTTTTCCGTATTATAAGTTAACATATCTTGTGCTGAAAAGTTACTTGTAAGTTAGTTTTGTCTTATTTCAAGTGTATTCAAGATATTTGCAATAGAAACTAGACCAAAAATACTTGGTAAGATTTTATGTTTTTGCAGTGTACAGCTTTGCCAGAGGTGCCAGTAGGTGTGGAGGGTCCTGCATGAAGCTAGGTTTGTAGGTTTACTGACAGCTGCTTCACACCTCAAGCCACATTCAAATATGTAACCATGGAGTCTATCACAGGCTGTAGCCAGCTTTATGTCACAACACCACATCAAAGGATCAAGGGGCAATGTTTTGCCCAAGGACACGTTTTTCTTTCAGTCATAATCCACATCTCACAGTGAAGGTTGGAACAAAAATCACGAGTTTTGTTTTTTGGCTCAGCCCAGTCTTCATCACAACAGACTGGATGAGTGCCCCCATTACTGCAGACAACGCCCCAAACCGTCTTTCCAACTCCAGCTCCATTCTATAATCACTGGTGAATCAGACATATGAAATCTTGCATTAAATATCTAAAATAAGTTTTCCTTTCTAACTGTTGTAAAGTTTTTTCCCTTTTTTTTATTTTTTAGTCATCTTTTTTTGCTGCTTCATCTCTGTAAACCAATAAATCTAGCAGTATAAAATGTAAATAAAGGTTTAATATAAGGTCATTTTAAAAAAATGCTTCAGTCTTTAAGAAGGTTTCAATGAGTTTTGAGTGAAGGGAGGATGTTCAAAAAGAGCATTTGTCTGGTTTATTTGCCTAATTTTAAACTTGCCTTACAACTTTAAAGTTCAGTCTCACAAATTAAAAGTTTATCGCAGAAGTCTTTGTGGTTTACTGATCAGCATTTCACTTTTCACAGGTTTAGCTCTCCATCATGTGATGAAGATGCAGCTGCAACACAGATTCAGAAAAGACCATTACTTAACACTTTTTAGTTGCTCATTGGGTCAAGCAACACACTCATCTTGTGGCTTGTGAACATGACAGTGTGTCGTGTTGATGTCAGAATATTTGCCTGGAGAGTCAGTTGCGCTATACTTGTGTTTTTGAAATACGATACGGTGCATGTTGTTACATTTAAAGTGTGTTTCTGTATGTATGTTTGTCAGTCTGTCAAAGACAGGACCACTAAGCCTGCCAACAAAGGGGTCCAGTGCTGCTGGTGTGGTCTTCTCTGTCTATCTCAGGTGGAGTATGTTACTGCTAATGCCTTCTAAGATCCCTCTGATGCTCTCCCAGAAGCCCCCTCTCTCTTCTCCAATCCTCTTTGCTCCGGGTGTCCTTAAGCACCTTGGTGCAGTGAAGGTGGCTCGCTGAGGATTGTCTTAATCTCTCCTTTTCCTTCAGAAAATGGTTAAGCCAACCCGAATGTCACTCTCCCTATCACTCCAAAAACCAATTGGTTACAAGCGTATATATTTTTTCCATGTTTGGTTTTCTCTGTATCTCTTCTTGTAACCTTGTCACTTCCTCTTTCCTCAATTTTTTTTGCAGAAAGTTGGGACAACATCCTAATAAAATCAAATAAAAAATGTGATGGAGATTTTAGAAAAAGGGTAAAAAAAATTTGAAACATTTAGTTTTTATGCTCTATGTTAAATAAAGGAAGTGAATTAGATCTTTACTGTGAGTATTATGAAACATAGGCCCCCAGGGCTCAAACATGAAAAAGGCCTTTAACTCTTATTACTGAAGACAAAGACACACAAAGTGAAAGACACAAAACAGCCACAAACGTAATTTGTGGTTTTTATGTTTCTCCAGCTGTGTATTTTACCTGCGATTTTGTACTGTTTCACATCACTTTGTGTTCACTTTGCATGTTTTTCTCTCCATTCCATCTTAGTAATTGTGCTTCTCCTTTTGATCTTTTTAGTTCAAATCGGTTGGTTCTTTTGAGCAGTTATTTTGGTTTTTCAGCATGGCTGTCTCTTTGTGTGTCCTTGTGATCATTTGAGATCTTAAGGTTTGTCACCATTGTGAAGAAAATGTCTCTTTGTCTTAGATTTTATTCAAAATGTAGCTTCTTGTAAGCCCTTTTAATTCCATTTGATTTTTCATTTAATCTTTTTAAAATCATCTTAATTTAGTTTGGCATGTATTTCCTTACCGAGGACACATTTCAACTTATATTTTGAGGAAACCTAACTGCATATTAGTGCATCTATATATTAAAAAGAAAATGGTTCTTATTTTTCATTTTGTTTTATATTCTAACTTAGAATGGTGGAATTTCTCTTTTTACCTCAGTGCTGCAAAGTTGAGGTCCATTCAAGGTTGAATAAGTTCATAATAAACAAAATAAACACTGAAAACAACAGTAGCAACATGTTTTTGTTTTTTCTGCTGAACCAGTAAATCCTGTGCCTGTGTTTTTGTCTCCAGTGTTTTGGGTTTTTTGGGATGTTTTTAGCAGAGCTGCTATCAGCCTTCATGTTAATCCCCTCAGAGAATAAACTCATTAGAACATTAATCACTGGATTCTAATTACCTCTCTCTCTCTCTATGTATCTAATTCAGGTACTTAGACAAGCCACCCCTCTCTGAACCCATGGGGGAGAAGTTACAGTAAAATGAAAAAATAAGTCAGTCAACCAAGATCCTTCAGTATGGATGCATTAGTATGCTTTCTTTAAGGTTTTCTTATCTGGGCACTGATCTGAACTTTGCAAAGCTGTGTAATGAGGCTAATGATTTGACATAGTTAGTTTTTTAGCATAATGTGTGTTTTGCTCTCTGCTATGCTAGAGCTGAATTGTAACAACATAGTCTGCCACGAATGATAAGGTTAGTTAGCATGGTCACTGATGACAGCAGATAAATAGTTTTTCCTGGAACAGTACCTGCTACAGCCATCCGCTGCCAAGCCCAGGTCCTGCTACAGCCCTCCACCACCAGGCCCAGGTCACAAAGCAACACCATCTGAAACTGGCTCTACTCAGCACTCGTTCCCTCAACAGTAAAGGCTTCATTCTTAATGATTTTATAAGGGAAAATAATCTTGATTTTCTCTGTCTCACTGAAACATGGTACAAACCTCTCGATCATTTCTCACTAAATCAGACCACATCCCCCGGCTTCACATACACTGAGAACGCTCACCCAGAGGGGTGGGGAAGTGGTCAAATCAAGTTTATTTGTATAACACATTTCAGCAGCAAGGCAGGTCAAAGTGCTTTACAGTGGTCATCACTTCCATTGCAATGCTGTTGATATCCACCTCTAAATCAACACCAAATCCATCATGATTGCAACTCACTCCACCCTGACCAGCTGCCTCACTGAGATAAAATCATGGATGTACTCAAACTTCCTCAAACTCAACTGTAACAAGTCAGACATCATTATCATCGGTCCCAAATCCCTTACCAAAACTCCACTCACATCTGCAACCTTGGAGTTCTCTTCGACAGCAACCTCTCCTTTGAACACCACATCGACCAAATCACAAGAACTGCCATCTTTCATCTTAAAGAGGTGGTGACATCACTGTTTAAAGACTGAAAACGTTTTATATTAGAGAAACTTTCATCCCATCGCACTCACAGCTTGTTCTATTACTTGGGTCCTCTTTGTCAAATAGAAAAATTTGTTGTTTGAGCTAAAGTATTTAAGTGTGACAGAAAATCAAAACTTAAAGGGGTGCCGACATCATTGTATAAACTGTTTCATGCAGTTGATATTGCTGCATATGTCAATTCTCCAAAGAATTTCATTAAAAAAAAAATAGCATCACCTTTTTATAGGGGGTTGTTTTGGCAGGCCAGATTTTCCTCCTTAGTAAAAGGGTCTGGTACGGTAATGATATGTGTCTCTACCTAGTTGACTTCACTCTGATTGGCGACAGCCATATTTGGGAAAGTAAAATGCACTGAACACAGTCTCAAAATGAGGTTATAATTGCGTGGTACTTCCCCATAAATGAACTTCAGCCGCTCCTCTCTGGTCCTCTCATCCTTCGAGAGTAAGTGGAAACTTCCATCCATTTTTGAGCACCCTTGGACATAACAGTGCCGCTTTTTAGTAGCCATCCTCTTCTCAAGTGGAGTAGTCAGACACGCTAGCGCGACTTAGCCCATAAATTAGCCAGTGTATCAGCTGGGGGAAGGAGGGGAGGGGGTGGGTTGTTTGCTTGATGGTGTGCTCTAATTGGAGAACATGAATTACGTAGAAAGACAAGCTGTTCTCTGATTCATCCGTTTTTGAGCAAAGAAACAAAGCTGACCGTCTATGAGCAGGGCTTTTGATACCAACTCTTGACATTGACACGGCCTCATCAGTGCAGAGCAGATTATATTATACCCCCAAAACCACAGAAAAATGAAATTCGTTGTCATGACATCTTTAAAAATATTGCTCGTCTCCACTCATCACTCCCCTTCTCGGCTGCTGAAATTCTCATCCATGCCTTCATCACCTCCAGACTCGACTACTGTAACAGTGTTCTTTATGATTCATCACTCAAAGTCCTCAATACACTCCAGCACATACAAAACTCTGCTGCTCTAAGCACATTAACACCAGTATCTTGCTGCGAATTCATCATTGGACTGATGACATGTTTAAATTCTGTATGACTGTTGAAATCACAGTGTGTGTTGGATTAAGTCATCAGTGTCCAACTGTGGTTCTTGAGAGCTACTATCATTCAACTTTTAGATGCATCCTACCTCCAACACACCTGAACCAAATGGCCCCATCAGTTCTGCAGAAGCCTGGTAAAAGCCATTAATTTTATTCAGCATCCAAAGGTTGCAGGATAGTAGTTCTCAAGGACTGGACTTGGGCACCCCTGGACTAAACGGTTGTAGAGTGATATTATTACTATTATTACTAAGAGTTATTGAGATACAAAATGAAAATGTCCAAAAAAGCCATTTATTAAAGCAGCTATAAGTATGTGACCTTCCAACTTTGAAATAGGAATCTGACTTCTGGGAAGATCTTCTTTTTAGGTGGTGCTTGGAAAAACTTTTTTTGAAGTGTTGGCTGTTAAAGGTTTGTGAACAGCTGCTTTAAAAAGATAATGCTTTAACAACTGAAAGTGTTCCTCACAGTCTATGTTAACAGTAGCCATAACTACTGATGGAAAAAGCTACAGTTCACAACAGAAAGGAACAGAAACACTAATTTGCAAAGCAACTTCACTAAAATAAAAGTTTTTTCATACTTTCACTTCAGATGGTATTGTAGTTTTTCAAGTATTTAACAGGTTTAAAAAAAAAAAAAAAAACCTCAAATGTTTTATTTGATCTGGTTTGAGTGATCAATTGTTTGAATTGATGAATCATAAGAGCAATTAGTTTGATTTAAACAACTTTGAAGGCCATTTTCTTCTTTTCTGTGATTTTGGCTGTTTATCCTGTAAAAATCTTTTTTAATGTTCTTCAAATTTGTTTGAAACTTGAATTATAACAGAAAGGGAGTTAATCATGCAGGTCAAAGCACCTTTATTGAACAAAAATACAGCTCTCATAAGATACAGATCTCAACATAATATTTATTTTAAAAACTCTTTAATGTTTCTATTTAAAATGTGTTACAGGTTGTCAACTTTTGTTTTAATTAATGCTTCCAACATGTGTCTTTTGTTTGAGTTGAAGTTTTTTAAAAAATTGTAAGGCTAGATTTAATTTCTAGCTCGTTTCTGTTGATTAAAACTAAGAAAACAATCAAGTCTGAATGTGAACTCAATTAAAACGATATTTGGTCCCAAGGTTAACAATGAATACACATTCTCACTTTGTCTCTCAACACCAGCTAACCTGTTACTGCTCCTTATTTGAAGCATAAGTGGAATACCACTTTAGTGTTTTAAGGACCTTTTGTTTCAGCTGAATGTTACTGTGAGCCTGTTTTCTTACAAACTTACTTCTTGCAGAGGAAAACTGTTATTTTTTGCACATGTCCAAGTATTTTGGATTTTCATTAACCAGACAGACAAATACAGATGGAAGAGCACCACCTGCTGAAAGTTACTTTACTCCCTTTGTGAAGTTTTGTGCAACTTTGGATGTCACGTGTTGCTGATCTAGGCCCACTTCCAAGATCAGATTCAGACACAGCGGGACATCTTTAATTCAGAGGTTTGCATGAAATGATTGCATTTTGTGGTGTCATGGGGAGGGGCATTTTGCCAACTTTTAGAGGATGTGTGTGTTTGTGACTGTGAGTGTGTTTTTGTCAGCTGGGAGGACACTTCCTGCAAACAGGCCAGAGCAGGCTCTGGCAGCTCAGGGAGGAAGGAGGATGGCAGTGAGCCGTGGAGGTGCAGCTCCTTCTAGTCACACGGGACCACACAACAAGACAACACACTCCCTCCCTCTGTTTTTTCCCCTATCTTTTCCTCTCAACTTAAGTGGAAACAGAAAATTAAAAGCGGCATCAGGTTTTCATATTCTGAGTGCATTGCCGGCTCACAGGACCTGATACCCCAAAGCATTTACTTGGCTTAAGCGTCTAAAAGCGTCACTTTAAATCTTAGGGGTGTGTGCATGTGTGTTCTGGGTGGGACTCTTTAGCTGTCACCTACACACAACCTATGATGCAGGGTCTTAGCGGTAGCTTCTCATGGCTGAGTGCTCAGGACACACACACACACACACACGCGTGTGCACGCAGCAACACACACATGCACCCAGCGTTGACAGGTGAAGGTAAACGAAGCAGAACTCTGCTAATCCACCTCTGCCTGGGAGACCCAGAGCAAGAGGTGAAGCACGAAGAGTGTGACATGAAGTGTAGCCGTGTTTTCTTAAACGCTAAAATCTCACTAAATGACGCATCATTAGAAATGAGCTGTGCAGTAAAGCAAGGTTTGTAGTTGCAAATGTGTAATGGAAGATGAATCATATGCAAGCAAACATTCTTTTTTTTTTTTTTAAATTGTGGTATTCTATGAAAATTGCAAAAAAAGATTGCCTTTACCTATACTATTTAATCAGAGACATTTAAATATTATATTACTATGTTTAACATTTAAAAATATTTATGTATTTTAGGCAGATAAGACATACTAAATAGTAGCAATGTTTTATCCCCTTTTCTATCTTTTAATTCTTCCAATTAAGGCATTATGACAACAAAATAATAAGTAAAGGTATGCTTTAGCTGTCATATAGCAAACACATCCTAACTTGAGCAACATCTAAGTGTATTTTTTGCTATTACTAGTCATTATTTTTTAAACTTATGTAAGTTTTCTTTTGGAAACAAGTTAGAAGTTTGTTAGGGAAAAAGGCAGCCCAGACCTCACACTCTCTTGTTCAGCCATATTTTCAAAAAGTGCTTTTTGTTTATGGTTTTTTTCCCCAATGTCTTACATGTCATCTTCAGATCATTTATACTTTTCTGGATTAATGTGTGCATTCTAGCAGTATAAACTCTCTTCACAAAGGGGATTCACATAAAAAGCGGCACTTGGTGTCAATTTCTTAAGATATGTATTTTTGTTATTGCCATACACATTTCTGACAAAATATTGCAGATATTTCCTTGTCCACAAAAGTGTCTGATGTTTTCTTTTGCACTGCACATTCTAAACAGCTTTTGTTGACATAATGTTATATTGTACAGGTTTTATGCACTAATCCTTCGCCCATGCAGTAGTATCCGCTTTTGGTGAAAGATGGTTATTGATGCTGCATTGTCTAGGGAATCATCCTAAGCTTGCGTCCTTTCCCTTTAAGCACTGCATTTCCTCCTGATTCCTGCAGGAATCTTCTGTATGTTACCAAATGAGATGTCATAAAATACATTAGACTATACAGTAAATTAAAGTTCTTCTGCAGTTCAAGCAATATTTTTTCACTCCCAAAACATTTTTTGATCTAAAGAATCTTTTACCGGATTGCTTTTAATCACGCTAAATGATTAATGCTTTGGAGTACAAAGGAGGATTCAATGCAGTATTCAGTCATGCTTTAAATATCAAATAATTACATTCTTCTGATTGGTATATTCTTCTGTTGGCAAAGTCTCCCGATAGATTCTTGACATTAAAAAAGGTCCTACATATATACACAGGAGTACTTGGCAGACATTCCATTGATTATGCCTGTTCAACTGCTTGTTAATAAAAATAGCAAAAATACTTTGTTGATGTCAGAGGAGAACTGACAGACAGGTTTGATGTGATAGCAAAGTACCAGTAGTGTGAAGATTCACTTTATTCCATGAATGTATTCTCTGAATGGACAGCACATCGAACCATGAAGCAGATTCACTGCAGCAGCAGAGGACCATACTGAGGGTGTTTTCACACCTGATAGTCCAGTAGACTTGGTTTGATTAGGGACCAAAATTGCAGCATTTGTTAGATTTTCAGCTAGTGCAGTTCCCTTTCACACCGTGCTGCGTCAAATGAACCAAACCCTTTGAAAAACCTGCCCCTTCGCCTGTGGGGGCCCTGCACCAAGAACCACTGAAGGAAATGATATGAAAACCTCTAAAGAAGACACTAAGCACACCTTCCATCTTCATGAAATGTAAACAATAGCTGGAGTGGTGTCGGATTTTAGCAGTTGTAGGATTTCTCTTTTGTCTTTGACCACAAGCCATTTCTCCGACTACCGCTAAACACCCGTGTTTGTTTTGGTGATATGTACCCAAAATCAGGAGTGGAAGTAACGAATTACAAATACTCCCGTTACTGTAACTAAGTAGATTTTTTTGAGTACTTGTACTTTTATGAATATTTCTTTCAAGTGTGTAATTTTACTCATACTTAAGTACAATTTAGACCATGTAATCTACTTCGCTACTTTTAAAATCAGAAATCGTTACTGAGTACGGCCATAAATTGAAATAATATTCGCAAGAAGCACAAGAAGCAGGACCTAATTATAGTTTTTATTCATGCTTGACTGATAACCAAGCTTCCGGTCACTATGTGCCAGCAGTATTCAAACTAATCAAAAGGCTGCTTGCCCAGCCCAGTAGAAGAAGTAGCCTACTTAGACACCGGTGTAAACAGAGGAGGATACAAGTGTGGATGTTTTGAAACATATCTACCTCCATACAGGACAGACTGACAAGTTTGTGACAGTGAAAAGAAAAACTGAAGCAGAGGTTTAAGTAGTAAAGCAAGTAGGGCGGAGTATTAGAGCCAGACTAAGAAATTTTTTTTAAAAAATACAAGCATAAAGTCATAATATTACGAGAACAAAGTCATATTACGAGAATAGTTAAACTGTTGGCAGAAAAAAGTTGCAATATTGCCGGGAGAAAGTCGTAAAATTATGAGAAAAAAGTCGTTTTAATGAGAAAAGAAGCTTTGATAGATTCAAGGTCTGACTTCAGTAGCTCAGCAAGTCTGTGGTTATTTCTTTGAAATGGATTCAGTCATTTAAGCAATCGCTTGAAATTCCTGCAGCTGGTAATAATTTGATGCTGATGTGTTAAAAGATTAAGTATTTACTTATTTGTAAAACCGACACCAACTATGACTTCACGAGATGCTCATCCTCATTTTAACGCAGTTTGGTGTAGAGTTCTTATGAACTTACAACTTGTTTGTCTTAAATACAGGAATAAACAACAAAAAAGACTTAGTCTGGCCCGAATACTTTGTCGTACGCAAGTAACTGTTGGTCGCAAAAAAAGGCCAGGAAATAGAGCCTATTTACTGTGAATGCAAAATGTTATGCACTTTTCATCTCTTCTGACAAGCTAAAATATGAGCAATATTGATGCGAATTTTGCACAAAAAATGTTAAAAAGCAATTAACAGTTCAAAAACATTTTTGCCATTCTTTAAAAACAAAATTCCCGCTTTGTTGTTTACAAAAAAATTGGCCTTAGTGTAATTTTTCTATACTTTATTGTATACTTTATACCAGGTGTGTCAAACTCATTTTTATTTTGGTCCATATCGAGATTATGAATGTCCTCAAAGGGCCAGTTGTGGCAGAATGTATTGATAAAACCCATTAACTAAGAGTTAAAATATGAATAAATCGCCGTCTCTGCACTTGATGAGTACTTTTTAAAGTTAAATTTTACTGAACATATTTTCACATTGATGTAATCTGGCAGCATACAGATGAAAACTGTGCTGATTTGACTGATAAAATATTGTATGGTTAAATAATATTTTATCAGTGCCTTGACAAGTGTACTTTATACTGTAGTTTTTTGTTTGTCTGAGAAATATGCTTCGAACATAGATATTTTATCCATGTAAATCAAATCGGATGCCTGCGATTGGCAACACAATAAAACAGCAATTGGTTAAAAAGTAATTAATATTCCAAGTAGTTTTTGAGAAGAATACTTTGTACTTTTACTTAAGTATTTTTTAACACAAGGATTTTTTACTTGTAATTGAGTACAATTTAAGCAATGTAACAGTACTTGTACTTGAGTACAAATTTTCCGTACTCTTTTCACCTCTGCCCAAAATGCCCTGCGCTACAGTCCGATTCCTGCCTTTGGAGCGGTCTCCAGTCCGCTTGGCATTCACATATGCATTCGAACCGCACCAGAGTTCACTTCAACCGAACCAAGTCCTAGGCTTTTTGGTCCACATCAGAGTTCAATTGCGCATTCTGAGCCCCAGAAACAGAAAACTTAGCTAATCATTTACACAGGCTCAATATCGCTAGAAAAACGTTGCCTGATCTGATATGTTTTGAGTTCATCTCCAGTATTCAGATGGGAGGGTCATAATAAATAAATATGGGTTCATCCTGCTTGTATGAACAGTTTGTACAGGTGCTAGTGATGTAGTGGCCTTGGCCATATTTTCTTGGCACATTTAGTAATAATTAAGCAGCATTAAAATGGTGTATCCTTTCAGATTATTGTTGCTGACCATATCAATCCTTTTATGACTACAGGATACACATCTTGTGATGTTCCTTCTAACAGGGTAATGCACCAGGCCACAACTGGTATCTGGAACATGACAATGATTTTATTGTATTCCTCTACAGTCACCAGATCTCAATCCAACCTTTGGGATTTGCAGCATGGATGTACAGCAGCTATGTGATATTATATCATGCCAATATGGACCACAGTCCCTAAGGAATGCTGAATCTGTTCCACAGAGAACTAAAGAAGTTCTGAAGCAAAGGGAGGGGAGTGGGGTCCAAAATTCCACTCATCGTATTTTCTTTATCAGCATTTAATACATTATCAAAATGTTTTAGATCTTCATTGAAACAAGTATTTAGAAACTAAAAATCTTATCTCAGTGCTAAGAGTTTATTGGTGAATAAATAAACATACTTATGAAATTAGCTTAAACTGAACAGAGAATGTGTGACAGTGTTGCTCCTGTGATGAAGTGCTGAATAAAAATGCTAAAGAAAACCAGCTCTACCTCGGCTGTTAAGGTTGTAAACCCAATTTGGAGATGAAGATAATAAATGTAGTAATAAATAAATCTAAAGTCATAAAAATAACTTTTCAAAGAGGATTTGGGTTTAAGAATCACTCTCATGCAGGTCTGAGAAAACAACATAAATCTGCATGTCAAACCCTGCACGTTGGTATTGATTTAAATGCATATGGAGCCTGACAGGCAGTCAGGGTAGATGTTATCATGCCAGCCTCATGTTGTTTCTTCAGGTGCTTTTAAAGCAAGTTGGACCATGCAGCACACCTGCCCTGTCTGCCCTTCACACTCACATGCTCTCACACACACACACACACACACACACACACACACACACACACACACACACACACACACACTTAGAAATGCCTCAGATCTTTCTCCCTTTACATTTCACCTATGTTTGTATATTTAGCTTTACAGTTTTTGAGGAATCTAGTCTTTCAGCTTGCTCACCATATGTCTCTCGTTCCATTCAAATACCTGTATACATTTTTACTGTTTTTTCTTCTGCTCCTGTCTTCATTATCCTCCCCCTCTACCTCTTCTCTCTTCCATCTTCCTCCTTTTCTTCCTTCAATCATACCGCCCTCACGCCTCCCAAGCCGTTGTTTTAAGTGAGTGTCATCAAGCTCACAGATGTTTAGCACCATTTACCGTCGCTCTTTCACACACACTTATGCACAAATACAAACGCACACACAAAGAAGAGGTTGCTGGAGTAGTAATCATGTCATGTAAATTACCCAGCCTCCCAAGAGGCCTCTTCCCCTTGCAATCAGGCTCACAGTCTTTTTCCGACCAACCTGCATTCAGCGCCAAACAAAAACAAACAAAACTTTTTCCCCCAAACTTAAGTGCAGGAGGGGGGAATCTCCTGGATCTTTCAGAATGTACATTGCAAAAGATATGCATTTTTTTGTTTGATATCGGTGGTATTACTGTAAAGACATGTGAGCGATAGTCTGAGAAAGTAGCAGTTGTGTGACTCAGACATCCAAGTCCTCCATGTGTCTCAGGAACAGTATCTGTCTGGATATGAATGTTATGGAAGTAAAAATGTTTTCTGTCACCAAACCAAGTTATGTGGTCATGTTGGGTTTCCAATTGGACCCAAATGCACACATAACCAGAGGCAGAAAGGTGAAGAGTATTTACTGATGAAAAATAAGGATTTATAGTGCTGTCACAAAGGGAACAAAATATGGAGGCATAACAGGGAATTCAGCAAGAAACAAGCAAAAACCAGGAGTTTAAATCCTGAGGCAGGGGTGGAAAATGACAACAGAACCAGGTGAACTCATCAGATGAGATGTGGAACAGCTGTGGCAGGAAGAACGCAGGGAAACAGAGGAAGACAGACTAATTAACACAATGGGAGTTGAACTAAGACTCAATGGAACAACAAACCAAGAGGAAAAGACTAACACAGATCTAAGAGAAGTAAATCCAATACACAAAGAACAGAACACAATAATAAACACACTAAACACAAAGGAATGAACGACTATGGCAACACTTAACCAGCAATAAGGAACACAGAAAAATGCATTTAATATGGTAAGACCTATAGAACAAAAATGAAAACCAAAATCCAATTACCCAAAGATCCTGACAGGTTCATCAATTTTCTCCAACAAATTGAAACACGGCAAGAAACTAAATTTAAAGATGGAAAATAATGTAAAAATGACAAAAATAAGGTCTTACAATGAAGAAGTTGGACTTCTATGATTGATTCTTCATTTATTTGTTTCTCCAATTGCTTTAGTCTTGTGAAAGTTATACTTCTTGAACATTTTTATATTTTGTCACAAACTACTGTGTATTAGTTTTATTATATTTTGTTATAAATTAACACAAATTAGTGCATTATTGTGGAATGGTAGGACAATGACATATAATAGTCAGGATATTTTACAATAAAAACCTAAAACGTTTGGTGCGCATATTTAGCCTTTCTGTATTAGCACTTTGTAGGACCACCTGTCACTGCGACTAGAGATGCAAGTGTTTTGGGGTTTGGGTCTACCAGCTTTGTACATCCAGTGTTTGAATTTTTTTCTCATCCTTCAATGTAAAACAGGTCAAACTCTTAAAATGGATGGGGAATATCTGTGAAATAACAGAGAGAAAACATCTCTCGATCAGATTTAGCTCTGTCATATAAATATATTTTCATCTAATCTATTCCATTGTCGCTGTGGCCTTATTTATAGAGTTGATGTCTTGCAGGAAGGTAAAATCTTTCAGAGCCTCCAATAGGTTTTCTTATATATCTATATTGTCCTCCATCCATCTTTAACACATTGAGTCATTCTGTACTAGGAACTGTATTTTTATTTTTTTGGTCTAATTTTTGGTTAATTTCTTTAGGGCTGACCAGCAGTAACAGAAGGCTTTTGGGCAGGGAGTT
This sequence comes from Anableps anableps, assembly GCA_014839685.1. NCBI lineage: Eukaryota > Metazoa > Chordata > Actinopteri > Cyprinodontiformes > Anablepidae > Anableps > Anableps anableps. Next base: position 36,262,431 of record CM026070.1, on the reverse strand, counting down.
TTCTCATGGATAATTCATATAAACTTGCAAAAAAAAAAAAAAAAAAAGAGCTCCTCAAGCAAAGTGTAATAGACAAAAGTTGTTTTTTTTTCTGCTATTTGGACCACATGAACACTCTGCAAACAAAATGAAGACCTCGGAGTGGCCTAGTCAAAGTCCTGACCTGAATTCTTTTGAGACATTTTGGCATGACCTTAAAAAGACATTTCATGCTCAAAAGCCCTCCAATGCAGCCCAAGCAGTTGGTAGGTTTAGGGGGCAACCACTTTTATTTACATGTAGATTTAGATCTTTTTTTCTCCCTTAATAATAAACACCTTCATTTAAAAACTGCCTTTTGTGTTTATATGTGCTGCCTTTGACTAGTATTTAAATTGGTTTGATGTTCTGAAACACTGAAGTGTGACAAATATGCAATAAAAAATAGGAAATCAGGAAGGAGGCAAACACTCTTTCACACTACTGTATAACAACAACAACAACACAAACTCACTAAAACATACACTGACATAATTAATACAAAATGTTAGCACCAACCGCAGCCCAACAGAGTGTATCTGTAAACACCTAAATCTAAAAAACCTGTGTGTGAGTGCACTTGTGCATATAAGGTTTCTCCATAACAATGTTCAATAACTGGTGTGAGGAGCCACAAACCTTCCCCCATGGACCTGAAGAGAGCCTGGGGGAACCATCCAGCAGCCACAGCACAGAAGCCCAAGGGGGCTGCAGAGATGAGTCTACAAGTTACGGCGGTGCAGATCCAACCATGGACCGAGAGATCCGAGACTTGAGGCCACACCACCCCGCAGCAGAGGCCCGACAGAGCTAGTGAACCCGGGCCCCGCTAAGCAGCCACCGGGATTGAGTCAGTAAATACCTGGGCACCCAGTCCTGGACACCACTGCACTGGCGGACAGAGGCACCAGCCCGCCGGCAGGGAGTGTGACGGGGGTCATTGTAGTTGTTTGAGGGTTTAAATTTTAAACGTCTACTTAGATGAGTTTTTTTGAAAGACCTGTCACTACTGGCTTAGAAATATTGGACGCAGAGATGCTTAAAACATATTTAAGGGTTCATCTTCATAGGGACAAGCGTGCAGTAGAATAAATCCATCCACCTGATACCTGCTTATCAGTGCAGAGTGGTGGGCAGGGCTGATACTTATCTCCAGTGGTCATTAGGTGAGAAATGGGGATCACATTCGACAGATCAGCAGTTCATCATGTGGAACTTTCTTTTAGTTGCATAAAAAAGAAAAAAAGTCATTAAATTAAAATGAAAATACAAAACAGTGAAAATTCAACATTACATAAAATCTGGTATAAAACCAAGGACTGAATTCAATACAATGCTTAATGTTTTTGTTTTTACTTTGCTGAATTAAGAAATATGACACTGTTTTGTTTTGATAGCAATGATCTCAAGATTGATACCAAATATGATGCAATTTGAAAAATCAGACCTCTACAGGAATTTGTCTCTGTAAGGGAGTGTTTGGAGGATTCCAGGTTTTAGAGCACATCTGTAGTTTTTTCTATGATTGTGTGTCCCATCCATCATGAGATGACATACATTTAGAGGTATATATCAGTTCTTTGGTTTGTAGTCATTGTGGTTCACAACAAGAAACTTATACATTTAGAGAAAACAAGATGCACTGACAAAAGGGATAAGCATTACTCCATTTAGAGTCCAATAAAATTAATGTTTTGCCCTAAAAGGGAGCAATGTTTGTATTATTTTGTATTACAATGTAAAAAATATAAATAAAAAGCAACATTCAAGTGGGTTAGTATTAAATTCCTTTTCAGATGGCAACCTGTGACTTTCAGGCTTTTTTTTGTCTGGAATTAGATTTGTGTTGTCTCCCTCTGCAGTTTGCAGAAATACTTGTCCTTGCATGAACAGGCACAACACTCATCCACTGACAATCTGTCTGAAACGGGGCTGTCTTTCTCTCACAGAGAAACAAGTCTTTTCTGCAGTTAAATTTGGCAAAGAATAAAAGTACAGAGATAATTCTCAAACTCATTCACAGGCTCAATCGTACCTATTACAAAAAAAAAAAAAAAAAAAAAAAAAAAAGATTTTCTCCATCATTGTTGGGTTCACAGATTGTGAAAAGCATCAGAAAATGACAAACACAGATCAATTTACAACAAAATGATGATGTTTATCTTGATACAATCATATTTCTTGGATCCCTTGTTGTTTTCTTCGATACTGACTTGGAAATGTGTTGTTGGTTATGCTGCATGTTAGGCTGATTAAATCTTTGTTCAAGTGTGTTTGGTGGAAGAAGGTCCATGGAAAGACTTTCTGCCAGACTATATGGAAAATTAGCTGCAATTGCCTTAAGCAGAAACAGCATCTGACCAGCATCTTGGTGATTTTGATTATTTCGATGTAGCTTGCTTGATGTTTTTATGATGTAAAGCACTTTGACTGCCTTGCTGCTGAAATGTGCAATACCAGTAAACTTGACCAGCAGTGCCGTCATTCTGTTTCAATGATTGGTTTACAGTATCTTGTTGTGAGCCTATTCTTATCAATTATGAAAATGGTGAATATGTATTTTTTTCTTTAGCGCTTTATTTTCTCGATTGTGAACTTTTTATCCAAGCTTGTCTTTATTTTTAGGTTAGCAGCAGGTTTTACTTTAATGAGCACTTTGCAACGCATTATCAGAGCTGCACCTCTGATGCCAATGTCATAACTTATAACTTTTTGCTGTTCTATAATGAGCTCTACTTTTCTGGCGACAATCATGAGAGAAGGTGTCAGTTTTTAAGTGGGGGATATCTTTCATTTTAGAAGGAAACACTGAGGTCTGTGTCTCACACTGCTGCCAAATCCAGTCAGGCTTACTGCACTTTACCTGCCACTGGCCATAATGCAGCTGCAGCTTAAACTATGACAGGCTTGGCAAGGCACAAATAAGGATTAGCTGTTTGTCATATGTGGTATATAGAATTGTAGCTGCATGTCTTCGTTAAACATAAAATGCAACTCAGCTTTTAATGTCAGCTGGGAATGGCAAAGACATGGATTAAATTAGGAAAAATCTTCAAAGTTATACTTTACTGTGTTGGTGGGATACTTTTTCCTATATGTTGGTATTATTCCACTAGATAACCATATGACATTGTATAATTAGGAACATTTTTGAATTGCATGTTTCTTAAACATAAGATTACTCTGTGAGATGAGACCTGAACTTGAAGTGGAACCCCAGAAGTACTAGTTAGTGGCTATAATGCTCATCTTTGCCAAGCCGCTTCCTTTGATTTATGGGTAGCAATCTGGTTTGGCATTTTTGGAAACCACAAAACTGGGTTTCACTTCTCAGTTTTAGGATATTTTAAAAAGGAATTGTGTTTCTCCATTCCTTCCTTTAATTATCTTATGTTAAAAGTCTGACCTACTGTACAGTGTAATGAGTCCCACAATAGATACTTGTTCTTACCTATAAAATAATACCCACTTTGCTGTTTCACTGCAAATTATTATTCAATAAGAAAAAATATATCCTTCCCAAAACACTTCAGCAACCCGTCACACTATTTTGTGTCAGTCCTGCGTAGGAAGTGCTTTGCTGTAGGTAAATAATTAATTTGCATTGCTTTTCAATGGATCTGATTATGTAGCTTTTATCTTCAGTTATGGAAAAAAACAATATTTGACATCCCTTGAAAATATTGTACCCATATTGACAGTGGTGTACTGTTAATTTTACACCCTTCACCTCACTATAATTGCACTATACAAAATGGACAGCATAAAATGACTCAAGCTTCACATAGTGTATTCTCTTTGCACATTGGGTTTTTTGAGCTTTCATGTCCAGATACAAGATTACCCCTTGAAGTTGAAATTCCAACTTAGAAAGTCTGAAGTTGCGAAGGAACCAGAGTACAACATCAATTATCAAACAACAGTCAAAAATGTAGCTTTGAACTATTTACCTTCACTTCTGACCATTTGTGTCACATTAAACAAGAGGCACACATGGCAATGAAAGTGAAAGGACTTGATTTTCAGCAAAAATGTGTAATTTCATCTTGTTTAGGTCCATATGAAATGTTTTTAAAAATGCCAACATACACATCCAGCAAGGAAACACTGTAACAGCAGTTTTGAATGGGGCTACATAATAAGTTAAATGAGTATTAAACATTGGATTCTGATCATATTGTGAAAATGGAGAGCAAAGACAAAATAGAGAAAAGTTCAAAACTCCCATCTGCTAATGACAAAATACAGATGAATAGGAAAATTATCTTTTTTTTTTTTAAATTAAGACCAGCACCTCTCAAGCCTAATTCATTCCACCCAACTGGCTCTTCTGTCTGGCGGACCATGAAGCCTCTGACGTAAATTTGATCATGTGTACCAACCTACTACGGTTTGCTACGACTCTCTACAGATGTCAACGAGCAGCTAAGATTTCTGTGACCTTGCTGACTGGGCCGTGTCAGACAACAGCGCTTCCAGTCTGAGTGTGACGCCAAACGCATGAAGAAAAAGAGAGGTCAGCTCATGAGCAGAGGTAGAAAAAACAATATTGATGCTTGTTTTTCAGTGTAGATCATTTATCCATCAAGGGCTATGAGAATACAAAGTCTATATTGCTATTCTGGGGAGAAATCACTTTATTCTGTCTTTTCTACTCTTCCTGCTCCTTTTCTGAAAAGATGATGTGTTAACCATTTTGGTTTAAAATGCATTAAGCAATTATTGCTTGCCTTCATATTCAGGACTGCTGTCAGCAACAAGCTTACAAGGACAAGGTCTTAAGTACATAAAATCCACCTGATTCATCTAACTCATCAGACCACCTACAGTTGTTGTGCTGACACTGTATTTATCAAACCTATGCCATGGTCACACAAAAACAAATTAATCTGCGTGTCTCTGTGAAATCTTTGATCTTTGGCGGCTCGGTGATGTAGTCACCAACCGCTGACACGCTATCCAGTCAGAAACATGCTTCTGCTAGTCAGCCCAAAAGTTTGTTGATCTCTTACGCTGGGCCATTTGCTCCCCAAGGCGTTGGTTTAGTCAAGCTGCAAACTGGAGCGCATGAGCCAAAAAGTTATGGGAGAAAGAATTAAAAAAATGGATTTTTTTTTCTGCCTCTTGTCTTTCATAAATTTAGATCAGTGCTCTTACGTAGAAAAGTTCATACTTTATCAATAGCTAAATAACTGAATAACAGTTGCAACAGAGCTCGGGATTCCCCTTAAGTCAAGACTGAATTTTGACGCAGGTTCTTTGAAAAAAACTGACTTATTGTTCCTGTTAGGGAAATTAAATAAATGCAGGATTTTAGTAATCATAGATGCTGATAAATCAATACCCATCTCAGTTACATTCTCATTATCAAAGGTAATGTTCTGAAAAAGTATTTGCCTCCTTACAGACGTCTCTGTGCTTATATTTTTGTTACGCTTTCATGTTTTAGGCCATCAAACAATATTTGATATCAAAGATAGCCTGAGTAAATACATAATGCAGTTTTTTAATAATGATGTCACTTATTTGGAGTAAAACGCTACCAAACCAATTTCTCCCCTAAATATGTAAACAGGTTGTGTAGGTGGTAGTGAAAGTAAAGCTGTTGAGCTTTTGTGATAACTTAGACTAATTACTTTCCATCACTATGGAGGAATTTATGGCCTTGCTTTTTTGCAAAAATTTTTGAGCATGAATGATGTGGAAATGAATGAGTGTTAAGATCTTATCACAGCATCCCAGTTTGATTTCTTTCCAAACTTTGAGAAGGTTTCTCCATAACCTTCATTTAAAAAAAAAAAAAAAAAAAATTGTTTATGCAATTCATAGGTGCTCTTACTGATTTATTTCATATTATTTTCCTGCTACATATCTCATATTTGCTTTAGCTTAAGGTCACAAACTGATGGCTGGACGTTGTCCTTACACAATGCAGAAGGAGAGCAAAGTAGGAAGATGGTGGAGCTGGCTGAGCTGGGCACCTTACTTCTGTTAGTTGTTCACGTATCTTCCTTTAATTTAACAATCCGCAGACCTTTCAACTGATCACCAATACAATGTTCACGCTTACTGCACATAACAGATAGACTGATGTCATGAAATAACAGATGCTGAAAACTTCAGTCGATGGTGCGCTTTCCAGGTGATGATGGAGATGGTGTGTCACTCCGGCTCCTCATTCAGCCCAAAATAAAATCAGCTGCTGGGTTTTCAACAGACTGCTACAGATTCTTCGCTGCCATGCTTGTTTGTTGTTTCTTTGTTCAGTTGATTGACCTTTTTCTCGAGCTGTTGACTGGCCCCACGGGTGACGTCACAGTTTTCACAGAAAAAGCAGCGACTCTGCGGTGCCAAAGTTGAACCTCAGTTTGTGCTCTGAAACCTTTTTTTGTAGAAACATGCGACACCGGTTTGAAAACACATTTGAGAACCAGAACAGGCACCAGATTGGTGAAAAAGGCCTATCACATAAATGCAATTTTCCCCCAGACTCTGTCTTGCTGAATTTATGAAGTCTGACCTTAACTGAGGCAAATGGAACAAGTGTTGCTCTGGTTTCTCTTGTGATTTCCTAGATGAGCTGTGAATGAAATAACTTTGGTAGTTTCCCACTACTGGGAAGGTTTGCCACTGTTCCATAGTTTCTACATTCATGGATAACGACTCACTGGAGTCCCAAAGGCTTTCACAATTTGGAAAGGTCAAGGATTTAGCCTCTCATCTGCCTTTCAGCCTCTTTACATTGGGGCATTTTGTGTTGCTTACTGAGATCTTTTAGCCTGATTCATGATGTCAGAAAGGCTCAGTTTCAGTTATCTCTTTATTCTACTCGTCGTGCAGTAATCAGGTTTGCATGTGACTTGTGAAATTGAACCCAAAACATATTATATTGAAATGGCTGTTATTTAACAAGTGGGTAGTCAGAGGAACATTGAGATGGGACTAAAAAAGCAAAAACCGAAGAAATCTGAAGGGGAGCAAATCGGTTTTCAAAGCATTTTCTATAATTTAACCTAAGACATTCACCAGCTGTTTGTTTCTCTCTCAGACACGTGCACAATCACAGTCGTGCACGCACACTTGTAGCTCGGTTCAGGCTCATTCACCTGGGTGGGCCTGTCTGTCTGGCAGTAGTGTGAGGATTAGAACTGAGATTAGGCTGACAAAACACACACAACAACAGGAGGAAGTCAGAGTTGTGCATGCGTGTGAGTGAAAGAGAAACAGAGGGGTTAGAATGAGGGAGGAGAAGCAGAATGTGCACTTTTCATGCACTTTCATTTGCGTGTGCGCCGCTTGGTTTTGCAGGAACATCCCAGACGAGTTATCCTCATGCTCTCTTCTAAGTCACCCGACCATTCAAGGCAAATCTTGTATTAATCCTTTCAGTTAACAGTACGTTCCATTCAAACCTGGCTTTATCACTGTATGCTAACAGTGGATGCCATTCGAGTCAACTCATTCAAAATTATATTACTTTGAAACCTGACAGGAAATGATAATTGTTTTTCACAAGCTTCAGACTTACCTGAACCTGTCCTCTGCCCTCAGCCTAATATTAGATGTTAATCCAGGTTCAATACGCCCAATCCTGACGCACCCTGAGTTTGACATTTCCCTCGGGTTCAAAAGTGACAGCAAGGCATGAGATGGCTTCCTCAAAGTTGTTAAACCACTTTAGGTTATTGCTTTTTGAGTCAAAACAGGAAGTTACAGCTGGCAACAGATCTAAGACTGAAATCTGAGTGTGACCAGAAGTAATTTTTAACAGGCTACAGGTGTTAATAAGAGAAAATAAGGAACAGGATGTAATCAGGGGGCGCATCACTGTTTGAAGTCAGGAATTACCCTGTTAGCAGCATGTCATGTTATAGAACAAAAGTTTCGCCAAGTAAGAACTTCCTCTCTATGAATCATGTCTCGTGTTTGAGGTTTGTAGTTTGCAAAACAAAATTATTATGGACAGCAAAGCTTGTTAATATTCTATATGCACTTCCAGAACAGAAAACACACAATCTAGATTATTTGTATGTCAATAATTTGTCCCACAGCATTCTCTATTCTCACAATGTCAATTTCATATTACAAACACGTGCACTAATAATCCCATTGTGCTTCTATTCACTTGCGTCAAGCTGTGACAATGAATGTGTGGCCATTGAAAATTACCTGATAGACTGTACTATTCGATACTGGAAATGATCTTGCTTTCATCTTTAAGGGAATCCTTCTTGCTGTCCTCCTGGTTTCCTTCCACAAATTGCTTCGCTGTCTTAAACTACATAAATTTCTGGTCTGTTACATCAACAGTGATCGTCTGTCACCAATTATCTGAAGCATTTCACACTAGATTGTTGAAGATTTCACACTTGTGAGAAGATAAGGGTGGCTCAGGGTTGTTTATTTTGCTTTTTTTTAAAATTCCACTTCAACCATAATGTATTTGCCACTTTACCTTATTGTTGTTCCTTGTTCACTATTTATTTCTGCTTAGCTGGCAGTAATTTAGCTACAAGCTACAGTTTAGACAGGTAGTTACTGGAAGTGTTGCATGATCAGGTAACCTGAACAGCTTTGATACCTTGTGCTGATTGTGATCTGTTTAGAGCTGATTATGTTGAACAATACAGTGGGATGGTCACTTACACTTGGGCAAACTTAGGAATAATAAATTAAGATTTTGTTTTTGTATTTTTTTCAGCAATAATTTTAACTTAATTTGTGTGAGAATCCATAAATAAATACCAATAAATTAACTGAAAAATCATTATAATCTTATTAAAAAAAAAATCTAATTTTAGATCATTTAGAGGGCAAGTGAGTATATAGTAAATTGTATATATTGTCAAAGTACTTAGCACTGTTCTAAATGATTATTATTGTCCACTGTAAGTATTGGCTTCACAAGCTTTATGCTTTGAAAAAAAATGTATTTGAACACTTTGGTTTCTAATTTGTTATTTTTACTCATTTTTTATTTTATTCTTTAAAATATCAGAATTTGTACTTAGCTTTATATTTTGTTTGCTTGATTACATAATTTTGTACAAACAAATGTATTCAGGTTTTATGACCAAACAATAACTTAGTGTTTGAAAATCTTTTTATTTTTTACACTTACTTGATTTCAACTTGTGGCTACTCTACCCACCTCTGCTTGCTACAATCCAAATTTTCTTTGAGCATTATTATTGATGCTAATCTTATCTTAAGCCTTATAACTTTCTCCGCCCTATCAAGAAAATCCCAACAACTCCACAGTGAACACACGTCTTCTAACTGACTGCCTGATGCATGTGAGCATGTCTTGATACGCCGGGTCATGGAGAGGGTCAGCGCTGTCAGTCAAGACAAATGTCAGTGTAAAGCTTCGTCTGTCACTGCAGTCATTGTCAACAAGCCACACTGGACCAGGTTCATTCCATGCAGTCTGGTTTGTAGGTGTGTGTGTGGGAACAGCCCGGCTGATGAGGGGTGTGGGAGGGATCTGCTGTGTTTACCTTGAACATTTAGTTGCCTTGTAAAGGCCGGTAAACACATTCCTGACTTTCTCCTCCACCTGGGTGTGTGTTCATGCGCGTGTTTCTCCAATTACACAAATGAAATGATAAATAAAGATACAAGTGTGCAACTGTAATTGCTGAGTTTACTGTCAACATGGCATAAGCTCTTGGAATTTTTTTAAGATGAAGTCCTCAAGTCAATTTTGTAGTTAACCTTTTAAGTTCCAAAAAGCTGCAGAAGACACATTTTGAGTAATAAAGCTGGAATTTATTTTCAGGTTTTCAATCATTTCAATTCAGATACTTATATCTCATTTATTAGGGATGTCTGAATTAGGACTTTTTGTGCTCTATACATTGCTAATCAACTAAGAGAAGCCATTCAATCTGCTGCTCCAAAAGGGAGTTTTTGTTTCAAAGGATTGGACTCCACACATACAGCCACAGCCTTCAGTATACTCATGTCTTGCTCCAGCTAACAGTATTTTTATATGGACCTGTTTGCTGAACTGTTGGGCTGATATGACTCGCTAACAATTTGGCTTCTAACATATTTCAGTTCAGGTCCAAATATTCATGCATGGACAAAACTTACAGAAGAAGTTGTCCTTTAGCTTCATTAACCAAGTGCTTTGCTTTAATCATCATAAATATTAAAAAGTGTTTCAGTTGCTCTCTCCTTGACAACTAGGGATGTCTGAGAAAAGCACTAAGCAGTTAAAACTGCAGCAGCAAATACAGTCTAGGTTGAAAAACAATTATGTTGTTGGAATAATGAATATTCAATAATTAACCCAAATGTGTACACCTTTAATAATGATTTTTGAAAGCCATAAACAATAGCAGCCCATGAATTTAAAAAGTGGTTGCTGATTTTCAAACCCCGAGAGACCCCACACATTTTTATTAAAAAAAAAAAAAAAAAAAAAAAAAAATCATAGATATGACAGGTTTGGTCATACCAATACAACACACCACACATGGACAGATTTCAATTACAAACATTTAGATGTCAGACGAGAAATCTCTCAAGACCTCTCAAGATCAAACGTGACTTCTGAGTAAATAAACATGTCCAACTAGGAAGATGCAATGGCGAAAGTTTATGGACTGTTTTGAACAAAGAAATAAACCATACAAAAAGACATCACTGATGTCCACCGGATGCCAAGACAATCCTACATGCTGACTATCCCCAATTTGAAACATCCTTCCAAGCAGACTTCATCACTCTTAACACACCACACACAGCAGGAATATCTCATAGGACTATCGTTAGAGCCGACACATTCATCGAGGTGTCAAGATTGTTGGAAGGGGAAAATCAGGTCAAAAATTGGCATGCTCAAGGTGCAGCTGACAAAAACCACAAATAGTAGACAGACTGAAGGTCTTAGGAGAGAGTTTAATGATTTCTATTCTCATCAGCTGATCAAAAGTTTAAATCCGCAATGAAGGTTTACAAAGATGGATGTCAGTTCATGGCCATAAATGGCCTTCATGAAGTCATCTTGACCAGTTGAGGTAGCATTGGCTGAACCCCCAAGAGTGTAGATGAGGAAGACCGCAGAGGTCAGCTTCTGTGTTAGGGTCAAGACTGTTTCCAATGTGTGCATTAATGCATATTAAGGTGTATTTGGTGCTTGAACTAATAAAATAGGCAGTTATAAAATAGGCTTATTTTTAGAGGGGGACTCAAGGATTCAGATATTCTAGGTATTCATGGGTGGCTGTGGTCCCTAACCCTCCGCAACTACTGGGGGTCCACTGTACCTACTATCTGGTTATGTTTCTGCAGAGTGACTTTGCAATTTTAAAGGCAGTTTCAATATTTTGATCAGGACTATCAGATGAGAATGTGAGCAATTCAAAGTGCTTTACATGATTAAAAAAAAAATAAAACAACTAACAAGCAAGAAATATTACACTGCAGTGGCAAAACAAAGGAAAGCCATGAAAAGCTGAAAAACAGATGACAATTTATGATGTTTTGGTTATTATTAATCAAAGGCAGCTCTAAACAAGATTTGACTTTTTAGCCCTGATTTCAACATTTTTGCAATTTTCTGGAAGTTTGTTCCAGATTAATGGAGCATAAACACTGAAAGCTGCTTCTCCATGTTTGGTTCTGGTTCTGGGGATGCAGAGTAGACCAGAATCAGAAGACTTGAGTGGTGTGGAAGGTTGATACAATGACAACAGGTCTTTAATGTATTTGGTGCGAAGCCATTCAGTGATTTATAAACTAGCAGAAGTATTTTAAAGTCTATTCTCTGAGCTCCAGGGAGCCAGTGGAAGGACTTTAGAACTGGGGTGATGTGCTCTATCTTCCTGGTTTTAGTGAGAACGCCAGCAGCAGCGTTCTGGATCAGCTGCAGCTGTCTGATTTTTTTTAGGGAGACCTGTGAAGGCACTGTTGCAGTAATCAATGAGACTAAAAAGATAAATGCATGGATGAGTTTCTCTAGATCTTGTTGTGACATTAGTCCTTTAATCCTAGAAATATTATTCAGGTGACATAAGGCCAACTTTGTAACTGTTTTTTAGACTATTATTATCTTTTAGACTATTACAAAGTCGGCCTTTTCAAGCTCTTTGTTAGTATTAGATGACAACATAATTGTACATCATAAAATACAAATACTAGGAATTAGGTGTTCCAGTGATCTAAAGTAAACATCCAATAAAACAGGAAAAAAGTAGCTAAACATGATACTCTGTAGCAAGTGTTGAAAATTCTGTGACAAAATGGACTTTCAGATTTTATTTTCCATTTTGAAAGACTACCAAGAAAGCCACAATGTAAAGAGCTAAGAGTCCTCCGAAACACTTACATAAAGTGCAATTACCAATTTAATTTAAGTCAGTATTCTTAAGTGTACTGTTACCTCATTCAAAATATGGCCCAAACGTAATTTTTAACCAGGTACCAGTACATAAACATGAAAACAACATTTTTAAGGTTTATCCTTCTGAACTCCTGTCCACGCACACATACAAGTCCTCTTGCTTTTGTGTGAAGTCCGCCTTCAAGTCATTGTTAGTATGTATTGTCTGGGCAAGTGATAGAAGTGGTTTCAGGAAGGTTTCCCAGAAGGCATTTCCATCCACGGTGAGGATGTTTCTGTCCTGAGATAAAACAGTTCCTCAGAGAAAAATAGAGATGTCACATTTACATTACCTATTAGAGTTGTTGTCTTTACCTATTGAAGAAATGCATTAGTTTCATAAATTAATTTGTTGATCAGCTTTAAAATGCATTTAGCTTAACTTATTCATTTTAGAAGATTTTTATAACAGATTAAACTTAAAATGTGGTGACTGCATTTTAGAGCTGAGCCTTTCAGCCTGCATGGGAATAATTTTTAAAAACTGAATTACTATTTGATTTAATATTGTTGCTGCAGGGTGAACAGGTCAAGGAATGTTCTTCCTTTCATTGCTGCTCTTCAGAAGCTCTCCAAACCCCTATCTACCCATTAATAACCAACATTTTAATACCTCAGGAATTGAGCTTCAGAAAGAAAATGTTTTATCACTGTGAGGAGGACCTTGACTTGTCGAATATGTTCCATCTTTTATTGTATCTGTTTTGTTTCCTCTCTAAAGCCTTTGTCTTATACCATCCAAACTAAAACTTGCTTATTTCTGTACTTTTTGTGCATTAAAAAGTTTTGCACTGCATGCAACAGAAAGTTGAGCTTTAATCTACATATTTTAAATACTTTTCTTTCTTTTCCTGACTTCTGGGGTGGTCTACGTTGATCTCTTAACTCTGACATACCAGTCAAAACACCACAATCTGTGTGTGCAAGCATGTGTGTAGTTGTGAGGGTATGATTCAGAACTCATAACACTTAAGGAAAGGTTTTAACATGCCACTATTTAGGGTTTCAGCAGCATTAGGAGTGGGAAGGGTAATGAGGAAACAACCACTTTGCTGGGGCAAAAGGATTTCTAACTGTTTGAACTTAAACCTTCATTTAAAAAAAAAGTGAAGATGAGTGACATATTTTCTGACCTTGAATAAAAAAACTGCTTGTGGTGTGGTGTGTTAGGAAAATTGCACTATCTACAAGTAGAGGCACATTTTCTGTGAACAAAAATTATATTTTATCCTCTAGATTAATTTTCTCCATTAGCCTCTGTTAGATGTTCTTATATTAATTTTATACACAGCATTTCAAGGGAGATGAAGGAGGTAAAATAAGGTCCGTCAATCAACTTCTGGATCAGGTACAAGTTTCTAGGGGGATACCGATCAGGTTTTTACTGGCTGATACTGATTTCCAGGTTTCTTTAAGAGCTGAGCTGCTGATCCCTTTTTTTTTTAAAAAGGTTACACCACATATAAAACTAATTCATTATGGCTTTTAAAAAATAATTGCACTTCTCATTTTGTTTCCATGCTTTCTCCTGGATCCTAGAATGACCAGTTTCTTCCTTTTTTTCTTGACAATGGGGACAATGACTGTAAATCTACCTTTTTTTAATTTTTACTTGTACTTTAGTTGTCTTGACTATGTCTCTGATTAGTTATTTCGAAACATCTGCCTGAGTGGTTGACTACCTATTTACTATCTGTTTAATAAACTATTTGACACTGGATTATGTGTGAGTCTGCCTATTGTTACACACCGTTCATAGCAACAGCCAGCATGCTATACAGAAATGTACACAGGTCCAATTCACATCAAGTCGGGCATAGTCCAAGTCAGTCCAATCCAATAAAATCCATATTTATCTGATTATAATCTAAATCAGTTCAAAACATATAGTTAAAATTAAATCCAGGAATTTTTCTAAATCAATTTATTAAGTTTCAGTACAATACAGTTTATTAGTGGCAGAGTAAAGGGTCTTGGGTTAGAAGCCCAGCCAAGGGTCTTTTCTGCTTAAAGGTTGCAACCTGGCAACCGGTCAAGGGTGTACCCCACCTCTTGCCCAAAGACTCCTGGAGATAGGCACCAGACAACACCCCACCTTTAACAGCCTGCCCTGATTAAGCAGGTAAAAAAAATGGATAAATGGCTTTTTCTATACAGTGATCTTTAAAAGAATAACTCAATGTAATGCTTTTGGCAAGATAAGAAAACCAGTGTGTGCATAAGTGCATGAAAGCGTTACTTCCATGTAAGATGGCCTGAGCATGCTACAGTAGATGGAGACAGAGGAAACTTTAACAGGAACAGCCCTTGAGCTGAATCAGACAATGAAAGGGCTGCCATCTGCTCAACCATACTGGGAAATGAAGACTAACAGTAGAAGAAGAAAAACACGAAGGAATATATCTAAGGTTGCATTCACACCAGCACTGTTTAGTCCATTTTAATCAAATTCTAGTTCGTTTACCTAGAAAGTCTGTTTGGGGAGGTGAGAATGTGCAATCACATTCTGATACGGACCAAAAAAAAAAAAAAAGGAATTCTGGTCCGCATAAAAACCTAGGTCTCGATTTGGTTGAAGTGAACTCTGGCACGGTTTGAATGCATATGTGACCACCAAGCAGACCAGAGACCGCTCTGAAAGGAGGAAACGAACTATAGCACAGGGCATTCTGGGTACATACAACCCAAAAAGACCAGAGTGTCTAGCGCTAGTAGAAATGGCTCGTGGTCTTTTGGCAAAGACAAAAGAGAAATACTACAACTGCTAAAATCCGACACCACTCCATTTTTGTTTACATTTCATGAAGAAAGAAGTTGTGCTCATAGTCTTCTACAGAGGGTTTTGTGTTGTTTCCTTCTGTGGTTCTTGGTGCAGTGCCACCACAGGTGATCGGGCAAACAGCTTTTTAAAGGGTTTGGTTCATTTGACAGTGCAATGCGAAAGCGAACCACACCAGCTGAAAATGTAACAAATGTTAAAATTTTGGTTTCCAATCAAACGGAGCCAACTCGACTATTATGTGTGAAAAGACCCTAAGTTTGCTGGACACTGGCCCATGAGGACTGGCATTTGAGACCTGTGAGCTAAGCCTTCAGCAGTGTATTACCTGAAGGGATTGGTCAGGGTAACCAGATCTAACAAAAATAAAATATTTCAGTAAAGGAAAAGTTCAGCTACTAAAAGAATCTGCTAACAGCCCTGACAAAGACAGAAGCAGAACATCAAATCATGTCAGGTATGTCTGAAGAGATAAAATAACTGAGTGTCTAATACCAAAAGAAACTTTAAGACCATCTCATATAGACACAATGAGTTTCATTAATAAACTAAAAGAATCATTTTTGTCAACAAGAAACATCTCAATCTGGGCTGCCCAAGCCCAATTTTCAAAATGTACTGTCCCGTGACTTTTAGGTGCATCCCTTCTCCAACACACCTGAATCAGCAGGTCATGCAGCTCTGCAGAGTACTAGTAACAAGCCAGTCATGTGGTTCAGGTTTATTGGAGAAGGTCTCAAGAACTGGAGTTGAGCACTCCTGATCTAGAGAAAGTGAAATGTTTTAAAGCAAAATTTACTTTTAGGGCTTATTGATTTTCCAGACTGAATTTTTTTATTTTATTGATACTTTTATAGATGAGCTAAAAACCAGTAAAAGTATGAAAAAGATCACACTCGTACTTTGGTCAAACAAAAGGCAGTTAATAGTGATTCCTAAACAATGTGTTAACCAAAATAGCTTTGATTGTGATTTGTCAGATGTACTCTTCTTTTTCCTTTTCTAAAACAGCATTGCTGAATGTAAAATGCTTTTCAAAGGTTTTTATGAACCCTCAGGCCAAGAAACTTGAAGCACCCTGATGACTATGCAAACTAAAAATTCAGTTCAAGTGGGAAAAACCATCAAAGGAAATATCATTGTAATATCAATAATGTATCATAGGAAACAGGATTTGATGTTTTAATCTCTACCTTGGATCATTTCCAGCACACCTGGCAGGGCTCAAACAAACACACAAACAGGATCCTCAAAGACTTACAGAAACAAATTTGCAGCAGGGATCACCAAACAGCCGTGTAAAGCTTGGCTCTGTCACTTCCTTCAAATACAACTTTCTGTGGTTGCCGCTTTCTCTTGTCTCCTGAATGGAAGAAAGAAAAGGGAGGATCGTGGCAGGAATAAAGACAGAGAAAATATGGTCGAGGTAGGAACTGGGAGATTTAAACGCAGACAAAAGGTGGTCAAAAATCAAAGGTCTCGCTGAAAGACAAAGATAATGAGGCGGGGAATACATAAACGGATAAAAGAGAAAGAAAAGATGTATTTTCCCCCCCGTTTGTTGACACGGTGTCAGCTGTGACTACTGGGTTAAAAAAAACACTCTAGAGATTTGTTTGCTCTGTGAGTAAACTAGCCGGTGCTACGCCCTGAGCTGGCGTTGTGTTCTCACAGACACACACGCACAAAATCGCTCATGTTGAGAAAAACAACGTACGAGGGGCAGGTTGGCTCTTGCAGCAGGGAAACAGTTTGCAGAAGCGACAGAGGGAGAGTGAGAGGCATTAGGTTGATCCAAGGTGTGGTGCACACTCACTTATCTGGTCGGGTAGGCAGGGTTGGAGAGGGATACGCTTTTTAGCACATTTTTGTAAAATCTTGCAATAGAAATCATTTTTTATTATGATTATACTATGTTTTTATTGTAATTATTCAGAGAATTGCCCTCTGGCTATTTAATTTAAGAATCACAGCAATGATCGAAATATGTCTATGCTGGTACTAACAGGTAGAAGAAAAAAAAAATCACAACAAACCCATTAAAAAGAATGATATTAGCAAATGGTTTCCATGGGTTTTGATTTGTGTTTGTAATAATTTCCTTGTTTGTTCATGTTTGAAGGTTCTTGCCATTTGCAATTTATTTCTCTGTGTTCATTATTGTTAGAAAGATGTTGCCATATATGTTCATCTCTTTAGGTTCAGTTTCTCTGTATTTTAATTCATCCTCTAGATCAGTATTAGTATGTTATCCCCCTTTTGTTTGTAGTTTCCTTCCTGTCCAGTTTAGTTCCCTCTAAGTTCACCTTTCCTCAGTTTCCCTTTTTCGTTGTCCCCTACAACTGTTGTCGCCCCTAATTAGCTCACCTGCATCCTGTGGGTGTGTCCAAATTCAAGGGCTGCATCCCTTGATTAGCCAAGGCCGATTACGTTACAACAATGTAACAAAGGCAATTTTTGTTCTTGGTGGACAAAGTGAGAGATAGAGCAGGAGAGGAGTTCAGTTTTAAATAAAGGCTGTCATCATTAACGCATGCGATTAATCTAAAACTTTTAACGCATTAATATTACATAATGCAGATTAATTGCATTATCTATTGTAACCTACAAACCTCTCTCCTGTAGAGGGCTACTTAGTTCAAAGCAGCGCATTACACGGTCCTCTACTGAGTTCAACAATGCAAAGTTGCAAATACGAGTGAAAAGATGAGCGAGGAGAGTCAGACTGGTGAGCTCAGCGGCAAATTTCGCTTAAAAAAAAAAAAAAAAAAAAAAAAAACCTGTCCAGAGGCTATAGACCTGGATGCAGCCGCCCGAGTTCGAATCCCCTCCTTGGTTCCTTTCCGCCCTTCAATCTGCCCCCTTCCTTCTGTCAAATAAAGACCACGAGTGCCAAAAAGAAATTCTAAGGAAAAAACAACAAAAAAAACACCGCAATGGACGTTTGGATCAAATTAAGGTACTGTGTACCCTACTCACTGTAACAGTGAATTATCTTTCCACTAAAGCACAACCAGTTTACAGTTCACATTTCTAAATTACGTTTGAAACAAAATGACTCCTTCTATGAAAACCTGGAAAACTGAAATTTTTGTTTTGAGAAAATTAAATATTTTCTTAAACATTTTTTCAAAACGTGCATCTTTACATTTCAAGCTTACAAAGTTGCATAGTGATTAATCGTGATTAATCACAAGGCTAGAGTTTAATTGGATTACAATTTTTATTCGATTGACAGCAATCATATATATATATATATATATATATATATATATATATATATATATATATATATATATATATATATATATATATATATATATATAGTAAAATCTACAAAAATTAAAAGCTTTGAAGTGGTTCTGTTAGGCTTTTGTTATTTGCATTGACATTTTTAAAAAACATTTTGTAAAAACAAATGAATTAATTATTAATTTATGTAAGTTAAAAGACAAAAAAAAAAAGAAAAAGAAAAAAAACTTTTTTTGGTTCAATTCTCAATCAAGAAAACATGACACCCACACTGAATCAATGGTCCTTCCACCAGTTAGGAGCCTCCAGATTGGTGAAATAGTGACTGTGGTATAATTTTTTTAACTTTTGGTCTCATGCATTCATTCTATGTTACGACCTTGCAAAATCTATTGATAATGGAATGACAGTTTGTCTTAATGACAGCTGAGATATGCTTTTTTACCATCCTGATATGAATAAATCATTAAAGATGGCTGGAAACAATCGCCAATGAGTTACAAGCAACACTACCACAATACAGCTAAGCTAATATAAAAAACTAACACAAAACATAGTTTTAATAATTGAATATAAATGGAAGGATTTGGATGTCTTCCACATGATTGTAAATTTAAGGAACTTGTTCCAAATCTGTGCCAAAATGTATGTGTTTTTCTGTTGCAAAGCTTCACCTACATTTCCTTAAAGAAAGGCGATGTTTTAGTGAAATTCTTCTGAACAAAAGTTAAACATAAATGTGTGTCTCACCTCTCAAATTTGCAAAGGACCGGTGACAATCTGTAAAACACTGCAACAAAATATGTTTTTGATTATTTGCTGTATACTTGATGTTTTTATGATGATGTGAAGCACTTTGAACCGCCTTGCTGCTGAAATGTGCTATGCAAATAAACTTGACTTGACTACGTTAATATTTTAGAATGTGAATGCCACATGACTGACAGCTAAATTTATTTTTAGGACATGAATATGTCAGGGATTTCTGTTTCATGTCGGTAATTGGATTAGCTAGTTCACCACATGCTGATTTTTTTGTTTGTGAGAGACTGTTTAACATCCTTTAACCTGTTAATAAGCTTTACACATATATCATTAATAATATTTGAGAGGCATTAAAACACTGATCTGTTGGTGTCTCCATGCATGAAGACAGGAGCTGTCATCGGTTTAAAAGCAGTACTCGTCTGTCTGACCTGAGCCATTGAAACCCTTTTTAAAATACTGTTAATCCCTTCCAATGACATGCAACCTGCCTTTACAAACAAAAATTCAGACACAAACACACGCCTGTTATCACAGAGGGGAAGTGTCATCTAGGTGACTTTATCAACAGTCTGGGAAAATTGCTCTGTACAAAATTACTGACACTCAGAAAAAATATCAGATTTTAATATTAATACAAATATTAGGCAAGCATTTTTTATCATATTTATTTGTTATTATATCAAAGTTTTGCTATTTGATTAGTTTATTCTGTTGGTTCAAAACATTTTATAGTCTCTGACTTGAAGGGAGATTTCTTTCCAGCTCAGGCACAGTCATAGTCAAAAAGGATACCCTCTTTTACAAACCACAACACAGTAATTAAAATATTTATGAAATGATTCAAAGCCTCCTCGAAGCACCTGCAGTCCACTTTTCTTTAAGCAACATTTGGACATTGCTTGCATGCCTCAGTGTAGAAACAAGTTCGTGGCCACCTCAACCCAGGTAGGGCTGCTAAACAGCCCCAAATCATCCGCCCTCAACCAAAGATGGCGTGAGGTGTTTGTGCCGATATGCTGTGTTTAGTTTTCTCAGTTATATACATAATAGCATGTGTCCAAAGGACATTGTTCCAAAACTCTTGTGGGTCAGTCATATGCAACTTATCGTAATCCTTCCTGTGCTTTTTTTCTTCTTGCCAAGCAGAGTCTGCTTAGTCCAAGATGTAGATTTCAAGGGGTTTTTGTTGTTGTTTTGACATTTCTCCTACAGCTTGGGTGAATTTAGTGGGCATCCACTCTTGTGAAGATTAGCAACTGAGCTACATGTTTTCTGCTTGTGAAAAATGTCCATACTGTAGAATGATGGACTTCAGATTGCTTGGAAATGTCCTTAAAACCCGTCCCAGACTGAAGCAACTGCGTCTCAGAGGTCATTGCTGATGTTTTTCCTGCTTGGGTTTGTGTTAACACAAATTGTGTGCTCTGGTTTTCATAGAGGTGGTCACACTTGATGATCAAATTACTAAGTAGTCACTTGCACATGGCTGCTATGATTCTACATTTGAGTATTTTTTAAAACGCCTTCTTTATGGTTCAGAGAAGACATCACCCAGTAAGAATATCACACTGCAGCTGCAGCCGCAGTCTATTCTTCCAACATGGAATCCTTGTAAGATGACAAGACGGCATTCATTTCAAAAGCTTACCAGTTTATAAACTAGCAGAACAAATATTACTCTAATAAATACTTTAACAGGCAAATAAATAGACAGTTTTTGTCATTACAGCTTTGGGATTATAAAACATATCTCGGTAAATTTCAGGAACATTGTTTGTGGAATAAAGGATTACTTATCTTATTCTAATAGCAGAAAGGATTCCTCATGACAACATTTTGGTGGAAGTAAATGTGCAAAAAATCTGACATCACAGAATTCATGATATTACACAAAAGCAGTTTTATTCATGCCTCCATCCACACCTGAGTATACTGTAAATGAAATAATCAGAAAATTGATTGTTTTATAAAATTTCTTCAACAATCACAGTTTTGATACATTTGGACACCTATGAGTTTAATAAAGCATTTTTTGTGTTAGCATAAAAAACATAGAATTTCAAAGTTTTACCAAAGTGATTGTTGATCATGGCGGCATTCTCTCTCCTGTAAATTTAGTTTTTAATCTTTATGCAAATCTGTGAATCCAGCTTTACTGAAACTTCAGCTGAAAAACATGACATATTCTGATGAGTTGTGTGGAAAGCATGGTTTGGTATTCAGAGTGCGATCTCGCTCTACTTTAGAAATGAACATATGGAAAGGCAGTGTGAACACAAGAAAAATGGCAGAAGGGGAGTGCCTAGTCTGCTATCTGTCATGCAGAGGGATATATTTATCAGTGCCGCTTTCACAAAAAAAAAAAAAAAAAAAAAAAAAAAAAAGGAAAACATCTCACTCTGGAAGCCGCTATTTGGCTCCCGCCGGGCAATTGCAGCAGTGAGATACATTAGGCCTGGTGTGGTTTGTTTTGGTTGTTTGGAGATGCTACAATTATGAGATACAGGGGGGTGGGAGTTTGAATACGGTCAGTTTGTTGTTTTTATTTTAGTTTTGTTTTTTCCATACAGCAGACCTAACATTGTTAGCCCCTTTGCTTTTGCTTTCTTTTATCCATGTTTTGTTTTCTTCGCTCTGAGCCTCATTTTACACTTCAACCCCTTTTTAAAGGAAGTTGCATGAGTGTCATGAGCTGGCCCTGCCTATCGAGGAGAGCTGCTGCACAGGAAGGACAGGGAAGAAGGAAGACACTGGAACACAGTAACCATTCCAGTATTACCATACAGGTCGAAGTGGATTTCTGCCATGTTGAAACAACTAAAGTCTCAAAAATTAATTACACTTAATGTGTATAAAACATTTTTAGGCCTTCATATTACTCTGCTGTCACTGTTGCATTAGATTCCTATTTACACTGAATAATTCATTCATTACCAGTGAGGGAAGGGCATTGCTTGTTTTGTTTATCATCAATAATTGATTCTTATCATGATAAGAATTTTTGATTCATCGTGTATCGATAAATATCAATAAATTTGAAAATATGAATAAATGCAGTTACTGTGTTCAGTTGAGTGTTATAATCCCACTTCTTTATGCAAGTGGTCTTCGAAAGAAGCTTATTTCAATGTGTGTAGGTTTTTAAGAGCAGTATTTGTGTTTGTGGGGCTGTACTCATGCCTAAAAAAGTATACAAATAAATTGCGAAGGATTTTTTTTCAATCTTCATTTTAATTATAATCACAATAAATACCACAAAATATGCCCCATCCCTAATAACAATAACATTAAATGTAAATACATTTTGCAAAGCAGAATGTAATTAGTTTTGGTGATGTCCTAAGAGACTATACAAGACAAAAACATACAAACTATATCTAGTAAAATATGATTTTATAAATCTAATCAAATAGCAAGATTCATACAAAATCACGAACATTCAAATGATTGAGCAATAATACAGTCAAGTTTAGTTTATTATGTGAATTGTTTAAGTTTTCTGCTAAGCCAGTTGTATGGAGTCAATAATTCCTTTGCAGCAATCGCTTCTGACCAAGTATTTGGTGACAATGGAAAGAAACAAATCCCACTAAGTTAATCAGTGTAAGTATTGCAGTGTAATACTAATGAAAATTTAGAAAAATAGAAAAAAAAATCTATGGTTCCAGGCTGCACTCAACATATTACATTTTTTCAGTGTGTATTTTGCACAGACCATTAAAACAAGTTTTTGGACCAGTATGGTTTTCATTGTATGTTATAACATACTTTAATGAAAACAACCATTAAATGAAATGGTGAGACCATGGAAAGATTAAAAAAACTGTTTTTCCATGAACAGTGATAAACTTCCTAATTTACCATGCTAGAAATTTCATTTGTTCTTGGCTTGAGCTTCTTAGCTCAGTTGCACAGTCTTAACTTCGTTCTGCTCAACCAAAGTGATCACTTTAAGGGAGCTATTTACTGCTAGTAAGATTAACTAACTAACTAACATTAACCACAGAACCTACTTCAAAAATTCTGAACTTCTTCTTTGATTTGGGAAATCTTGATTAAGATATTTTTATTTCTAAGACTAACCAGAGTCATTTAAGACTGCAAATCTGTAGGCCTCAGTTCAAAACTTTGATTCTCCTGCAGAACTTAAAATACAAGAACATCAAAGGCAGATGATTTATATCTATATTTATATCTATATAAAATCAGATTTTAAATCTTTCTTCATAAGCATTAAGTTGGTTTTAATTCAAGAAAACTGAAGCAGAAGGATAATACTGAATGCTCTGTGAACTGGAGTCAGGGTGTAGTTTCTCTAATCCTCTCTCCCTGTAGAGCAGGCAGATGGTTATGACAAATAAAAGGGTACAACAGGAGTGTCAGAGTGTGTGTGTTTGACAGAAAGCATGTTCATGTGAGTCCGTTTCAAAGGCTCTTCTCGAACAGACCTCTCCTTTAATTCTGCAGCCCAGCGGGACACATTCTGACACACACTTGCACAGAAATAACCCAGAAGAAGCTAATCATGTGAAGTGAGCATGTCTCCATGTGAACACTAGTGTCTCTCTTCAGGCTGGCGGCAGCTACAGGAGCTCAGGTTTCTGAAACAGACATGCTGAGGTTTGGCCTTTAATCAGCAATATCACTGTGTTTTTTTTTTTTTTAAAAAAAATGGTCAAGACATCGATTTGTGTCACAGGTTTAAAAGTTCAAACATGTAAAAATTCTTCTAGGGAAAGCTGAACATGACTCATGGCTGTGACAGGGGTGATTCAGCAAATCACAGAGGTCTACAGAGACTTTACTGGGGCATTTCAGTGTGTCGAAATCCAAATGAGTGTGAGCTAACATCGAATAAACTGTCTGTTTTGACAATAAACTGTAAAACTGATCAATGCCTACAGGTGGGGAAATGATGAGAAAAACATGGACAGTATAAAAACTATTCTTGCATCTGGCATTTTTCACATCTGTGTTAAAATTTGGAGTTTCCATTCATCATGTGGTTAGAAGCAAATCAAATTTAAGGATGTCATCACCTTTTAAAAATCACTTTCCAAGACGTTAAAGTTTTTTAAGTACCAAGATGTCACCTTGAACTTCTTTCACATTGTGATATTAGAACCACAGAATGCACTCTGAATTGAGCTACCGATCAGCTCAAAGCAGAGCATAACTATAAAAAAATACACAATTTCCAATTTTTTATTGAAATCTGAAAAGTGTGGCATGCATACGTATCCAGCTCACCTTAGTCAAGATATTCAAGACTCATCTTTTGCTGGCAAGTCCTCAAGGGTAAACTTCTAACCATTTTTGCACTTTAAAACTGATATTTTTATGCTTTCTTCATAATAAAAGATCAAGCTTGGTCAGATTTTGTGGATAGAATCTGTACTGATCAATGTTCTCAATTTAATTTAGGTCTGGTCTTTGTCTTGGTCAGCTTTAACACACAAGCATGCCTTTATCTAATACATAAACCATTAAATGGTGGGCTCGACTGTATGTTTAGGACTGTAGCCCTGCTGGAATGTAAATCTCCACCCTAGTCTCAGGCCTTTTGCAGTTCCAAAAGGTTTTCTTGCAGGATTCTCCTGTATTTAGCTCCATCTACCTTTCCAACAACTCAAGTCTTCAACCCCTCCTTAAGAAAGCATCCCCACAGCATGATGTTGTCACCACTCTGTTTCACAGTGGGGGTGATGTATGCAGTTCGATGTCCATTCTATTTTGCATGAAGGCCAAAAACTACAATCATGGTCTCATCTCACCAGAGTACATTCTTGCACATGTAGCAGCAAACTGCAGACTAGTCTTCTTGTCATTTTCCAGTTGCTGGAATTGCAATTCATATTCTGTGAAATGCATGTTTGTTGTGTACATAGTTGTCCTATTGGCTGATTCTCCCACCTGAGGTGTGGATCTTTCCAGCTCCTCTAGATTTACTTTTGGTCTCTTGTCTGCTTTTCTGATAATTCTCTCTTATCCGGGTTGTCAGTTAGATGGATTACCATGAGTCGGTAAAATTGCTGTTGTGCCATTCTCTTTGAATGGGTGATGGATTTAACAGTGCTCCATGAGATGTTCAAAGCTTGGCAGATTCTTTGTTTCTCCATGTTGTTATTTCTTACCCTATATCTTGTGCTCTTTGGTCTTCAAAAATAACATTTCTTTACGAATGTTCCCTCTAACTTCTACGACCTTAACAGAACAGCCGAGAGATGGATTTATACTGAGATGAAACTTAATACAAGCAGAGTCTAGTTACCAATTAGTTGCTTTCTGAAGGGTATTGGCTGAACAGGATTTTGTTTGAAGTATCAGAAGGTGAATATAAATGCATGGCAAGCTGACCAGATCCTACAAATCATAGAGGTTCTTTTCTTTTCATTGTTGTTTTGTTGATTTCTTTCCACTTGTCTTGAGGCCAACTATTAAAGGGCCATGAATGTTCACAGTGGTTCTTACTTTTGTTTTGGGTTATGGGTTTGCATGATGTTCACATGTGTCATGCAAAACAAGTAATCTTGCCTTTATATTTTTAGTATTTGTTTGAGATTATTCAGCTATGATAAGAAACAGAATACAAAACTCAGCATAACAATGACTCTTGTGTCAGTGAAACAATTTTTTTTTTCTGTTTTTATGCTTACTAAGGATAAACAACAGTGGTATTGAACAAAGTGTCATACATCAAACTGGACCCAGCAGTGGTTGTTTGCTATAATGTGATATTAGAGAAAGAACAGTTGAATTTTGGCCTTCAATAACTCACTTTTAAAGGCCATATTGTTCTAAAACTACATAAAATGGATTTGGGAACCTCAATCTTCTAGCAAGAACATGGTCAGTATCGGGGTAGGGCTAGTTTAACCTGCCCCTGCTGTTGATTAAACTGATGACTTCCATTATGTATGTCAGGTACTGATTTTATAAGGCAATTTTTAGTTATTTTGATCAACACCAGCTTAATTAGCCTTCGGCTCTTTTTAAAATACAAAATTGTTTGAAGTCATCACAAGAAGGCTCTAGAAACTTATATTTTTCAGAAAAACTTCTGTTTGAACAGTAGAGCCAGCATTTCCCATTGACATAAAACGACAGTGAATTCCCCACTTTACTTCTCACTCCTGCGCATGCACACACACACATACACACACAAGAGCAGACACAAATACAGGCTTAGGCAGATGTAGGCACAAGCAAACATACACACAGAGCAGCTGTTTAAACTCTCTATAGAGACTTTGCTTTGCTAAATGATGGCCTTGATGCAAACATGAGCAAAAACAAATAAGCATCAACACAGAAGCAGACACAAGATTGAAGTTGAAGGTTTTGGAAATTATGAGAAACAAATTTGTTTTTTCATTACAACAGTAATTAAGTATCTTGATTAAGTAAAATAAAAACATGGACTCTCAGAAGTATAATAAGCTGTATCAGAGTCTTGGGAAACTGAAATCAGAAAATTTTGAAAATGTTTGGTATAAATATTGGAGTCATGAGTAAATAGACAAATTTATATGTCTAGTTGAGCACAAATTGATCTTGTATGTTTTTTTTTTTTTTTTTTTTTTTTTTTTTTTTGAGGTAGCACTGGTTCAAAAAAAACTAAGATTTTGCTGCAGGTGAGAGACATGCAGGAACATGCACACAAGTAAAAAAGTACTTTTTAATGTGTTTTAAGGGGTATTTCCTATGGTGGAACACAATACCTCAAGCAATCAAAAAAATAATTAAGTTTTTAATTTAATCTGTTCAAGTCTTCTTTGTGCACATAAATTAATGAAAGATGATGGAATACTCCAACGCCTGGAGATGAAAAGGATCCTAGCCATTGAAGTTAAGTTAAAGTCATAAACATGTTTGTTATTATAGATTTATAATCACTATTATTTATAGCTCTGGCAGATCGTGTCAAGTATTTTGAATTTGAAGATGGACCAAAATGTAGACTGGAGCTTGGAAGTACCATGGGGAAAGAAAATAAAGACCAACAGAAAGAGCACGAGGTGAACAGGACAAGGAAACAGGACAGCATAACAGAAAGAACCAGTAAAGAAACATAAAAAAAACAATGAGCTTGTATACCGACACAGGGGTGGAAAATGGCATTGGATTAAGGTGAACTTGATCAGAGGGGACATAAAACAGCTATAGCAGAGTAAGAACAGAGAGACTGAGGGAAGGAGACTGATGAACACAAAAAAACATAAAGGGTGCTGAACAAAACACAAAGGAGAGCAAGTTTAACACTGAAGAATAAACTACAATGTACAATCAGAACACTAAACACAATGGAATTAGCTGAAAAAACATGACTTAACCACAATAAAGAACACAGAGGAATGAACTGACAAGGAGAGAAATCTAGAAATCAAAAATGATCAGAAAACAGATGAAAACCAAAGTGCCCAAGGATCATGGCAGATTGTTTTTTTTTTTTTTTTTTAAATTGCCTTTCAACCAGGAGGTTTGATTCTGAAAGGAAACGAGAAAGGCATCTATCAAAAGGATAATAAAAATAAGACAATAACTTATCTGTTTATCTATAGTTTCATAAAAAATAATTTGACATCCAATTTTTCTAAATAATCAGTTGAAAAATCAGTACTGGCATTACATCAATAAAACTTCTCTTACTATTTTGGTAGGTATCCTTGGCATCTGTGGGTACAAATTCCAGTCCGTGTAGATGTCTTGTAAGTCAGACTGCATAGTTGTGAATTATGTTTTGTAACCTTGTAAAATAAAATGGCTGAGAATTTCTGCTGTGTGCATTTGTAGATGGGAATGTGTGTGGGTAAAAAAAAAGTCCATGGTATAAAATTTTGTGCTTCTAAATCAGAAAATTTAGATGTGAACAAAGTTTTCCACTTTGTGAACCAAAATGTCTGAGAATTTCATCTTTGTGCATCCATTGATACGAATATCTGGGTATAAAAATGATTTGCATTTGTAAAGTTCAACTTGAAAGTACAAATTATGACAGGTTGTTTCTTCCTCACAACTGATTGGTCAATATCATGTCAATCACAAATTTAACAATCCAGTCAGAACAGATGGGCTTGGCTGTCAGAGTGGCACATTTTGGAGGAAGGCTTCAGCACTTCTGCGGCTCACGTAGGCATTAGAGTAACAAAAACAAAATCATTGTCCAGATATATATGTTTTTGATCATCACATTCCTACCCTTCCAGGACCTGAAACTCAGTAAAGTACCTAATGTAAAACTGTTCAATGTTAAATTAATATGTTTACCATTAGGCAGAGATGAGGCCATCTCAAATAGGATCAGCAGAAATTTACAGAGAAACATATTTACTAGATAGTCGTGGTGAAACAAAAGTAAACTCCCTTTATGTGCTAGGGCAATACATTTTTTGAAGGGTTTCTTGGGTTTTTGATTTGTACTTTTTCACAAATCCCATTAGGCTTAATCTTTGTTTATACCCTAGGACAATTTAAGATTATAGGAATCTTAATTTTACCAATATGTTTCTTCTGACTGGAATTAATATTAATATTTTGGATTGGCTCAGCCAGAGTCCGGATTTGTTAATGTTAGAGCATCTGTGGAGGGAGCTAAAGATTAGGTTGATGGGAGGGAAACTTTCCAACCTCAAAGACTTGGACCTCATCACATGAGAAAAATGCTTCAGATATAAGTGGAAATGTGCATAAGCAGTCAGTGATTGGAAGAAGGGTTAGATTGCTAGAATCCAAATAAATATTTTTTTTCATTGACTATTCAAAGGAGTATAGATTAATGATCATATTCAAAACCGATGATATTTTACCTTATTTTGTCACCTTTTGAGAGATAAGTTTCGACCTTCCAATCAGAGACAAACTTGCTGGCAGAATAATAAACATTTTAACTCTTAATTCTAGCAGGGCTATCAGTAATACTGGGCTTAAATGATGACATGGTGGAATCTCTGGTGTGTGGCTTCGTACACTGCAGGTTAGATGCAACTTATTTTAGAACCAGTTAAAGACCAGAATACTTTCATTGTGAAACTACAGAGCTGTCGGTATCAGGTCACTTTTTACCTGTAGGAAACAGAAACAATCCTGACTTTATTAACTTCGAATTCAATCAAAGCGCCTTGGAAACACTTTGTGGTGGTGGGAGTCATCCTTGCGTAATTACCAGAGTCAAATCCACCAGAGAGTACAATCTCAAATTTTACCTGAAGGATGCGTTTGAGGGACTTATGTGTACCGTACCAAACCAGTTTTATTAGTTTCATTAGATTGCCAACAGTAGTTCAATAAAGAACAAGTTGCTCAGGTGGAATTAGGCAACTGATGACAGAGAAAGAGTCAAAGTAGGTTGTTGTCACGTTAAAGATTAGCCTTTTCTATGCTGAAAGTTTCTTCATAGTTTGAATGTTTTTTTTCTCATTGATAATGATGATGTAGGTACTAAATGAGGTGTATAAAATTAGTCTTGTTATATTACTGTTACATACACAGCTGTCAGCCCTAATTTCTTTCCTCTTGTGGCAGTAAAGCATACTGCATGGGCTGTTTTTATATTTTACCTTTTTTTCTTTTTCTCTCTGTTAGAGTTATTTTTGGATTTTTCTTTATTCAGTACATAATTTATTTTAAAAAATGTTTTATACTTTATGCTAAGATGATTTGGGTAAAGAAACCTGTCACTAATGAACACAAGTCAAAACTTAATGAGCCATCAGGCTGTAAAAACATTTGTGTGTGTGCATGAGCCCGGCTGCGGTTGAGTGTGCTTTATCTGTCTGGTTTTATCTTTCCACCCCTCCTCTCTCTTTCTCTCTCAGGATTAAACATGTTTATCAATTATCACTCCATCTTGCCTCCAGCTCTCAGCACGCCACACAGCTAATTGAATCATTAAACAATCGCTGCTCCTCAGGGAGTGTGTGCGCTTGTGACTCCGTGCGTGCAGGAGAGTGTGTACAAGGGGTAAAAATGGGGAGTTGTTTGCAAACATGATAATGCCCTCGGGTGCCTGCAATGCACTTGTCAGATATGTTTATTAATTTATGACACACACACACACACACACACACATTCACAGATGGGTCCTGGCGGTGGTGTGTTGGAGCACCATGTGTTGGTCACGGCTGGGGGCCTCCCCTGTTGTCACACCCGCAACTGGTTGTTGGATGGCACTTGTATGATCTGTGGATGGTGTGTGTGTCTGTGTGTTGCAAAGCAAAAGAAAAATGTGTCTTCAATACATATTTTGGAGATGTACATGCAACTGCTGTGGGTAGAATTTAATCTATGACCTGATGCTACATTACAAAAATTCTTTGGAAATTTAGGGGTCCAATCAAATTACTATTGTGTTTAATTTTATCCTGGTAGAATTATGATTTAAAAAAAAAAAAACAAACAAAAAAAACATTTTAAGGCTCTGAAACACTATTTCCTTATCACTTATGTTGGTGTATTGAAAAATGTGTCATACTGCGAGCCAAAGTAGAAGAAATAAAGAGTAGTTTGTGGAACATAAACTCGTGTTTCCAAAAGAAAATCAATGTTTTTTTTTTCGATGCACCCCTAATTTTGTATACTGGATGTGTATAGAGGGATTATTTGTTTGTAAACACGGCAGATGCACGGGCAACCTGACTACAGAGAGCGTTGTCACTGGTTGCCGTGGTTACCCGTCTTTATCTTGCTGATTTTACGTTGGCTAGCATGTTGTCAGTGTACTACAAATGTCTAGCACTGAGTGATAAGATTAGTTATGCTAAGATAAGTTATGCTATCAAATTAACATTCATGAATGTGATGTCTCTTAATGACCAAAAACAGCTAGATAAAAGCGGGTAACCACAGCAACTGGTTACAGTTTAAAGGCCAACTGGCTTTTTCTGCAGTCAGATTGCATGCACATCCACCATGTTTACAAACAAATAATCCCTTTATAGGGATGCAGGGTATAAAATTTAGTAATAATAAAAATTTAAAATAAAAATAAAAATACTTTATTAATTAATTAATTAATTTAATTTTTACATTAAAAATAAAAATAAAAATTTAGTAATAATTTTGCTTCAGGATGGAAAACGTTACATTTTCATTTTATTTGATTTTTTTTTTTCATACTTAATGATCGATAAATGAAGTTTATCAATCACAGCCACATACAGAGTCCATGGATGACCCCAAGCAGTCAAACAGTTAATAGCAAAATTTAGCAGGAAATCATCCAAAAGCTGTTAGATGTAACTGTCCCAACCATTCAGCATCCCGAGGTAAGTAAATCTTCATTATTGCCGATGGAGCTGCTGAATATCGTATCATGAGATCAAGAATTATTATCATTTGGTGACTAATATGGCATTTGATTATCATTTGTGTCAGCTCCATAGCAGCTGTGCAATAAAATGAAAAGAAATCCATATTACCCAACAACAAAATTAATTAAACAATTTCTCTGCAAACACCTGTAATTATCATTATGCTTACTCTAACTTATATTCCATAAACACCACTTTGTTTGTTCTCTGATTTAAACTGCTGCTTGCTTGGAAATTGCTTGAGGTCCCCATTTATGGAGCAATAGATGTGTTTAATTCAACTTTGTTTCTTGGGTTTTATGGTACCTATCTAATGATACCAAGTAGATAAATAGACATTTTCCTGTTCCAAATTTTTTAAAATAACTTATTCCTTGTCTTGCTGCTCATCTTAATATCCTAATACTTTTCCTTTTAATGTAATTACGTTTTTGTAAAACACCATAAATTCCCTTGTGTATAATGGGGACATAAGTAAATAAACATTCTAGGTCCAAATTTCCTCACTTCTTGTGCGAAATATTTTTGAAAATAAATAGGGATTTGTGCAGGAATTTGTGCATTTGAGTGCAACAGATGTAGAAAGCTCAAAGACATCTTCAGCCCTGCTTGTTTCATTTCACATTGTACTGTCCTGACCATCAAATATACATCTCAATGCTGTCATTGATTACAGCTGGTCTACTTCACAGAAAGTAGGGTAGCATTATATGTTCTTAGGTGAAGTGCGGACACATTAATTGATTGCTGTCATCAGTGATTGTGAACTTATCAACCCATTATTAATAGCGGGCCTCATCAATTCTCGAGCAAACACACAATCAGGACTGCTTTCAATGTCGCTGCCCCCTTTAGCTGAAGTTTCACTTTTTTACGCCACAAGAGGGAAAAAAGAAATAATTGTAATTGTTTTTTATCTGATTTAGAGAGGTATTCAGCCGCATCATCATATTCAAACCTACATCTAAAATGCCTGCCCTTTAAATTCTCATACACGTCTATGTGGGTTTATTTTTCACTAGCAACTTCTGGCACAGTGAAATGAACTATGAAATAGTTACTTTTTTAAGAAAAAATTATTTATTGTAAGTTTTAAATCAGTGACAATGACAAATAGGTCATTGCCCTAACAATTTAGTTTGCACATCTTCGTCTCATTTTAAGAAATCTTTTGGAATTCCAAAAATATTGATGTGGCATGGAAATGCTCTGGTCGGTACTGTTGAGAGAAATAGACCTTTAAGCTCAATCAGGTTTGTCGAAGTCTGTTTACATTAGGGGTCCCTTCTACAGCACACCTGAATCAAGTGGCTGAACTCCCTCAGGCTTTCACCTCTGCAGAGGTCTGGTAGTGAGCCATTCATCTGAGCCAGGCGTGTTGGAGAAGGGACAAACCTAAACCCGTCTTCAAGTTCTCCAGAGGCCTGGTAATGAACCAATCATTTGATTCAGGTGTGTTGACCCAGGGTGACATCTAAGGGTGCAGTTCACACCTGCCCCATTTAGTCCAGTTTAATCAAACTATAGTCCGGTTCAGGTCCATAAGAAGCAGGACCAACCATCTAACGAGCAGCACTGAATATGTCTCTGTTGCTTCCAAAAAGTAACTCATCCCAATGATCATTAAATCTAACATTTTGCATCACATGTCTTTGCACTATTGTGAGCAGTATGTTTTATTTTTTTATATTTTTGATACATAGATGTTATTCTATTTTAATATAGGCACTGATCAGTGGCAGCTGTTCTACTTTCGTCATGCATGTGCATGATGACAATAAAGGCTTTGAATTGAATTCATTTGGAGAGGTGTGAATGCACAATCAAACTCTGATGCGGACCAAAAAAGCGAACTCTGGTCATCCTACAAACCTCGGGTCTCGGTTTGGTTAAAGTGAACTCTGGTGCCGTTTGAATGCATATGTGAATGCCAAGTGGACCGGAGACCGCTCCAAAAGCAGGAAGCAAACTACAGCACCGGGTATTCTGGTTAAATCCAACCAAACCAAACCTGTGTGTCTAGTGCTAGATAGAGAAATGGCTTGTGGTCTTTTACAAGCGACAAAAGTGAAATCTTACAACTGCTAAAATCTGATGCCACTTCATTTTTGCTCACGTTTTGTGAAGAAGAATGTTGCGCTCAGTTTCTTCTTCAGGGGTTTTCGTGTCTTTTCCTGTAGTGGTTTTTGGTGCAGCACAACAACAGGCGAGCGGGGTGGGGACAAGTTGCTTAAAACGTTTGGCTCGTTTGACACAGTGCAGCTTGAAAGCCAGCCGCACCAGCTGAAAATGTAGCAAATGTTGCAATTTTGGTGCCTAATCGAACCAAGCCTACTGGACTATTATGTGTGAAAACACCCTTAAACATCTAGAACAACGGCCCTTGGGGGCTGACTTTGGACACCACAGGCTTAGATGAATTATTAAATACCTAATGATTAATATGATGCTTAGTATATGTAAACTTCTAGATTTCATATAATCGGCATTAGTTTTGCTAAGTCTGAAAGTGATCAGTGTATGCTTTTGGTGATGTTGCAACGATTTTGTTTAAAAAACAACAATGAAGAAGGAAACTTAAATCCTGTGTTAAATGCTTACAGCAAATAAAGTATGTGTTAAAGTATCAGACTGAAAGCTTTCCCTGAGTGAATTATGAGGAGAATGAGACTCAGCAACAGAACAGCAAGAAACCCCAACCTACCACCTTCTTCACCATCACTATGACAACCATCACCCCACCTTATTCTGGGCTGTCCTGTAGTTATGTTCTTCAATTATGTCTCACTCTTTAATGTTGGTGCTGCACATTGATATTTAGTCAACCGCTGCAATTTTAGCTGCTGCGTTGAAATGTAACTGTCTCACCCTGGAATCAAAGGACAGATAGAGCCTCCTCAGGCAATGAGAGAGAGATGAACATTTATTTCTGTATCCTTTCAGGCTACATCTGCAATTTGATTCGAAACAGGAAGGTTTTTCAGCATGCCAAGCAACTTTCAAGGAAAATGTTTTGTATAGTAATTTATCCACTGTCTATAAGATATAATATTTTTATCCCCACTTTAACCCCCTGAAAATATTTAGAAAAAAAAAAGTCAAAGTAAGAAAAGAGAGACAAGAATCTACAGTAGCAATTATGTGTAATGTGTACAGAGCAGGCTAAAAAGTGTGATGTCATGAAATTCATTTACTGTAAGTCCTTTATTAATATGAAAATAGTTTTTAAAATAATTCAGACATTGAAGCCTGGAGGGAAAAAAATGGGCCCCATATGAGATTGTAGGTTCAATCAAGCCCCTATATTAATTGTCAAAATAGTTTTATGCAGCTTAACTCCGGCTACAAAGTGGGACCCATAGGGATATTTCTCACAATTTCATACTATCTTACTAACCCCCATTTGAGAGTGAGATGAAACCTCCATGAGGTTCCCAACTGTGTTTTGCCGATTTCAAGTGGACTCCCGCCCACTTGCAGTTCAGTATTCGCAGATTAACCTATTCACGGATTTTTCTGTGGAACGTAACTCCAAAGTATTCATAAAAATTTTGCCTTTTCACTGATTTTTTTGTAGAACATGTCTAAAATATTCAAATGCAAATGTAGCTTGGGAAGCTGAAATACATTGTTACACTGCTACTTGGCTGCCGTTTTGCAAAGTAACCAATCCAGGAATGCCATTGATTTTCCTTGGTGCTTGTTGGCTGTACCCCCTAGAGCTGTGATAAGGAAGACTGTAGATATTAGATTCTACGGTAATATCTACAGACAAGAACCCCTTTGTGATCCCAGGCCCGCTTGGTAATCACCCAATCTAAACAAAATCCATATGGGGCCCACATACTGGACTGGCATGGAAGGTGGTAACTTTGAAAGAGGATACAAATAGGCTAGGCACATGAACACATTATGCACACATACACTCCTTTTTAACAATGTTGCTTTAGTCCATTGAACTTCGTAGTCATGAGTTATTCCATAAATTACTTAAGGTCCGGTCAGACTTGGACTGAGCAGGACCTTGATTCTATTCTTTTTTTGCCCATTTTGTGGTAGATTTGTCGCTGTGTTCATTGGTTGCAAAACTTAATTTCCTAACACTTGGTTTAAGGTGTAAGCAGTTTCATTTGGACTCATCTTTGCTAAGGACATTGTTAGACTAAAAGTGTTGTACTTGGTACTGATTTAGCTTTCTGAAAATAAGAAATCTTTCTCTAGAAACTCCTCCAATTTTGCCAAGTCCGCTGTCTGTGGCCTTTAAGCATGCAAACTGAGGTCTGCAGAGTGTAAAACTTAGCTATTCAATTCTTTGCAAATTCCCTAAAATGTCTGAGCTTGAGGTGAACATTTGAGGATGCCACCTCTTAGTGGCCTTGAATACTTTTTGTTTATTTTATTTCATCACTGCAGAACATGAACTGGAAATTCTTTGCCTTTCATACAATACATAAACCAATCTGTAGCAAAACATGGTAAAGAATGCTTGCCATGTTCCTAGAAAAGACTTGAAAACCAGACACGCACGCATCCCACCCACACAAAGGAATCTCTCTCAGCCCAACAGAGGTTTGGAAATGCTGCATTGTATGCTGAAGGCAGTCCACAGGTGTGATAGGATGACCTTTCAATCACACGCACACCTTGTAAGACCGACTAAATGAGAGAGATAAAAAGAGTGAGTTCATGCAGAATAGGCCCAGAGCCAGAAAATCCATTTATCTTTCCGGTTAACATGTGTATGTCTTCCCTGTCTGACAAGCTTTGATTTACTGTTTGGCACATTAGGCGCACAAAAGTTGGCTTGAGATAAATCGAGTCATTATGTCAGAGAGGGAAAGGCCCACGAACATGTCAATTGCAATTTTTCGGTTATAGTGGTTCTCTTTCCCTTTGTTCACCCTGTCATTTTGTGCCTGCTTTGTTATTTGTAACTTAACTGATTTACTATTGAAGTTTAAAAGATCTCAGTTTATAAATTACATGATGTTCATGGTGGATTTATTTATTAATAATTGCATATCAAATCAAACCTGAATGAAAAGATTGTTTATATATAATCAACTCTCGGAACACTTGAATAATAAAGTTCTATGTAAACTGGATTAGTGATTGAGCTTTGGTCCAACAGGTTATGACTAGAATCTGACTGTCTTTCAGCACATGGAAATTACTTAGTGTACCTTGGTTAAGCTATGTTAAAAATATTTTAATCAGTAACAACATCTATCAAAAATCAGTCAGGCTCCTAACCACCAGGGCAGTCTGAAGGATATTTTTCCTGTACACTGAGGGAGATTTTTGTACATTTCTCAGTATTAAAATATATTTACAAGAAAAACAACAAAAATAATTAAGAAAAAAGTACATACAGATATTTTTTATTCTACTCAACAAACTACTACTAAAAGGGAAAAATTTAAGGCTGGGTAAATGAAGGTTTGACATTTTTTTAACTGAATATGTATGGGGCCAGTGCTCAAATACAGTTTTAAGGTTCTTTACAAACTAAAGCAAATTCAAACATCAAAACAGATTTAAAGTCAATGACACATTCAAAATTTATCCAAGTTATAAGAAATATGCAGCCAAATTCAGATTATAATTCAAATTGTTAAACAAAAGGTTTCTGTCTAATGAAACCCAGCTGATTACTTCGAGTCACTGAGTTGCAGCATTCACTCCTGGATGAGCATGTAGCTACAGCGGAGAGACACTTGCAGTGTGTGTCGTTGGCTTTGAAGCAATCCCTCATGTTTATCATACATGGTGCTTAGCATGAGAGATTACAGATTATAGATCTAACATGGATCAAAAGTTTCTCTGTCTTACAGTAGTCTGAAAAAGTTGATTTTGCAGCCTTACTTTAGGTCTAATATCTGCTTTAATCTGGGAGGAGAAAGGAAAAAGGAGGATGAATTTAAAGTCACCAGAACCACTACTAAAGAAGAACTGAACACCTTACTGTAGTCAAAAATTGGGTTGTTGAAATCTGCTCATGGTCATCCCAAATTCCAATGTTGGCTGATGGGAAAATTGGCCAAAACAACTGTGGTTTTGGCTATAAAGTCATTCTGAGATGACCACTACCAGTTCTGTCTAGATTGTTGGACATCTTTGAAATCCTTGATTTTGGAATTTGCTTATTGGTTGCATACTAAATACAATGCTGTGAAAGAAAATTACAAAGTAACCAACAGCATTACCTAAAATAGGGAAATGTAAAGTAGCATACAGTGACACAAAATCCTTTCTCACATCCAAATCCAAAAAGGTGGTCAGCCCACTCTGACCTAGGCTTCTTGGATTTCCTGGTAATGTCTTATTCCAGCTTCGATCAGGAGACTGAAATAAGGAGATGATAAGGTGTAGATATAGCTTGCCTGTTATGAATGATAGTCATTGTTTGACTTTGTAACAATTTATTTATACAAAATATACTTATTTAGATTTCCATCTTTGTTTTATGATTAGTAATGATGATCAGACAAGTCTACTTTTCTAAAATTATGACATCAGAGCCTGTTGTATGGTTTATTAATGCTGTCTATGTGCTTTCTGGAAACATGCTTGGATGCTTTTATTGAATTAACTGAGACATTAGGTGACATTTATGATCCCACAGAACATACACCGTGCTCTTCAATTACGACAGCTATTACCTTATGTGCCTCAAAACCACAGTTTTAACTGTGATTAACTTCCTCAGATAGTAATTGTGGAGTTGTTGGTTTAATGCCTGTCAAATATATCTTGTCCTCAGGCACTACACTGAACCCAAAGTTGTGGAAGAGAAGGTGAATGAGTGACTAATACATGTTGTGAAGTACTTTGAGTTTGACTGAAGGTGGTCTATAAGTGAACATGTCTGAAATGAACCAAGCTGGTGGAACTTGTGTGATGTTGACAAGTTTTGACAGAGGAAAATTACAAACAAAAAACATTGAGGACTGATCTGACTGAGCACAAAGGAGGACAGTTCCTTCAGAGGCTTCCATCAAGAGCTTGAATAAAACAAAATGTAACATGCCAGGGGAAGAACCCCATACCAGCAGGGGAGTATGGATCTTTCCACCCTAGAATCCATAATCAGATCTGCCCTGTTTCAGAGGGTATTGGAGTAAAGTTTGTAACTATTTATAGATAAAATACATCTGAAACAGAAGAGGACCCTACATCATTCAAATGACCCAAAACCTATGCAAGGAAGAGCTGAGAATCAAGAAATAGAAAGCCTGGGTGGAGTCTTAATCTTTGAGTCTTAATCCTTTTGACATGCTGTAGCTATTAGCTTTTGGTGTAGTTGGACCCGGGTGCAGACAGGAGAACAGGAGGCTTCTATTGAAAGTAATGTTTACTGAAAATAAGACAAACTTTAACTGCAGGCACAAGAGGAATTAGAGAATGCAAGTGAGAACAATAATCAGACTGGAGGTCAATAGCTACTCTGCAAGAACAGCCAATTTTTTTCTCTCAGTCTGCAAAAACAAAATGACGTCATTCTGTTCTTGCAGTCATGATTTGGGAGTTCTTGTAGCTTGTTCTGGATACATATTTAAGGTAGAACTTTTTTGTGTGGTATCCAAGACCAAGAAATATGAAGGTTGTGCAGCAGTATGTAAGAACTATGAGGACTGCATAGGAGTTCTGCATTTGAGTTCTTCTGAAGAATAAAAAGTTCTGGCCATAAAAGAACTTTAGTCTTGTGCTTGAAGCCTTTGATAAAAGAACACATTTCTCTGTTCTTGTGGTGTATGCACTGGCTTTGACCCACAGTCAGGAGGTGAGACAGCTATGGAGAACCGAAACTGACATAATTAAAAATAAAAGCAGAAATATATATATATTGTTTTTCCTTTTCCTTACACATGCATTTTCATCAAGAAATGAAAGAAATGCTTCAGTTGCTAAACTGAAGCCAAAGGCGCAGGCATGCACAATCGATCTGCACATGGGTCTTACTCCTTTCTGTTTATTGACCAATAGTAGAGGAGCTGGACCAAGTAGGCAGCCCTCCTCATTTGCATAACGAGGCAGAAATGCATACAGTAAAGTAAAAAGAGGAGACGAGGAAATTTAAAAAGAACAAATGCTTGTACAAGGAAAAAGGCAAAATATACATATATAAACATTGAGGTAAGGCCATTGGGTGGCTTATAACAGCTGAGGAGACGATTAGGAGTAGAAAAAGGGCCAGCTGAGAAATTAGCACAAATGCATGTACCTTTAAGGTGACATACTACACAGAAAAGCTAACTAAAAATGACTGATGAGCACAGAAATGAATTTACTGTATGAAAGCTAAATACAAACACTAAAATCAGAACCTACAGGCTCCCACATTCTCAGGCATACTTCATTCCAAGGTCCGTGCATACTCGAATCAATGCGGACTAAAAGCAGACATCCACCAGAAACATCCGTGTAAAGGTCAGTTTTTACAACTGTGTGACTCTGTGTCACACAGTAAACTGTTTAGTGTGTGGCACAAAGGCTGACAAGAATGCATTGCGTGACTGCCTCCCTCTGTACCACACTGACGGGTCTGTGGTGGCTGCCCTGGTGGAGAAGAAATGGGGTGAGGCGCCCAACTAGCTCATCAAACTTGCTAGTATTCAAAATGTTTCTTGCTGTCCATTGTCTTCATGTCCCTCACCAGTATATCACATTCCCCTTCTTCATCCCTAGTCTAGTTTAATGACCTTATGTACCACCCTCTTTTGTTTTTTTAAAACTAAAAGGTAAATGATTTCTTCCTCGTCATCCGTTGACACCATGGCTTAAATTGTGGGAAATGAAGGAATTTGTCACGTGAAATATAGGAAATCTGTGCGCTTGACTATGAGATCTCAGAGTCCACACAGCTCACAGCATGCCTATAGTACGCCCAAGTATGTGTGAACCTTAAACATAACATGAAGAACAGAACACAAGAACAAACACCCAAAGAGTGAACTATGTTGAATACTTTATCTTATAAAGACAGAATAATCACAACTCAAGATAGTAAAAATAAAAAAACAAAGTTACAGCATGGTTCAAGTCTCAATCATCTCACAGCTGAAAGTGAGGAGCGGGACTTGTCTCTAGAGGCCATTTGCCTTGTCCAAGTGGGCATCTGAACATTTCAGTTGAGGCTAAATGATTTGATTTTAGAGCAAAGGGTTCAGTTTCCTGTTAATGCCAGGATTTAGCTTTGGTGGTTCTTGAACATCTAGACCAGTTTCTTTGGAGGAGTCAGCTTCGGTCTTCTTCCAGACCTCGTCAAACGATTTGTACTCATATATAACTGTTTTAACCTTAGTTTAGAAATTGCTCCAAAAGATTTTTAAAACATCTGTAAATCTAAACAACTTCTTAGAGAGTGATTTTAAAAAAAAAAAAAAACAATCCCTTTCATGTTGGCAAAGACAAAAGTACCAAATGAAGACACTAAGGATCAATAAAAGAGAAATTACTTGTCAAGTAAGAAAAAAAGTCCCCAAAACTACTTATAGAAGATGTAGGTAAAAGTATATATATTTTTAGCCTACATAACACTGAAACATTTTTTATGTTGTGTGGATTAGAGAAAATCCATAAAAACTTTAACTTGTGTACCCAGTTTTTAAAAATCATTGGAACTGTATTTCATTGATTTTTAATACTTGTGTTCTGCAAGTGATGCAAATAGCTAAAAGTTAATTCATTTTATTGCTTTGTCCAAATTCTAAAATGAGGTAATAATTTGATTCTTTAACACATGATTTTCTTAATCAACAAAAGTAATTACAGCTGCTGCAGATTGGAACCATAGTGGTTAAGATGAAAATGTACGGGCTGCTTCCGCCGAGATCAAGTTCTTGTTTATCTTTGCTTCAGTTCTGCAGAAGAAACGGGTTAATTTGCAATCTGGTGATACCGCAAAAGTTTGAAATATACACCTGACAGCTGAATGCAAAGTGCAGCTAATCAAGTCTCGTTTAAACACACCTGCTGCACTGTTGCTCCTCCCTCAGGGCAGCGAGTGGGGGGGGTAGGGGCTGGAAACTGACACTGTTGGAGCTCGGATGCTGGTAATTCTGCCCTTTGGCTGGAATCCTTCTGCCAGCTCTACTGGCACAAAGCCAGTCTGTATTCAGTCAGTTTCATGTATTGTGTAACCGCTTTGACGAAATCCCAGGTTCTGAATCAACTTGCCACTGTGGCCGGGTTGACAAAAAAGTAATAACCCTTTAATATGCTGCAGCAGCAGTAACACAGCTGACATTTCTGCTCACTCACATCCCCAAACATCAAAGTTATGGGATTAACTTGAACTGTAGTGGTTACTTCAAAAGACAAACAGACAATCATACAGACTGAAGGCTGGATATCAAAGAGTGATTTGTGAAAGCTTGATAAGATACTTAGAGCTGAAAACAGAGAAAGCAAACGGTAATTGATTGGTTTGTAGGCATGCTGGAGAAAGAAGAATCGTCTCGTTCCCTTCCTCCCTCCAGCACCTGGATCTCAAATGTCAGAACAGTTTTACCTGAAGCTGCAGATGGCAAAGTAATTCTGGAAGTGGATATTAAAGATATTTAGAACTTTTTAAATTTCAATTAGCACTTATTTATTAAGATCAATATGTAGTTTCTTCCATCCTAAAAAGCTGATCCTAAGTTTAACCTAAAGACCAATTATGAAGCAATAATTCTTAAAGGTAGCAAATAAGAGCATGTAAAAGCAACAACAAATATTTAGTAGATCATCAGTCAAGCTTCAGAAAATGGACATTTGATGACCAATATCCAAGCATGCTGACTGATATGTTGGGAATCAGAATTCGCATTAGTGTTTGATTATGTAAGCTTCAATAATTATAATTAATAATTGATTATTAATAATTTAATTAATAAGGTTCTTAGTTTAATCGGGGCACCACCAGAATCTCTGGAATCATAAGTCAAACCTTAGTCAGTCTCTCGTGAAGGAATGAATTCAGATCCACTAGTAGAAGGACTGCTCACACAATGAGCAATGATCACTGACACGCCGACGTCCAATCAAGTCTGAGAATCTATTGGCGAAATAGCTCAACCTTACAGCTGAATTACTCTGCAAATAAGCCTTCTTCAACTACTGGCATGCAATCTAACTACTGATGAAACACAAAAAGGGATATTTGGTGAATAATAAAAATGGGAATCAAATCAGATTAATGGACAAACTATGATAAAATGAAATTGAACACTGAAAAAATGACTTCAAACTGATTAACTAACTACACAAGAAAACAGGAAAAATTAGATCTGCAGAACCATATATGAGAGTGTCATAAAACAGAAAAGAGTAAACACCCCACCCTCACCCCCCCTTAGAGTGGTGGGGTGGTGGGGTGAAGGAAGCAAAAGAGGAGGGGGTCAGGTCACTTTCCAGATTCAGACCCACCCTCAGCTCTGTAACAAAGAGCTTTAAAACTCAGCCATGTGCTGAGTTGTAGTTAATCAGTTTGAAGTCATACGACCACAACTAGATATGTTAGGGGAGCTCAAGAAAAGAAGAGAAGGGAGAAAATAAGAAGCGAGAGGCAGAGACGAACATGAATGTCAGCAGCGCTGAATTCAGTTATTCTGGATCCAGAGAATCTAACATGTGGTAATCTTAGATCAACACAGCAACAAAATATCTTTTTTTTTTTTTTTTTTTTAAATCACAGCATACAATCAGCAAAGCATTAGCCAACATACAACAGAAAGGCAATTACAAACAGGCTTATTTTAAACACCGAACTTAGCTAGATAACAAAATGGTCTCACTTGAGCCAATCAGTCACTCGGTCAAGGCAAAATGTCCAGAGGTCCAAAGAAAAATGATGAAAAAGGAAAAACTTGTCCTCAGTCAGGTGAATGAACGAGATGGCGTCCCAGCTGAGGGTTCTCGGCAGAACCAGTGATACTGTTCGTTGAGACTTTAAAGTCGCTTTAGTCAAAAGCTTGGTGTACACACGTATTGTTTATTTCAGCATGTCTATATGCATGACATATGCTATGCTTAAACTCTTACATTGAGGAAAGCAGCATTAAAGGGGTTAGTTATTGACCAGTTAGGAGGGGTTTAGTCCTGGGGCTGACAGGCCATTCATCATCAGGGTTTGCTCAGTTGTCTGATGTGCAAAAACATGACTTAAGCTTGATGTAATCTACCTGCAGTCATGTATATGCATGTATTTTCAAGCAATTGCATGAAAATACACAAATGCAGTATATATAAACAATATATTTACATTCAGAGTAGATGTGTGGAAAATTTTCGTTTGGATAAAAGTGACATGAACTATTACTAACTTAATGCATAGCTCATATTCTCATAAGATTTGTTTTCAGTCAATTAATTAAGTATAAATGTGTCAGGATTTAGATAAAATAAAAGATATATTCAACCAATGAGATAAAGAATGTATTTTCTTGAGTGTTTTTTATTTAATTTTCAAGGATCTTTTGTAGCTTGTATATCTTTAGTTAAACAGAAACCATCAGACCCTTTGGCTTAACTCATGTTTAGTTTTCTTCATAGTTTCTTTATACAAGAAACAAACCTTCCCACAGTGAATGTTCCTACCAATTTTAGGAGGCATTATGGAAGCATTCCATGAACTGACCTGATCATTAGGATAAATTGTAAACACCATAACTTTGATCAAGGACAAGCTTTGAGGTTATTGGTAGCCCTGTCTTTAAACCCATAGTGAGAACAACTTGCACTTTTAAACCTTTGCTGTAAATCAAACAATATTCTAAAAAAATATATTTAAAAGAAAAATCACAATCTACGTTTAAGAATGTTCTAAATTTTTTGACGTGCAATTGTTGGCAGTAGCTTCTTCCGAATCAAATTGAATCGTAAGTATATAAAAGAGTTCTTTTCATTATGAATGCTTTATTTTGTAGTTTGCACTAAGCTTTGTGGTTTTACTGATGTATTGTTGCATGAAACA
The DNA here is from genome assembly GCA_014839685.1 of Anableps anableps. Taxonomy (NCBI): domain Eukaryota; kingdom Metazoa; phylum Chordata; class Actinopteri; order Cyprinodontiformes; family Anablepidae; genus Anableps; species Anableps anableps. The sequence goes on along the minus strand of CM026070.1, from coordinate 36,217,957 downwards.
TCATAGCTTTAAATAAGAAAAGCGAAACATTAATACAAATGTCATAGGTCTCTTAGAATACCGTTAGAAATAAAAGTCCTTCACTTAAACAGCTCAAATGTTGAAAAAAAGACCTTAAGACCTTTGCTTCTCTGACAGACAATTTCCACACACTCATAAAACGATAATTAGGAGAATACTGAAGTTTTGTATTAGTAAAAACTATTTTACACCCTATTTCCTCTTCATCTTAGATTCTGAGAAAAAAAAATATATTCATGGTTTCTTCAAGCTTCATCCCAAAAAATTTTTGGGATCAAATCTCAAAATGAGAGTGAAAAGACCAAGAGCAACAACATAGTGCTGAATGTGAAACAAAGCAACAAGCGAAGATTTACAGGGACAAAATGTATTTTTCAGGGATAAAATTTTGTTTATATGTGCAGACACTGCAAAGACAAAATTTTACCGAATATTTTTGGTCTAGTTCCTTGTAGAAATTATCTTGAGTATTAGAGGTGGGCAGATCGAACCAAAATATCAATAATATCAATACCAAGTCGGTATCAGTAACGGATCGATACCAGTATGGTAAGATCATATTCCCTCTTGAAATTTTTGTTTTGGGGTTTTTTGTAGCTTCTTAGATCTACCTCAAAAAAGATTTTGTTTTGATTTGGTCTCAGAAGATACTTTTTGCATTTTAAGGAAAAAGCCACACAAATCATTTTAATATGTTGTTAAAGTATTTTGTAGATATCTTTAAACTTTGTCCAAATTCTGTCCCAAGTTTGAACAAAATATTCAAAGGAAAAACCATAAAAACACCTAAAGGTCAGAAGCTCGACGATATATCAAACGAAAATAAAAAGTAGCGGTATCGGTATCAGTGATACGGGCCCTGTATTTGCTTGGTATCGGAAAATATGCAGTATCGCACACCTCTATTGAATATACTTTAAATAAGACAAAACTAACTTACAAGTAACTTTTCAGCATGATATAGGAGCTTGTTTTGAGTCCATAATTTTTTATATTGATGGAAAAAGTACTAGTTATAAGTGAAATAATCTACCAGTGGAACAAGACATTTTTCCCCATATTATAAGCCCAAATGTCTTGTTCCAGCATCCCACCATCCAAAACCAGAGGAAAAAATTGTTCAAAAAAGGCAATGCCTGAACCAAAAAAAAAATTCTGAACAAAAGTCTTCAAAAAGAAAAATAGTCACAAACAGATCTACTCCAATATGCTGCAACCATGAGCAGTTAACTTCTAGAGAAAAACACACAAAAGTTCAACAACTCTGCAACTAGATGGGTTGCTTCCTGTGCCTCTGTGATAACCAGAGGGAGTAAAGTTCTGCAAAAGCTTCGTCCAGGATTTGTTTCCTGTTTAAACAAACATGAATCACATCATTAGGTCATTAGCAGGACTCCATAGAACATGGTTGCTTTCTGAGGAGGATATTTAGCTAATTGGCTCAGGCATGATGATAACAAAGCAACTCTTTGCTGCTCTTTTCCAACAGTGAAAAACAAGATAAACTTGAGTCCTCAAGTTTAGAGACTTTTAAATTTTACTTCAGATATGGGGAACTAGCCATTTTAACTTGGTGAAATTAGCCTCCGTGTCACATAATCATCATCAGTTATACACCATGGTAACAGGAAGGTACGGGTTAAAAATTTTGTCTCTAAGCACTCTGACAAACTTTAAAAATGGAAAATAAGCATCATACAATTCTCAAATTTGTATTTTTATTTCATAAGGATGTTAGGAGGGACAATATGTGATACTGCTACATTATTTAAAACTGGTATTTCTTTACATAGGTTTCTGTTTAATATGTTGCTACTGTAGTAGAATTTTAAAATAAACATTTTTTTTAATTAAGGCTTTTTACACATCTTTAACATGTATAATCTTGTGTAAGTGTGGAAAGCACTTCAGCAACAATTAACATTTTCAAAATTCAATAAACTTTTGAAAGGTTAGACATTTTCAGAAGGAGAGAAATAGCTGCTCTTAACTTCCTCAAATCATTTAATTTAATATTTGGCCCGTTGCCCGGCTCTATTGATTAGAAGTTGTCTTTCATGTTAGATGTTGACGTTAGCATGATGAACAAGATACAGACACAATGAAAACACGGCGCGGCAGTCACACACGGCAACTGAATGGTGCAACCGTGACAATGAGCCCAACGTGCAAATGTTTGCCACCAGATAGCAGAAAAATAAATGGCTTGAGATGACGAGGAATATGACACAGAGATAGTTTATTTGTTTGAACACACGTTCACACTATCTCTCTCTCACAGACTCTCACATATGTGCAGCAAACACTTGATGAGAATGAACACGAGATGAATGCTTCCTCACTCCTCTCAATTAATAGCATTGCTTCAAATCCATCATGCAATTACCAAACGCAAAATCACTGCCCTTTAAAGATACGGTAATGGTGACTACAGGCTCTTCTAAAAACAGATAGCAGCATTCTCTTGATAGATGCTGGCGAACAATACCTAAATCATTTTCTTAATTATCTCCTCTGGAACTAATGTTGCAGATATGTGTGTGAATTAATTATTTTAGCTTGATATAACAGTGGGAGCAAGAAAGGGAGGAGCATTATCCACAAAATCTTTATTTTTTTTACGCAGCATTCATTAAGGCGAAGGCAACTGCCAGTCAGTTGACGAGACAAAACCCTGATTTCTAGAAATCAAATTAGTGCTGAAGAAAGAAAACGAAAAGGGACAGGGATGTCAACAAAAGGCAGCACAGACCTTATTGTGAATGACGATGAGAGGCGCATCGCTGCGGAGAATGTATCTTTCTTTCATTTTTCCTGTTGTCTTCTCTTGTTTCACACTGGCGTTTTACCTGAAAGAAGCTCTTTCTGTGGTTGGGTCAACCTCCAGCATAATGTTTGACCCAAGCCTGGCTGAACAAACAACACATTCACTTTCTAAAGTATGGAGTCTCTTCAGCAGTCTCTCTCATTGCTCATTTTCAATTCATTTCAAAGGCGAGTAGACACATACTGTACATACGTTATCAACTAATATAAGAAGCTAAGTGTATATTCCATAGAGGCAAATGGAAAACACAATTGTGACATTATTGTGTAACAAAGGTTTCACATCATTCATGTTACAACTAGAAACATCAATGTATTTTACATGATAGATCAACACAAAGTAGTGCATACTTGTGAAGAGGAAGGAAAACTGTTGTGGAAAAGTGTGTGGCGTCTTTGTGATCTGTTCAGTTCTGCATAAAGTCGGGTTTAATGTGATGCCCTGTTGTGTGATGAACTGATCTGGGTCTAAAGCAGGTGTCCACCTCCAGTCCTCAAGAGCTACTGTCCTACGACCTTTGGATACATTCCTGCTCCAACACAGCTAAAGCCAATGACTGAATTAGCTCATCAACATGCCATCAAGTTTGGCTGATTTATTTCATTCAGCTGTGTTGAAGCAGGGATGCATCTATAAGTTGTAGGACAGTTGCTCTCAACAACTGGAGATGGGGACCCCTTGCTAAAGTCTCTGAGGTTACGTTCACACTGCAGTCTGAAGTGACCCAAAGCCGATTTTTTTTTTACTTTATGCGTCCTGTATCTGGTCTTTTCATGACAGTATGAACAACACAGATCCGATCTTTACAAATGCGACCCAGGCCCCTTGGATATGTGGTCCTAAATCCGATACGTATCTGATCTTTTCAAATGTGACCTGTGTCTGTACAGCTAGGTCGCATTCATCCAACCTCTACATCATCGATACTCAACAAGCGTCACTATTCTGCGTCCTGATACACAGAAACAGGAAGAAACAACAACCATGGCAGACAATAATGCGGAGAGCAGTCAGTGGAGAGAGTTGCTAATGTGCTGGCTCTGGTTGGACAACAACTTTAAAATCTCAAGATGTGGTCTACCATTACCATCCATGTTTACTTCCGCAAACACTGAGCACGCTCGCTACATGTGACGTTATTGCATCCTCTACTGCGCATGCGGGATGCTTTCAGGTTGTTTGCAGTTCACATAAGAGATCACATACAAGTCACATATATGTGGAAATGTGAATGACCACATGGGAAAAAAAAAAAAAAAAAAATCAGATTTAGCAAAAAACTGGAATTGAGCATTAAGACCTGCAGTGTGAAGGTAGCCTTAGATGGAGACAGGAGCTCATCTAGCACATCGAAAATATGACTGCTTATGTCTTACTTTATGAAAGTATTTGGTTAAATTAAGACATTAAGCAAGATTTGCAGAAATGCTATGTTTTAAGTTTGGTTTGTGTCTTTTAGTGTGCTAATAATTAAATGATAAAAACTGAACTGTAGTCTTTACTATCTTTTTCCTCTTTATTTTTACCTAGTTGACTTCACTGATTGGCTACAACCATATTTGGGAAACTCTTCAGTAAAATGCGTTGAAACATTGTCCTTAAACATTAGCCCTTAAATTAACCGGTGTATCAGCTGGGGGGAGGAGGGAAAGGGGCTGTTTGTTTGATGGCGCATTCTAATTGGAGAATATGAATTACGTAGAAAGATAACCTACAGAGAAAGATAAACTGTTCTCTGATTTGTCTGTTTTTGAGTAAAGACACAAAGCTGACCGTCTATGAGCAGGGCTTTTGACACCAACTCTAACCCTGACACGGCCTCATCAGTGCACAACAGATCATATTATACCCCCAAAACCACAGAAAAAGGAAATTTATTGTCATGACCCCTTTAAGAAATCTGTGGGGGCAAAAAGACAGTTTTACAACACTGTGTTCACCCCACACTTGAATCCCATTTATCACTTGATTTTTATTTACAGTTAAGCACTAATTTCCATTGGTCTGTCACAGCAAATCCTAACAAAACACATTAAAGTTTGTGGTTACATGACAATATATGGAAAAGTTATTGAGGTACAGATACTTTTGCAAGGGACTACATTAAAAACAAATCATGTTGTCTATAATATAAAGGGTTTTTACAGCTTTTATGGGATAAATACTCAAGTTTTACCACTGAGTTGTGCATAACATCCAACAAGTCTAGAACAGTTCGATTCCCAAACAACACATTTCCTCAAGTAGCCACGGCCCTCAATTCTCAACATCCCTCATTAGCTACTTTGCTCCCAAAGCTGTGTCCACCTTAAATGCATCAGCATTTTACTTTTATTTATTTATTTTCTTCCATTTGTTTGTTTATTGTAGATCAGGAGGAACTGTTTTACCTCTTACCATCTTATATTGTTCTGTTGTAGTAGTTTTATATGTTCTGTCTGTGTCAAGTTTCTGTATTGTATTGATTGCGTTGGAGTGACACACCAAAACAAATTCCAAACATCTTATCGTACCGCCAATAAAGCTTTGACTTGACTTGAACAGCTGTATAAACAGGTCCTCAGCTTTTCTATAACACACCTCTAAATACATGTTGCAGTTTCTCATAAATCACTGTCAGAAGGATCAGTCGGCGTATATGCTGCGAAGGAAAGGCCTATGAGAGGAAAACTAGTTTTTCCAGTGGGCAAAAACAGCAGCCTTCAAAGTGTTTTCACTTATCTGGTGTTGCACACTTAAACAGAGCTCAAAAATTCACTTAGCTTTTCGCTTTTGTGCAACTTTACTAAACAAAACCCATGGCTCGAGCGTACAGCGTGTGTAGTTCTCTTTCATCACGGTACACAATTACAGGTCATGAACTCTATACTTCCATCATGTATTGCATCAGTCTTAGAGAGAGAGAGGTATTATTATAAAAGAAATCCATGAAATAATAAAAAAAAAAAAAAAACAAATGCAACTTTAGCTCATATTTAACCATAAATGAGATTAATTGTTTTTAACCAAATAGCAAATGAAATAAATACTTGATCAATAAAATCATCATGTCTATTAATTAAACATTATCACGTTCCAAACATCTTTTCAGGGCTCTACACTGGCTGCAGGAAAAAAAAAAAAAAAAAGCTTTTTACAGGCAAATTGAATTATTTAAGTCTTTTTAAAGAGCACATGCTTGAAAATGAACAGATACCCTGTTATTCAACAAAAAGGTGTTCTCTGCTGCAGAGCTTCACAGAACAACAGTTACAGCAGAAAGAGTCAAGAATAGAAGAAACTTAAAAAAAAAAAAAAAAAAAAAGATGGTTTTGGGTCTTTTGTTAATGTCAAAACTCCTTATTTCCATATAATCGCAGGGCAGGTATAAACACAAATGTGCACCATCACAGAATAAAACAAACCAAATCTCTACACATCCTGCATGCATGCAGCTCACCCTTAAAACACCCACAATCCACCCTTTGCACACATTTAAGAAGCACTCCACCTTTAAAATACCTTCATCTGCACGTGCACGCACCTTCCACCCTCAACGCACACCTTCTACCCCACCCCTTCGTTATTACTTCCCTCTCGAAAACTAAGGAGAAAGCCCTCCAATTATATGCGACTGCTCAGAAGACGGGCTCAGCGCTGCATTTATTAGGAGCTCATTTGGCTAAGCAGGGCTAAACACAGCACATCTTGAAAAAGCCATGCGCTAAGGTGGCAGTGTTGGGGGGCACGGGGCATAAGAGGTAGGAGCTCCATCCACTCTGTGAGTGCGTCTCCGAGACATTAAAGGGAATATTCCCATATTCTGTCCTAATCCAAACTGATTTGAGATGGGATGGGGGGGAGGGGGCAGTGCTGGCTTATTTGTTTATGACTGGGGTGGTTGGGGGGGTTGCAACGCCTTTGCTTACTTCCCCAGATTTACCGTCTTATACCGTCTCGCAGCAGTTAATCGCCTCTCTTCCTCCAAACACAACCCATTTACAGTTCAAAGCGGCAGAGCCTGTATCTCTCGCCAGCTGTATTACGATTAGTATTAATATCATCACCATATTCAAGGCTGAGGAGTCTCTGAGGAGAACGTGGGAGGGATGATCACAACAGGGCTGTTGCAAACCAAATATCGGGTCCTGTTCTCTGAGAGGATGACCTTAGTGTGGCAACCTCAGGCTTTAATCATGAGTGCAGCTTTGAGGGGTTAGAGGCGTTACTCAGCACTTTGGATGACTGATTTATTTCACATTTTGAAAATATGAGCTATCTGTTTATAGAGATTTCAATGTTTTATCCTTGAAGACGCAAAAGTTTTGTTATTAAATTTCACATCAGGTGTGTGACTTTGTAACCTTGCTGTGGTTTGGCATGTCTGGGTAAATAATAGGAAACATAAACAGGATTGTAGATTCACAGATATACTGATCAAACTAAACTTAAATAAGATTACACTCCTGATTGTTGCTGATTTGACTGCAGATCATCTCTAAAGTGGTGAACGCAGCATAGTTGCCTTTACTTTAGACCTTTTTAATCAGAATGTATTCAAAAGAAATGAACTACATGGTAAATGCCAGTACATCCGGAAAATACATTTCTTTCAGGACAGCAGTATTTACATGGATTTTTTGCATTCATTTTATAGTCAACTGCAATAATAACTGCAAGTGAAACAGTTTACATTTTCAATACTTTTATTATTATTGCAGTTGGTGTAATTTGGAATAATGTAAAACATTCATCCATCCATCGTCCTTTTCCCGGTCCCTGGACAGGTCGCACTGCTGATGGTTTCACAGGATAGAATCTTTTATCGATTTTAAAAATAAAAACTTGTCTGCACTGGTTAAAAACCAAGATCAAGTGGGAATTAGCAGACTTTGTCGATATGACTGGATTGAGCTCCTCCTCTCTCTCTCTCTCTCTCTCTCTCTCTCTCTCTCTCTCTCTCTCTCTCTCTCTCTCTCTCTCTCTCTCTCACTCACTCAAATTAAAATAGAATAAAATAGGTTTATTTGACTTTGTACATTACTATCCTTCCTGCAAATGCAGTAGTTAGCCAAAATGCTATTTCTCATCTGCATTCCCTTGACAGAAAAAACCGCCAGCAAGATAAAACATGGGATTTCCAAAGAAGCAACAGTTGAAATACTGTATAAATGTACACAATAGACTAGCTAAGTACAATAATCAGACACTGAATAATATATGACCAAAGGTAAAAAAGTGCTAAAGGTACCAACATGTAGTTGAAAATATTTAAACATCTGAATATATTTTAGGATGACAGTCTGGTAATGTTAATGTTGTCACATCTGACCATCAATAAACTAGTTTTTTTAGATGTAGTTTGAGCAGGTTGTATGAAGTTATTTGTCTGATGTTCACTGAAACGGAGTTTCACTCGTGCAGATAGAACTGAAAATGAATGCTGACTGAAAGTACTCCTGAGAGGAACAATGCAGTCCCTGCTTGCTGCACCTCTTGTTGGTCAATATGAATTAGTTCTAATATTTATAAACTGGCTAAGAGGAGGAGATAACATGAACTATGAATAACTTTGTAAAACTGACATACATTTGAATATTTTGTTTTCCCAACTTAGATATTTATTTAGTGTACCCTTGATCATTTGTAGCAAAGGATGCATCTGCAGCTTAAAAAAAAAATACTTCAACATGTGAAAAACTCAGCCCTTTCTGCTTGACTGAACATCAATACAGTGCAGTTGATTATTTTTGGATTCACTGATTAATAATTGGATAGCAAAAGGTTCATAACAGATTTTTTTTTTTTTTGTATCGTATGCCACTCGAGGAGTCCTGGGTAGAACATATCTGCAGATAAAAGTTTTTTGTTGTTTTTCTTTTTCTTAAATGCAAAATGAATATATTTTATTTTGTACAGTTTTGTCTTTATTACTGTCCTGACTGTTCTTTCAGCAACTGGCAATTTTGAGTCTGTATAGTGGACTTATTTCAATAAATCAATTACTCACAATTAATCTGATGAATGGCTTCAGCTGTAGTGACTGGCTGACTCGAGGGAGGCTTCTATACAGTGAATGTGAAGCTTTGAAGGAGTTAAATTATCTTAGATATATTGGGCTTTTGGGAATTATTGATTGGGATTCGGGTATCAGCCAGGTAGAGAAGGCCCAACTGTAAGAGGTCCACACTGTTACTTATGTATTAACTTCTGATTAAATACCTGCTATTTTTCCACACCATTTCAAAACTTTGTTTAAAAATGGCAGAATAAGAGCTCAATAACTTTACTGCCATTTGCAATTTTCCTACTTGCCCAATTGCAAGATTAAGGCATGATTTGTATCAGTTATTGGTTCAAAATGTTTCACATCTCAACTATGTAAATCAAATGGTAAATGATTTATGTAATCCTCTCTTTTAAGTCAAAAACCAAGTTTTCTTCTCAGCATAAATATGAGTAAATTTCTGTTTGCTGTTATCAAACCCAACAGCTAGATAGTGATTTGATGGAAACGATTATGAAAACCTAGAAAAAGGGCAGAGGATCACTTGCAGACAGATAAAGTGAGAGAGAAAAGAATGAAAACAGATTCATACAAAAGTGCAACATTTTCAGAACCACATACAGAGTTAGATAAGAGGGGGGAAAACATGGATAATTACCCTCCCTCTGTGTAGCACTGGTTTTAAAAGCGTGTTTTTACATTTCTGCGTCGTCGCGCTGCTCAGCAGGCATCCCTGGCGTGACGCCAATCTCCATATCTCCTCAACAGGCCCAATAAGTACCCAGCTATCTGCACCTGCGCCAATTATTATCCTATTAGCAACAAATACCGCACAATTACAGGCAGAAACCCTCACACCCAGGCCGCCGCAGGCTGTGAAAACCCAGGGAGAGAAAAATTAGCAGGGAGCAGCAGCAGCGATCAGACAGCAATTAATCAGCACAGACACATCTCTCAGGGTGGAGAACATAGACAGAGCCCCAACATATTTAGCTGTGATGTATGGAAGGCTGATGAATGCAGGGAAAGGTGGGAGGGTATAGACTCATAGTTTTCACAAGTGCATTACATCCAATGGTGACTTATGTCATGGACAAGACCTGCTTATGCACTCATATATATATATATATATATATATATATATATATATATATATATATATATATATATATGAGTGCATATATATAACAAAAATGTCTGCTTGTCTGTTTTCAAAATTTAAACTTGAGAAATGGTTTCACAAGTCAGTAATCATTAAGTAAATTTTACTTATATAGCCCTTTTTACAAAGAAAAAAAAAAGATAAAATCCATGATTACCAAGAACCCTTCAAAGAATGAACTCTTAAAATAGGCAGTTTTAAGCAAACACCAAATATACTTTAATTTGCTTTAATACCTACAATGAAAACCATCTTAGCATTACTGCAGATGATCATCTCCACTCTTGGAGGTACAGCAAATCAGTGCTAAGGAAAATAAACAGATTGACTGCTTTACAAATGCCAGCCAATAGCATGCCAAGCAGCATTGCGCTCGTAGTATAGGCACACTGGCACTGTGCCGAGGTATTTCACCTTCCCAGCTGCACTTTCTTTTGAAAATTTGATATGTTTTATGAGTAAAAATCTACAAATACACACATTTTTAATGAATAGTTTGGAGTTATGTTTCACAGAAAAATCTGCTAATAGGTGAATACTGAACCACAAACTGACAGGGAAATACTGTATTGCGATTTCTATGATTCCACACCCCCCCGGCAAATGCTAAAAACACATTTATTTCTTTTTGGGTGTGCATTTTTCATAGGTACATAAGTTTTCCTAAGCCCAATGTTTTGTTTTAACAGATTTCTATCCAGAGTAGAATAAATCAGTCCAGGCTTAACAAGTGCACTTTAGAGCTTAAACTAGAGATGATTAAATGCACTCCAGAAAAAACAGCCCTTTAATTTAGCTTGAACTCGTAGCTATGAAACAGATGCCTCCTTCTCTTCACCTTCATTTGATCATTGAGTTGCAGACACACATTTTTTTACAGTGCTTGCACAATGAACAGCACTGGTGATGCTCACATCCCACTGACTGAAAAAAAAAAAAAAACAATCCACAGAAAGTGTCGAAAAATTCAACTGACAGGTGATTTTTTTTTTTTTATCATTGGTTTTATTTCTTCTCGTTTGGACTATTGTAATAGTCTTTTTACACATCAAAGAGAATCAGCTTTAGATCATCTTTAGACTGTACAAAATGCAGCAGGAAGACTCTTAATGAGGGCAAATAGAAAAGAACACATTACCTCCGTTCTAGCCTCCTTGATCTGGCTCCCTGTATATTACAGGATGCGGTTCAAAATATTGGTCCTGACGTTAAAGAAACTTCATGGCCAAGCTCCTGAATACATTCAGAATTTGTTGGAGCCTTATTGTTCTTCTTGGACTTCAAGATCATGAAACTTTATTAAAAATTGCTTTGGGTTTGTTTCAAATGTAATAGACACAAAGACGAAAAGAAAAAAAATGGGAGGGGGAGAGATGGATGAAAGGTTTATAGAGAAAAAAGGAGACAGAAGTAGAGGAGAGGGAAAAAAGCATAGAGATAAAAGAAGTCAAAACCCTTGGAGTCTGCCTCGGGACCTGCGGAAAGAGAAAACAAAACAGAGAATCCACAACAGCAAACAAAATATGCATATCTAATAATAATAGTTATAAATGACTCATATAACGGACTCGTTTTAAAACTCGTGAAGGTCGGGCGTTTCAGGTTGTGGCCTAGAGGTTCTGAGAGTGTCTCCCGCTAGCCCTGCACTGCATGAACTCCACTGACTCTTAAGAAGCAGCTAAACAGGGCTGCAACTAATGATGATTTTAGTAATCGATTATTCTATTGATTATTCTGACGATTACTCTGATAAAAAAATTTGAACATTCTGCAGATTTTATTTAACCTTGGGCTTTTTTATACAATATCAGAAATAAATTAAATGAAGAAAATAAAGAAATAATGAATATCCTTTTTTAAATAGGAAAATAAACATTTTATTGCCTAAAATGTGATAACATAGCTTTCCTTTAGTGAATTTGAACCAGGTGAAGCTAAAACTGCCACTTCAGGAGTTTTGGGTAAAATATCTTTTCAGACAAAGGTTTGGGGTTTTTGTTTATCTTAAACACAAAATGTATTTATTTTGTACAATTTTGGCTTAATTACTGCTCTGGGTGTGTTTTTCAGCAAATGGCTTTTTTTAGTCTGTATACTCTAGTTAACGATTAATTACTAAATTCGTTGATGATTATTTCAATAATCAATTAATCGTTGCAGACATTGTTATGCCGACAGGCTTTTAACTAGACTGTTACATTTTGTCCTTTTTTATATTCTTGTTTTTATCTTTGTGAAGCACTTTGTGATTTTAATGTCTGTGATAGGTCCTATATATAAATAATTTTTGCTTACTTATTGATTGCTCATGTTGCCCAGACAGAAGGGTGCCCTGGGTGGGGAGCCATATGACCCATATCAAAACAACCACTGATTACATATTACTTCCTTACACTGAATAATCTCAGATTATTTAGAGAGTCCCTGTTCTTGTAGATTTTTGTTCCAATTCCAAACTTAAATTTTCCCAAGTGCCTGATCTAAAGAAGCTATTTATAACATTTCGTTTGTGCTGTAAAACTGATGCAAACTCCTGCTCAAATTGCCATTTTTGTTATTTGATTTCTGAACATTTTCATTTTGATTATATTTGTGATTTCCCCCCCCCCTCAGTGATGTGTTTCCATTACAGACTTTGACATCCTGGTGGAAAAAGATTACAGGCATAGCACAAGAATAACAGATCACCTAACAACAACATCAGAGCCGCCACCGGTCGTCTCTGATAGGCTGATAAGTCTAGCTGCTACAAAAGCAAAACTTGATGGAGAGAAAAAGCTCCCAGCATGCAAACACACACACACGAAACCAACTTGTATTCATATTCAAATGAAAAAAATCTTATCTTTGAAATTGTGGCTCTTCCCTTCATTTGGGTTTTAATGCATGTCGGAAAGATTGAAAAGTAGGTGAGCAGAGGCAGGAAGAGGCAGAGAGATGCAGAGGGGAGAATTTGGGTGAGTCCAATGCATCATCACACCCTCTCCCCCAACAATTTATCAGCCTAAAATTTGACAGACAGACAGACCCTCTGATAGACAGACAAATTTCTTTAGCAGGCTTTTTTTTTTTTTTTTGCCACGCCCACAATAGCTGTCAAAACAGCAGTTAGGAGGAGAGAGAGGGGCGAGAGAGATAAAGAGAACATTGAGAACCAAAATAAGAGAAGCGTGAGATGTGTTCTCCTGCCTCTGACTGCCTTTCTTTAATGAAACAGTGCTGTGTGACTTGGGAGACAGTTGAAGCTGACAGAAGCACTCAAGTTCTGGCTAAGAGGTCTCTCTCACACACACACACATACACACCCACACACACACACAAATCATTTTTGGAGGGATGTCATGTAGCAAACAAGTAAGGGCTCTTTTGGTTTGGGAGATACACTGGGTTCTTTGACATTTCCTCTTTCTCTCTCCCTCTATTTGAATGTGTGTGTGGAGTGTATGTGTGTGTGTGTGTATTGCGGCCTAAGGCTAGACCATCCAGCTGTTCTCCAAATTGATTAAAACGAGAAAAGGTCACCAGAATTCCTTTGAGGCCTCTGTTTTCCAGTTTTAGCTCTTGTAAGTCGGGTTTTTCAACTCCATGTTCATGTTCGTCTAAGTCCTCAGTTTTTGCTTTCCCTCTTTTGTATTAGGAGAAAACCTTTGTAAAAATGGAGTGGGAGTGGGAGAACACGTTTCACAGTTTGTTTTAATCTCCCTCCACATTTATTGGCACCCCTAGTAAAGATATGGAAAAAACTGTTCCTCTCCTATTTTTGAAGCATAGTACCACAGAATCTTTTTTGTTCTTTCACAAAAAAAATAAAAATAAAATAATAATAATAATAATAATCTAGTCCTACGCTAATGGGCATCCAAAGTGAATCCTTTTAAAATAGATGTAAAAAATGTTTTTAATTGATACTTGACCACAGGAAAATGGCTACAGTGGACCCCCACCTATTTGTGGTTCAATGTCTGCAGATTCACCTAGTCGCAGATATGTAGAGCATATCTAAACCATTCAACAGAAAATGCAGCTTGGGATGCTGAAATACCTAGGTCTCATGCTACTTGACATGCTCTTTGCTGGGATTTACAAAGCAAGCAATCCAGGAGGAGCATTCATTTTCTTTTGTGCCTATTGGCTGTACCCCCAAGAGGAGATATAAGGAAGACTAGTGATTAGATTCTGTGGTATTGCTCTGGCGGCTTCCACTGTGCCTATTAATGCATATTAAGGTATATTTGGTGTGTGAACTATTATAATAGGCAGTTATAAGTATCTTAAAGGGGTGTTTGGGTATTAGTTAATTTTAGTTATTCCCGGTTGCCTGTGGTCTCCAACTTCTGTGAATACCAGGTGTTAACTGTACTCATATAAAGCTGCAAATGTCTGTTGTCACAGAATGATTCAAACATTTAAAATCAACTGGAAATGTGGCAAAATTTGGTAGTTGAGAACAAAACTTTACCAAAGCTTTTAAAAAAAAAAAAAAAAAAAAAAAAAAGATCTCCAAAGTTCACTTTTAGAGAACAACAGCCATTAGTGGCCTCTTTGGGGTCACCAAGTCTCTATAAGATCAATTAAACAGTATCTGCATTCTGACTGGTTATCTGGGAAGCTTGCCTTGGAAAAAGCAGCCCCTGTCTTCCCATCATAAACTAAACATGTGGACCTTGAAACATACAGTTCCATTTAAAGTCCTAACAGATAGGACTAAAACTGAGCTTTTTGGAAACAAACATTCCAGGTGAGTGAGATGAAACAATCAGTAAATACTTGGAAAAGTACCTCATGCTAGTTGCCTGCTAGCTTATCTAATGCTAACGCAAGTGAGTGGTCTCCTCATTTGCCCAAGCCAGCCACTCAGTTACCCTGACGGTTGCTCAGCTACCGCTGCCGGCCTATCATTAATCAGATCAGTAGCTGGCTTCGGAATGGATATAGCTTCCTGTGACAACGAAGTAGACACCACTGGGTGTGCTATAGTCTTAATTTTGACATTGAAACCATATTTTTTTAATTGTCTTGTGGCAACTCAGTCCGTTTCCCATCAAATCTAACCATCTTCCTTGTTTCTGCTGAAGAAAAGCATCCCCTGAACATGGTGCTGCCACCACTGTTTTCCACCTTGGCAATGGTGTTTTGAGGATGATTGCAGTGTTTCACACAGAGAATTACATGTAGACAGTTTAATCATTGGCCTCTTGGTTACTTTTTCGATTAATGCTGTTCTTTCCCAGCCTGTAAATCCAGCTGTATGTCCATGTATTAGTAGATTTCCAGTTGTGCCTTAGACATTTCATTTTTGGGTCATAGATTGAAAGAGCTCTATAGGATGTTCTGTACTTAGCATAGTCCTTTAAGCTTCTCCAGAACTTTATCCCCTGGTCTCCATGATTGTCTTTCTTCACAAATGCTCTTTAACAAACTTCTGAGGCCTTCACAGAACAGTTGGATTTATACTGAGGTTGGATTCCACACATATGGAGCCTTGATAGTTTATTGCATGTGTTCTAAGCAGGTTGTGGTTGCACTGTAATTTATTTGGAGATATTTATTTCAGATAACGCTTCCCAGATATTTGTAAAAAGAAAAACCTTGAAAATTAAGTCAAGTATATTTGTATAGCACATTTCAATAGCAAGGCAGTTCAAAGTGTTTCACGTCATAAAACATCAGTCAAGTATACAGCAAAATCAAGCAAATATACATGAAAAATCATCAAGCAAATATCAACACATTACTATCATGAGGATCATCAAGCAAATATAATTTAAAAATATTGATCAATGTTCCACTTAATATTAATCAAAGGCAGCTCTAAACAGGTGGGTTTTAGCCTTGATTTAAAGGAACTCAGTGTTGTGGCTGTTTTGCAGTTTTCTGGAAGTTTGTTCCAGATTAGTGGAGCATAAGAACTGAAAGCTGCTTCTCCATGTTTGGTTCTGGTTCTGGGGATGCAGAGTAGACCAGAATCAGAAGACCTGAGTGGTGTGGAAGGTTGATACAATGACAACAGGTCTTTAATGCATTTTAACAAACAGAAGTATTTTAAAGTCTATTCTCTGAGCTCCAGGGAGCCAGTGGAAGGACTTTAGAACTGGGGTGATGTGCTCTATCTTCCTGGTTTTAGTGAGAACGCGAGCAGCAGCGTTCTGGATCAGCTGCAGCTGTCTGATTTTTTTAGGCAGACCAGTGAAGAAGCTGTTGCAGTAATCAATGCGACTAAAAATAAACACATGGATGAGTTTCTCTAGATGTTGTTGAGACATTAGTCCTTTGATCCTGGAAATGTTCTTCAGGTGATAGAAGGTTGACTTTGTAACTGTCTTTATGAATGCATCTTTTTGCAAGCCTTAAATCTCAGTTGTATGTGATAACATTTTCTTCTGCTTTCCATGTGTCCTACTTCCTTTGTTTCTTTTGGCCTTTATTTTGTACTTCACTTTCCTTTACTCTATCCTCTTCTTAGTCCAAGAATGAGACCTTTCTGTTGTTTCTTGATGAAAATTTGAATCAGAATCACAAATGTCTTCAACAATGTAACTGTGTTCATAAGTGGATCATTCGCACACAATAGAAGAAATGTTTTATTTTACAGAAACACAATGGCTCTTTGGCAGCTTTTGTCCCCTCTCAGCTTCCCACCCCATCCTAAACAAGAAAAAAAAAAAAAAAAAACTAAAAAAGTACATCCCAAAATGTTCAAGAACTCTCATTATTATTAATCGTCATGCGGAGGCGACCCCTTCCATGTGCATCATGGGAAATGAGGGAGGTGTCATGAGAGGCAACCTCTGTCTTGTTCTGTGTGAGTGAGTGGATAAGTGCTACATGTCAGCTTCATGTTTAAAGACGCTCTGCATGATATCTTTGTCATCAGAGCCGACAGAAATCACGGCTGGAGACGAGCGGTGAGCTCGCCTGTCACAACAAACCACTGCAAGCAGAGCTCGCAGCACGATGGAAAGCTGTAATTTAGAATCAAATGAATTATCTATGACTACAGTAAGTTTGTCAGAGAGAGACAGAAAATGTGATGGCTCGGGACAGAAAATGCCAATGTGCAGTAAATTAATGCAGCTCCCAAAATTATTTCAGTTGTTTGTGAAATGCAACAAGATGGAAAGTGGGGCTTAATTAAATTTGCAAAGTACATGTGAAGATGAAAAGCTGGGAAGCAGCTGATAAGTTAATGAAAATGCATTAATTCAAATGACAATGATGAAGATAGAAATGTGTATTCAGATAGAGAAGAGTTAGTATCATTTAACGCCTTACGGGTTTGATGCAGGCCTTTTTGGACTGATTGGGAGGCAGGGCACACATGTAAAGAACGGTCAGCTAGTTTTAATGAAATTTATTTCATATCAATTATTTGTTAAATTATGTATAAACATTCAGAAATGGAGTAAAACCAAGATTTTGTTGTTGGGGTTCTTTTTTGGACTTTGTAGTTACAACTAACTTGATACAACAAACTAAAACCTTTGGTCACATTGATTTTATTTTCAATAGCATTAAAGCAAATAATTTTTTATTAGGTTTTAAATTATTTGATAAACATTTTTATTGCAACTTAGATGGTCATTTGTTTTTGTACAGTTTTTTTTATATTGGTTGTTGTGATTCTGTCCAAAGTTCATCTCCAAAAATATATGTCCACCATCCACCCTGGAGTTTCTCAGACAAATTGTGATTAGTGTGAAAAAGTTATCTTTAATGGTGCAGGTGAAATTATGAAGCTAACCCAGAAACTCTTAGCTAGGACTGATAGCACAGGAAAGAAATGTACAGTGCCACGAAATAAGTATTTCCCCCCTTACAGAGTTCTCCTCTGTTGCTTTTTTGTCATGCTTACATGTTTCAGATCATCAAATAACTTATCATAGAAATATAACCTGAATAATTACAAAAGAAGGATTTTAAATAATGATTTTATTTAGAGAAAAAAAAGCTATCCAAACCAACCTTTCTCTATGTGAAAAGATAATGGACCATAAAACTAACTATGCCATCAAGCATTTTTAATAACTGCCAATCAATATTTTATATCACTGTGCATCACTGGGTTTTAGCCCACTTTTCATAGTGGAATTGGTTTAATTTAGCTGATTTTGAACCTTGTTTGAAGTCATACCACAGCATCTCAAACAAATTTAAGTTGGGACTATGATTAAATGCAATTCAGGTCAGTTATATAGTCAATTTATAAATTCAGTTCATAATTTATACAACCCATGTTGTCTTAAGGTACTTTACAATGGAAAAAAAAGTCAATTCAGTACTAGCCTGGGCATTGCCTTCCTACGCAATGCCGCTTGATTCTGAGCTCCCTTCAGTGCTCTGTCTGGGCTTTCTCCCATTGAGCTGGATTTCTTCGGCAGAATTTCAACCAGGCCAGTCAGCGAACAGAAGGAGGAGTTGTGAACAATGACGTTGACTTTCTGCGCTGTTTTAGAGCTGTGGCCTCGCTATAGCTTTAGCAACCGCAACAGAGGAAGCAAATGATGGCATTCAGTCCGTGTTGGCCACGCTTCCAGATATTGAATTAACACGAACAGCCACCTCGTTCAGCTCGGCACTTCTCTCTTCACAGAGGGGGATGGTTGTTCACAGCGAAGGCAATTTTCGGTAAGCTTCATAGTGTCGAACTGGCGCAATACATAAGTCATGGGCAAACGTTAGCGATTGGGTAAAATTTAAAACTTCAGAGCTCATACCTCCAGCAAGCAATCGTTTCTCAATATTTGAGGGTCCAGACCCTCTGTACGAAGTGAAGCATAGAACAAGGGGCTGGTTTTTACCAAGCTAATTCAACCACATCAAGTTAACTTGACAAATCAATGTATTCCTAGTTTTAAAGATTCTGGGTAAATACTTTATCTTGAAGTAATGAGTGTGCTGCTGGTGAGCAACAAACTGCAAAACAAAATCAGTGGAACAGAAAAGAACTCTAAAAAAGAAGAGTTGAGAATAAAAACTTTCCTCTCCAAAAACTGCATGGGTAAAATGAACCAACTACTTTTCTTATGCAGTAATCATCACTCAACTTCCACTGTGACCGCCTTAGCATCCCCACTGGGACTGAAAGATGGGCACAATCCTTAACATGTGGTGGCTGATCGTTCAAGTCTTCCTTTGGCCTTTCCAACTTTTGATAAAATGTTTTGAATGGCCATGTTTTCTTTTTTTTAAGCTAACCATCTTTTCTCAGATATCTGCCATCTAAAAAAACCTCTAATCTAAAGAAAAAAAAGTTTTTCTGCTTTTCTTTAGCCCTGGTAGTCTTTTGTAACACGGACAGTGTTGCTCAGCAGACTATAACAATGAATATACAATGATAAATGGAATCTGCTGAGAAAATGCAGAATAAAAAAAAAAAATTGAAATGCCTCTTATGCTTGTACATTATTACTTTGACAGGGTATAGTTTTAACACTTACACAATTTCTCCATGCCAGAGTGATGAGTATCACATTTAAGAAGTATGTTTGTTGTTAAAGATGCTATTTTAAAGAATGAGAGGAGTTTTATGCAAGAAGTGTGATAAATCCAAGAAACTAACTCTACGTATTGTGAAGTCACTCCTTAGTAACAATAGAATAAAGTGTGAAATCTGTAATAAATCTTAACATCTTTTAGATGTTAATAAGACCAAGACACTACAAGCCAAAATCAAGAACAAGCATAAATTGATAACTTTATAGAGCTATAAGTTGTTCAGTCAAAGATAATTCTTTGTCTTGCCTTCTTTTCTGGTTTTCCCACTGGTCTAAAACTCCTCTTCCAGAATATCACAGGTTCTGTATCAGACATTACATCAACTCTTCACTGGTTTCTTTCAAAAAGCCCTATCTGACAGAAAACCAGGGCTGAAAGTGGAAAGTCTGCCAGCCAAGAAGACTGGATATCAGAGGAAGTTGCTAAAAAGAGAAGGACATGAGCTTTTAGTTTTCCAAGTCTACGTAATTTGATCATTTCTGGTGTTTTTGTGTCTGTCCATCTGTTGTTAACCTCCTTAAAGCTTTTTAAGTTACTCTATATGAAAGGTGCTCTTCAAATGTTGGTTGGTTCTGTTTAGTAGTACTTTCTTCACAAGGAAGGTCAGTTTTTTGAATTGTGGCGTACTTTAATTTTGATTGTAAATAATCATCTAAGGACAACAGTTTATATGTTTACATAAAAAAAGTCCCTTGAACTGGGTTTTTTGAGTGGTTTTATTCCTTTTGGTTGGTGCCCTGAATTAACTGCAACTGATTTTTTTTTCTTGTTCTTGACAAATCAGGTCAATAATAATACTGTACACTACAGTATTAAATGTATTGGATGGCCTTTACACACTAACATTAATGACATTTGTAATATAAAGGCTTTAATATGGTGTTAGCCCACTATTTGCAGCTACAATAGCTTCAACTCTTCTGGAAAGGCTGCCGACAAGGCTTAGGATGGAAGTATTTGATCTTGTTCAGGAAAGCATTTCTGAGATCAGACACTGATGCTGGATGAGATGAACTAGCTTGCAGTCCCAGGTCTAATTGATCCCAAAGGATCTCTATCACATCGAAGTCAGGGCCAGTCAGGTTTTTCCAAACTGAACTTTTTCATCTACGCATGTCTAGAGCCATCTCCAAGCTGTTCCTACAAAGTTGGGAGCAGTAAAGAAACCAAAATGTCTTGATATTATGCAGCACTAATCATTCAATTCACTGGGGCTATGGGCTCCTGAAAACAGTCCATCTGCACCAAACTTTACACTTCACTCAGTCCAATCAGGCTAGTGCTGTTCTCCTGGCACCTACCAAAGTCAGACTTATCAATTGGCTTGCCAGACAGAGGCAGTTCATCATCATTCTGGCACATTGCATTACAGTTAGTATTACGGGGCTTGGATGGAGTTCGGTCATAGAAACCCATTCCATAAAGCCCTGTACATAAGGTTTTTGTGCAAATCTGAGGCCCCCATGAAGCATGAAGGTCTGCTATTGACTTCAGAAAATTGGCAACATCTGCACACCATGTGCCTCAGCATCCACTGACCTTCTGTAATTTTACTTCCCCCACCACTTCATAGCTGAATTGCTATAGATCTTAGTTTGCTTCTACTTTGTTATAGCAGCATCAACAGTTGACTGTGGAATATTTAGTGGCAAGAAAATTTTCCTGACTGGACTTATAACAGGTGGCATCCATTCATGCTACCATACTGGAATTTAATGAGCTTCTTTTCACAAATGTTTGCAATGTATTGGAGAGGAATTTTATGCTGCTGTGGCCATGAAAGTGATTAGAACAGCTGAACTCAATTGTTTGGATGGGTGAGTGAATAATTTTTGGCAATATGTGTAGACTCAAATGATCTAAAAATCAACAAAATAACCAAACAACCTGTGCTTTAGAGATTTTAGAACCTAAACAAGGAGACACTTGTGACAATTATTCAGTTTTTACTCTGTTTAAAGAAACAGACAAACAAAAAGCTTTTCTTTTTCAAAGTTGTCTAAAGTTTAGAATCTGTTCTTTTGCAAAGGCAGAAATGCCTGTGAAAAACATTTGGTTAAACATTTTTAGCGAGTCTTGTTCACAAAAATTTCATTGCTGTTTTCTAAAAAAAATATTTTTTTTTCTTTGTATGTGAATGCTAATTATGTTAGAGAGGCTATTAAATATTGATAAGTGTGTCTGCTGAAACTTTGGCAATTTCAGTTTTTAAATGTTTTAGACTTCTGAAGTTTGTCCTGTTGATGGTGGAAAATTTGAGGACAACATGGGAAAAGTAACAAGCTCGCGGGTATAATTAAGTACTTTTTCCTGAACATCCACTGGTAACTCACTGAACAGAAGTTCACTCTGCTGTACTATGAATGTTAAAAGAAAATCCCTCTCATGCAGGTGCATACGCACATATGCACACAAACTATGGTGTTTAGCATAAATCTCCCCCTGTTGTGTTGCTCTTATGAGAAACATCTCAGGTGGAAAATAGTATAAAAATAAAAAACTTGTTTTCAATTCAGAGAGAGGCTGAAGCTTGAGTGAAGATTGTCTGAAAGAGAGCGAGATGGAGAGGGTTAGGTGGGGAAATGAAGAGAAAAGGAGGGATAGAAGGACAAAGAGAAGGAACGAGAGGCAGAGTAAGAGAGATTTGGAGGAGGTTTTAATTGTTTTCCCATGATGCTTTGAGGAGGGCTCAGGGCTCAAAGCGTCGGAGCAGAAAGCTGTTGGAGTGCCTATCGTCCTGGCAACCAAGCCTGACCCTGTCGCACACACAAACACGCACATGTAGACACGTGCATGTGGCGGTTCATTTAGAGTCTGACATCAGCAGGGAGGTATGCAGAGGGGGAGAGGGGGGTTTATTCAGATCAGGAGGCATTAAGTTTTGGGGAAGTGACGATGAGATGATGGAGAGATGGGGAGAGGATAAAAAAGTGAGCAAAGAGCAAGTTATGAGTGCCAAAAGCAAGAAAACGACATAGAACTGTAAAGTTGTATAAAGTTATTGACACTTAAGATTTGACGTTTGTTTCTCAAGTAAATTATCTCATAACTCTGCACTTCATTTTTTTAAACAAACTAGCATAAGTTTGCAAAGTTCCTGCCTCCTTAGTTTTTAACATTTAACATCCTGGTTATATTCTGATTCTCAGAAGTCTAACGAGTAAATTCAATTGTCATTTTACCATCATATTACAGTGTAGGAAGAAGATGACTAATCCTGTTCAAAAACAACAAAAAAAAAAAAAACCCAAGACAGACTGACGGACGTAGGAAGACATTTGTGGAAATTGAAACTTCAGTCACTCATATAGTGACAGTACAACAAAGATAACAACTTCCATTGTAATTTGAAATAGCTGTTATTAGTGCCACGGGAGTAGTAATTTTTATGGTTTTCATTGTTGGAAGAAAAAAAATCACTATTGTCAGCAAAAAGTTATTCTCAGCTAACAACTGTATAAATGTGTTTGTAGTTGTAAGTAAGTAGAAACTGTAGAGAATAAAGTGACTTACAAAAGTATTCATACCACTTGAACTTTTCACGTTTAAAAAAAAAAAAAAAAAAAAAAAAAAATCACATTTCAATGTAGTTTACAGGGATTTCATTTGATAGACCAACACAAAGTGGAGCAAGGATTCCCCTGTGTTTAGCCGCCTAGCTCAACAAAAGCTTTCCCACAGTATGATGCCGCCACCTTCATGTTTCACTACAAGGATTGTGTGTTGAGGTTGATGTGCTGTGTTTTGTTTCTGTCACACATTTTGCATGTAGGAAATTTGCCTAAATCTCAACTGACCAATAAGTTTTATGTCTCCATATCACTACAGGGAAATTTTAAACATGACTCAGATATTTTTATTTAATTTTTTTAACAGTCTTGCCTTGTTTCAAATAAAAACCAGATCTGAGGAATGCATGACTAAGAGTTATCCTGCTTACAGATTTTTACCATCTAAGCAGTGTATTCCTGCAGCTCCTCCAGAGTTGCAACGAGTTCTCTCTGTCCGTTTCTCTCATTAAATGGTCATTTTAAGCAGCTTTTATGTCTAGGAAAACAACAGTGGTGGGCACCGCCAACTAAAAAGTTAGTTGCGCTAACCCTAGCACACTGATTACAAACCATTAGTTACTCTAACGCTAAAGCACAACACCAAGACAGTATTTACCGCAAGAAACTGCTAAAGCGCTAACTTCAATTCAAATTGAAAGACTACAATCCTTGAGCAACAATTTAATTTAATTTTTGAGATAATTTGCATGTTCTGCGATGCCCTTAGATGTTCCATTTCTGTTTATATCTTGTTCTCTACTGTCTGTGTTTTATTTTGTTCTTGTATGCTTCTTGTTTGAAATAAACTTATGGGGAGGTTATTGGAGGTGGGGGTCAGTGCCTCTATCACATCGGTTCTTTTTTCAACCATTAAAATGGATACTACTACAGACTATCTGCAGACTATGCAGCTGATCCAGAACGCTGTTGCTGGCGTTCTCACTAAAACCAGGATAGAGCACATCACCCCAGTTCTAAAGTCCTTCCACTGGCTCCCTGTAGCTCAGAGAATAGACTTTAAAATACTTCTGTTAGTTTATAGATCACTGAACGGCTTCGCACCAAAATACATTAAAGACCTGTTGTCGTATCAACCTTCCAGACCACTCGGGTCTTCTGGTTCTGGTCTAATCTGCATCCCCAAAACCAAAACCAAACACAGAGAAGCAGCATTCAGTTTTTATGCTCCACTAATCTGGAACAAACTTCCAGAAAACTGCAAAACAGCTGAAACATCGAGTTCCTTTAAATCAAGGCTAAAAACAAACCTGTTTAGAATTGCCTTTGATCCATAGTAAAAAGAACATTGAACTATATTTGCTTGATGATCCTTATGATTTTGATGCATTGATATTTGCTTGATGATTTGGCTGCACACTTGCTTGATGATTGATGTTTTTGATGATTTGCTGTATACTTGATTGATATTTTTATGATGTGAAGCACTTTGAACTGCCTTGCTGCTGAAATGTGCTCTACAAATAAACTTAACTATAAAGGACATTTTAAGTACTGCACAGTTTTGCTCTCCAAACACTTTTTACCAGCATGACACCAGTTTCTAATAGACACTGATCGGCAAATACTGATCAGATGACCAAAATTTACCACAGCAACTTATTTTACCTTACCTAAAATCCCTGCCTTTAAATGCAGAGCAACAAATTGAAGTGAACAGCAATAAAGTAAACCTTGTACAGTCAAGTCTTGACTAAGAGTTATCCTGCTTACAATGAACTGAATGGCGTCATGAGTTTAGGAACAAAACATTTTTTTAAATGGTACTTTGGGTAAAAATACACAAAATTGTCCTAGAGAAAGTTATTCATGCATAGATGGAAACACTTGACTATTCTGAACCAGACTTGAGAAGGTTTCTTCAGGTGACATCACGTCTGGTTTGAAAACTACCGGAAAACTTCCTCTTCCTGTTGGAGGAGAATCTTATGTTTGTTGGGGATGGAGGGATAGGAGGACAAAAAAAGAGAGAAAGTTTGGGTCTCTTTGTTTCCAGACCTTGATGTGTGCCCAACAGCTCTCCTCCCCTCCTGCTTCCCTCTTTTCTTCTCCATCGTTCATTCGACATACGACCTAACTTCTCTCCTTGTTTCCCCTCTTCCTTTTTTTCACTCTTTCAATCACCTTTTTTTAACCTGCTGTCCTCCTGCTCTTTCACTTTCAAGATTTCCTGTCCACTCTTCATCTCTTTTTTTTCCCCACCATTTTCCGTCTCTTCCTCCTCTTCACCTCCTGCACCTCTCCTCCTCCTCTGCCCACCCATACTGTCTCCACAGGGAGCCGCTTCACACTGAGAATGAATCAAAAGGCATAGGGGAGAAATATCCTTTCAACATGCACGCACACACACACACACACACACACCAGAGGACTGTGTGGGAATGAACCAAGGGGCCTCGCTCAAATCCCTGTCTCTAGGCAACGAGTAGGGATATGCTGAGGGAATAGCATTAAAGTTGTAGAAAAACACACAAAAACAGACACACACACTTTCAGGCTTACTCTCTTTCTCTCGGTATTTGCGAAACCAATCAGAAATGCTGAATGATACTGAGAAGAAAAAAAAAAAGGTGAGCGATGCATGTTGCCATGATGTGTTTAAAGGACTGGCGGAGCATCAAACCAGTACTGGATGTAGAGGTGAGCAACAGCACTAAGGATGTGTTGGGAGAGCAGTGCATGCGTGCAGATTTCATCACAACAAATAGTCACTTGTGCTTATTTTAGATGTGTGTGTGTGTGTGTGTGTGTGTGTGTGTATGTGTGTGTGTGTGTGCGTGCGTGTATGTGTGTTTGAAAGGGTGACTGCTTGTCTTTGCTCAAATGTGTGTGTGTGTGTCTGTGTGTGTGTCTGCCACCTCTGCAGCTGGCCCTCCATCAGCAGATTAATAAGCTTTGTTGCCACGCCGACCGGAACCTACTGACAACCATCCAGGCCCAAGGCACTCTGGGTAACGGTCTGACTGGCCGCAAGCTGGTCCTGTTTTTACAGCTCTGTTTTATCCCACACCATGCTCCTCTGTTTATGTGTGTGTGTGTGTGTGTGTGTGTGTGTGATGGTTAATTGCTCTTCTTTTGCCAATGACATCACTGTGACCACAGATGGGTTTTTTTCCTTGTGGGACTTCCAGAACGGACACACAACACAAACACGTACATTTATATAAAAGCTCAGGAAACACTTTCAGGCTTTTGACTCGTGTCTCTGTTCCTCACTGAAGCTATTTTCATCTTCGCTCCATCTTCCCTTCAGTTTTTTTTTTTTTTTAAATCATTTGTTCTGGTTAGAATAAAGAGGGAAATCTTTTCTCATCATAGCTACCTAAACTTTATTGAATACAAAAAAAAATAATAAATGTGTTTTGGAAGTTCAGCCTCACCATTTTTAAATCACAGCTCACCCTCCCCCAACCACTCTCATTTCAACTTTCTGTTACAGTACTTTTAGCTGGCCTGCCCAAGTTACCAAATAGAGCTTTGAAAATAAGTACTGAACACAATGTTTGTTGGTAAATATATGTCTCATGAGGCTACCAACATGAAATACACACCAGATATAAATAAATCGATTCCAGTTAGTCAGAACCAAATATGGAAAAGCAGCATTCAGTTTTTATGCTCCAATCTGAAACAAACTTCCAGAAAAAAGCTGAAACATTGAGTTCCTTTAAATCAAGGCTAAAAACTCTCCTGCTTAGAGTTGTCTTTGATCAGAAACAACTGGAAGATTGATTAATACATTTGATTATAATTGTTTTTGATTATGGCATTTGACAAAATGTATTATTTGTTGCTTGTTTCATTATTGGTTGCCGTGTTTTTATCATGTAAAGAACTTTGGATTGCCTTGTAGCTGAAATGTGCTTACAAATGAACTTAACTTTATTTCACCAATTGGTAAAAACGTCTTCTATCCTGACTAACAAGTTGTTAACTTATCAGCAATCTCTCAAAAGCAATCCCAAAAGACAATATCAACATAGATGCACTGGTGTTTCCATGAATAAACTTGTGTTAATAAGTGGAAAGACACATAGGAAAAAGTATGGAATACATGAATAAAAGAAACTGGGATAGAAAGCCAAGAATCCAGCTGAAGTCTGTCAGTATTTACAACACAAAGAGCAAATTAATCTCAGCTGATTTCCTTCATTAATGAAATGTTGAAGTGGACTAAAAGAGCGAACTCAACTCCTTTGCACTCTCAACCTCATTGTTACAAAACTTAAGGCATTGGTTACAGAAGTATGTCTAAACTTCTGCAACAACTTTCCTACAATGTTTGAGTGTGAGAAACTGTTGGGCCACAAAGTCTGAAAGTGGAAAGAACATAATTTCACCATAAACCATGCATGACCAGGAGGTCCGTTCAATATCACTGAAAGAGGATTCAAAAGAACAACCAGGAGAGTTATCTGAAAACAAAAGACCACTCACATTAAAGTTCAAAAAGACCTACTCTTAGCAGCTACAGTTTTTCTATGAAACTAACAAGTGATGTGGCCTAAACTAATACTATCTATACTCACTCGCTGAACAAGAGTTCTCACTTAAATGCTGTTGCAGAACATTTGGACAAAGCCATAAAATACAAAGAAAACATTGTCTGGAATGCTCTTCAGATGTCATTGTACACAGTATGTTTGGAGGATGAATAACACTGTAACTGCTCATAAAGCCCCAAAGCTATAGAACAACTGAAGTTTGGAGGTATGCAGCTGGTTTTCAGTACAGGGTGTTGGTGAAGGTCATGAAGGGATAAAAGTGCCGATGGATTCGTGAACAGTCAGAAGTTGAAACGTCATGTGGGGGGTTGGGATCTTCAGCAAGACAATTCCTCCGAACACCGCCAAGAAAACTCTCAAATGGATTAAAAGAAAGATATGAAAGCTGCAAGAATCATCCAACATCAATCAAACTGAAAATCTATGGAAAGAACTGGGGATCAGAGTAAATAGAAAAGGTCCCTGGAACCATCAAGATTTTTAAACAGTTTGTGTGACAGAGTGGGTTAAAATCACATTTGACCAAAGCCTGAGAGGAGTACTTTAATTGTTACCAATATCTGCTGTGATTCCATGTCAATAGTGTTATAATGTTTACTATACTGGCAAAACAGTGAATGAATTCCCCATTAAACTGGTTTTTCAAGATAAATGTAAGTAAAACAATCTTATTAGGATTAGAAATATCATAAACCACCATCTGAAAATTGAGCAACTGTTTTCTAATAGCTATTCTTTGTATCAAGCACTAACTTTTTCTAAACTCTTTTCTCATGTTTACCTTCAGACTTTTAAGGTCACTTCTACCTCATTTTACATAATTTTAAACTTTTAGTCATACATTTTAAATCCTACAGCAAACTGTTGACTTTTCTAGATTTTTTCCCTTTAGGCTTTGTGTTTCTGACCCTTGACCTCCCTTGCTGTGGGCCACAAAGTTGATGTTCTCGCTTTTTCAGCTCATTGTGAAGTCTTACCCATTGTTAGTCATTGTTGCTGCAGCAGCAGGCTGTTTTTCGCTGCTAAACGATAGCCGAGGTTACTCAGAGCTGAGAAAGCAACTTACAGGTCAAGTCCAAGGTAAAAGCCAGAGAAATCCATCGTTCATATAAAAATCATGTTAGAAATTAGATGAAAGAATAAACTAAGCAGACAACTTTGGTTTGCAGTTTAAACCCTAAGAGATCAGTAAAAAACAAAAAAAGAAAAGAAAGAAATTGTATTAGGTCATGCAGCTTGTTACCTCTTTTTAAAAAAAGTTTGTGGATCAAAGGCAAAAATACAAGTGTGTTTTTATGGAACAGAGGACAAGAGAAATCTTGACATTGCCTCATGGTCAAATTACAATTTTTTATTTTTATGTCCCTAAGACCACTTACCATCTTGTTCGCCATTCTATGTTATGTACATCAGTTTTCTTTACAGCTTAGTCTTTTCTTCGTCCCACATTTTATTTCCTGTCACTCATAGTTTTTGTTTTTCGTCAGAAACTGTCACCAGTCTCAGCCGTTTCTCTCGCTTTGCAACAAGGGCACATGAAGTAGCAGTGCCCCCTGGTGGCAGACCAGCATTACAGCAGAGGTTTGAAGCAACAACTTGCAAATCAATGTCTGATCTTTCAATGCCTTCATATTTGTAACTAAAAATCAGACTGTGGACTCGGTTTTTACATAAAGCAGAGGAAATTTTTAAGGATCTGCTTGGAGTCCTAATTAAAAAAAAAAAAAAAAAAAAAATCAAGGGTAAGAAAGAAATATGCAGGGGCGGGGGAAAGTATTTATTTTACATTTCAGAAAAAGTCAAATAGCTTGAACAAATGTTTCAAAAGGGAATTATTTTTGAGTTTACTAACATACTTCATCTCATTATACAGTAATTATACTCATTTTAAAACCTCTTCAGTCTGTTTTAATGTCTTGCCAAACTGTGAAGCCACATTAAAGCAACCGCACCGACAGAAAATACCAACTTCTGTCAAGTCATGAGGGGTTTTTTCTGACAGATCATTTCCCTCAGTTTTAAGTTCTGATGACCCTCTGAGTGGCTCTTGTCTTCCATCGGCCTGTCCTCGGGTGGAATAGTCATGTGAAACCACATGCATAGCAGTTTTTAAGCTCAGGTGTGATTTCCACAAACAGACAAGATGACTGACATTGGCAGCCAGATAGGAGAACAAGCCCCTGTCAGCACATTTGCACTCTAACTGCATCATATTTGTATGATAATTATTTGCATTACGGAAATGATTGGAACAGAGTTATATGAGGTGGAGAAAGAATAGTGCAGAATCAAAGTAAAAGTTGAAAATGACTTGACATTTAGTCCAAGTTAAATTAAGCATGACCAAATGCCGCAGATTGCAGACCTTGGTGAAAGCTACTTTGTCTGACCGAGCTCTGTCTGCCTTAATGAAGCTAAAAGAGTCTTAAACAGCTTAACACAGTGTTCAGGTTTCTACCTGTGTAAGGCTATACAGTGAGTGTAATGATGCACAGAGCAATAATGTGTGTGTGTGGATGTGTGCACAAGACAGAAAAACTGCACAAAAACTTTACTGTATGCATGTGTACGTGAGAGGGGAAATTGTGTCGTGGAAAACAGAGACGACATCAGAGCCCATATTAGAGGATAATTACAAGTAAAAAAATAGGGAGCCTGGTCCCATGAAGAATCCTGGAGGATTATCAGCACTTATTGCTCCTTTACATTGTCCGATTATTTTTTTTTCTGTGTGTATGGATGCGTGCCCAGTTTAGCTAGCCTTAAATGGCCTCTGCATAGTCTGGTCTGAGCTGTTTGGGGGGGTTTTTGTTTTGTTTCCACACTGTAAACCAGTAACAGTGTGCAATTTGGCTCATTTCTCACTGTTTTTTTAATTTCAAAACACCTGCTGAGATTGTGCATAACTTTAATCCAAAACATACTTTATTTCATAGTAAAAGGTTTTCTCTTTAAAAACCACCAGAAAAACAAATACTCTCCCCAGCTTTAACCAGACTACCTGCAGGTGAAACCAGAGATTTACTTACATTTGAAAACAAGCCTCCAAACTTTAGTTCCCCTCACTATTTCAACATTAAATCAGAAAACTTTGTTTTGTCAGTAAGAGTTACCAAAATATTCCTATTGACGGGGATTTGTTTTTAATATTATATACGTTTATATTGCTCTGCCTACATCTAAATGGTTTGTGCTAAATGGACATACACCTGTTGATGCATTAAGGCAACAACTTAACCACAGCAATCTCACACCATGGAAAAATAAAAACAGTCTCCTCGGATATCAGGAAGACTATTGCAGACCACCACAACTCTTTGGGTACAATTTCCAGATGCCTGAAGACGCCGTGTTCATCTGCTCAAACATTGATATGCAAGTATAAACAGCAGGGGCCATTCGGTATCACACTGTTCAGAAGGGTGCAGATTGTGTGTCAGAGATTAAAGTGTTTTAGTGCAAAAATGCGTGGACCAACCCCAGAGCAAAAAGAAAAAAAGACTTG
The DNA here is from genome assembly GCA_014839685.1 of Anableps anableps. Taxonomy (NCBI): domain Eukaryota; kingdom Metazoa; phylum Chordata; class Actinopteri; order Cyprinodontiformes; family Anablepidae; genus Anableps; species Anableps anableps. Next base: position 36,186,887 of record CM026070.1, on the reverse strand, counting down.
TTAATCACACTGACTGGAGCTAGTAAGATTGTCATTAGCCAAAGTGAAATGAGTTCATATGCCGAAAAGCCACTCAGAGAGGAAGAAGCCATTAATCGAAAATCAATACAAAAAGGCCATTAATAGTTTGCAAATGTACTCAGGAACACAAACCTTAATTTTGGACATGTCCTGTGGTTTGATGAAAGTAAAATTGAATGTGTTTCTTGTATTGACCAAAAAAAGCCATTTAAATAGAAAAGCAAGAAGGCTGAAAGGTGGAGAACGGCAATCCATCTGTCAAGTAGAGGGGTGGCAGCATCATGTGTGGGTTTTTTGCTGGAGGAGGAAATGGTATAACATAGATGGCAACATGAAGAAAGAATGTTATGTGGAAATATAAGATTTTGAGAACAAATTTTCTCAATGCAACAATGATGCCAAACAGAGTGCCAGATTAGTCACAAATTAGCTTAAAGACAATTAACTCAGTATTTTGGAGCTTGGATCTCAGTCAATAGAAAATATATGGGAAAAAAAATAGTGGAAGGAATGGACCAAAATTCCTGCTAACTATTGTGAGAAGCTTGGATTTTGAAGAAAGTAAAACAAAATTTCTTAAAAACAACTCCCAAATTCAGGAATCCAGCAAATATAAATAATCTTGACTGAACTGAAGCAAGAAACAATTCATCTGATTTATAGTCAGACATCCATCCACTGTCTGAACCTGCTTATCCTTGCAGGGTCACAGGGGGATGGTGCCCATCTATAGCGGTCAATTGGTGGGGTACATCCTGGATAGGTTGCCAGTCCATTACAAGGCAACACAGAGACACACATTTCAAAACCATGCATGCACGCACACACATACCTAATGGCAAATTAGAGTAACCATTTCACCTAAAAGTCATGCTTTTGGACTGTTACAGGAAGCTGGAATACCTGGAGAGAACCCACACATGCACAGGGACCACATGCAAACCCCACACACAATGACCACAGACTGAGATTCAAACCCAGAACCTTTTGCTGTAAGACAACAGTTTTTCCTACTCCCCCACCAAGAAGTTGGTAGTGTGGTGTTTTATTGAGACAGAAAAAAAAATCTATTAATACAATGCCAGTCTGAAGTGTACATACACTGATCCTGAGCATTAAAGTCATATTAATTTGGTGGCTTTTATGTTGTGTTTAAATTGTTATTTTTGGAGGGTGTAACAATAAAACTAAAATGAGAATTGAATGAACAAGTTTAAATGTATTATGGATGTGTTTGAGCCACACAGCTCCTATCCATTTTTGTAGGTTCAAATACTAACATCCATTGTCTTTTTAGAACACCTGATTATGTCCAAGTGTCACCCATCCAACTGATGACATGAAAAGGGAGTTGAAAATTGTGGAGCTAGTCATCTTTTTACACAACTCATTCACTTTTCTGATACTCCAGTTTCACAGGAAGCAAACCCAATCCTCAGCATGATACTTCCACTACCATGCCTAACAGCAGGTACAGTGTTCTTACAAATGAAAACAACTTCAGTCATTCTTGTTATTGTTGTCAGCTAAAAAAAAACAATATAGCTTTTCTCCAGATAACATTTGGTTACTCCATGAAGGTAACTTATGAGCAAGTCCTTCTTCATTGCTTGGCAATCTCTGTCCACATTGATGACTAAATTCTAACACAAAAGGATATTAATCTCCAACACAGACCAACACTGTTTTGGAGTGGAAAATAAAGGCCAATAGTTGGCTTCAAAGAGTTCAAATCTTGGTCCAATTTAAAATTTGTAAACTATGCTCGTCTGTGCCAGAAAACCAACCAATTCAAATTAGAGCCACAAATTTTGTTGATCAAAGGAAATCTGCTTTAAATTCACATGTATGAACCCAACTGTTGTTTTTCAAATTAAAGTTGTTTTTTGGATCATCATTCCACTCTGAAGAATAAAACAGCTTAATTACATCATTTAAAGCCCAGATTTGATATGACATTCTGGCTGGCAGTGTAGCAGAGATGCTGCAAATTACAGTGAACTACAACAAGTACCTCTTTCATTTTCTGCCATCTCAGCACTTTCTCTGCCCAACAGAGGAAAAAAAGAGACAAGAATGACAGCACTTTATCTCATCATCTTCAGTGATTCCCCTGCCTTGGGGGGCGTAGTGTTAAAGGATTACCACTAAATGTCAGCAAACATAAGCAAGCTAAAAATTAAAGGAGCAAAGAAAAATATTTTGAAGAATGTTTTAAGTTTTTTTTCCTTTTCTCTTCACAGCACATCATATAAAAATGTAAATAAATAAATGTGGAAATGCTAATTCAAAATTTGCATGGACTGAAATCCTCTAAATGCTGAAAAGTGGAATTGCCATGTCTGGAAATTAAATTGTGTGTACTGCTCAAATACCGATTACGTAGGCAACAGGCTCCAGGATGTACATGAAGTATCTCTAAATAAAACTACTCATAACATAAAAGGTATGCTATGATCTCTTTAAGTATCATAAAGTCATAAAAATTAGGAGACCAGAAGAAAGATCTTTTCTCAAACCATGAAGACATCTTTAATGCTTAAGTTTAGCAGTAGCATATGCCACCATCCAGATACACGACACTGCAATACACTCGTCTGTCTTCAAACTTGAGTGACATCCCATTCTTAATCTATTGGTTTTAATTTGATGTTTACCCACCTTTTGCAGCTATAACATCCGTACCACTTCTGGGAAAACTTTTCACAAGGTGTAGGAGTTTCCTTATGGGAATGTTTGACCATCCTCCCAGAAGCAAATTTGTGAGGTCTGACACTAATGTTGGATGAGAAGACCTGCCTCACAGTCTGCACTCTGATTTATCCCAGAGGTGTTCTATCAGGTTGAGGTCAGGACTCTGTGCAAGCCAGTGATGTTCTTCCGCAAAAGCTTGCTCGCCCATGGTTTATGGTCCCTTCTACATCATGCTGGAAGAGGCAGGGGCCATCCTCAAACTGCTCCTTAAAAGTTGGAAGCATGAACTTGTCCCAGATTTCTTGCAGTATGAAAAACAACCACATACCACAATCCCCTCTTTATATTTCACACAATACAGTGGGGCAAGTGCAGTTCTCCTTGCAACTTACAATCTCAGACACACTCACTGGTATGCCAGATAGAGGCGTGACTTGTTACTCCACTGCTCTGGAGTCCAGTGATTCCGTAAATTACGCCACTGCATCAGTACTTTACACTGCAGTTGGTGGTTTAAGACTTGAGTGCAGCTGCTCAGCCATAGAAACCCATGGTTATCTCTATGCACTGTTCTTGAGCTAATCTGAAGGTCCAACGAAGTTTGAAGGTCTTTCACCATTGATGCTTGAGAAACTTAGCAACCTCTGCGCACCATATTCTTCAGCTTTTTCTGGCCCTTCCCTGCGATTTTACACAGCCATCCAGTGAATGAGATGCTGTCACTCCCAATTGCTAATATTTTGTTCTAAAACCACAGAAGATTGACTGTGGAATTGTTAATAATGAAGAAAATTCAAAACCAAGCTAATTACTCAATTGGCATCTGGTCATGGAACCACTCTGGAATTCACAGAACTCCCAATTCTTTCACAAATGCTTGTAGAAACACTGTGCATAGCCAGGTACTGGATTTTATACAGTTGTAGTCACGTAAGGGGATGAGTTAGTGTATCAGTTTTAAGGGCAATCTTGTTTTCAGAGCAAGAATAAATTAAAATCATGTTCTCTATGTTTTCCTTTATTTCTCATGGCAATCACTGACAATTGTCCTTCAAGTCACGTTATGTTAGTTTTCGATACTGTTTGTTTGGTCAAAGCATTTGCTTATAGCTGCAGTTTGGGTTATCTTCCAGTTTTCTATATGATGTGTTAATTTATTTGTCTTAACATAGACCAGTTTTTGGAAATCAGCCCCTGCATATATGAAGATAGTCATCTTCTCACAGTAAAAAAAAGGAACAGCAAAAGTTAAGTATTGTCAGTTAACTTCTTAGATTTAATGTGTGACACTTTGCCTAGGTTTTACACTTGGAAATATTGAGCTGTTATGTTTTCCAGAACTTGAGGCAGTGTTTTTAAAGCTTGCCCTCATCTGCAGTACAGTTTTCTCACATGATTGGCAGAAATACGATACACATCAGGTATTTTGTAAAAGGCTTAAATCTAGTCGCCAAAGTCAAAGCAGAACCATTGAAATCTTGAAAAGTTATTGATCCCCCAGAGTCGCAGCTCCCGACCTGAGCCCTCCCTGTGAGACAAAAGTGTGCGTCCCAGCAGAAAATTAGCGCATTTAGCTGTCATCGCTCGGCTCGCTTTACAGTTCCAGCCAGCATTCACACAGAGAACCCTGGCCTCTTTTCTCTTCCATCCATACTCCCCACCCCTACCTTCGATTACGTGCTCGCTTTCCTTTTTTTTTTTTTTTTTGTTAAGACAGAAAGGTGATCCTCTGTATACCTCAGAGATCAAGACAGGAAGGTGTAAACTGCAGATAAATGTGATCAAGTGTCTGCTATCACAAGCCCTCACATCGGAGTGGCTGGCTCACTCGCTGGGTGTACTTCGCCCCCTCCCTTCTCACTGACATGGATTAGCTGCCCTCTCTTTGTGCCTTTCAGAGAAAACAGAGAGGTAGAGAGGAGATGTTGTCTCCCTTTGGAGATGTTTAATGGTCGAGATCACAAAACAACACTGACTGCCAAACTATTAAGCCCAAGACTCTCTTAATGTATGAAGAACTTGACTCCAATGGAAAATATAGTTTTATCTATAAAGTTATGTACATAAAAGAAATACAAAACAATAAATTACAATACTATAAAGGCTCTGTTTAAAATCAGTATGTATAGTGAATCTGCTTCAGTTTAAGACAAATATACCAGTTTTCCTGTTTTACTCTGACCACTGAAACTAAAACACTGAGAAAAGTTAAGAATGTAGGCCATAAAACAGCATCATTTCCACTTACATCATGGAAACTGGTAAACATTTGAAGGAAAGCAAGTAGAAAATGTAAAAAAGAAGTTTGAATAGATTAAGTGAATTAGATATTATATTGATCAAAAACTGCACCAATCAGGCATAACATTACAAATTGCAGGCACCTGACTGGTCTACAACTTTGCCACACTGTATGCAACAACCTGAGATATACAATTTATTATGCTACCTTTCTACCACAGCTAGCATTAACGTGTTCATCAGTTGGGTTACAGAAGCTCATCTTAGCCTCCTGTCATTAACAGGCCCAGACAGTTCACCACTGTTCATAGAGGCTAACCACAGCAGAGTGGGATCACTCCATGCTGACGGCTGTTTTAAAGATGCTCTGACCCACTTGCCTGTCATTACGATTCCTTATTTTTTAGCCTGTTATGAGCTAGTAGACACAAAAAAAGCCAAGAGACTTAAAACGATGCAATTACCTTCCTGCATGGGAATAAAAGGAAACAATAGGTGTAGGGACTGGTTAAGACAGGTGTGAGAAAACAGTGGTATAGTTAGAGCACCTGGACTTCCATTTACTTAGAAAACAGCTTCTCATCTAGTTGCCACAACAGCTCAGTCCAGTTTCTCAATTTCCTCAGGGTAACACCTTTTGTTTTTCCCGTAAGTGGTTTTCTTCCTAAACACCAAACTGTATATCCCCTCCGTGGTTTCCTCAAATCTCTGTCCTTGTTTTGCATGACACACCCACAGGTGAAACCTATCAGCCTAATCAAGCCAGTGTGCATCTTTCCATGATGGTGTATCTGCTGCTGCAGGACATTTGAGCACCAGACAGAGGACAGCTAAACCACACATCGTTTCTCAGCTGAAACCTGTCCAAAATGTTAGTGAATTTCCCACTACTCTTTACACTACTAACTCAAACAGGTGCAATGAGGAAGACATCTCAGTGTTAAGCACCCACCTGTCAGTGGACAACCTGTTTTGCTCCATCAATGGAGGTGTTTCTAATAAGTTTTAAATGCTTGCAATTGTCTTACCATTAAACTGTAATCTAACTAGAAGTTAAACTCCATCTCTGACACAAGTGCAAATGTGATGGTAATTTAAGGGTCTGCAAAGTAGCATTCGCAAAGTTGGATTTGCATCAATTTCTTAAAAGTTTTTTGAGGCTGGAGCTGTTTTATGAAGGCGAAAGTCTGCTTTGGTTTTACCATATTAGAAGAAAATGCAATGTGTTAAAAAGGTGAAATGTTAAGATAATGAATAGGCAAGTTTACGTGGACATACATAGTAATAAATGGCTGATCAGAATAAAAATGCGTCATGTAACTTCCCCAGTTGGAATATTCTGATCAGATTCAGCTCATTCAGAATGAAATCGTGATCCAAAAAAGAGGGATGGTTTATGCCAACTGATAATCCGAACAGTGTGCACGTAAACACATGCTCCATATTCTATCGTGGCATTCTGATTGTAGCAAACTGACCTGGCTGGGCATGTGTTCCCTATGTCAATGAGACATATGTCTGCCTTCAGTGGCTTGACACTGTTTCAGGGAAACAAAACTGGTCTAAACTTTAAAGGATGTTTGTTTTCCTCCAGCTCTCACGGTTCTAGAGGCTGACAACAGCAGACCACAAAATGAAGCAAACTGCCCCAAAGCTTTCCTGTGGCATTATACATGAGCTGTCTGTTGAAACAAACACACGTGATCTGCTTGTGATCTACTGTTTACTATATTAGCTAGAGCTAACAGCGTTAGCAGGAGCTAACAACATTAGCAGGAGCTAACAACATTAGCAGGAGCTAACATGAAATCAAAACAAATTATACGATAATGAATGGGTGTTTAAAGTGACAATGAAGCATCTTTAAGTCTTTCGAGCACACCACTCTTACATTTTTTAAATGATGTTTCTGTCCTGATGCTTACCATAAACAGCTTGAGTTATGCTACATTCCAGTTGTAGTCGGAACTGGGAAATTCTGACTTCACAGTTGGAAAAATCAACTGGATCACCCTTTGAAATCAGATTTCCCACTGGGAAAGTGGAAGCAACCCTGACTACCCCCAGTTACGACTTGTAAGATTGACTCAATATGTCCACAAATTGCATCAACAACATTAAGCTGTAGTGGAAATGTTTATCTTACAAAATATACATGTAATAGGACGTCTGAAATCAATGTTGTATGAAGCACCTGCAACTCTAAACTAAGCAAATTAAAAGTGGTCAAAGTAAAATTTAAAAGAGGTACTGCGAAAAATGTCTATGGGCAGTTCATTTGGGGAGGTGTGAATGTGCAATCGGACTCTGATGTGGATCAAAAAAAGCGAAAAAGTGAAAAACACTCTTAAAACTGGAGCTGTTTGCAGCATACTGTCTCCTTCTGGGTTAGGATTTCCAAGCAGCAGCAGCAGCACAAACACCAACTTTTAGGGCCAACTCTCTCCTCTTCATCCATTTGGTCCTTCTCATTTTCATTTCTCCTTGCGGTTTCTGCATTCCCTTCTATTTCAACATGCTCCAGCATCGTAGCACCTAGCATGCGTCGTCTACCAAGAATGCATTGCAGTGTAAACAACACCTACAGCATTTTTATACTGTATTGTTTTTACATCTGAAATAAATGTTTCTCAAATAAAGTCTCTTGTTACAAGTAATGGAGCTGGAGTGGATACCTTTACTTTAACATCTTGTGGAGTCAAACTGGAAGGAGAAAATTAAAACAAAAATCACTTGAGAGAAGTGTTGATTTGATAATACGATTTGGACCATGTAATTTCCATTATTTCCAACTAAAGTAATTTTAAAAATCTTTTTTTTGTGAATTACTCTCACAAGCATCTCACTTTACTTTAATGTCCATAACTTTTGCACAGCTCTGTATGTCTAAGTAAAATGTGCTATATTTACACCTCTATTCTTCTTTTTTCATGTTTTTTTCCTCCATTTCTTGCGCTCTTCTTTTCAACAGTTCACACGTGTGACAAACCATTTATCCCTCCAAGGACGTTTTTCCCATCCACACGTCCATCCAGTCAAATTACACACTCAACGCATAATGGAGTCTGTTCCTATCGTCTCGGCACACAGAGACCCAGGACTTACATCTGCTCTGGAATACCCCAGACAATAAACAATTCACCACTCATGTTCAAATCTAATTTTTCGGACAAAGTCTCGACAATAAGAGGAAATAAATTACGCTGCAGTGGAAGGAGCCGCCTTAGCCGTTCTGGAGATGCAGGGAAAAGTTTTTCTCAGAGTTTTTTTGGCGACGAGCAGATTCCTCTGAGCTAGCCATTATCTCAGGAAGGAAGTTAATTAAAGTAGCCCAGTCTGAATCAATGGGGAGAATTTGCAGCCACACAACGGACAGATCGGGGGACTGCCGGGAAGAGCGGAGTGACGGCCATGACACCACTTCAGAGGAGAAGATTAGCCCAGAGACAAAACTCTCAGCTCTGATCAGTCCCTACTGCATGGCTCCCCTCCTGAATTACTCCTCCCCCCTCTTTTATTTTCTATCTCTTCCTTTCTATCCATCCTTCCATGCCTTCCCCATTTTCCAGCCCCACAAGAACTAGAGGGGGGCTTGTCTTCAAAGCCCGTTCCCTCCTTCCGTCCCTGTAATTCCTCACATCATTACCAAGTTTCCAAAACTTAATTTTAGCAATTACACATGCAATTAATTAATAAATGTGCTGTCATTACAGCCCCCTGTGTGATCTGAGCCCCATGAATGGGAGGTTCGAATAAAGTGATCAAATGAACTATGAGAGGCTTCTGAGAAAGACACAAGGAGGGAGGGATAGAAGGATTGAGATTGTTATTAAGGGATTGCAGAGTTAATAGTTTGAGGGGCTGCTGCCCTATCAGAGGCAGAAGTCTGCAGGGAACGAGAATGAGAAACAGACTGAGAAAAAGATAGGGCTGGGTGAGACGGAGAGCAAGAAACAAGCAGCAGAGACAGAAAGACGGGAAGATGAGGAGGAGGATGGAGAGCAAAGAAATGGAGCGCAAGAAACAAGAACAAAAGGAAAGCAGAAAAGGAAAAGACTGACAAGTGTGTGATAAGAAGAAGGGAGATGAGGGGAGAGAATGAACTGCAAGCAGCACGCTCAGTTCAGTCAGCCGGATTATTAATGAGATCAGAGAGTTCTCAGGTCATGGAAGCAGCAGAGCAAAGACAAAACGCTTGATTCAGTTAACACGCCATCAAAAAAGGAAATACTGATGATAAGTTGTAATCTTTAGAAAAAAGTTTTGGCGAGGGAATGAATAATTTCTATTTGAATTGTCTTTTTTTTTTTAATATTCAGCAAAAGTTTTGTTTTTTTTTTTCAGTTTAAAAAAACCTTAATGTCCTTTTTTTAAAAATTATTTATTTCTTATTGGTATCAAAACAGTTTCTGTTACATTAAGATTCAATCTTAGAGGTGATACATATGCAGAAAAACTGGCTTATGACCCTTTTACATCAGCATGCTGATGGGAATCTCTCCCAGTTCTTAAGTTTTTTTTTTTTATATGAAGTTTGATTTACTTTAATTCTCAACTTCCTGTACTCCTATTCCCCAAAATTTAATCCAATGTAACCAATGTCCTTCAAATCTGACCTAGATAGAGTTCACTTGTGTGAAATTTAAAACATTAGTGAACAAACAACATCATGAAGACCAAAGAACACAGCAGACAGGCCAGGGAGAAGGCTGTGGTGAAGCTTAAAGCCAAGTTAGGCTCTAAAACAATATCCCAGTCCTTGGATGAAGCGTTGTTCAATTCATTACCCTGCCAATCTCGCAAGTCAAGAAAGCTTTAATCAAGGAAGCAGTCAAGAAAACCTTGATACTTCTGGAGGAGCTGGAGAGATCCACAGTTCAGGTGGGAGAATCTTTAACATGTAACACTGTTGTTGTTATTATGAAAGAGTGGCAAGAGTATAGTCATTGTTGAAAGAAAGCCACAAGAGGTCTGGTTACATAGCTCGTATACTCTCAAAAGTCATACCAAACATCACCATGAACCAACCATCTCCTAAAAGGCACATAGCAGTGGCAGCACCATCCTGGGTGAATGCTTTTTTTTTCAGAAGGGACTAATCAGAGTTGACATCAAGATGGATGAAGCCACATATGTAACAAATGTGACTGAAAATTTGTTGCATCCTGTTGGAGGCTGCAAAAAAACTTAGTAGTGCCATTTATAAAACGTTGTCCAGGATCTATGCTTAAAGTGTACGTACTCCCAGAAGCTGAAAAAAATCCAGGTTTATAAAACCACACACACACACACACACACACACACACACACGAGATTTTCCTTTATAAATCCCAGCTGCACCTTAAAGTTTGCGTACAAGGTTCTGCTTCATCGTAAAAACACAAAATCTCACCAAGTATTTCTGGACTAGTTTCCAGTGCAAATATCTTGAATACACTTGAAATAAGACAAAACTAACTTACAAGTAACTTTTCAACAAGATATAGGAGCTTGTTTTAAGTCAATAATTTCTTAATATTGATGAAAAACTTCTAGTTATAAGTGAAATAATCAGCCAGTGGAACTAGATATTTTTCCCATACTGTAAGCCAATATGTCTCGTTCCACTGGCAGATTATTTCCCTTATAATTATCATAATCAGAATGTTTTTATTTGTACTTTTTCATCAATATTAAGGAATTATTGACTTAAAACAAGCTCCTACATCGTGCTGAATAGTTACTTGTGAGTTAGTTTTGTCTTATTTCAAGTGTATTCAAGATATTTGCACAAGAAACTGGACCAGAAATACTTGGTGAGATTTTGTGTTTTTTGCAGTGTTCATGTTCTGTTCTCTACACCCCTATATTTAAACATAAATGATCTATGCAAAGTACCTTATGAATATTAAGGTGTATTTAAATGAGCCAGCTGATCAATTTTATTTCATGGTCAACACAAAGAAAAGAGTTTAGAAACACAATTTCACCACGGGAGAAATCAATGTGAATGAGGTGGAAAGTAGAAAGTATATCATTTTTGGTGGCCACAGTAGCGGCGTGACAAATAAAAGGAACGCACCGTCACCGGCATTTTAGGAGGCCGATGGCATGTTCCACAGTTGGGTGAGCACGGGTGTGAGGGTTTGGGGGTTTGAAGAGGGGGTTAAGAGCCCAGCGCCTGAGGGGGTAGCCAATGTCCCCTGCAGGTTAAGGGGGAAGAGAGCATCAGATCAGGCCTTGATAGTTTGAATTTCCTTCCCCCATTTGTAATGTCAACCAGCAGGGTCAATGCATCTATTGTGCAACATTACATACAACTGGTTTTACTGGTGCACCTAAACTTTCCAGTTAGCTGCACTACTACAACATTTAGGTGAACCTAAACTTGTACGACAACAGACCATCAATTATGCAACAAATCTGAGGAGCTCATAAGTTATACAAACAGACCAGACAACTCTGAGCAGTGCCTGCATCCAGCTCGATGTTGACCGACTTAGCATTAGCTGTTGGCACAGTGTGTGGAGGTGACAGGTGGAGGTGGAGGATTTATCTCACTTCATATTCTTTGTGTGTTGTACAAATGGAAAAGCCATACTTTTGTCATGGAAAATTTTTCTCGCTCTTTGCATACTTAGCCCATAGAGACACTGGTGGCAGCTTTTAAATGTTAAAACTTTACAGGTACTGGTGGCATTTTAATGCAATAAGTTGCAAAGTAAGTTGCAATAACAAAAAGATGTTGCACCTGTGGGCTTGGTCCAGAATTTAAGATGAGAAAAGGGTTTTGAAAATGTGGTCTCAGGAGTGGACTTGAGACAAAGACCAGGACTAGTCTCAAGTACCACAGCAATACCAGAATATAATCTGTGGCTGGATCTCAGCCTGGTAGAAACATGCTGCAAAAGACCTGCAACTGAAGCAAGAGGTGATTTAGGGAGAGAGAATTCCAATGCCAACCACACTTTTAAGGATTTTACTGATAAAAAAATCCTGCCACTTCACAATTATGCACTACTTTGGGTAGAAGAGGTAGAAGTTTGTGGTTGCAAAGTAACAAAGGTTAAAGGGATATGAAGTCTTTTACATGGCACTTTACAAGAAAAATGCAAAGGATTTAATTATTCACCTTATAACTATAAAGAAAAACTGCAGAGCAGCTCTTACTTTAACAAGGTTAATAGTTTAAAACTTAAATTTTAATCAATTCATGGTGAATATTGTCAGCTAAGAGTAGTTCTGTGGACTGTATACTGAGGTTTCACATTAAGTAAAAGAAAAAGTAAATGGGTTTAGACACAGAAGAGAAAAACAAATAACTCTGCATTTCCTCATGTAATCTCTAATCTGCTCTGACTGTAGAAATTATTCAAATTTTCGTGTCTCAAAAGACATTCCACAATTAAAGTTGTTTTGGGTATTGTGATTTACCTATTGGGTTATCAGCTGAGAATATTTGTTATATTGTTATATGGAGTAGCATGTTTTGCAATAAAAAAGTGTTTTCATCCATGAAAATGTATGGTGACTATCTGCACCACGAATTCCATCCTAACACACCCGCCTGTCAAAACAACAACTCTCCCACTTTTTTTGAAAAAAGAGAAAAAGGGTAATTCTGTGAATTAAAATGCTTAAAGGACAGTCAATCAGGCTTGTAATTCCGTCTCGTATAATTAGAGGCTGGGAAAACTAATTACAGCGGAGAAACCTAACTCTCCTCTCGCTACTACAGCAGCCCCTCATCACCGAGATCAGGTGACAGCCATCAAACTCGTTAGGCCGCCATGCATCGCCACACACATGTGCACGCACACGCGGGCACATGCACACACACATGCAAGCATGCAATGTGTGGTTGAGCAAGCAGCCAGGCCAAAAAGAGGTAGAGATGAAGCGGAGGAAGAGAGGAAAAAAATAGCAGGTAATCAGGAAAGAGGTGCAACAACAACAGGTTGTGTTCTTAATCAGCAGCACAGAGAGGGAGAGAGAGTGTGGAGATATACAGGGATGAGGCAAAACAGGGGAAAAAGAGAGAAACTCAACTGTACATGATACAGAAAGATGAACAAGGAGAGGATATAGGCAGTAATGTAAATTACTTTAAATGCATCAGGTTGATCTCCGCCTGATTGCCGCCAGGAAAAGATGTTTGCAGAAGAAAAAATGTTCCTGATTTGTTCCTGCGACTCACTTTCAGTTTATCTGAGTGGCACTGCCAGTTGATAATTAGTTGTGAGTATAATTAACCATTTTTCTGCCTAAAATGCAGAAAAACTTAATTTCACTCAAAGTGCTGAAGGAGAGAGTCCTATGAGTGTCACAACACTGACAAAGTACTTCAGAAGCAGCCACGTCAGGTAGCTGAGAAGAGAAATGAGCATGTTTAGAGTGTTTGTGCAGAATAATGTGCTGCAAAAAAATGCAAGTGTCATAGCAAATCATTTTTATTAAACCTCCTGGAAAAATCTGGTCAGCATTGTATTTGGAAATATTTTTTTATAGGTATTTATATATACCTATTTATTTCAAGTCAAATCTATTTTTAGATTTAGGAACAACTGATGTTGGCCAAAGTTGTCATGACATTAAAATAAAACAAATTGTAAAATGTAAAGAGTGAAATTTCTCTGTTTCATTTTGGAGGATAAATAATTGTTTCTATCATTTTTTTCCCCAAAAGAAAATTTCTTTATTATAACGAGGCCTTTAAAATTTCCTCCAACAACTAAAAGTATAAAAACTTTATAAAACACATGTAATTGTTTCTCATGTAAGGGAAATAAACACTTAAAGATGGTTAGTATGAATAAATAATTCTTTAAAAATATGAATATTCTTTGAAGAAAAAATGGTAAAATATGAAAAATAAGAGCGAGAGATGGGCGGATCGATCCAAAATATTGATAATATCAATACTGAGTCGTTATCAGTATTGGATCGACACTAGCGTGGTAAGACTGCTGCTTTAGTTTCAGATTCCCTCTTGAAATGTTATTTTATTTTTGTATTGTAGTTTCTCAACTCTACCCCAAAATAGATTTTGTTTTAATTCGTCCTCAGATTATATTTTTTTTTGCACTTTGTTTATTTAGGAAAAATGCACACAAATCATATTAATGTTATTAAAGTATTTTATAGATACCTATAAGCTTTCTCCAAATTCTGTCCTAAGTTTTAACAAAATAATTCAAAGGAAAAACCACAAAAACACCTATAGGTCAGAAGCTTGATTATACATCAAACTTAAATAAAAAGTATATGTATCAATATTGGTATTGGCAATACAGGCCTGTATTTACTTGGTATCAGATTGATACCAAAATATGCAGTATCACACACCTTTAGTAAGAGCAATAAGAAAAAAAATATATTAAAAAGGCCTTTAGTAAAGACAAAAAAATCATAGTAAATATTTAGCCAAATAATTTCATATAATTCATGATGTAGGATGAAAAGATCTGTGCATTTTAACTAGCTTGCCTTGCAGGAATACATATGTAGCTTCAGGCTCCTATTTTCAGTAACTGGATACCTGTCAGTTAGCAGAAAACTTAAACACTCGGTAACATTTAGCCCCGTTTAGGTCCGTGCCATGACATAGTAATGACCACGTATCACAGTGGAGACTAACCTATTACACCAAAACTAATTGCCCTTAAACAACCTTGTTAAAGTACCCCAAAATGGGCCCGAATTCTGATTCTGGGATGCTCACGTTGAAACAAAAAGCGAAGAGAACAAAGAGCCACATTGAAAACGCTAAAAAGTGGTAATCAGTAGTTTTTGTAGTGACTTTGTCAAAGCTTGTCCTCAGTTTCTGCGTTAATCTGCTCTTCTCAGTCTGCTCTCAGAAACCGGCTAAATGTCACCGTGTGCTTCCTCCAAAGCGCGTCGTGAAAGTGGGTGGGGGGGGACCCGTTTCCAAGGTGACAAGGGTCTCATTTTTCGCCAGCGGCCCATTCCCAACCTGTTACCAAATGAGCCGGAGCAGCACCGCCGAAGCTTCAAAGAGCAGCAGCCTCAGAGCCGCCACAGGGTCTACTAATGTCAGGAAACCAAATACCGCAGCCAGAGCTGGAAGATTTTAGCTAGAGCGATGTAGACAGATGGTGAGGCTGACAACTTGTTTTAGTTCCTGGATTCAGAATAAAGGCTTGTAAAATAAGTCAAATCTGCTCTCTAATTTCCATCTTCCATCTAAACAACTCACTCCCATCAACTTCCACTTTCACTGATGGAAGCGTGCCCAATTTCTATTTTACTTTCTGAGACTTTTCTAAAGTTTGCGTAAAATTCACTTGATAGTTGGATGGAAACCTTGAGTAACAAGCCTTCTTCATTCCCTCTTCATCTACTGACATTTCTTGCTGTCCTCCCATGGTGCCTGGAGGTGGCAAAGCTTCAAAGTTGATTTCCCTTCATGTTAACTTCTGGACAGATGCTTGAAATGAGGAGAGGAGAAGAGAAGGTAAGAGAAGAGAGGGATTCAGACGTTAAGAGCAGATGAGAAAGAAAAGGTGAGAATATATGTAGAAAAAAAGACACATTTTAGGATTTAAATAAATTCATTTTTTTCCTTTTTTGGGAGGGGGGGTACAGCTGGTCAGGATCATCAAAGAGATGGAGATGAGGTTAAATGGCTAATAAAAACTAGTTTATCATCAGGTTTCAGAAACAACAATGTACCTGAGGATAACAGTTTGTAACTTTCATTCAAACTGCTTGATTTTTCAGTTAGGAGTAAAGCCAAAAAACCCACTTGATTTTCATCCAACACCATCGTTACAGTGGTGGTTTTTAATGGTGCATTATGGGCAATTGCCCAGGGCAGCATTAAAACGAGGCAGCAGAGAGCGCCATACAAAAAAAAAAAAAAAAAAAATTAAAAAAAAATAAAATAAATTAAAAAAAAAAACACAACTTATCTATCTGTTACTTGTGCTGTAAACAAGTTTTCTATTGCTGTCATGTATGTGTGTAAACCGCAGAGCTGGTGCTCTCGAGTTTTTATGGACATCTCCTGTTTGCCAATGAAAATAGAGAGATTAAGTTGTGTTTACTGCCAATTACTCTGTGGGCGAATTATCCTGTGACATCCTCTCTTCTTTCAACTGTCCAGGGGGCTAAGTGTAGTCAAAGTAAACCACATGCACAGTTTATATAAGAACCTCCGCTTATTACAACATATTAGTTTTGGGTGTTTGTGTAAGCATTCCAAATATTTGTTAGAATAAAATGAAATTTTACATTTCAGTAGAAATTTTGGTTTAGCAAGAGGATGTTCAGTGCCAGACTTATTCCTCAATCCCATATTACACTTTAGTGGTGAAGTGTTTCTTTCTACCTCTTGAAGTGGATCAGAGACATAAAATTGGTGGGTCAACGTCAACCCAGCACTTCCAGTGATGGTACTTTTCAGCTGATTGCAGGACACAAGGAACATGTTTAAATCACGGAACCAAAGAATGACATGAAAGGGCTTCTGAGTGTAAACCAAAGACAGCAAGGACCCAACACCAAGGTGATATGAGTTCAAAACATAAAAATACACTGGAATACATGAAACTCAAAGTCCAAAAGATCATGTCAAAGACACAGAATCCTGATGTACATTGAAAGTTTTAGTGACAGAAATCTGATCTCATGTTCTCAACATCAGACCATTGAAGCCCTTCACAACTTTTGTTTGCCTCTATTATATAATTTATTATTGAATATAAGGACTCACATTTATTTATATCAGCATGGAGCGTTGTGTGTAAAATCTCTCCTTTCCTGTCTCCCATATGTGCTGTTCTGACAAAGTCTCCATCAAGCCAGACTTATCCGGCGTGTGTGTCTTTGCTCACTGAAACAACAGCTGGTAAACAGAAAGTCTCCACTCCCCCCCCACTCCACGTTTTATACCAGATTTCAAGGTTTTGGTAGAGAAAAAAACCAAACTAGACACTGTGAGACCACCGGTTTTGAGAAACTTCAGGAAAGTTGCAAAACCATCATCCCTCAGGAAACTGGTGAACTTCCCTCTTCTATTCACGATGGTTTGTCCCTGTGGACGCCTTCTTGTTCTTTTTACTTGGCCTGGATGCGTCCGTGCATCCAATCCTCACGTATCCAACTGACTGTCTGTGGATCCATCTATCTGTCTGGCCGTCCAGGTATGTGCTCTCTCACCAGGGTTTGATTTCAGGCTGAATCGACGCCCTGTAAGACGAGTCGAAGCCAGCGGCTCCTCGGAGGCTCGAGGGAGGGGAGAGGAGGCGTGTGGCCAGGTTTCATCCCATGGAGGGTGCAGTGTTCTGGGGTTAGGAGTGGCCCGGGGGGCCCCTGGGCACGGAGGAAGGATGGATGGGTGGATCCATTGACTGATGATTGTGTTTCCCTTGAGGCGGAGTGACATAGATCACAGCAGCACAGCAAGCAAGACAGATGTTAACTATTTCATACTTCATGGAGACTGAATATGGTGCGTGTTCTTTTAGGTTGGGGTTTATTAATATCAATATTTAAACCAAGTTAAGAAACAGCAAATATCCTGGTGGCATTATTTACATACAGACTTTTAATAAAATGTAGGGCTTTCCTAGTCTATGTAGCAAAAACAGGAACTTGGCAAAGTTTTCATTCCCCTTTAAATTCTTACAACCCTTGAAATTTGTCATGTAAAAAAACTTTTTTTCCCGATATTACAGTTGAATATCAATGAATCTGAATATTATTGAAATTGAAAGTACGATGTTAATTTTGTATCACTCTGATATTCCTAAATAAAATGCAGATCATCTATATGCCTTCCATAGTCATATGTCTGAAATTTAAACTTATTATAAACACAGCTGCTCCCTGAAGGCCTCATAGGTTTGTTAAACTGTCTCTTACTTTGCCATGCATGTTGGTATTCAGAAAAAAACACATTATGTTGGTATAAACATAAGGAAATTAAGAACATTTTATGAAACATGAAATCCTGTGAGGTCTTCGAACTATGTGTATTGCTTTTTATAATTCTCTGCTGTGTACGAGTTGAAATATCTGGAACTGATAAGAGTTGAACTACATCAGGAACGGGTACGTTAACACCTTGGATTTGAATTAAACAGAAAGCAGAGCTTGTCTTCAGTCCCCCCTTCAGTTTCAAGAATCCTGCATCCTAAGGTGAGTTAATGTTCATCAGTGCAGACAGAGCATTTGCATGGTGTTGCATGAGATTAAGTAATGAAGCTACTGGGTCATTTCTGTAATATTTTGATTGCAGTTGTGAAAGCGCTACAGCAGTGGAGCACATGTGCAGCATACTGGATGTATCACAATCATGAAAATATTTATTTCATTTATGGAACAGACTTTATGTAAAATTTGTCATCTGTGCTCACAGACTACGGTCTTCTAGGGTTTATGAACTTTTAGTAATCTTTGGAAGGAAGTATAAACAGATGAAGTAATTATGAAAAAGTCTATGGTAACTATTATTATTTTATTCTTTAAATTTTATCAGCTTAAGTTATTTTGTGCATAGACTACTGAGAAAAAAAAATTAACTGCCAAATATGGTGCTAGCTTCCATTTTAAGGAGGCTGTTGTAATTCTACTTGTCAAAATACCATCAAAGGCTTGGCACCAACTGAACAGGAGGAAGAAGTCAGACAAGCGGAAATTGAGATTGTCTGACAAAGAACTTCAGCAACAGTTTAAACCAATAATTAATGACTCCATAATTTTGCTTGAAACTTTTGGCACAAACTCAGTATCTCTGTCCTACTGCACTTCCAAAACATCTTCTGTCAATAAGAATCAGCCTAGTACTTGTTTGATATAATTTTGATGTGCTTTCATCCTGCTTCATTTCAAATGAGAAGTACACAGAAAGAATACAGCTTTATGTGTTACAATGTTGGAACTTTTTAATAAGAAAAGCATCTGTACAACACAAGAACATGTTTAAACAGGAACTGTTGGTGAGCTGTAGTGATCTAAAGGATTCACCACGTTCATTCACTCTTATTCTGGGAGGGGCAGATGGACATTTGGCTTTTAAATTTTAAGTGTTAGAACCACTGTTCATTTACTTGGGCTTTGTACTTTTCTGGAGAGGAATTGTGTGATGATGTCTCAAAGACTCTTATTCAAAGGCTCCTAAAACCTCAGAAAAACTGATAAAGCATACCAGTGCATCTCAGTAAGTTATGGTGTAGTATAATACAGTTAAAAAGTTAATGTATTTCCTTAATTCAATTCAAAACCAAAGAAGCCAAAAAATCTGGCTGCTGTCAGTGCTGTTTCCAAGCCTATTAATGAAAGGTTGGGTGGAAGGAAAAACTGTGGCATAAAAGATGTATGTCACACGGATAATTGCAGCTTTCAGAGGATTCTGGAGCATAGCCGTTTTGAGAATTTTTTTTGTATTTTACAAGTGGTATAGTGCAGCTGGAAGTGAAAGAAACTTGTGTTTCTTTTGAAAGTCAAGGTCCAAGAGTCTGAGAGAACAGTGGAGACGCATGGAATCAAAGTTAGAGAAGGCTGGAGAAGTTTCCACATTCACAACTAGGCATTAGAGACTGACATAAGTTAGTTGCAAACCAGTGATATCACAAGAAAAAACACTGCCAAGCATATATTTATACATATCACAATGTATAACGCGTCTACCATTTACCAATGTGCAACACTTGAAATATGGAATGTAAATACCCTTCAGTTAGTTCTATAACAGATGATTGGAGAAGCATAGGGCGAACCAGCTCCTCTGCACCCATGCTAATACACTGAATTCGGAAATATTCAAGTGTGCATGAACAATGTTAATGTATTAATGCTGAATTCAGCCTTCTCCTTTCCCCACTTTAAGGTCATTTCACATTCAAGAACTGACTGGTTAGCAGTTCACCAAATAGATGCCCTGCTGGAGCATTACTATTGGTGGCCCTGAGACACAGTGACCATTCAAAGTAATGGGAAAACAAATTCAGAATTTAAACACTGATTGAGAAGAAGTGGCATCTTCTTACAGCAGAAACCGTTTCTGTTTCTTTTTCTTGCTTTTTGGGGAAGATGCCACAAACTCTATAGAAGTAAAGCCTCACAGTTGTCAAACATTATGGTCTCTTGTATAGAGAGTTGTTAAGTTACTCAGTTGTTTCTAGTGATGAATGCAGTCTCAGGAACTGTTAAGGTTTAACATTATAACTGGGTATTCGTGTCTGTCAATTCTCTGACTCACTTATAATTGTTTCTGTGTTTCCTTCAGCGCCACAGGCACAGTGATTTACAGCGCTAAGACCCGCCTCCTGGCTCTGATTGGTTATTTCTGAGTGGTGTATTTCTACAGTTAGTACTGGGAGCACTGGGAGAAAGCAGAAGAGGTTTGATTTTTTTTCACAGATAATCTGTCTTATACCATTTTGTCACGAAATACTGAGTTTCAGCAAATATGTAGAAAAACATATTTTTAAAAAAGTTACATACTGCTGCTTTAACACTTGAAAAAAAACATATATTTGAGTTTATGATCTGAAGCATATAATTTAAAAAATATTTCAAGATGCAGACAAGCTGCTTTCTTCGGTAATAATGTTTTATCAAACAACACCTGGATGGGAGAAGGACCTGTTACATCTCTTGATTTCTAAGCAACAAGGTAAATCATTAGGCATCCTTGGTCAGCTTGCCTCCAGTCTCCATGGTAACCCAGCGTTGTTCTAGCCCATAGGGGGCAGTAGTCCCAACCCTTCCATCCGTGCTTTTGGCTTTAGCTCTGAGATTCTCCACAGCATCAGGATACAGGTTTCACAACAGACCCTCTTTTTGTTGCCTGGATGGAAGGATGGAAGCTGCCAGCTAGCTGGTATGTCCAGATATGTCCAGGTTTATTCAAGACTCTGCTACTGAGAGCATCAAAAACAAAATGTAGCAGTCTCTTTCTTTGGGGTGTACATGTTGCCTGGGGACTTATAGTTGCAAATATCTAATTAATTTTTCCAAGGGTCAAACAGTAGCAGGAAAACCAGCTTGCCTGGCCTCCATCACCAAGCATGTCCATGGGCCCTCCTCAGTAGTTGACCATGTAGCTTCTTGTATAATAGCAGTCCATCTTCCATATATCACTAAAGCATGTACTAATATCCACAAAAATCGTCGGTGGATCATAGGCTTACTTTTCCACAAGTGACAAAAGCCATTGCAACCTTCTGCACTGCCATTTCCTACCTGTATCATTTTATGTGAAACATATTGCAAAATTGAAAACATTAGGTACAAGCTCACAATCCAAATGAAAAGCAGTGAAAGAAACCCAACATTTTATTACAATTAAGGCAAAACACTTTTTTTTCCTTTTAGCTGGATTCTCCAGTAAAGACTTTTCAGCCTGTTTCTACAGGATGATCCAACTCTGACTGCCTTCTGCTGTGGATAAGATACTGACTGCTGGAAGCCCACTTCAAAAAAATCCAAATCGTTCTTCAAAGTTCATATTGCAAATATGGGAACATTATGAGGCGGATTTCTGATTTGAAAGGTTTCTTCCAGTTCCTCTGACAATGAGTGACTGTCTCATTTTGTCTCTGAAGGAAGAACAGTTCCAGTCTAAGGCCAGTGTGTGTACACAGGGAGACAGAGGCCAGGGGGTGGTTTGCCTCAGCTTTGAAGCAGTTTCAGGTATCTGTAGACATGGAGCCCTCAGCCTATAGCCAAGGATAGCCTCCTCATATATAGAAATGTGTGTCTTTGTGTGTGTGTTTAATAGTAGGTCTCAGGGGAGGTCTCTGTTGGTCACAGAGCTCTGCCTGATACCTGAAGGATGGGCACATTTGCCTCCCTGGCTGCTTTATGCTGCTTCATTTTGCAATCTTTCCACTCTCCTAGCTCACAAAACTCCATGCACGACTGCAATGATGTACAGATCCAAAGTTTTACGATCAGTAATCTGTTCTTTCTGGGTTTCGTTGGTGTTACTATATAGACTTTTGCATTGAATTGAAAATGTATTCATATATTGAACATTCTTACATTTTCTCATATTGCAATCATAAACCCTTTGGGATTTTGTTATAGGTCATCACAAAGTACATTATTACTGTGAAGTGGAAAAGGATGCATGCGTTTTCACATTTAAAAAATCTGGAGCATGTGGCAGACATTTGTATTAAGCCCCCTTACCTCCTATACCTCTAAATATTGTCAATTAGTGAATATACTGCATTAAACCTCTGTGAAGAAATGCACTTTACAAATCTGGCTTTTCTACTGTTAGACGAAAACTATAACCTGTTTTATTTGCAATTTGTCACAAGCTGCAAACGTGGTCAATGAGATGTTCTGAACTTTTTTGGTCTACATGCAAATCACTTGTGTGTGGAGGAAACAGTAACAGCATGTCACCCACCATTCCTACAGGTAAATAAGCAGAGCCAGCATCAGGCTGTGGGGATGCTTCTCTTCATGAGGGACAAGAAGGTTGGCCAGAGTTAATGGAAAGATGGATGGAGATAAGTGGAGTGCAATCCTGGAAGAAAACCTGTTTGAGACAGAGGTTTACCTTTCAAGAGGACAACAGCTCTAAGTTTTCGACTACAACTGAAAAGCTTAAATCAGCGGAGATTCTTTCCATGGCCTAGTCAAAGTCAGACTTTAATCCAATTGAGAATTTGTAGTGAGGCTTTAATACTGATGTGAACAGCATTTCCTGCTATGAAGTATTTGGTCTGTTACACAAAATCCCACTGACATTTGTGGTTGTAAAAAGACAAAATGAGAAAAGGTAAAGGGTATAAACATCTTACAAACGAGTATATACATTTTTTTAGTAGAGCTTGTATGACGACCCACAATATATTTCAAAGGAAAATGAAGACTTTGTGACATTGATACAGCTTACATTATAAATGAAGACTTCAAACCTTGCAAGGCTACATAGACTTTGTTTTTTGAAACTATGCCTTCTCTAATAATTTATGTTTAGATTTATTAGAAAAATAATTAGCTGAATTCGGCTCAATATGTGAAATATTCTAAAGTAACCCAACAAGGAAAACAATTATACGCATTTTAACATTTGTTTGCAACAAGTGATAGTTTCTATATATCAACAAAAAAGCCATAGAGATAATATTGCTGACAGTTGTGCTGCACAAATGCTAAATGTTAATGTTCTTAATGGCAGGAGAGACCGTTTCAGCTAAATTATGCAAAAGGGACAATTTCTGTTTGAGCCTAGCAACTGTTGTCCCTCACAGCTGTTTGGCTGAGTGGCTTTCCTGCCTGTCTCTGAACGTACAGAGAGAAAAATAGAAACAATAACAAACCAGTGCTTTCTGCAAAAGCTATGTGAGGACAGAAAGTACATCAAACTAAACCCTGAAGGAAAAACAAATGCAATTCTGCATACATATTTTTCACATTTCACATAAATTTGTCAAATGTATTTGTGCTTACTTCAGACCTACTATTCTCATATCATACAGTTATACTTTCCTATATTTTTAGCAGGCATAGATATTTGCATGTACTTGATTGTTTAGTTTAAAAAGTATCTAGTTTCGAAAGTAGTGATAGAAAAGAAAGGTTTTTTTGTTTATGGTGTTTTTTTTTTTTCTTTTGCACACTTGCAAGCTGTGCGAAGCGAAGTGAAACAGAAAACTGGTCACCACACCCACACCCACACATCACATATACCAGCAGGAGGAGACTGCCTGAGGCAAGTCAGTCGGTGGAGCAGGTGGAGCTGTAAATGTTGCACCATCTGGGGAATAACAGTATCAGCCATAATCGTAGGAGAGTGACTCATCTTCTTCATTAAATATAACTTACACACATTTTAATAACACCTAGTTGCAAAGCTTCGGACTGCATTCAAATAAAAATACCTTATCGTTCTCTTGTCCTGCTTGTGTTTAAATCTATGGAAGAAAAACAAAAAAAGGCCTTTCCCTCTATAACCACAGCTGTTTTTTCCTTGGTTTTCATTATGGTTCTTTCTATGCAGTCACTTGAAGCAACAACCTGGTGTAACAGATCCAGGGTCTGAGCCTGTTCAACAGATTAAATGTTCCTGTTCCTGAAGTTTCTCAATGCCTCGCTTCTGCCATATTTATTAATACAAACACATATATTTTCAAACTTCAGCATAATAACTTTTCTTCATATGCAAAATAAATATCTATTATAGACTTTCATCATGTAAAGTGGCCTTTAAATCACCAAATTCTTTTCCTTACCCTTTTACATGACAACTCACAATATACGAATTACATGTTTTTAATGCCTTTTACCTTTTTAATCTGCTTTTTATCAAGATACCCTTTTATTCTTATTTTAATCAAGATACATTTATATTCTCACAGCTGGACTGTTTTTAACATATACCAGAGCTTAGTATAGGAGTGTCTAGATCCATCGCTCACAGACTGCATGGGACTAACATGTATGCTGGCAGGTTTAGCTTTAGCTTTTAAACATTCTCAATATGCGTTTTTAGAACCAGTAAACATATGTTGCTCACTGCCAACGGCATGTAAACACTAATACACAATGTCAGAATACAAAACGGAGCTTGCTTAACTAAAAAGGCGCTTGAAATAAAGTAAACAATTTATTCAAAATGGCGCCCGCAGTGTCGCCCTCACTTCAGCACCTTTGGTGTTTCCACCTCGCTCAAAACGTAACAAAATACACAGTTTATCGACCAATTTCTACATTTACATTTAGCTGTGTTTCTTGTGAGTACTTTAAAACTCCTTTCATGTTGTTTTTAACTGTTACTAACCTGTAAAAACCCAGGGAAATGATGATATACATGACTGGTGAAGTTTCTCAATGTCTCGCTTCTGCCATATTGAAGATAGAGACCTATGACCTCGCTTTTCTGTCCCACAGAGTAATGCGCCACCTTCTGACATGGGGGTGTAACTACAACTTAAAGTCATCCCCAAAATGACTTTTTCTCAGTTAAACCAATACAAATATTTAATGTGATTACACATTAGTGTGTCACACTGTCAGACCTTGGGAATGAGAAAAGGTGACCCAACTAAGTTTATCTTGCAACTTACCTCAAAAATACTTTTGCAAAGTAAAGTCTCCAAACAACACCTTTAAATACTTTAAATTCTGCAACCCACAAGCAATTATAACAGTTCATCATGCATTGAAGAATTCATTCAGAAGTTAGATCCAGTAGAATACCCCTTGGTTTGACTAATATTCGAAAACTAAAGTTTTCCGGGCTGGAAATCTAATGCAAAACACATTTACTGCATCAGGATGTCAAATTAAAACCTGGGCATTGTGTGGTAATGAGGAGAATGGGAAGGGAAGAAATTGCTGACGATGATGACCTGATGAAGTCCTGAAGGTCTCTCACTCTGTCTGTGTACAGCAGGACTGAAACTTAAGGTAGAGGTGCAGAAACTCCCAATTCAACAGAATTCAACAGATTGAAAACATCCTACAGCAGATATCTATGATGTTATCCTTGGAGCTGGATGGAGAAATCAGGGAAAAATGTTTTATTAGCACTAAAGTTCAGCATCATCGTGGCTATCTTCCCACAGAAAATACATTTTCTCAATGTTTTACAACCCGAAAACAACTGAATGGCGTAAGAGCTCTTGGAGACCACAGAGAGGTCTTGATCCAGTGTAAAGGGGGCCTTACTAAGCAAAATGACAGAAAACGATCAAAGTAGCCATCATCAGAGGAGGTGGTCTGTGAGTTTATTCAGTCAGCTTTAAAGAACATCTTTCTTTGATGTTCATTTTCCAACCAAGTTATAGAAAACTGCTTTGACAGAGTTTCAGTGTCATGTTTTTGTTATCATTTGTAGTTATTCAGTTTAGCTCTGTTTATTTATAATGGACCAATTTGGGGCAAACATCATCTCAAGATACTTTACAAGACACAGAGATCTAATTTATGTAGCTACTTTAAATATAGTCAGTTCATTTCAACCATACAGAGTCAAAATCAATTACAAGCATTCCAGTTTTATTCTAGTTATAAAACAATACAGTCAAGCTCTACCAAGAAGGAAACCCAGCCAACTGCACTGAGACCTTAACAGCTAAACAGAAAGCAGAAGTAACCAGCTAGAAGTAACTGCAAATAGCTGCAGATAAAGCAATTGTTACCGTGAAAGTTTTTGTCTGCTTATCTTCTATTTGTTTTCCTCCCTGGATTTCGCTTGTATAGAGTTAAGTGTAGGCCCTGCATCTGCCTGAAAGCAGAACCTAGAAACAGCTGCAGGAATTATTTTTGGAAGCATTGCTGGTTAAAGGAAGTCTTGTTTGCTTTAATATCTGAGAATTAACTAACTTCCTTTCAGAGTCATAAGGACCAACTGACGGGCTACGCAGTGGTACAGTTGGTAGCTCTGCAGCAAGAAGGTCCTGGGTTCCAATCCCTGCCTGGGGTCTTTCTTTATAGCATTTGAATGTTTTCCCTGCACATGTATGAGTTCTCTCTGGGTACTCTGGCTTCCTCTCACAGTCAAAAAACAGGATCGTTAGGTTAACTGGGCTCTCTAAATTGTCCTTAGATGTAAGTGTGTATGCGTGGCTGTTTGTCCTATGTGTCTCTGTGTTGCTCTGCGGTGGACTGGTGGCCTGTCCAGGTTGGACTCTGCCTCTTGCCCAATGACTGCTGGAGACAGGCACCAGCCCCCCACGACCCTGGAAATATAAGCAGTATAGACAATGGATGGATGGTTAAAAAACATTACTCCTATTAAGGTACAGAACAGTAACAGTTGAGTCAAAAAAATAATCACACCCCTGTCAGATACATATTTAAAATCATTTTTATTTAACCACAAAGTTTGTTTCTGAGTACTGAGACAGGCACCTCTCAAAACAGAATAAAAAATTTAAAAAAACTAATAATCTGTTACATTTTATTACACAATAACATGCTTAAAATTATTTATGCTCTTCTCAACAATCAATGGAAAAATCTTCAGTGGCATTACAACTATCAGACCCTGATTGTAATTTCTGACCAACTTTTTCTTTTGCACGTTTCCACTGGCCTCCAGAAAGGCCAAAGTTATTAAGATTGGAAGGCCTCTTTCCCATCACCATAATCTTTAGCTCCCTACACAATAGCTATGAGTCCGGTCTCTGGTTTGGTCACTCAAAAACATTAATATTACTTCCAGTCTAAAGAATCATTTTGATCAAATTGGCAGATTGATTTAAGCCTAAATCTTACAGGGGTAAGAATAATTTTGACTTTATATTTATATGCTATTTAGCTAAGACGTGTCTTTCAACTTTTCGCTTGTGTTGCTTGTGAATTTTGACTTAAATTTTTTTTTTTAGCTGGAGTTTGCTTCTTGGTAGTATAGGAAAATGCTGTGTAACCATACAAGAGTAAATAAAGAGCTGAGTCACAGAGTAAAAATGAGATGTATGCTCTGAGACAAATTCAATCATTTCTGGAGCAGAGTTTCAAAAAGGAAAATTTTGTGCAACCTGCACAAACGCTTTCGGCACTAAGCCACAAACTAAGAAAAGGAAGATAAAAGACTATAAAGACTATGATTAATGAGATAAACTGAAGGCATGATTTTAGAATGGGACCCTTTACAGTCTTACATCAGCAGGTTTGGTATAATTCTTTCCGACTTGGTGTGAAATTTAGATTACAGTTAGACAAAGATCCTGGCTTTTTTTTTTTTTTTTTTTTTTTTTTTTTTTTTTTGTCATTTCTTGTATAAAGATGACAGCCAAGTGTGTGTCATGGTCTCCTCCCTTCTTCCTTCTGTTCTGTGTTGCGTTGGTGTTTAATAAACCTCCTCTCTGTACCTCCACCTCAGTTTTACTGCCCTGTCAGGGTGTTTGTTGCCATGAATGGGACTTAGTGTCAAACTCAGAGAACCAAGGCTTCTTACAGCATGTTCTCACACACCCCTTTTTCCCTCCCAAACCAAGCTGTATGTGTGTGTTTATGTGAGTGTGTATCAGGTAAGTTAATGCAGCTCTGTCATCAAAAGGTTTATCACAGTTGGACAGGATTCAGCACTCTGCCTCAGTGTCAACTTAACACACAAGCATGCACACCCTTAAAATAACACAACTTAGTGTCTTGGCACTTCATTACGGTTTCCCCGAAGGTTAAAGCAGCGGCAAACCTTTTTTGGCTACTCGTCAAACATGTCTGTGTGTTTTTCAAATCAACTGCTTGAACTGCAGATAACACTGAAATCAAACTTGGAAAATTAACAATTAAAGTATTTTTTGAACCGTGACATCGATGTGATCCTTTTACTCAAGGAATTGTTGGATTAATTTGCAGCAGTGAGTGCAGTTTGCAGTTTCCATACTTTTTTTTCATTGTTATTAGTTAAAAATGATCACCTCACATAAACATGGTTTTGGGGATTTTTTTTTTTGGACCAGAAACAAATTGAAAACACAGATCAGAGTATTTAATCAAGTTCAAGGATCTATGCAAATGTTCATTTGGCTGTTTATTGGCTGCACAATATAAGGAAATCATGCATTATGCAATGCTGTTAGTTAATAACAATATAACTTGCAATAAATAATACTCAATAGTGTAGTGTTTCTACTTTGGGTTCATTGCAAATATGGATAACATACAGTTTGTGTTAGTAACATTGCGTACACTGACGTTGAGATTATACTGGATCTCAAAAACTTTAGAATCGCATTGCTAACAGTGGCAACACGTTGGAGTAGGTCTGTTATGTCAGTTCTGATTTGTTCTTTTCAGACTTTTTTCTCATTTTTTTGCTTGATGCTGTCATGATTGCAATGGATCCAAGTGCAGAAATCTTCATGTAGGAGTGAATATTTTAATGAAGGACAAAATGACTTACAAAACCCCAGGTGGAGAAAAGAGCACGAAACTTAAGCACAGGAGAGGGCCTTGGTTGGCAACAGTAGAATCCAGCGGTTGGTGACAGAAAAATGAGGAGCTTAAATACTGGGGGAGCTGATTACTGGATGGAGAACCAGTGGCTGATTACTGACAGAATGCAGGTGAGAGAGATTAACCAGACAGGCAAGCTGAGGGAGAGAGGAGAGAGTAATGGCACGGAGAGAGGGGCAAAGGAGAAAGCACCAACTGAGGAACTGGTAAAACACTTCTAACAGAAGAATAACTAAACAAAGAACGAACCTTTTTAACTTCTACATAGCAGTTTGAGCAGCTTTAAATAGTTTACTCTCAGCAAGGTACCAAACTAAAATGGTATCATGTTTGTTGAAAAAATTAAGTTTTTTTGTTACACAGAGCGATTTAAGCGATTTCTGACAATTTTGAGGTGAGAATGTCTCAGAGGAAACTGTTTGAATTAGCTTAAAATGCAGATACTGGTGCAACCAGGACAAGTCAGGAGCAAACAGATGCACAATATTTTTTTCTTAGGGGCTGAAAGACTTAATTAAATAGATGAATACAACTTGTGTGTTAGCTTCAGTGCATGAGACAGAGAAAAAATGGCAGCCGATCAAGGTCATTTACCCTTGGTGTTTATCAAAACATGCTGGATGGATCTGAATGTGAGAGTAACCTTGACGCTTGCTGAAGCTGCCAGCAGGAGATGGAAGATTTGCCTCTCAGAGTCACCAAGGACCGAGCTGTTGAATTCGTCCTTGGTTATGTATGTGAGTGAGTGGCTGTCTACAAGGATGTCTGCCTCTCAGTCAGGTCAGGAAGTGCATCTACATTTTAATTAGAGATGAAAAAAATGACAAATATTTTCCACAAAGGCCTGAATTTACACAGTTAATCACAGATGGGAATGTTTTTTATGTGACACAAGGTTCAATGCCTTGTGGGGGAACTGCTCTGCTTTAGCCATCCAGGTCAAAGTGATAATTGCAGTTTATGCATACACTGGCCTCATCAGTCTATTAGCTGAATATTGGATCATTTCTGCCATAGGAATGCACAGATGTCAACGACCTGTGTGCGATGAGCATCTTTATGGCTTGATCTCCATATAAATCTGGAACTGAGACAGCTGGAAGTGAGGCAGGAACAAGACCAGACTGTTAGTATCTGTGTTTCCATTACAAAGGTGCGCAAATCTCTGTCAATTTTCTGCTAATGTTGAAAAAACAAAATTTTGCTATTGTGGTGTTTTCATTAAACAAGAAATGAAATTAAAATCACATGTGAATAAGCTTGTTCATGCAATGATCATTAAAAACACGCCACGTCATGATCCTCCAACTACTTCCTGTTGTCATCTTCTTCGTGGTTTGCGCCAGTGGCAACATCCTGTTGTTGGTCATGTAACTCATGTGATGGAAAAAAAGTGTTTCCATCGCAGTTTTGCAAAATAAACCAATTTCAAAATGGCCAAAATAATCACCTCATCCTAGCGCCAAAACTTTTTCCCAAGAAAATGGAATGTTTCCATTAAGCAAATTCATTTTCGTTATTTCAATTTGCATAATTTTAAGGTTAATGGAAATGCAGCTAGTGATGCTTCTTATTGAAAATATTTTAGTTCTCCACCTTCCGTAGAAGAGGCGGTTGCTCATTACCGTATTTTCCAGGCTATAAGTCACACTTTTTTCCATTTATTGGATGATCCTGAGACTTTCTGTCAAGTGCAACTTATATATGTTTTTTGCCTCTTCATGATGCATTTCTTTGACTGATGCATTAAATGTTAATTCATACTGACTGACATAAATCAAGGAGTAAACATTAACATCTGCAACGGCGAAGAAAGCTAATCGTGGCCTGAAAGCTGGATGGCCAGAACTCAAGGAACAACTCCACAGATGGGTGCTTGAAGAACAGTTCTAGTCCTAGTCTAGTGCAGATATGTGTCCACGTCCTGCTAGTTGCCAAGCAGATGAAAATAAATTACTTTCCAGGCAGGTCTTCTTGGTGTTACAACTACATCCAACGCAACCGCTTCTCTATCAGAGCATGGACATTGGTGTGTCAGAAACTGTCAGCAGACTTCCAAGCCAAGCGTCGACAGTTTCTGACAGTTTTTTAATGATGGCATTTTCCAAAATGTAAAGTTTCTTGCTCATTCCATAAATGTTGACTTAAATTTTTTGAGATGTAAAACACTTTGAACTGCCTTGCTGCTGAAATATGCTCTGCAAATAAACTTGACTTCTTTGAGTTCATTGACAAGCAGGTAACTGAGCACAACGTATCACCAGACTGTATCATCAACATGGACGAGAACCCCTCACGTTTGATTCTTTTTAAATAAATGCAACGTATGAGATTTTTTACTCTTCATTATGCATTTTTATAGTCTGGAAAATATGGTACTGTACCTTAGCACAATTCACCTCTGCTCCCATTTCATTCTCCCGTGGTCGGGTGGAGAGATATCTCCTCTCCTTTCCAGTACCAATTTACGATTGAGGCAGTGAACATTTTATTGTCCTTCAAAGAGTTTGTTTTACAAATAAAGATGCATTTTAGAATTCACTAACATGTACAAATTAATTTTACATACATATAATCCAGTAGAGAAAATGTAGTTTACCTGATGGACAGTTATTGTTCATTACATTGAATGTAAACAAGAAATAAACTAGGATGGGTGGATGGGCGTGTGAATGTGTGTATGAATGGATGATTTTATCATCATCTGAGTTTGACAGGCACTGGATCTGACCGTGGCTGTTTCCTTATTGAACTGGAATGAACTGGACTGATTTAAATAGAATCTGGGCCAGTTTGATCCTACATAGCTAGATGTGAATTAGATCTGCTTTTCTTGTGAAATGGCATAAGAAGTAAGTTGATGTTACATATATTAATAAACTGATCTGAATTTCTTATATCTTGCCCTCCAACCCTAGAAGGTTAGGGAATAAAAAGAGACACTTTGCAAAAATACATTAAATAAATTTCATAAAACAAACAAACTTAGATTATCACCCAAATTTGTGTATTCTTGTTGTTTTTCTGGGACAGAACAGCAGTCTAAGCTTTTACAAGAATGTCCCTCAGGGTGATACATTTTTATCATGAGCCTTGAGCCTAAGTGTTTGTTACAAGGGGTTCCTGCCCCACTGACCCCAATGGAGAAATAACTTGATATTACCAGGACTGTTCTCGCTTTCCCTGTCTCCCGCTCAGTCTTCACCTTCTTTCCTCTCCATCTGGCTGTAGATGGTTTCCGCTGGTCCGAGCCATCCTTTGTCTCTCTGTAACT
Organism: Anableps anableps; assembly: GCA_014839685.1. Lineage (NCBI taxonomy): Eukaryota > Metazoa > Chordata > Actinopteri > Cyprinodontiformes > Anablepidae > Anableps > Anableps anableps. Next base: position 36,154,786 of record CM026070.1, on the reverse strand, counting down.
AATATGACACATAAAAGAAGGATGACAATAGGAATGGCTGCCCAAAATCAGGCTTTACCTGATACCAAACCTTTACTCATGTGCCCCGGGGTGTGCACAGCCTTCACTGGGAAGGAAGAGGAAGAGAAGGAGGAGTAGGATGAGGCAATCATAGCTTACTTATCTTTTTCATGTGGCTTTTTCTTTTTAAGAAGCTATCAGACTCCGTCTTCAGTAGTTATTCTCTTCAGGAGGATGTTTTGTTTGACAGGAGGAAGGCTTTAATACCAAGGCCCCTGGGGTTAATAATAGGTTTGACCTGACAGATAAACTTGTGTGTATGAAAGTGTTTGTATATGACTGTGTGCTCTGCCTCTCCTTCTCTTTAAATTGAAAGTCTCTGTAATAACTTGTTTTATAGATAATGCCAATTGTCTTTGACTGTAGAAGCTCTGCGATAAGCTACCAAACATTGACGTGATTCTAATTGCTCTACGCGGCTTGCTTTGGTATGTTATAGTTATGATTAAGGCTGGATACTGTTGAGTGTTCTCCCCTGTCACTAAAGGGTACAACAGATAGTACTTTTTATTTGTCAAATAAGAGGCTGGAATAATCCTCATGTTCTTGATAAGCTAGTTGACATTAGCTGTCATGTTAAAGGAAAAAAAATGAAGAATTTAAGAGGATACAAGGTAAAATTGTAGCCTTCAAATGATTTACAATGGAGTGCGCATCCTAGCTAAAATTCAAGGCTTGTGATAAATCATTTAAAACCTTTTCAAGCTGGAAAGTTGTTTTTATTCAGTACAATTCAAGCAAGAGAAAATCATTAGGGGAAAAATGTCAGAAATTAAGGAATAACCTTTCAACCTGGTTAGTGTACACCCTTAAATTGTTTATTGTTTAGCTGGGCTTTACACATAGCTACTCTTCCTGGGGTCCATTATTTAAAAACACACATCATATAATGGAAATCATTCAAGTCTGTATCAGATGACAGATTTTGAAAACATATCAATAAAAATTAATTACAGTTCATACAAAATGTTGATATAAAATATACAATAATTAATTTCAGTTATAGATACGTTGCTTCTCAGAAGCTTTTCAGCTTGTTTTTAAAAACTGACTTCTGTTCAGCTTTTATAAGAGGTAATGCTAAAGAGTTCCATTCTTTCATTGCTTTGTAAATAAAAGGTGCATTTGAGAAAATTAGTATTTGCCCAAGGAATTTGAAAATGTCCTTCACCTGCATGTCTGGTAACATATCCATGTGAATTTAAATTGTTCTGTAACTGAACAAACAAAACGTGGACTTTAAAATTTTAAGATTTTCCATCCTGAGAATAGTAGTGAAGCTAATTCCGTATCATGAACTTTTAGCCAGCCAAGATTTGAATGCATGGGTTTTATACTGGTCCTGTCACAACAACTCAATGCTAAACAGGCATTACAAATAATCTGTTAGTGAACCTTTTGGCTAAATTTCAGCATTCACTTTGTTAAGTTTATATCTGCCATTAACGAATCAGCTATTTTGTGGGATTTTCATGACATTTGTATAATTTAGCTAAAGCTACACTGCTAAAACACAAAATCTTACCAAGTATTTTTGGTCTAGTTTCTAGAGCAAATATCTTGAATACACTTGAAATAAAACAAAACTAACTTACAAGTAATTTTTCAGCACGATATAGGAGCTTGTTTTAAGTCAATAATTTCTTGATATTGATGAAAAAGTAATAGTTATAAGTAAAATAATCTGACATTGTAACAAGACATTTTAACTTATGGGAAAAATCTATATCTAACAAAATCACATATCACATACCTTATATAACTTTAATTACATAACTTTGATTTGGTAAACTTTAAGAAATGTACAATAATCTTAACCATGTCAAAACCCAAGTTTTATCCCATGTCCTTTGTAGGGGACAGCAGGACTTGCAAGTGATGACTTTTAACCTTTTTTCATATTTAAGGAAACAGAGAGCTGAGTGAGGCAGAAAGGGTTTTACTGAGAATTGTGGAAGACATAGAGCTCTTAGGAGTTGATATGGAGGAAGGCCAGATAGTAGAGCAGTAAGCTGAAAGCTCAGACGAAGATATAACAGCTTTTGAGGAGCCTGAACAGGAACAAAGTAAAGAGCCTTACCAGCCAATATTAATGAAAAGAAGTGTGTAAGCTAGGGTTGGGTAATTTATTGAATTTATTAGTATCTGCAAATGGAAATTGTTAATTTTTTACTTGAGAAAACATACACACAAGGTAAGACCTATCCTACAGTAAAATAGGCTGCCTTGACTTGCTAAGTTCAAGGTAATTCCCTTCATATGCCGGTGTCGTGTTCACCTGTTTGTACCAGGAAAACCAAATCTCATTGGGCTGAAAAGTATTTCCGCTTCCTAGTCACATAGGACTGCTGCTGGAATTTGAGGTTTACAAAGGCAGGGAAAACATTCGCTGATCTGCAGCTGGGAATTTCTGTATAGCACAAGTAAAAGATGTCAGATGATAAAAAGCTTCAAGAACAAGGCGGAGACACATCCAAAATGGTTTTCTGAAGACCATCAGATGCTCCAGTGATGAAGTGGAGGAACAATAAGGTAGTTTTGACGGCCTCTAGTGTCCATAGGTTAACACCCCAGGACAGATGCAGAAGACGGTCATTAACAAAGAGGCACTGTGTTCTTGTGCCCAGACCTACTGTTGTAGCTGAGTACAACAAAAACATAGGTGGGATTGGTTTGTGTGACCAGATGATCAACTTTTACCCAATGTCAAGCCACACAAAAACTTGACCATTTATATTGTCATGCATGACTTTGACCTGTCTGCTACAAACAGCTGGACATGACACAACATGATACAGACCACAGTAAGGCACTCTGCTTCCTTTGATAAAGTGGTTTCCTGGTGCTGGCAAAACTAAAATGTTGAAGGTGGTTTGGAAGCATTAATTCCTTCCTCCTTTTTTCCCTCCTAATGTCTCCAAGTTAAATAAATTCAGAATTACTGGGCGGGTGTTCTCAAAGAATCTTTAGACTAAAAGTAGCTCCTTGTGACGTCATTTTAGGAAAATTCTTAGAATTTCTAAAGTTCTAAGATCTTTCTTAGAATTTTACCTCAGTAAGATAAAAGCCATTCACAAAGCACCTTAGACCTTAATAGAGCTCCAAACGTGACAAAATATTAGGAGTTTTGAGGAGGGCTTTTAATGAGCCTGAAAGTGTCTTAAGCAGGGAAGATGGTGGAAAGACTGACAGAAAGGAGAGATATTCTTTACTTTACTGACCTTCTACTTCCCCATTTTATGTTGGTCATTTCACCATATCAAACTTTATACAAGCAGGCGATCACAGCGAATCGCTGACTGTTCGATACATTGACACATTAATAACAAATAGATGACGTAGTAAAATGACCGGTATAGTGAGAAGCCGTGACAATGCAAAATAATGAGGATGAGGATGAGGATGTAAATAAGGTGTGTCCAAACATGTTGATGCTATGTGACAATGGATTTAAAAGGGCAGTATTACATAAAATCAACCTTTTTGAGCTTTACATCATGTTATAATGTTATTCACTCATCAAAAACTTACCTGGAGTATTGTCTTGATTCTTTCATGCATGTTTGAGAAATCCTTTAATCTCCTCTGGCAACCATTCAGCTGTGCAAAATACCTGGGTGGATACAATTCCACCTTCGAAGTGCAGCTCCTCCTCAGAGCTGAAGTTTCTAAGCTTCTGAGCTTCCGCCTTAACAAATCACCTCTCCCCCGCAACTTTCTCCACTACGCTCCCCCAGACTAGTCAGCAGCGATTAGCAAACACCTGGTGGAGCTGCACATCTGCTGAGCTCATTATACGTGCTCCTTCTCAGTGAAACGCTGGTAAAAACTCGTTAAAGGGTTAATAGAGGAGCGCTGTTGTCATGACTTCCTGAAGGTGGAGTGTTGGAAAGAGCAGGACTTTCTTTAAAAGACAGAGGCCCAATTTCAAGGCGTTAAATTACAAAGTCAAATTTCTTTTCAGTCATACTTGATATATGCAGCACTTTTGTAACAGCTGAAGGTAACATAGTTCTTGATTGTGCTATAAAATAGGACTATGTGCTTGGAAAATACATAATACTGCCCCTTTAACTTAGCATAGTCTTATCATGACACTTTTCATTCAATTCTATACTGTATGATCAATTAATTTCTATCAGTTGCCTACTGGTGGCATATTAGTTTTTTTTTGTTTGTTTTTTAAATGTCTTATTTTGTTTTTTGTATCAACCAGTCAAAGTCCCCAGAAGACAGTGTCATTCATCATTTTATCACTCTCACCAACACACTCAGAATGTCTTCTGCATTACAAATCTGTTAGTGATAAATTACAATCAGCAGCCTGAACACACAATGTCCCCAGTGACTTTGATAGATTATGAGATTGATTATTTACATGAAATATAATAGTTTAAAGTAGCTTTTCAACAACAGCAACAACAGGCAACTTGATGTATCATAAACTTTCAGTGGAGTTGGATGAAAGAGATTTTTTTCTGTCATAAATCCACATGTTGGCTTTCATGTCCCTTTAACTGAATCTGACCTCTTATTTCAGAGATGAACAGCAGGAAAAAAGTTTAATTATACCTGGATTTAACCGTTTGATGCAGGCTCACTTCCTCTCCCCCGCAGCGCTCTCTGGTTTCAGTGCAGGTTAAGGTGGCATGAGAATGACCTGGCAGGTGGGGTCAGAGGTCTCAGGGTCAGGGCTGCGCTCAGGTACTGGAGTCCTGTTGCACATAAGGAGACAGGAGAGGAGTCTTGTCACTCACTGTCAGCAGATCGTAGCACTGATCCATAACCTTCACCTCTGTGACAAATCTCTCAGCTCTGCAGCCTGCACCTCCACCAAACGGGAAACATGCAGGAATATGGATCAATATTAGATTACTGACCTTTGGATGATGACAGTAGAGATTCTGGTGCAACTTCATCTGCTTCAAGGTGCATGGAGAGATAAAAACAGGGTAGTTAAAGACACCAGTAATACCTTTAGTATAAAGTATTAAATTGTTCTTCCTGTATAGCAAGTGTTGAATCTTAACCTACTGGTGAACATAAGACATTTATGATGCAAAAAGTTGTCAGAAGTGGGTCTAAAATCAGTTTGCAGTGAAACTCATTAAAATTGTTCTCTTACAGTCTTTTAAATTGTACCTCCTCTCTTCTTGACTAGACAAGCTAATTCCATAACATAGCATTTCTCCTTGTATGCATATGATGGCCATGATTCATGCTCCAAGTTCCCAGAAAGAAAATATAATTTGACTGGAATCTCTGCCATCCTGGTGCGTTAATGTAGCGAGAAAACACAAAGTAGTTAGCACGTTTTCACTTCTTAATATATTATAGCAACAGTGCCACAATTTGAATTTATTCAAAAATCCTCTGTTTTGAGTCAAAAAGCTCATGTCCTTTAAAGTATTTTTTGCAGAGACTATGCAATGTCTGAAAATAAGAAAGATATATATTTCTATGACATTTCTAGGCAAGAGGACTTGCTTCTTTTTCTGGTCTGTCATTATGTTATGTCATGGACATGATAGTTTAGACCTAATTATGTAAATAAAATGACCCCAAACTGCTAATGTTGCAAACTTCATTTTTCTTTACAAGGTTGAAAGTGTTCATTTTTCTAATCTCATCCTCTGTCTCCCTCTAGTGCTAACTGACCCATGACTGATAAAAAAACATTTGATATGCTCGTAATTTTTATCAGTGCCAGAAGATCCTGAGGAACATGTCAGGTAGGTCTCAAACTACTGTACAAACAAGGACAAACAACTGTTCCAGCAACAATTTCCAATTTTAAAAAAATCATAACAGACTATAGTTGAAACAAAGAAATCATAACAGATGATTAAAATAGAAATCATTCATTACTTTACATTAGGATTTCCCTCTATGTTTGGCCTGATGTGGGCAAAATAAGCCAGTCTCAGTCTAGCTGATGTCCAGCAAACCATGTAAATCAAAGAAACTCATCATAGAATTAACAACTATTATGAAAATTGACAATCTTGAAAATCTAGATCTGCAGAATCTAAAACAAAGTTTTACTTTTAACTTGAGCTCTCACTGATCACAAACAAAATCAGCTAAATATGTTGTAATCTTTTTTTTTTACATTGTTAGGGCCCAATGATTTTTGCAATATGTAAAATGAAGACAAAGTTGTGGATTTTGACAAATGAAATAAACATTTCCAACCATTAGAATGACATTCACAGTGAAGAGGCAGTGAAAGAGAGACCACATTGGTCCCTGTCTGTCTGTGCAATATTAATCTGCTCAGTAGAGGCTCAGGTCTTCTCAGCACAGCTTCAACACCAGGAAAAACAAAATCACGACCTGAAAAGCAAATTAGGTTCACAAATCAGGAGAAATACCTGTTCTGTCACTATCATCAACAAACTATTGAATGGATCCACAGGAAACCATTTAACGCTATGGATGTTTTGAAGAATTAGCCTCACACTTAGCAAACCTGGCCCCCATGCAAAAATCCTCACCAGAAGCAAGTTGCACCGTTATTAAAGGCTCTGTAGCTTAATGTTCTCTGTCAGATAGTTCTCTAGATATCAAAGATGTCCTGAAAGTCATGGGTAAGTAGGTCGGCACAGGACACAATTAGTCAGAGGAGCTTCTGTTTTAGGAAAACTGCTAAATACTGATATAAAAATGGCGGGTGGACTTTCATGTACTCAATTAATACTTAGCTGAATATATTTTATTGAATCACATGATATTTTTAATATTTTATCTACTGAAATGTTCATAGCTGCTGCAGATAGGCACCAGCCTCCCTTGCGACCCTGCAAGGATGGGCCTGATGGATAATGGATGGATGGATGGATGGAAATGTTTACATTTTATTCATTATTCAAATTATTAGACGTCTCTTAAATCAAGTTTATATGTATAGCACATTTCAGCAATAAGGCAGTTCAAAGTAAAAAAAAAAAAAAAAAAAAACAACACTCTGTGAACTAACAAACTGACAAAAAAGTGCAATAATTGCAATATGGTTCTTTACTCATCCATCAAGGAATTGAAAAATCATGCATTGACACTAATCATAGAGGTTATAAGCTTGTTGTGGCTTTGATTTATCAGGTTAGTTTGGTTTTAGTTTGTTTTAGCAGAACCAGACTGAAGATGCATTCTGTAAAAGAGAGAAAACATCAAATGTATATGAGCCATGAGTAGATATTTCAAAATCTGGTTAAATATGTCAGTTCAGAGAAAGAGACTGTTTTACAACCTAATAGATCATCACTGCATTCAAGCAAAACCAGCATCTTAACTATGAGTCAAAAAGCCTTCTTAATATATTTTTCCCTGTTAAATCTATGGCTCAATAATTGCTTAAATGAAATCAGTATGACCATCTGAAAACAAAACGTTGCCCAGGTTGATTTTTCTGCACATGAAACTTTAGTTTGTCCGTCTGGAAAAATAACATTTCGACTTTTCTATTTCTTCACTTAAGAATTTCAAAGACAAATAAGGAGCAAACTTTTGTTGTTGGCTTTTCACACATGTCAAAGTATTTAACCCGACAACAGCAAACACACACTTACACACACACTCACAGATTCATCAGGCTTTGGGATCCAACAGCTTAGCATGAAAGCAAAGGTGAAACTGAATCTGTAAATTGCAGAGCAGGGGAAAGGAAAAAGAGGGCGAGGGGGATAGACAGAGAGTTGTTATCAGAGCAGGGGTGAGTGTAACCTCATCCCGCTGCTAGAGTTTCCTGATTGGGTCACCTGACTGAAGCCTCGGGGTGCGATTGGCTGATTGGCTCCTGCAGCCAGGTAATGATGTAAGGTGAGTGTGTGGGAACGAGAGAGGGTGATAACCCTATGTGTGTGTGGTGTGGGTGTGTGGGAACAGGGTTGCCTGATAACAGCTTTTCCCACTGCTGCTATATGACCCTCTCACCTGCCCACCTAACACTAGTTATCACCAAATCCTACACTGCAGGAGGTCTGTGTGTGTGTGTACAAGTGTGCTCACATACGTGTCTGTTTGCAAAATGGGCGATTTGTGTGTCTGGCTGAGCGTGCATGTGTTCATTTGTACTTCTGAGTGTTTGAATAACCCGAGTAAACAGAAAATTCGACACAGAAAAGGAAACGTTTCACAAATATGAATCAGAGTTTCACAAGGAAGAAGGGTCAAACAAGGATTGGGCATAAGGTTGCACCAGACTGTGACTGCTACTTTACACATTTTAACAAAGTGCTTCACACTAAGCACAAAGTATGTACTAAATCACTCCAGGGTTTTAACAGGGACAATACTGCAAATCAGAGCTTAACGATGAGAAGGGTCGACAATCAGCGCCATAAAAATGCTTGTTCTCTCGCAGACTTAATGCATGTGGTGTCATCGTGTACATCTCACATTGGCATTAGGTTTGCAAAGAACCCGAGTGAGTCACATAACTGACACAGATTATGAAGTTTGTGTAGCTTACAGTACTAATAAAAACAAAACAAAATAGGAAAGAGCTGCAGTTCAGCAGGATGGAGAAAGCAACACCAAGGCAAGATGTTAAAACCCACAGGGCAGGGGTGTCCAAACTTTTTGTCAAATAGGCCAAAATTGTCAAGTCAAAAGGATTTGAGGGCCAAAAAATGTTCTTTTACCTCCTCAACAATTATGCAACACTTTAATTAAACAAATAAAGTAGTTAGATTTGTTGCTGGAAAGGGATTTGTAAATCATTACAGATTTAAAACTTAAAATGGGTTCTGTGGCTTTGCCTTATTAAAAGAAATTTAGCAAATTTTCTAGGTATCAATTGAAAAAAATAGAACAAAATTTAATCAATTTTGAGCAATGAAATCAGGATTTAGGTCACTCTTTCTTTGAAAACACTTGCAGCATTTAGCCAAGTTTAATAAGTGAATTAAAAGCAGATCTACATCAAACACCTGTGCTGGGGAGCCAAATTTGGAAATTTGAAAAATCATTCTTGACCTGAAGTCATTGGCCACACACAATCAGTCCAGGGACCACAAATGTGAATTTCTAAAGAACTGGAATAAAGAACCACAAACATAAATCTTAAGAAACACTTTGTTCTGTTCTGTTCTGTTCTGTCGCTTTTTTGAGTAAAAAATGCTAACTTGCAGTATTTAGGCAAGTGAAAAGCTTGACCATGTATTTAAAGGGCCTCCACCAGGGCTCAACGTGTTGTATGATACAGTCAAACCCCAGTATTTGTGGGAATTAGGGATCACAACTCAATTCAGTTTATTTATAAAGCGCCATTCCACAACAAGTGTCATCTTAAGGCACTTTACAAAAAAACTCATTTCAGTTCACTCACACAAACATTCAGATTAATCCTCATTATCAATCAGTGCATTAGTTCAGTTTTATTATTCAAATTAGCTTAAAAAAAGTTTTTCTGTCTAATTATTGGGTGTGCTTAAGTCTGTAAAGGGCCACCAGGCTGCACTTCTGACTTAAAATAACCCCATTTTAACAGTCAAATTAATCAATGAAGTTCTCTCATAATAACTATAAGCAATTACTACCTTTCCTTTTTTAAAACTAGAGTCAACTTTACCAACATGACAGAACTGGAAAGGGAAAGAAGGGCTCCAGAATCAGTTGGAATTAGTGGCTAAACTAAACACAAAAGATTCAAAAGGAAATTTGCATAAACTGAGCTCTTGACTAACCCAATAGTTCCTACTTTCCCTTTAAGCTTTCAAAAAGTAAACTTAGGCTGCTGGGTTTTGTTTTTTAGAGTCATTTTAGCTAAAACTAAGCCCCTGTACACACAATATGTTTTTGTAAACGATTAAGAAAAAATGTGTGCCACAGAAAATGATGTAGTAGGTATGTCGGGCCAATCAGAGGCACTGTAACACTGCCAGAGAACGACACAAAAAACACCGAACGGCACCATGTTTGTTATCTGTGAGAGTGAGGCGCATTCAGGATAGAGAAAAAGATGGAGCTACGACATCATCGTTTAAAAAAAGACGCACCTTGTATGGCCACACAGAACTAGAAATGTATCCGCTCTGGAACCCAGTTTGAAAAATGATCATTTCTGGTCTCCCAAGACGCAGAATCCGTGTGGATGCAGAGCCTAAACGACAAAAAACTTTTGCAAACACACCTAAAATCATCTTCGTGTGGACACCGCCTAAAAGGTTTTAAAAAGTAAGAAATATGTTGCTATATTAAGGAATTAAAAACTACTTGATATTTGTGGTTCTGATAATGTTCTGAAACTGAAAATATTGGCATGAATTCTGAAAGAGACAAAAAAAAAAAGTTGGACAAACAAAGGAAAAACATTCAACGTCTTACAGGCTCCCACAAAAAAACTGCACAATTTGTTTCCGTTACTAGAAAAAAAAATCAAACATTTTGGTTTTGCTTCTATTTCATGCTGTGCTGTAAGAAACGGTTGACTAAAATGTGCGACCCCGGCTTCAACACCCACATTCAGATGCAAACATTATCACCAACAACAGCTCCCCGCTCCCCCGCTACGACCATTGGCTCCTTCCAGCGCTGTTCCCATCCTGGTTGGCCAAAAACTTAATTGATCTTGGCCTTGAGTTCAGTTTGTGTATATGTGTGGTTCCCTGACAGAGGGAGAGTCAGACAGGGAAAGAGGGAGTGACAGCCAGTGGGAATAGATTTTCTGGGAACCGGGAGCCCCCCCTGAACACACCATCACATTTAACACACACTCCTTCCCCCCTTGGCCCCCTTGCAGGGGAAGAAGCTGGCTGGTTCTCAGACACCTGGTCATTACCATTGCTAATTAGGTACCATTAATCAGGCCTGTACAAGTGTCTAAGTGCATGTGAAAGTGCATGTGTCTGTGTTTTTAGGTGCGCGGGTTTGGGTGAGACAGAACAGAAAAGCGTAAGGAGAGTTTTTTTTAGCTGTGGCTATGAAAGTTCAAACCATTATGGAAACAAAACAAAATATCTGTTCATACCCTAGGCTTTAGGTTTGTTGTTAATAACAAAATAGGTAAGGCGATTTTAAAATCATTCACTGGCATGTTTGCTTTCTTTGTTTGTACACTATTGGGAGTGACATTTAATTATTTTGACCATCTCAGTTTATAAGTTTCTTGATTAAAAAAAGTTTTACTGAAAGTTTTTTGAATTTTTGAGTAAAATCCATCCTCAGAATAAGAATTTCTAACTTCCTAAAATTGGGCTTATAAAGGTGATCTTCTTCTTGAACCTTTCCTAGATGAAATCTGAGTGTGAGTGTGTGTGTGATGATGATAATGAGCTAGGCACATCAGTGAGCTGTGTGATGGGTGTTAAGGAGGGGCGTGCTTTAAAAACCAGAACACACATCTCCCACTTGTATCCATCACATTCCTCCGGTCTGAGCAGAGGCTATGCTCCCTCGAGCCACTCACTCAGCCCAAAACAATTTAAAAACAGAACCCAAACATCATGAATCTTGACACGGTCACTGGAATCCAGTGAGGCAGATAAATGACTTGAGAACCAGCTTAATGGTGGTGATACTGAAACAAATGATGGCTGATTTTAGTTGTTGACGGTGGTGTGGAGAGTAGCCAAAAGCTGTAGTCAGGTAGGAGTAGCACTACTTCAGTATTTTTTTTTAAGTAGAAACAAAAAATTGTCAAAATCCAAAAAATTACTTAAATAAGAGTTAAAAAGTATTTGATAAAAAGGCTGCTTGAGTACCGAGTACTTGAGTAGTAATGTTAAATCTGATTTCAAGAACAGATAGGAAGCAGAGTCCCTGACATCCATCAGTCTGGAAAGGGTTAACGAGTCGTTTCGTCGGCTTTGAGGCTCCTGCAGACCACAGTGAGACACATTATCCACACATGGAGAAAACGTGGACCCGTGGAGAACCTTCCTGGGAGTAACCAACATACACAAAATTACTTCATGAGTGCATGAATGACTCATCCAGGATGTCACAAAGTAACCCAAAACAACATCTATACCATTGACTTGACATAGGTAAGGTCAGAGTTCATGATTCAACAATAACAGAGAGAGAGACTGGGCATCAAGGCTAAAACCACTGCTGACCCATAAGAATAGAAAGGGCTGTCTCATACCTACCGAACCACATCTTGATGATATATTTAATTATGTTAATGTGTTTCCCTGAATTAGAGCCAGTTAAAAGTTTGCATTGTTGATGCTGGGCAGTGGAACACTGGCTCCTCAGACAACAGCAGTTTGGTGTATACAGTTGTCGTTTCTTCACATTTTCTTCTGAGTTTTCCAAATGGATGAGTTTTTCATCCTGTGCTTCAAGAAGCATTTTATCTCAAGGTTTTTCATATATTCAGGCTGATTAAGGTCATTTATCACACACTTTTGATTGAAGCTCTCAAGCTCCTCAGAATGTCTACCACACGCATTGAAGAAAAGTTCAAGGTGACAGAAATGCTGGGCATTTTCTTTCACACCATCTAATGCCCTTAATCTGCAAGAAATGTGCTCCTATGAAACTGCAATTTGCAGAATTCCACTTAAAAAGGTGAAGTTAACCATAAAGCTGCAATACTGTCTTTTTATTTTCATTAACTGTTGAGAAGCAGAAATCCGAAACACTTAAATCATGGTCATGCAACCTTATGTTCCTAATGAAGACAGAAAGAATAGGAGAAAAGCTGCAGAGGTTGGAAAAGTGATATTCTCTCAGTTAAAGAGAAACCCCAATATATATATATATATATATATATATATATATATATATATATATATATATATATATATATATATATATATATATATATATGTGTGTGTGTGTGTGTGTGTGTGTGTGTGTGTGTGTGTGTGTGTGTGTGTGTGTGTTTTGTTTTGTTTTTTTCAGGCCATGTTTACTAAGACACAAATTAGCTAATTCAAGGTCTTTAACATCCACCTGCTTTCATCATCTGTATGATAAGTTTTCTTTCCTTGATCCTGCTCAACATCAAGATGCAAGCCAGAGTCTTACATTTAAAAAACAATCTGCCATGACACATGATAAACAAACATGAAAATGTGCACTGATCACTACAAAAATGCTTTTCTCAAAATTTAAACAAGATAAAAATGGAGAAGGTACTGTACTCTGCTAAATTTGGTTAGAAGAAGACATCGAACTCTTCTTTGTTAAAACTGCAAAAGAATCATGATTAGAGCACTGAACTGCATTTATCATTTTAAATCATTACATTATTTTCACAAACACACGAGATGCTACATTCTTGAAATGCAGTTATAACATTCCTGGAAATCCAGTTTGCTGCCAGATCTAATGACTACTTTGTTATTTTTGAAAGGATAAAACTCTTGAAAATGTTAGGGTTTTTTTTTCAAAAAACATCTAAAAGTTCAAAGATAGGAAGCATTAATTATTTCAAAGTGAAAGCAATTTTAAGGAACGTTTTTTGTGAAATTTCCTACATACACCATTTGACTGAAGTGCTTTAAACATATAAAAGGCATGCGCAAGAAAAAAAAAAACCTTTAAATACTCACAAAAAAACGTCCAGATTTTTACAGAACAGTGAGCTGACGGTTTTTGGTCCCCGTTAATAGAAAACTGTCAGAATTTAAGTTTAGTTTGATCGTTTTTGGTTGCAGCCTTTTCCAATTCAAATTCAAAAATACTTTACTGATCCCAAAGAGGAATAATCTCTTAATCTTGTGTTACATTTTACTCCCATTGTTTTTGGTTACTAATGTTGCTCTTTTACTTCATGTGAGGCTTGAATGCAGCTTAAAGAAACCCATTTAATGGAACTCTTCACAGACTGTCTTCCAGCTCATCTGAAGGTGATGTTTGGAGTTCTGTAGCTCCAGCTGATGCTACATGCGCTCTTTCGCCACAACTGATAAAAACGTTTGGACCTCAGCTCTCGATTTACCGGTCAATCTACGTTCCAACCCTCATCTGGGTTCATGAGCTTTGAGCCATGACCTAAAGAACGAGATCACGGATACAAGCAGCCGAAATGAGTTTCCTCTGCAGGGTGTCTGGACTCTCTCTTAGAGATAGGGTGAGAAAGTCGGTCATTCAGGAGGGACTCAGCGTAGAGCCGCTGCTTCTCCATGTCGAGAGGAGCCGGTTGAAGTGGCTCGGGCATCTGGTTAGGATGCCTCCTGGACGCCTCCCTGGTGAGGTGTTCCAGAAACATCCCACTAAGAGGAGATCCAGAGGAAGACCCAGGACACGCTGGAGGGATTATGTTTCTTGGCTAGCCTGGGAACGCCTTGGGATTCCCCCGGAGGAGCTGGCCCAAGTAGCTGGGGAGAGGGAAGTCTGGGTCCCCCTGCTTAGGCTGCTGCCCCTGCAACTCAACCCCAGATAAGAGGAAGATGATGAATGGATGGTTTGGACCTCAAGGTTTGACCATGGAGTTATCGACTTGCAGCTCACCATCTCACCAACTACTATGGTCTCATCGCAGATTGAAAATAGGGGTTGAGATGTTGCTGGTAATGAAATCACTTGTGCGCAATACCTGGCTAGGTCTTGTACCACCCCTCAGGTGGTTCCAAAAAACGGGTGAGGAACCCTGTAGGATCAGCAAATGGAGACCAGTCTGGCTGGGGCTGACTGGGGTAAAACCAGTTAAAGCCATTCCTATAGAGAAGGCTTTACTCACCTGTGAATTGTGGACTAAGTTGTCAGGCAACAATCAGAGGGAAACTGAGACAGATGTGGAGTAAGGTTTTACTGAGACAACATCACAGTGAAAACCTTACCAGATGCTGATTCTACAGCTAAAGGATTACATTTAAACTGTAGGATGACACAAGGTTATTCATATTTTTTTGTATATTAAAAGTTAATTTTAGCAGTAGCCTCACAGATAGCAATATTCATTATGACTAACAATACTTCAACAAACTAGATATATTAGACATAGGTTTTGTGAGGTCTGTGAAAGGCCGCTTGGATCTCAAAAGCAGTGCAGCCCATTAAGTCATTTATGTGAAACTGTAACCTAGTTAGCGATCCATCCATGTGTGACCAGAGAAAGGCCTCTTCATTTTATCTACTCAAGGGTTGGTGGTTTGAATGAAAAAATGAAATCTGCATATGTCGCTATTTTAAATCATTTTCTTTTTGTGGAGGTGATTTTTTTTTTCACACATTAATCAACTTAAGAAAAAAAAAACATCAGAAAACACATGGTTTTATAAAGTGAACCTCAAAAATCAGCTTCTTTTAATCTACAGAAACTTTATAAGGCTGCCTCGTGCTGCTTGGTGCACGTCAACAGAACCAAAATACGTCTGCAGTCTGTTTTCCCCCTAACTGACTGCAGCTCAGCATTACAACCAAATTACAGCATGATAAAACCCACTCGGCAGATCCAAGGCGTGTGGGAGCCAGATTACCAAATGTTCCTCACTATATTAGTTCCATATTATATGAAAATCACAGCACTTTGGGTTTCATTTCAAAACATACGCAGAAATTAAAACATTAATTACTGTAATGATGGTAATCTGAGGAAATGTGACACCGTGTTAAAGCATGACAGATTTAGAGTATTTCTGAACGAGGCTAATTTAAAAATGCTTCAATACTTGTAGAGGTTTAAATATGCTGGATGTGCTTGGGGGGGTTATCTGGCTCCCTGCCGTGATGACTGTCCCATCCCATCCACACCAAGAAGTTTTCTCTCACTGTTTTTACATCTGACTGGAAGTAGGAATGCAAGAGAGAATTTACTTTGAAAGGTTTGCTGCTGTTATAACCTCCGTCCATTCATTTTCTGCACCCACTCAATCTGGCTTGGGGTCACAGGGAGGATCATGTCTATCTTCAGTGGTTACTAAAGCCCCCTTCTCCACAGTCGTGGCTTTTAACCAGTGCTACCCCAGTCTGGCTCGGGCAGATTCGTCTCCATTTGCAAATCCTACGCGGTTCCTCACAGTTTTTTGTAAGCACTTCATGGGTAGAAGCGATTTGATTGACATTTTAGGCTTTAAACTTAACTTCTTGACGCTTTTAGCTTTGTCTTTAAGACAAAATTAAATATGTGCGTTTATCTGAGTCAGCCACAATAACACAGATGGAGGATGACATGTAACATAATATTAGACTTAACTTGTAATAATCACTGCCATATGGCTAGAAACATTACATGGGTTTCAGACCTTTATTTAAATTTTAGGCAGTTCTAGTGTGCAAGGTAATGCAACCTGAGACGGCTTTCCCTTGCTTCGTCCATCTCGAATGCAGAGTCCTGCGTGGTATCATGCAAAACCCTGCACGACGCTCTGTGGTCATCCTTAGCTCTTGCGGTCGCTGAAGCCGGCTTTGGGATGCATAAATCCAGATTACAACTCATCAAAACCACAACCTCGAGGTTCTCCATTGCTGTCGCTGCAAAGGACATCATTGGCGCGTCGACAGCTCCTGCGCACTCAGGGCCCACCCACATTCCCACGTTCCTGCCCATATTCACACCCACAATAGTGAGGAACACACTGCAATAGAAACACACACAACTCGATTAGAACCGAACCAGACATTAACTGGCTAAAGGGAGACTTGACAATGGAGAAGGGGCTTAAGTAAGAGGGGAGATATACCCTGGACAGTAGAGGTGGGCAGATCAATCCAAAATATCGATACCAAGTTGGTATCAGTATTGGATCGATACTAGTGTGGTAAGACCTATGCTCTAGTTTCAGATTCCGTCTTGAAATTTTGTTTTATTTTTATATTGTAGTTTCTCAACTCTACCTCAAAAAATATTTTGTTTCAATTTGCTCTCAATTTTTGGCACTTTATTTAGGAAAAATGCACACAAATCATGTTAGTATGTCATTAAAGTATTTTGCAGACATCTATAAACTTTGTTCACATTCTGTCCCAGGTTTTAACAAAATAATTCAATGGAAAAACCACAAAAACACCTGCATCAAAAAGTATCTGCATCGGTATCGGTATTGGTATTGGCGATACGGGCTCTGTATTTACTTGGTATCGGATCAATACCAAAATATGCAGTATCTCACACCTCTACTGGACAGGTTGCTGACTTATCGAACAATAGATAAATGTAGACTTTTGTACACTTTTAAGTCTGCTCTGGTGTAAGAGGAAACAATGTTTAAGACGTAGTGGAATAAATCATGGTGTGAATTCAGGCAAAGTCAGCGATTTAATCAACACATCAGGAGGGAGAAGCTATGGGTCAGTTTCTAAGCTAGCTATTTCCAACTTTTGTAAATACAGCCCCAACTAAGTGAGCTACTTCCACAAATTAGCTCGACTTGAACAAGTAGAAGCCATTGCTATCCTGGTGAAAACAACTGGGGAAAACTATCGCAGACGCTCCATTCAGTGCTGCCATCCCTCAATTCTGACCTCTGTCATGGCGCCTTGAGTGATTAAGTAACATGGTTGCAAAGGGTCAATAGCTAAAATTCAAATGAAGTATTGATATAATATTTTAGAAAAACACTGGCTTTTATAGGGTATCCTAATTTTAGTGCATGATGCTACACTTCCAAAAAAATTGTTAAATACCTGCTATACTCATAAGTTTGCCCATAAATTTTTGTTTTTTAATTTGCTAAATGATTTTTTTAAATAGCTGAAATCCTCAAATACTTGGGACCCCACTAAAAACATTGATATTTTAACTATATTAATAGCTTATGCACCAAATATACCTTAATATGCATTAAAAAACACAGTGTATTAGCACTACAGCAGAAGCTAACATTGACGGATTGACTTGTTTCTGCTCTTGGAGGTACAGCTAATTGGCTCCAGGGAAAATGAATGTAGCTCCTGGATTTGGTGCTTTACCAACACCAACCTATAGAATTTCAAGTAGCATTCTGAACTGTTATTTCAGCTTCCCAAGCTGCATTTTCTTTTGAATATTTTGGATATGCTGTACAAAAAAATACACGATTAAGCAGGTTTACCTCAAATAATTTAGAGTTACTTTCCACAGAAAAATCTGCAAATACTGATGATACATAAAAACCAAATGAAGGGTTTTTCTGTATGTTTTATCCACATAGGGGAGGAGACCCATTTGTAGATGAATCCCAAATGGGTTACACTGGAATATGTTGCGGATGCAGAAGGGAATCAGTGCGGGAGCTACCAAACGTCATGGCAGATCATACGTGTTGGAGAGGAAAAGCCCAAGAGGCCATGATCTGACTGGACTTGGCATGGATCTGCTCAGCTTGAAGGCCCCGTCAGCGACAGCCAAGGATCACACATGTTGGTTAAAAGGATTAATTGGAAAGGGTTCTCGATTTCATTCAGAGCCTGTGAACAGTAACAGACTGTAAAGCACCAGAGTCAAGCTTTGGTTGGCCCGTGTTTGTGTCTCTCTGTTTGTGTGTGCGTGTGTGGGATCAGAACCAGAGGTAGCACCAATTCGCTAAGTAGTCCAGTTGAAGTGGCAGAATGACTAAATGGTCCAAAACGGCCGAACAAAGATCCATATGCCCAAACTGTGTGCACGCCAGCTCTCCCTCTCAGCAGGCCAAGGCAAATCTTGTTGCTAGGCTTTACATGCTGGCAACTGTCCAAACCACTCATACATCGGAGTGAACTGTTGGACTCAGCTAGTCACACAAATACACACCAACACACACGCATACACACAACCATCATATTTATCATGCAAAGCAAAGTGAAAGCTCCCACTGATTGAAAAGCCAGGCTGAGATGCTGGTAAGACAGGCAAAAAGAGAGTGGGAGACATTTCTTTCCCCTTAACAACCATTATCTTTAATCACCACCTCTAATTTCTCCTCCTGTTGCCTGCTTCAGCCTCCAGATTCATCTCTTCATCTGTGCCATCAGCATTTTGGAAAGTGAGACAAAGTTTGGTGGAAGGAAAGGCTTCATGGATGAATAATATGTGTTTTCCACCATTTAGCCACCAAAAAATGTACAACTAATACTAAACATATTATAAATTTGATAGTTTTTTTTTCCTTTCATGACAATGAAACTTAGTTTGAGTTACTACTATGTGTAATTTTCCTTTGGTATGAAAGTAATTTTGAACTGAATTGGGATTTTTTTTCAACTGTTTCATAATAAAATTCAGATTTCTCATGGATGTAAACATATTTTTCCAAACTTGTTGAATATAAGTATGGGAAAAAATATGCTCCAAGTAGTAAAGATAATCTAGGTCATGCTGTAAAAGTGTTTACATTTACCTTTCAAGACAAAAACAAGCTTTTAACCAGACACCTCTACTTTGGAAAGCATTTTAACTCACATTATGTCCCGACTGCAGCGGGAGGTCGAATAGACATCGTTTTGGATTATTAAAGGTATTGACAATACAGCTGATTTAGAAATTTGTTACGGGTTGAGCTATCCAGCTTTATAATTTCAATTCTGACCACTTGCGTTTCTTTTTTTCGGTTTCTTCCTAACTCCATATTCAACTGCGAATAATCCTCTACCTGCACTTTTTCTTAACTGCTTTAATTTTGTCATTTAAATGAGTTAACTACTGGTAATTACAGTAGCTTGAAGAGTGGTTGATCCAACCACAAAGAAAGAAAACCTTTCACGAGTTATAAAGTCTGCCAAGGAGAAAAACATGCATGGATGGGATTTGATGGCAGAACGAGTGTGAAATCAAAACCAGTTCCATCCATCAAAATGTCCAAAACAAGACTGCTCTTTAAGCAGCCCTCTGCTTTTATTCTGTTTTTTTTATCAAGGGGGAGAAAAAAAACTTGAAGCTGTTCTGTTCAAACAGCTTAGAGCTGTAATAGTGAAAACCAAAAGAAGCAATGATCTTTAAAGCTTTTAAAAAGCAAATATTTGCTCAGTGCATGTTGTGATGTGTGTTTTCACTTTCAGACTGGGATTAACATCCTCACAAAGAAACAGCAGCTGCTTCAGAAAAACAACCTGTGTACCATACGAACTGTGTACATTAGACGCAAAAGTAAAGAGATCAGCTACCTACAGGTGCACACTGACAAATGAGTCACTGGGAGGGGTTTAACAACTGCAGAACAACAAAAGTAGTTGATGTTAATCATTTAGATCTGCTTTATCAACACTAATAAATGTATGAGTTAAAAATAAAAAGCTTTAAGAGTCACAAATTTTCTTTATTTGAAATACGTTTGAAGTTGCAGATTTCTACTTCCAATAATCAGCGAGTAAAAGCACTGCAAGAAACCTTGCTATGACATGAAAAATATCTGAGTTTGTGTATTAATGCCGGCTTGCTTTTTTTAAACATTTGTCGCCATCTAGTGGTGGAGAAAATAACTCCTGAAGCGCAGTAAAAAAAACAACAAAAAAACAAAAGTACTGTCAAGTTTTATGGACTGAAAGTGCTTCAGCAAAAACTACAGGCAGTCTAACCCCATTAAACATGTTCATAGTTCCTACATATGTTGAACCGAACCGTCCTGTGCACCCTTTTAGGCTGAGGTTGGCGTCCTTTATTATGCTATCACTATTCTTTGCTCTAATCATGCAAATTTGAGATGAAAAAGCTATCACAAATTGTTCATTTCCAGCTCGGTGCTTTGGCAGTTAACCCATTAGGAACCGGTGTTGAATAAGCAAAAGCTCTATGTTGCACTGGGTGATTTTTGTCTTTTTCACAACAAAAAAGAAGAAAAAAACTATCAGTATGAAAAGCAACTTGTACAAATTCAAAGTTTTATCTTTTAGAGAAAGGAATATAGGGAGCAAATTTTGAAAAAGCAAATGTTTTGTCTCGATACTTGGATGTTTGGGGAGTTTTTATGCATTTTGTTTCTCTTAGATCTGTTAGTCTTTTCCCCTGGGTTTGTTGTTCCTTTTGAGTCTTAATTTCAGCTCCATTCGTGTTAGTTATTCTCTCTCTCATAGTTTCCCTGCTTTTCTTCAACCCAAGCTGTTCCATATCTCCCCTCGTTTGTTCATCTGCTTCCATTATCATTCTCCACCTCTGTCTCAGTATTTGAGCTACAAGTTTTTGTCTGTTTCTTCTTCTCTGTTGCAGTCAGGCTTGTTCTATGTCCTGTTCCCTTGACTACTCTGTAAGTTTTTTGTTTGTTTGTTTTTTTCATTATTTTAAACTCTTCACATCACCTTGCTCCTTCTGGTTCTGCCTGTATTTGGGACCAACTAGAAACCAAACATGATATGTTTTTTCACTCTCAATTTCTTTTTTTTTTTCTCTATACCTTCCAGACTTTTTCATACTAGGAACCCAGAGTGTCTGCTTTTTACCGGTGACAATTTTGTTGCTACCTTCAAGATAAAATGCTGTTAGTCGATGCAACAAACACAATTCTAAATGAGCAAAGGAAAAATTTATGTTAGTCAAGACAAAAGACTTATAAGATAAGCACAAAATGTTCTGTAAATTGGGACCAATAGGGGTCTCTAATAATCTGACACACCAAATCCAAAGACCAGAAGGATTTTTTTTATTTGTTATTTTTTCAGGTATCTTTGTAAGCATAAATTTAAATTTGGTTCCAGTTAAGTTTTTGTTTTTGTTTTTGAACAACCTAATTTGGAAGTCTCCCTCCCCTAGTATTTACAATTATGGCTCTAAAAATTTGAATATTGTTTTTTTATAATAATAATAATGGGTTCTCATATAGAGTCATTAGACACAGAGCAAAATATTTCAGGCCCTTACATATATCATTTTGATGATCATAGCTCACACATAATAAAAAGCCAAAATCCAGTGCCTCAAAAAATTTGCATATTGTGAAAAAGTAATAGCATATTCACAGAAGATTGAGTGGAAGGAAAAAATGTGGTAGGAAAAGGTGCACCAGTAACAGGGATAGCTGTAGCCTTAAGAGGACCGTCAAGCAAAATCCACTGAAGAAATTGGGAGCTCACAATGAGTGGACAGAGGCTGGAGTCACGGGCCACTACATTAGGGGCCACTATGCACAGATAAATCCCACAAGCATCTTTCCAGGGCTGAAGAGAAAAAGAACTGGAATACTTTGTGGTCCAAAATCCTCTTTTCCAGTGAAAGTAAAGTTCATGATTTTGAAATACCATACCTCTCAAGACTGTCTCTCTAAATCTGTGATTCTGGTACCGTTTGAGGATGGATTCATGAGTGGTTAAGAGACACCAAAAAAAGGGAAAATAAAAAACAAAAAAAGAAAGCTTATGCTATCGATGTAAACAATAAATAGATCAATGCTGCAATTCATAACGCTTATCCTTTTCTCTATTAAATTTATACAGAGAAAATCTGCATACTTTGATGGCTTTGTGAGTCTTCTTTACGAATCAGTAGCTGGTTATGTTATAATTAATAGCTGAGAAACTATAAAAGTTTTAATAGTTTGATAAAACAAATGAAAACAACTGAAAAATCATAAAACAAGACAACTTTCTGTCTACTTGTGTTTCTTTTTGCTCATGAAGGGCATTTCCTTCACTGCATAGGGTTTTTTTTTTTTTTTTTTTTTTTTTTTTTTTTTTTTGCTTTGTGAAATGCAAATGTTATCTTTATCCAAGCTTATGAAGAACATCAGTGTTGGGAAAATCCTTTAAATCTTAAATAAAACTTAAAGGTAAATAAATTAATCCGATTAAAATATCATTGAATTCAAAGGAACTAAGAGAGCTTGATGCATTTTGCTCAAACTGGGAGAAAATGACTTCTAATTAATGATCATAGGCAGAAGAAAAGTGAAACTGCATGTCTGTTTTGGTTTGATTTATTTATTCAAACAAGTGTGTTTATTCCTTAATTATTCCACCAGCCAAAAACGGTTGTTTTAGTCCCATAATTGCTACAAACCTTGTGAAAAGGACGAGGTGTGTTACTGAAACACGCACCCCTCCACTTTTCATTAGGCCCTGTCCACCTTGCCTCCCTGCTTTGTCTCTGATGGCTGTGGGTGTTTAGTGCCACACTGCCTCTTCAGAAGAAAACACATGAGGGTAGAAAGAAGGACAGGTTTGAAAAGGAATAAAGAAGGAGAAGCAGGTAAGCCTCATGTTTGGTCTGCAGCTGATAATGACTTTGGATAAACATACCTGGTCTGTCTGCTTCCAAACACACACCTGACTCCACATGTAGCACACAGAAAGGAGCGACCATCTGACGACTCCGACTCTTATTTTACTCGTCTCTTATTTCATATAAAACTGTAGATTCTGTTGCAAAAGGAATTTACAAACGAAGAAAGAAATTTAAGTAATTTCTAAGCGTCATATGATTAAAGAATAGTTTCAAGCTGGTATTTTTCTCACATAAAAAATGAAGAAATGATGAACTTGGAAAGAACATTACATAAATATACTATAAGACGCTACATTATTAAAGGTAATCCACCTGACAGCTGATGTTGCGACAGACTAACAATGTGAGGCTGACTTTTTAAAAATAGAAACGTAAAAGAATGTTAACAGTATTTCTTTTTAAATCAGGCATGAAATTAAAACTATTTACACCTCTTGGAGTATTTCACATATTCCCATGTTATAAAGACAACCTTTTACTATATATTTATTGGGATTGTTCGTAATACACCGACACAGAGTAGTGCAAAACTATGAAAACAAAAGCGAGACATTGGTGCAACGTAAAAATGAAATACTTTTAAGAACCACCTTTTTCTGTAAGTACAACGCTGCAGGTCTTTTGGGGTATGTCTATAGACTAAAACTTTTACCAATTCCTCTTCCTATGTTCTCAAGCTTAGTCTGATTGGACAGATAGTCTGTAAACAGCAGTTTTCATAATCTCTCAAATGGATTTAGATCTGAAATTTGACTAGGCCATTCTAATAGATGAACATGCTTTGATCTAAACAGTTCCACTGCAGCTCTGGCTGCATGTTTAGGGTTAATATCCTGTTGGACAACAAACCTCTGTCCCAGTTTAATGTGAACATCAAATTTGAAAAATCACAAGAATTTCAGATAGCAAATATTTATCTTATTTGTATCATACTTTGTTTATGTTCAATAAGTTCATGATGGACCCACCTGATTTTTGTAACCTTAACAAGAGGAATAAGTCTAAATAAAGTTATGGTTTAGTCAGAAATGAAAACAGTTATTCCTGTTTAAATGGAAATTCATGAGGTGTTTAGTACAGGAAATCTTTATAACATAACATTCTACACTAGTAGAAAAGCATTGCTATGAAATGTGAGTGATAGGCAGGAGGGAGCTTTTCTGGTGATATTTATAGGCCTTTACAATGACATCATGAATCAATAATTTACACAAAAATGTTAGAATTTTATTATTTAATTTGTGCAAAAAACAATGTGGTCACTATGGAATAAAGAAGAAAAAGAAAATAGCTCTCCTAATCTTGACAAAAATTAGAATATTATCATCATCAGGTTCCACAGAGCTAAAGGCCTAGAGATCCGATAAGTGTCAAGTGAAAACGTTTACCTGTCATATACACCAAAAAGACTATGTTCTTTAATCTGAGTCATTTTGAAATTAGAAATAATGATGTTATACTTGCTGCAATCATAATGAACTTTATGTTAATACTGATGTAGTTGCAACATTAGATTTCATGTTAAACATACTGTATTTTCTGGACTGTAAGTCTCGTTTTTTTTCATAGTTTGGCTGGTCCTGTAACTTATAGTCAGGTATGACTTATATATGTTTTTTTCCTCTTCACAATGCATGTTTTGATTAATGCGTTAGATGTTGATTCATACTGACTGATATGAAACAAGGAGTTACCGTCAGGAGCCGCCAAGAAAGCTTAACGCCGGCTGAAAACAAGACGGCCAGAGCTGGAGGAACGAGTCCACAGATGGGTGCTTGAAGAACGTGCTGCAGTTACATCTCCACTCCCTGGTAGTTGCCAAGGAGATGAATTTAAACGACTTTGCAGACGGGCCTACTTGCTTCATGCAACGAAACTGCCTCTTTATCAGAGCACGGACATCAGTGTGTCAGAAACTGCCAGCAGACTTCCAAGCCAAGCGTCGACAGTTTCTGTGACCTGGTCAAAAAAGCAGGTCAACTGAACACAAAGTGTCACTGGATCATATAATCAACATGGACGAGGTCCCCCTCACGTTTGGCAATTTACAAATAAAAGTGACTTATATGTGTTTTTTCCCTCTTCATGATGCATTTTTTACTGATGTGACTTATAGTCAAGCAACTTATATTAAAGAAAACAGTATTTTGGAATTATATTTGTGAAGACTCTTGGAAGATTTTCCTAAGCTTGTTTGGAAATATCTCCTTCATTTGTAGAAGTTTAGTCCAGGGTGGTCTCATAAGGGACATCAGTGACTGTACCTCCTCACATTCTTTGAAGCAACCCAGGCGTCGTAAAAGGGACAGACTGAGGCTCCTTCAACAGAGAGAAAAAATGGGCTGGAAATGGATCCTGAGAGCCTGAGATACAGAAAACAAGTCAAGTTTCAAATGGACATGATGTGGAAAAATTCAGTGCCACTGTGGAAGTGGATAAAAATGAATGAAAAGAGGATCGCAACAGGACATCTTTCCTGCCCAGAGCCATCACCATATACAATAACTCTTTAATGAAATAAGTTGCAACAAGATTTATTTTCCCTTTTTGATCAATAAAGTTTATTTGAATATTAGATTTAGACTTTGATTCTAATATCAGTTCATGGTGATTTTCTGTCTTTAGATACTTTTATCTTTGATTGAAATATTATTCACTTCTCAGGAAGGTTTAAGAATCTATGTCCGGCTGATAAATATATGAGATTTACTGGTTAAGTATAGAGTCGCATAGTTTGATGAGCTGCATTGTCTGTGCCATTTGGGAACCACCCTCCTGTTAAGAACATCAGCACCACTAAGAGTTTCAATACAGATGTAGTGGAATCTGGAAGAAGGGGTGGAGCTTAAATCAGTCACAGATGATTGGTTGTGATTTCCTGAGATGTGTTTATGGACAACCCAAAGCTCAAAAACAAAGAAAAGGTTAGTAGAACCATATTGTAACCATGGTAACACAATAATCACACTGAGGATTTTTATTTACGCTTTTACAAAGTAAGCTTTATAGTTCCTTTAAATGTTAAAATCTTGTAATTTATTGATACTGAAACCATCAACTCAAACCTGGATAAAATTAATAATAATATCATTTACTATAAACAAACATTTTTGATCTGTGGTCTGTGTTTAAATTCAAACATTAATGGGAGGCTCCTGATGATCTGGGGGTCTTAAGCAGTGGTTTAGTTCGTGTATGCCTTGGGCCGGCTCTGCCTCCACTTCTCTCACAGGTTCAGCTGTTAAAATTGCTCACCATCAAGTGAGAGAACACAAACCTGCAGGTTTGGTCCTCAAACCATCATGCCATAAAAATCACCACCAACCTACACGCAAAGAGAAACGACAAATTACTGAACAGCCTGCATCAGCCATTTTCAGATTACAGACTATTTTATCTTTCATTCTGGTTCTATCATCATAAACCATAACCTAACAAGACATTTTTGTCTCTCCCTGTTCATATCCCTTTAAGAAAAATGACAAACATAGAACCAACACTGTATTTCTCAGTCAGCCCAGACGTCACTCTGAACTGAATTTGAACCAACATCTCGTTTTAGGTGGTTTCTTTCAGCCACTTTATCGTCACCAAAACATTATCACAAAATCTGAATCTATGGATGAACAAAGCCAGCACTGTGTACTCCTTTGATAATTATAAATCTCAAATTTATTTCTGTGGTTAATAAAATCCAGAAGAAGCAACGGTAATATTTGATGTGCTCTATCATTTTTTGCACAATCCCACCAAAAATTTCACGGGTCCCACTCATTCATAGTCTTGCACACACACAGGAGCAGGGGTAATGGTAGTATCAGGCATTACTTCAGTCACTGCAGATAAGAGAAGTTGTGAAACGAACTGTGCAAATCTTTCCACTTCAGTTCCAACTCCGTCTCATATCAAAGGTGTGGAGCGATAACGGCCCTCTCTGGCTCATACACACGGTTTCAGATAGACTCACTGCCTCTGTTGGTGGTCTCTCCCCTTCTCTCTCAGATTAGCTCACTGACTGACTGGTATGTATGTCTCAATTCCCAGACATTAGACTCAGTTAATGAAGTTACGCCAAACACGTCGCAGCAGCAGTTTTAGACATCCTGCTTTATTTCTATTTCTGGATATGTCTTCCAGAAATAAGTAGCTGTAATACTGATTTAAAAAATATATATACATTCTGCATTATAAGCTAAATTCATGTCTTCAAGTGTGTGTTAAGTTTAACTTTTGAGACAAAAAAAACAAACAAAAAAAAACAACAAAAAAAAACAACACACAAAGCAGAAGAGCTTCAGGTCTGCTGCAGATCATAATCATTCCTATCCAAACAGGATGCAATAACTTCTGTTTTTTATGCACCATGAGCGTAGAGAGTCTAGTGTATGCATCTGCAGGTGTGCCGTAACCATGCAGATGTGTGTGTGTGGAACATTCTCTCCTGGTGCTGGAGCAGAACAAACATGGATTAGAGCCACACCACCATGCAGGTACCAACAACTCCCTGTTCAGCCACTCACTCAAACTGCAAACACTCCTGTTCCGAGTGCCCAGCTGCTGCAGCTTACATGATGTCAGGGCCATTAAAGTTGTGTAGCTTGAGAGAGGCAACAGATGAAAGGCCTGTCATTTACACAGAGCTAACTATTAGAAGGCTTATAATCACTCACGGACAGACAGGTTCGCTCCCTCAGGGATGGAGGCATCAAAGGCCTGTGAAAAGGGAGACAAATGCAACTGTGATGGCCAAGGGTATAGTTTGGGTTTTATTTCTACTCTTACATTGATAATTAGCTCATTGGCTCATGTTTTCCCCTACTATCCATTCATAAATTTTACGATGTTATAAATATTGTGCTTGCAGAGGTAGAGAATGAGCAGCAGGAATGATTAATGAGTTTATTAAAAGCATTTATACTCATAAGCTTACCCACTCTTATTTGTGCAAATCACCAAGCGCACACAGAGGTTTTCCCAGATCCAGTTTACACAGACACGCCGCTGCACACGCACACCTATAACCAACTGGTCGTTGCACCATGGCTATAGTTTTCTTGTTTCTTTTCACTCTTGTAAGTCAGTTCAGGAATAGCCCACACTCAGTACCTCTGTATTTATTGGCTCCCTCAGTAAAGATGTACGAAAAGCTATAAAAATATGAACTTTAACAGTCGGACCAAAATGCAGACAGACTCTCAGAATAGTCATCCAACGCATATTTAATGAAATCAACATGAACACTTACAAATAATAAACTGCAGGGAAAATACCCAGAGGATGATCTCAGAATCCAGCAGAAGGAACCAGTGAAGAACAAAGACGATGGGGAGCGACATATGCGAAGGTGAAAATGACAGTCCAACCCAAAAGCCTAATCAGATAGAAATGGAAACAGCTGAGGAAGAGAGCAAACAGTTTCCACACTGGTTATTTATTCATCCTTCTGTTGACTTATCTTTGCATAAATTAATCAAAAATAACGGAAAACATGTTTCAGAAAGCGTTTTAGTATAACAGTTTCTGGATAAACTTGTATTATTTACAGATGGGATTGAGTGAAATCAGTTTACTCAAGGAGAGTCTTCATTAAAGTGATGCAGTTGTGTTATCAAAGCTGAGACAAACCCAGGCATTAGGCAGAACGAATCATACTGAAGTGGTTTAATCATTAAAGCAAACTTTGCAAAAGGATGTGGAGGAAACACAAAGGGAGTCCACTGAGCGGCCCAGGACAGATCCAGCTCGCTTAATTAGTTTGTGAAGTCTCTTTCTGTCTCTGTGCACATTAACATAAAGAACTGTGGAGGCCACCACAGCACCATAAAATGTCCTGGAGGATCTGGCAATGGACTGATTTAACAGATAAGCTTAAATGCTGGGCATGGATGGATGGATGGATGGATGCTTTTATCATATCGATCAGCCAAGTGTCAAGATTCAGCAATTCGACCTTCTCCACATGCAACATGTAAAGCAATTGACAAATTTTTTGGGGGGTGGCAAGCAGAATGGCTGAGGGTTTTCTCTCCTGCCTATTGATTAAATGTATTGAAACATTTAATCAATAGGCAGAGATTCAATAGACATTAAATGTTTCAATACATTTAATCAATAGGCAGAAAATTTTAAGAACATCAAACCAAAACAAAATAATTTACATATGTCACATTTCTACACATCTTTTCCACTTGTTAAGACGATCATTTGACAGAAAAACAACATGACTGTCATTCCTCTGGCTCCACTGACTGTTTGTAGAGAAAGGAAAATCTGCATCTCTGTACGTGGATAATTTATAAAGGCTCTTTCAACGGTGGTGTATTGAGCACACACTCAGAGATTCAATTTGTCATCCTTGACCAGGTCTGGTGAAGTGGATGAAGAAATGCTTTACCCCTTCTTTCCAGGTCACGAACTAAGAAGGCCAGGGTGTCGGATAAAGAAGCAGGAGCTCAGTAGGAAACCCAACACCACTCACTTGGCCATGCATACACACACACACACACACACACACACACACACACACACACACACACACACACACACACACACACAAACACATTCTCAAACTGTAACCGGCTAAGATAAGTAAAATTGCACTTATTTACTCCTCTCTAAGCAACTGCTTTCAGAAGTCTGGCTCACAAACACAAAACAAAAACTGAAAGATTCTCAGATGCAACTGAGTTCTTTTTATTTGTAATCCTCATGGAATTTGCAGAAACTAATGTCAGCTGCTGATATGGTCAATATGGCGCTCTGCCCAGGGATGGGACCACAAGACCAAAAAAAACCCCAAACAAGCAAAATCATCAAATAAATTGCGCTCCAAAGGAGTTTTCTATTGCTTATTTGCATGTCAAACCAATAAAAATGAAGGCCCCTGTGATCTACACATGTCAAGCTCTGTAAAAACATTGCTGGTGACTAATGATGCTGAAGTTGGTAGCTGATTTGAAGCTTTGAAGCATTTTACTTAAAAATCTTTCACATGGACACTTCACTATCAACTTAATTGTTCAACACTGACAGAGATTTTAATTTAAGAGTGATGTTCATTTATGCTATTCGTAAAAACACAAAAAAGAGCTTTTTAAAAAATAATAATAATAATAACATTAGGACCAACATAGACTGGACCATGTATGAAAAGCACAACAAGGACAAAGTTAGACTGAATGATATGAAAAGAGATGCTTTAAATCACAGAGTGTTACAGTGAAAAGTTTTCGAAAGGTGACTGCAAAACAGAGGATTTTAAGTTTTCTCCAAAATGATGTTAAACTCTGTCTGTCCCTCAACATTAATAAATATCAGATCAATATTATTTAAGATACATGAATACAGAATTGGCATGTTTCAGGGAACAAGTTTGTGTTTGATTTGTGTGTTTTGATGGGTGATCGAGGGACGAGTCGTGCAAGAACATCCATCTGCAGTACCTCATTTAGTCCTCAAGATGGAGCCTCACACTATCTGGAAATAATCCTCTGCACAATCCACTCCCTTCGAAATATATTTTCCTTTTTCTGATTTGAAAACAGAGTTCTGTTTATTTATTGTACTAATGGCCATTTGGTATTGATCCAACCATTCAATAAAAGAGCCAATCCATTAATTTTCTATTTCCTTAAGAGGCAGAACAGCCATTCCAGCCAAAGTCCCTCTCTTTCCAGTTGGACAAATACTGGACATGATACAACAAGACACCAGCATAGGACCTGCATATTAACAGTATTAGCTGATGGTTGGGAGAGCAGGTGATTCATGTAGGGAGAAAAGTGGGGGGAGGCTTGATTGAGCGGGAAAAGATGCTGTAAGCCAAATACTATTGTTAGGGATGCTTGGTATTAATGAATGAGAGTCACTAAGCACTGATAGGTTTAACAAGAAGATCAGCGACTATGTGGTTATACAAGGTGGCCATTTTAGTGTAGTTCAGTACAATCAAAAGGAAAAGGAAAGGAAAGGAAACCTACTGAGTTTATTGGAAGCAGTGATGGTTATAAAGTCTTACAGCTGTGAGAAGAAGGATCCCCGATAACACTCCTTTGTTCACCAAGGATGCAGAAGTCTGCCACTGAAGGAGCTCTCAAGTTCTGCAACAGATTCATGCCTGGGGTGGGATACATTGTCCAACAGTGATGTCATTTTAGCCAGAGTTCTGGGGGGCATGCAAGGACATAGCTGGTGTTTCTGATTAGTTTATCCAACTGTTTCCTATCAGATATAGATAAGCTGCTGCTCCGATAAACTACACCATAGAAAATGGCTGATGCAACCACAGAGTGAAAAAGGTCTTCAGGAGCGCCCCCTGTGCTCCAAAACATCCCAGTCTCCTGAAAATACACTAAAATCCTAATGGGTAAAAAAGCAATTAACATGGCAAGCAATGTTATCAGTTGCTTTATGCATATTTACGCTCATAAACATTGTATATTTTGAAAAATGAGTCTTCTTGGAACACAGCATCCCAACCTTGAAACGTGGTGAAGGCATTGTCATGCTGTGGGAATACTGACAGAGACAGGGAAGCTGCAGAGTTGATGGGTCGATGGACTGTGCTGTATACAGAGCAATTCTTGAAGAATACTTTTACGGGGGTGCAAAAGACTTGAGACTGGGGTGGGGGTTCATTTTCCAGCAAGACAATGGCCCTAATTACACCATCAGAGCTGGAAATGTTCAGACTTCAGTCCAGTTAAGAAAATAAGAAAACTATTGTTCGTTGATGCTCGCCATACAATCCAAATACACCTGAGCTATTTTGTAAAAAATAAATAGGAGGATTTTAACTCTCAAAATCCCCAACAGAGACCTACCTCAATGACTTGCAGCTTTAATTACAGTGAAAGGAAGTTACACTGTTGACTCAGAGGGGCTGAATACAAACCTGGCATTTTTGTTATTTTTTATTTTTCAGAACATTTTGAGCTCCTTTTTATTTTTTTTTTCCTCCTACTTCATACATATGGACTACATTGAGTATGTTAGATAAAATACATTACATTTTGTAAATGTAAAGTTACAAAATGTGAAAAATGAAGCGGTATTAATACTTTGGTGAGATACTCTAGTTATGGACTAGTAAGAAGGGGCTGATTAGTCATGCAGCATGATTCAAAGATGAAGTTGGGTGGAAACCTAAATGGGAAGGCTAATTAATTTGCCTTGGGGTTGGCACTGCGACCTAACCGCTGCATCATAGGATGTAATTTCTCTGCTCAAACTTGATTTCAGAAAAAATATTTGAGAAACACATGCTTTCTTGTTAGGCAATCTGTAGAACAGCTTCTATGACAGTGTAGAAGTTAAAAGGACTTTTATTTTTGATTCACAGCTACGTTTGCATGCATTTTACATTTCTAAAAAAAAAACAAAACTACTTCTGCCTGTCAGAAATCTTTATTTTTGACTCTTAAAATAACAGCAAAAATTCTAATAAATTAAGAAAAAAATCGCAAAATTTCCCTAAACTAATGTCTTAATGTAATTTTCCAACTATACAATTTACTTTAAGTGTATGAGGCCACACCTGCAAGACAACTGATGTCTACCATGAAGCATGGCAAATAATTTTAAAAGCTGCTCCAAGCACTTGCCAGATTGCAGTTTAAATTCAATTCTGCACAAAGCTGGGATGGCCGCCAGACATTATCTCTTGCCTTGCCATCTATTTCCATAAATGACATTGAGGGTATTGTGGATCACTGGTCCTCATTCTCCTGTCTCAGTTACAAAAATTTAAGCAATTGTCTGTGACCTCAGTACAAACTTATGCTTAGAAAGCCCTGAAATAAATTAAACTGTTTCAGCAATACGGCGTTAACATCTGAGAGAGCAAATCAAAATAAATGACTGAGAAGGTAGATTCCTCTGATTCACCTAAAGAACCATATTTATTATTTTTTCCATTTTTCTTATATGGATAAATTGGACCTTTATTAGTGATTAAGATTGAAAATATGTATTTATTTATTTATGTATCCATTTCATGATAATATATCCTGTCAAACCTCACATTTAAAAACTCCCAGGCACAATCCAGCCCAGCTGTGAGAAAGGAGGTCCCAGATGTTGGCGCAGCAGCAGCATTATGTAAGTCGGCGTAAACTAGAGATTTCACCCACTGTCACATGGGGTGAGCCGGGCTCAGGGCTCTCACACAAACACAGTCAGGCAGCGGATTAACCCTGGATTTGCAGAGGAAATCTGCCTTTTAAAAATGAGTTTGTAACATGTCTGCTTTTACTGAAGGCTCAGCAGCAAAAAAAAAAAAAAAAAAAAAAAAAAAAAAAAAAAAAAAAACGTGCTTAAGTAATTTTGTGTGAAAGATACAAGAGCTTTGAGAAGCATAGCGCTGTCATGTTGCTAAATGCCACACATGAGCACATACAGTATTGGTGATTTTTTTTTTAGTCTGTCAACTCTTTTAATTTCTTCTTCTTTTTTTGATTATGACTCCCAGATAGAGAAGCCAGCTGGGAGATGATAGAATTTGTGACAGGGTCTGCTCCACCAATTTATGAAGCGAGGATGACGGTATTTTGATCAGTACAAAAACATGCGCGTCTCACTTCTACAGGAGGCCAGAGGAAAAGAGAGATAGAAAGATAGAGGGGGCCTGGCAGCTGCAGCTGTTCTGCTCCAAATATAGCTGCTGGCACACATCGATTAACACCGGATCATTAGCATTTGCTCCTCTTGCAGCTAATGACAGCATGTTCATATATTCCGTGATATGCAACATAGCTGAAAGTGGGACATATTCACATCCCACAGTGCTTCCACAACTCACCGATAGACTTCCAGTCCCTGTGTGGCGTCATTTGTTGTGTATGCATTATTATGTGACTGGAATATATTGCATCCAAGTCTTTAAAAGAGGGTGGGGGTTTTAGGAATGGAGAGATGGATTCATTATAGCGAAAGAGGCTCTCTCACGGTGACATGACCTCACTTTATGTGAGACGCCTCACAAGACAAACCCTGGAGTAATAAGATGAGAGGACAGAATGTTGGAAAACACACTGCTATCATATCAACCTCTGTTATACTTTATACAACAATCTGAACGAGTATGAATCTTAAACGATTTCTACCATCCTTTGTAAAAGTATTCACACCCCTTGAACTTTTCACATTTTACATTACAACTAACTTCAATGTATTTTACTGAGATTTTATTTGTTAGACCAACACAAAGTATTGCATAACCCTAAAATTTCATGAAAAGATTCTTTTTTTTTTTTTTTTTTAAGTTTTGTACAAATAAAGATCTGGGAAATGTGACAGCCATTGATTGCTCTACATCCATCTTCATTTGAAATCCAACCAGCGCTCTAGTGACCACTAAAGACAAGCATCCCCATAGCATGATGTTGCCATTACCATGCTTCAGAGTGGGGATACTGTGTTCAGCGTGGTTAGTTTTCCTCCACACATAATATTTTGCATATGCAACTGGGACATCTTATTGCTTTCTTTTTCTTACGTTTTTTT
The DNA here is from genome assembly GCA_014839685.1 of Anableps anableps. Classification (NCBI taxonomy): domain Eukaryota; kingdom Metazoa; phylum Chordata; class Actinopteri; order Cyprinodontiformes; family Anablepidae; genus Anableps; species Anableps anableps. Next base: position 36,120,225 of record CM026070.1, on the reverse strand, counting down.
CTGTTGATATTTACTTTTATAGTATGCAGTTATGAAAGTACTTTTATCATAACTTTTGTCAGTACTTTTGGATGTCTTAAAGGTGCTTTATAAATCTGACTGTACCATATCTGGAGTACTGTATAGACATTTGAGACAACAAATAAAAAAAGGACTGGAACCATTATGGAAACAACAGAAATGAGTAATAAGAATGATTAATAATACTGAACACGCAAATATGTTATTTTACAAGTCAAATACCCTAAGTTTGTTGATCTGGTCAAATACAAAACTGTACAAATGATATGCAAAGTAAAACACAATCTGCTGCCTGTGATTATGCAGGAGATGTTTTCAGACAGTGATGGAGGCAATACTCTCAGAAGAAAAAACAATCGTAAGATTCTCAGTAATAGAACGAACAACTATGAAACCATTTTATGTTTCTATCTGTGGAGTGAAACTGTGGAACAGTCTCAGTGTAGAAATACGGAAATATCCAAACAGACAGTTTAAAAAATATTCAAAGAAATTTCACTGATAATTTGATTTGAGGAAGGCCTGACCTATTCATTGCCATGTATTTGTACCAGTTGTACTCTGTGTGTGTGTGTGTGTGTGTGTGTGTGTGTGTGTGTGTGTGTGTGTGTGTGTATACAATGTTTTGTTTTGCTGTGTATGTATTTGTGAACTGCAACAATGTCAGCTGCAGCTGATCCAGAACGCTGCTGCTGGCGTTCTCACTAAAACCAGGAAGATAGAGCACATCACCCCAGTTCTAAAGTCCTTCCACTGGCTCCCTGTAGCTCAGAGAATAGACTTTAAAACACTTCTGTTACTTTATAGATCACTGAACGGCTTCGCACCAAAATACATTAAAGACCTGTTGTCAGTATATCAACCTTCCAGACCACTCAGGTCTTCTGGTTCTAGTCTACTCTGCATCCCCAGAACCAGAACCAATCATGGGAAAGCAGCTTTCAGTTTCTATGCTCCTCTAATCTGGAACAAACTCTCAGAAAACTGCAAAACAGCCGAAACACTGAGTTCCTTTAAATCAAGGCTAAAATCCCACCTGTTTAGAGCTGCCTTTGATTAGTAGAAAGTGGAACATTGATCAATATTTTTGATGTATATTTGCTTGATGATTTTGATTATGGCATTTGTCAAAATGTAATACTTATTAGCTGAATGATGTTTTTATAATGTAAAGGACTTTGAACTGTCTTGCTGCTGAAATGTGCTATACAAATAAACTTGATTTGATTTGAATGTATCTGTGAAAAATAAAATAATTCAACTTGTAACTTCACAATGAACCTATTTTGGCACAAGTTAAAGACCAATGTTGAATGTTTGAGCACAAGTATAATACCTAATGGCTCCTGACAGATCTTTCAACGTGATGAGACAGGGAAAGTTTTGATCTTGAGGTAACAAGGATTTAATGAGTTTAGATTTCTTACTATCTGATTTCAAATATAAGATTTCGCTGTTATGATGTGAGTCGTGTGAAATCTCTGTCGATTATATATGTTGTTTTCCAATCCTGTTTGAAATAAATAAATATGCTTAATTAAACTAAATAAAATTGGTATAGTAACACCAAGTTTCTTCTTCCAGATTTGTAGAGTGCACAACTAATAGTTGTCCTATCAACAGATTCCCCAACTTCAGCAGCAGATCCTGTAGCTGCTCCAGTTATAGGTGTCTTGACTGCTCTCTTTGCCCCACACAGTCGGTTTAGGTGGGCGGCCATGTCTTGGTAGGTTCCCTCACTGTTGTCCTCCGGGACCTTGTATTGAACTTCTCCACAACTTTATCTCTTGCCTGTCTTTTGTATCTTCATGCCACTGTTTGTTCACTGATTCATATGTTCATCGTTTATCATCTCTCTTTGTGCTGATACTGCATTTTTTTCGTTTCAGACTTCTGAAGGTAATTGTATGGTCTGGATTTATTCAGGGGTAGGCCTGTGAGATTAAAGAACACTGAACACATACGCACAACCTATTTTTCATAGTTTTGTTTGGGGGGGGGGAAGTGAAACTTATGAACCCTTTTCCTTTCACCTTACCAATATGAGCTTTTTATGCTGGTCTGTCACAAAATAAATATTTTGCTTCACATTACGAACAGACAGGGGGCGTTCAAAGGCTGCAGAGAGATCAGCCACTGTACGCACCTCATAGAGCTGTAAGTTCGTGTGTGACAGTAGGCGTGTGTGTTCGTGTAAAGTGATCGTGGCAAAGCAGAGAGAGATGTAGCAGCGGAGCTCACTGGGACTCTCCGTAGCCACAGTCTGTCACTTTTACTTGTAATCATCATCTGTCCGGCATTATCAACGCGCAATGGGGACGTTTTGAAGCGCTGCTTTATGAGGAGTCGCATTGTATGAATGAGCCACGCAATGCGACCGAAGAGAGCTGCCTCTCGGAGGATATATTGCGGCTTCGGGACTGCTTCGTTGGAGTAGCTTGTGCTAGCGCAGGGCTAACGTCTTGTGCTGGCTTCTCGGAGCGTATCCTGTCAAGATGCTGCGGTGGATACGACAGCAGCTGGTAAAACTGCTTTCTCTGTCTTGTGTTAACGCCAGTTTCCAACAACTTCCCAAATTCAACACACACATTAGTTCGTGGGAAGATGTATGAACTTTATTTGGCTGAATCTAGCAAGCTAACCTAGCCTTTTAGCTGTTGACAATGTGTGGAAAACATTGTCGTCGTCTGTCAGGTAGACGTTCGGTTGGCTAACGTATACCCTTCTGAGCTAGCTGTCAGTTGGTAGCTTGGCTGTTTAAAACTAAACGGATAACGTTCAGGCTTAAGCTCAGTTATAAGTGACAATTTGCTCGAATTTAAATCCAGTTTGGACCGGTTTCTGTGGAAAAATGTACTGACTAGATGGCTAACAACGTAAAAGTAGGTAAAGTTAGACAGGTTCCCCTCAAACTTTTAAAATATAACTTAAAAACTACGTTTTTTTGTTCTAACTAACTTATCCACAGGATATCTGAGTTTAACAGTTGGTTACATATTAGCTTTCCCTTTAGAGATGAGGTAATAACCTTTAAAGGTAACTTTGAAACTGCCATTGTTGTTGTAGTGTTAGCTGTAAATGAATACAGTGGCTAAAATTTAATCAGTGAACATTGCTTGATCACGTATGGGTTCAAAACAAAAGAAACAAACAACAAAACTACCGGAATTGTTTCTTTACCTGTTTGAATGGAAGCCCATTTCCGCCACTCGGATAAAACTGTAAAAATGTCAAGAGTTGTGTCAAAACAAACTAGGTTAAAAAAAAAAATATATTAAAAAAAAGAGAGAAAATTACAGAAAGTTTTGAAATCTAAAATTTGAGGTTATTTCTGCCTCTTAGTTTATATGAAATATGTCAATAGTTGGGCCACTAACAGAAAATCCAAATAAATTTATGATGGCCTATTATTTATTTATTTATTTATTTATTTATTTATTGTGCCATGAACTGAATTTTAGTGATTGTAAGGGACTTATGAATAAGTAAAATTTTATTTTTAAGAAAATCTGAAGGTTCCAGCATTACACAGGCAGAATTTAAAAGAAATCAATGAAACCAGGAGAACTTTATCCCCATTATAGACCCATTAAGTTGTGACGTTAAGAGTGACAGCTCCAGCGCTTGGTTTTGCTCTGAGAAGTGAATGTTAAAAATGCCAAAAAGTTGTGCACATAAATACACACTAAGGTATCTTAAGCATGCAAGCATTTATTTCCTTCTTTCCAAAAGAAATTAAATTTTAAAACTTGGTTGGTAAAGAGCTATTGAATGCAGAAACAGCAGTGACGATTAGCAAAACTTTTGGAGGCTTCAGATCATTTGCTGCCTGTGTTTTTACAAGGGGTATATTTTCAGAATTTTTTGGTTCATTATTATTATTATTATTATTATTACAGTGGATCCCTGCTATTCGCATTGGTTAGGGACCACAAATACTTGCGATCCCCTCTAAAAATGCTCATAACTACCTATTTTTGGATGGGTAGTTATGCGCATTAATACGCACAGTGAAGACATTTTGGTACTAGCACAGAACTCCCATGGTCTTATTTCTGCTCTTGGGGGCACAGCCATCAGCGCCAAGGAAAATAAATGGTCCTTCACGACTAGACGGGGGTCCACTGTATTATTATTATTATTATTATTATTATTATTATTATTTCATTTTGTAAGGACAGTTTAAAAGATCACCCTTGTTAATTTGCTCAAAAAGTTTGTTTTGAGGGTAATAGTACAACATGCAGTGTATTGAGTTGATTTAAAAATAAGCAACAAAAAAATCAGATGTATTACTATGAATGTATATACCCATTATTTAAGCAGGAACAACTCATTAAGATTAAAACCTCTTTTTGAAGAGTGACCTGGCCCAGACATCAAAATGAACATACCCACTTTAGTTCTGACTTTTGGAACCTGCATCAAAACAATGTCCTGAGAGCGTAGACCATAATGTCTGAAGTTTCTACACAGAAGTGAGCATAAGTATGTAGGGGGAGGCCCAAGAATGCATTTATAGATAAAAACCAGTCAGTGAGAGAGTCTGAAAACAGTTAAAGACAGACATTTTGCTGTAGCATACAAGGTGCGATGATGTGCTCGATAGCTACAATTAGTCCTAAACGCAGACACAGTGCTGGGCTGAAGAGTTCATGAATAGCAGATCTCCATAATCCACCAGAGGGAGGATGGTTGAAGTAATCAGGTGCCTTCTGATTTGTTTCTCAGAAAGGAAACCTGATTTAAGTTCCAGCTTAGAGACCAATTTGTCAGTATGAGATTGAAAAGATTGATTTTCATTGGTCAGAATACCTAAATATTTGTAGCATCTGACAACTTAAGTTTCAACTACTTGAACAGTTAACCAAGAGTACTCTTGGGCCAAAGTTGGTGTCGTGTTCTGGGAAGTAAATAGATATCTAGTTCAATTTTTTTTGTTTGTTTACGTTAACAATAGGGAATTTTCCAAATTCCGATCCCATAATAGCAAAAAGGAAGCAGGTTTTGAGGTGACGGCTCAGCCAGCAAAGAAATCATAAATCCATCGACTGGAACAAAATCAACAAGCACAAACTATCTGGTGGGATTGGTTCTACTCACAATAATATGATAGCTAAATTATTATTATGAGATACCGTCTCATTATTATGTGACAGTTGGATATATATATATATATATATATATATATATATATATATATATATATATATATATATATATATATATATATATATATATATATATATATATGTGTGTGTATGTATGTATGTGTATAAGTCATAATTATAGCATTTTTTTTTTCACCACACTGTCTGAAATGGGCTTCCACGTGTTTGCCTTTTTGTTGATAAATTTGTGTAGATTTGCCAAATCAAAAAATAAGAAGGCAGTTTGAATGTGGTTACCTTTTTTAATTAATAACGTTATGATAAAAAAAAATAAGCAGTCCTACTGCAAGTCCGAGGCGACCCAATTACTATTGCAACTATGACTTTCTTCTCTTAAGTACTTTGATGTTGTATGCTAAATACAGTGTATTTGGTCTGTTGGCAACATTTTCAAAGGAGTTTTATAACAGAATTTACAGTTTAATCTGCAAGAGTGTTAAAAAGACTTGAAATGAAAATTCTAGTGTTTTAAAAAGTCAAAATTCTGCTCTCAGTTTATATTGAAGTCTGGAAAAAGTTGAAAAAGTCTCAAACTGTAGTCACCAGTGAAACAGTTGGAGTACAAATGCCAGGCACAGACTTGTTGATTGTACGTTACCTAATGTTTTAGCATGTGAGAAGAATAAACCTTAATTAACCAAAATATTCAGATCAAATGTAGTAATAGTCAGCGCCACAGAAATGTGTTTCCATTTTAAAGTTGCTGGTCTATCCTGTGAGCGATTATTGAATATTAGATTTACAGGTCTTCACTGACATTCACTATCCAGTTAATAAATGGTGGGACTGTTGCAGAGGTTGTGTGAATATATGAGATAAGTTATTCATGCTTAAACCATGATGTCAGAGTAAAGAATGGGTGTAATCAGGTGATTTATTTTAGCTTCTATGTGTTAATCACTGACGACTTCCTGGCATTTCAGTTGGAATGGTGAAACACTGACTCCTTTGACTCTGCGTTTGAACTTTTCAGCTTGTTTAAGTTTTTTTTCTGCTTTCAGAGGTTAATCCTCAGCCATTACTTGACCAGAGAGTTTGGCTTCCTCTTAATTTGAGATAGCCCAACTAATTTAACCCCTCTCTTATAACTGACCTGCCTAGTTAATTAAAAGTGTAATTAAATTGCATCTTAGCACACCTGGCTTAATTAAAAGGGTTGTCAGAGGGCATCTGTCTGGCCTTGATAACAGCTGAGAGGTAACGCACTGCTGCTTACTTACTCTCCTTTAGTTTCTTTTTGACACAGAAAGGAGGAGAAAGATGTCGGAGTGGCGGTTGGACAGGCTTTTAATGTCACACCTCCTGCATATGCAGAGTTGACATCACGCCAGTACTTCTGTATTTACACCATAAAAGCCTTCTGTAATCATAGCTTACGTAACGAGCATCTGTGAAAACTCTGACTGGCATATTTTTCTGACATAACTTAAGTTGCTTCTAGGTTTGTTTTTTTTTAGTTCTTTTTTTTTTTAAAATGGATCTTTTTATAGGGAGGTATAGCTGTGGAAAAAAAGAAAGAGTAAGAAAAAGAGAGGAAGTGGATAAATATTACTTGACTTACTTGCACATCCTCTGCAGGCCGTCCCTGTCCTTGTATTTTCTTGCTGGATCTCTTGCAGACGTTGTCGTAAAGACTCTAATAATCTACTGTCAGACAGCAGTAAAACAACTACCACTCTATCACGCCTGCAAATGGTGGAAAACGCTACGGCCCGATTTCTAACTAGCAAAAAGAAAATATGAGCATATTACTGTGACGCTTTCATCCGTGCATTGGCTCCCAATTCAATTTCGAATCGATACTAAAACCCTTTTATTTGTTTTTAATTCTCTTCGTGGTCGGGCACCTGTATATTTGTCTGATTATCTCTCCGGTCAGCTGAGCAGCTGTTGCTCCCTGTCCCTAAGCCGTGGCTGAAACTTAGAAGAGAGAGATTCTTCTTGGTTGTGGCTCCAAAATTAAGGAACAATCTTCCTCTTCACATTAGGCACGCTGCTTCAGTGGTGGTTTTTTATCCTGGTTGAAAACTCATTTTTGTTCGCTGGCTTTTAACTCAACAGGTAACGGACGCTCTGTTATATATTGTACTTATTGTGTTTTTATGTTTCTGCTGTCGTCCATGTGTGGGTTTTAAAGTACTATATATATAAAGTATGGTGTAAAACAGTTGCTTTCACTGAATGCAGCTTTGCTCCTCCAGCTATGAATTTCTTGCCACATGTTGTGACGTATCTGTACATCATTGCAGCGGTGATGTTATTGTAGTTGTTGTCGTCAATCTGGTCTAAATCAGCAGCGGCATCTGTGTTGTCCTTTTCTTTTGTTGTTTTTGTGCAAAAACTCTCCTGTCTTGTTTTCCTGTTGTTGACGGGAAAACTTTTTGGTCTTTAGAACATCTCTGTGCACAGCTTTGGTTGTATTTCATGCTATTGTTTATGGCAGTGACTCCACCAAGACACTGTGGGACTTGTAGGCTTTAGGCAGGGAGTAATTACCTGTCTGCCTTCAAATTGATGTGGGCATTAGAGTCTAGAGGACAAAAATGAAAGATCTAATTTCAGTTTTGCTCCATAAACAATGCAGCCACATTGTGTCTGTGTCTCTTTTCTTGTTTTAATTCAGTTGTTGTGGAAAGTTATCACTTATACAGGCTATTTTGAGCATGTCACTTCATAAAGAGTAAGACTAATATAACGTTATTTAAAAACCTTTTAAAATTGCTGCTCCTTAGGTTCACCTCATTGCTGTACTCCAGAAAGTATTTATAGGCTGCTATCTTCTTGAGCGTTACTTTACATCTCTGATTTGCCTGGAGTATTTATTTTTTTTATTATCTGTATATGATCATTTTATTTCTTTGCAATAAGATTGTAAAATGGCAATAAACCTTACTGTAAAGGAAATCTTGTTTATATAGCACCCTTCATAGATAAATATTTACAAAATGCTTCACAAAGCCAGATCATAAAAACCTTAACATAAAAAATGAAAGTGTTATAAATGTAATAAAAGCATGGTTCAAATTAAAACTTGATTAACAGACAAAAACAAATTCTTGAGGAGTAAAAACAATATTTAAAAAGATCTTCAGGGAAGGCAATTTTAAATAAGAATTTTTTTTTTTTTTCAGATACTTTTCAAATAGGTCCAGACTCAAAATAAAAATGAAAAACCAAAGGAAAAAGTGCATTACAATAATCTGGATGGGAGGAAATAAAAACACAAACAACTCTATCAAGTTCCTGTTTTGACATCAACCTCCTGAGTTCGGAAATATTTCTGAAATGATAAAAACCGTTTGAACGTTGCTTTGAGTGACCTTCAAGAGAAACTGGTCAAAACCAGCCCCTTAGTTCCTGAAGTTTGACTTGATGACCAAAAGTTACATTTGTTGCCTAATCAGAATCCAGCTGTTTTTTCAGAGTTCATTTGATGATAGTTATTACGTAAAAAAGGGGAACCAATTTTTTTTTTTTTTTTTTTTTTTTTTTTTTTTTTTTTTATGCTTTGGCATCGCAGTGACAAACTGTTTTAAGATCCTTGAAACAAATGTTTTTTTTAAAAATGGAAATACTGTTCTTGCCTTTTTCATAACCAAAACATTTTTTTTTTTAAAACGCAAAAATGTCGTTGTACCACCCATAGCTAGCATAACCTTTTTTAAAAGGCAAAAATGTTGTTGTACCACCCATAGCTAGCATAACCTTTGACCCCCAGCCTTTCAGGTTTATCTGCTTGCTGTTACTTTAGTTTAGTCCATTTCTGTGTGCTACAGTGCTGATATAAACCTTGCACAGTTACTGCTGCATTTTTCTGTGCTTTCTAATGATGGGCTGTTGAAGCCTCTTAAAGCTCTGATGCTTTCTATCTAATTGTGCTGAAAAAGCACAAAGCCTACATGCTTCAGGCCCCGTCCACATGGAGACAAACTCAGGAAATTTTTGTAAACAATTAAGAAAAAATGTGCATTTGCACGACAGGATGCAACACCCCTGAAAATGCTGTAGGTAGGCATACCGGCCCAATGGGTGGCGCTGTAACACTGCTGCAGGACGATGCAAAAAAACGCCAAACGATATCGGACGGTGCCGTGGTTGTTATTTGTAAGAATGAGGTGCATTCGGGATTTTATTTTTTTTTTAGAAACGAGAAATAGAAAAGTATATTTTGGAAAATCTCACTTTTCGTGTGGACAAGACCTGAGTCTAATTTTAAGCCCAGCAATACAGTAAATTGAATATGTTGAGACAAGGGCTCCACAATATTAGGAAGATATGCCATAATGTTGGTGAATGTTGTGCTTATGGCACGACTTGCAATAAATTAACCAATAATTGAGATGCATAATGCCCCTGATATTCAGCAATAACAAGGTTTTATTAAAAAAGTTGCTTCTGGCTGACATCTACTGTTTTGGTACAAAAACAAACTTTGTTGTAGTTTCTTGATGACTTGACCCCCTTAGAACCTCTTTACCTGCAAAGATTTTTCTTGTGTTGCATTAAATTACAAGTGTCCATATATTACATATATTACAGGCATATAGGTCCTGAATGCATTTATTTCAGGCTAAACATCTCTTGTGATATCTAGATTACTTATGGTGATAAATTTGTCATGTGTTGATTGAGACAAATAATCAATCTAGAGTTCTCTTTTTAGGCTGCTGGGAATTGGTGTCTATACTGGTTTTTAGTTTATATTCCAAATAATAGTTGGAATAGTTGCAGGTGTCAGATGCAGTTGGATGCGAATGATCCTGCCTTCCTTGGTAGTCTTGAGGTCGAAGGGAAATAGTTTGTTGAAATCAGTGGCAGTTGGCTTGTTTCCAGCATTGAAATGTTTCACATATTCAGTATTTAAAGAGGACAAATTAAAAAATCGTAATGATTTCTCTTCAAGTTGAACATAAAATTGAATTCTTTTTCTCTATATATATTTTTTTTCATTCGTTTTGGCAAATTCAATTATTTGCCTGGCATAACTTGTATGATGCCGTTGGGACAGTAAACTGTTGGGGAAATCTTACATCCCTACTGTAATCATTCTGTAACACATCTGAATAACATTTAAACATGGAAAACAGCGCCAGTGTTCGGTGTGCAGCTCGGTGCACTAAACAAGGTGGTTCCTGTAATTTTGCGAGACCACATCTTTGCTCCAGTTATACGCTCAGACAACATGCTAGCTCAGGTATTTGTGTTGAAAGGCACAAATGATTTGGCAATTTGCTCTGAGTTGGCTAACTTGGTTAATTGATGTGCTGATATTAATGGAATACCTTTTATAATTAAGCTCTAAATCCTTTAATGTAGCATGGGAGGTTACAGTGTGTAAATGGTGTTTAAGCCCAAACCTGCTATAACATGGTACATGTAGGATATGCGGAAATATTTAATAGTTTGTTGCTCTATCTGACTCAACAGTTGCTCTGCTGTATGTTGGATTTCTGGCTTAGGCTGCTTACCTCCCTGCCTTCCAGCACCTTCCATCTGTAATTTCTAGTTTTTAACTACAGCTTTACTTACTTTGCCTTTGTATAGTAACTGTTTAATGAAGTTCTTTCAGCAGAAAGTTTTAGTCATTGACCGTATGAGTCTTTTTCTTGCTGTGTGTGGTCGTCCTTGAAATGAATGACTGTTCAGGTATGTTAGTCTCTGTGTAGCTCATTCATAACCAGGATGTTACTTTAGAAAGTGTTTTGACATTTTCTGTTTTAGAAAGCTGCCTCTTTACTGCTCTTTAGTACCTGATGATGATTTTATCACCAATGCTGGTTTGTTGAGTCTTTTCATAATCTACATGCTATATTTTTGTAGTTGTGGTTTCTGTTTTAAAGCTAGATTATGTATGATTTAAAATGTAATTAGTTATATATTTTGTAACACATTATGATAGCAGTTCTACTTCTTTGTTTATGAAAATACTTCTGATTTTCGATCAGCATTTAACATCTGTATGGGAATGTTGCTGGCACATTTGAAGTAACTTTTTTTTACTCCTCCTTACTTTTCTTTCTGTCTCTTTCTCTACATCCTGCCATCTTTGTTTTCTCAGGGCTTTGACCCACCCCATCAAAGTGACACCAGGACTGTTTATGTAGCAAACCGTTTCCCCCAGAATGGCCATTACATACCACAGTGCTTCGCAGACAACAGAATCATCTCATCCAAGGTATTAAAATGTGTTTAAGCCATAATTATCCAATAAGACAGTATTTTGAGGATGCCTACAAAATATGGGTGTAATGTTATTATTAGAATTGGACTGAAAAGGCTTTTACTGTCTGTTTTTTGAGCTCTGACCTGCTGATTCCAATTTTAATTCATTGTTTTCTTTCTAAAGCCTATTACAATAACAAAATAAGTTTTTAAACTTCTACATGTAACAAACATTTACTATAGAAAAATGCTGTAGGGTCTTAGATTGAGCTAGTTTTGAATCCAATTAAAATAAAGGGATTTACAGGTTTATCCCCATTTCTGATTCAATTCATAAATTAATGTTTTTTAAAGACCAGAAAAAGTGCAGGCTTTCAGTTTTTCTTCTCTTTGAACACCTTGAGGCAGATAAAAAAGATAAATATAGAAATGAAGAGAGAGATGAGACAATACATAGAAGATTAACATTTTGAAATTTTTTTATTTTTTTTTCCTAAGGACTGTTCTGTTGAATATGTAGACCTGTTCAAGACTTCTTCAATAACTGTTAAAAATATTTTGTTTGTATTAGTAGTCATTACATTGATTACAGCAATCAATTATTCTACAGAGTGACTACTGCTTTTAGGAGAAAGTAGGGGTGCACCAGTTGCAGTTTTTTTTTGTTTGTTTGTTTTTTTCTTGTTTTTTTTTTGAGCAAAATATAATAAAAGAAGTTGCTAAGTTGTGAACATTGGAATGGCTGCTGTTAACTGCACATGTGCAGATGTGACCTGGTGGGGGTGTCTGTCAGCCAATCGTCTGTCATGGCAGAGCAAAACAGGACGGTGGCTGATTTTCATACCCTTGAGGAGGTAGATGAGATCGGTCTCACATGTAACTTCCAGCCGAGCACCGATCACCCCAAAAAGAGAAAGCAATAAAAAAAATAAATAAAAAAAGACTTGTCTCAGTTGTCTCTACATATATACGCCTAGCTTCCCTTTCCTACTGTCAGGATGTTTATCCTCACAAAAGTGGTAGTGTGTTTGGTTTTTTTATGCCATAAACAGTAAATGGATGGAAAAAATATTTTATTTATTTCAGTATTAGTTGGTTTAAGGCAATCAGTGAGGAAAAATATGATTTTATTTTGCCTAAGCAGTGACAGCAGTGCTGAATAAATTCAGGGAAAACTCCAAAGCTGATTTTCTTTCAATGTAGAATTAATGTTCTTGAACTTTGATGGGTATAAAAGGAATTTTTTGAACTGGATTTGTTGACAGCAGAGCAAGCACAAACAACAGGCTTTTGTGTTGGAAAGTGAATTGGTAGGTCAGTTGAAAGAAATGACAGTCCAGACTGGCTGCTTGCTGCCAGCAGACTGTAATGACTGTGATTGAACAATTATCTATTATCTATTATTATATGGTGAGGATTACGTTTAATATTCTGCTTTTAAATAAAAGAAACGTTTTTTGTGACCTTCTTCTAATGAACCTTTTTAGATTTGAACAAAATCAGGAAAAGGTTTTGAAAACATGTTTTTAAATAAATAGCAGCCAGTGAGAATATTAACAGGTGTGCTAAGGAGGTTATACAATAATTTGAATAATTTTATTTTGCTCCTATACCTTTTGTATTTTCGTTTATGTTCATTTTTGTAGTCTAATCATTCCAGTGAGCTTTTTGAGTCATACAAAGTAGCTGTTTTTCGAGATGCCTGAACCCTTTATTCTTTCTCTTTCAGTACACTATCTGGAATTTTGTCCCTAAGAATCTGTTTGAGCAATTTCGGAGGATAGCAAACTTCTATTTCCTCATCATCTTCCTTGTGCAGGTAATGTCACTCACAAACGCACATCATGAAGTCAGTTCAGCGAGTGCATGTGTGACCTCATCTCCCATGCTTCAGATATAAATGTGTGTGTATCTGTTTGTGTATTAGTGGATGTGTCATTAATTCCAAGGACCTGAAGAGGTCTGCCTTGTATTTTGACAAAACTACACCCCCATGTTTAGTAATATGTGTGTCATTACGGCCGGCCCAAAGTGCTATGCCTTCAGAATGCATCAGTCAGCCTGCGTAGAAGATGGATGTAGCTTTCAGATTTTCAGCCCTGCCCTGATGTATCTGGGACTGTGTACTAAAGCCAACGCTATCAACATTTCCTCTGAGGAGGTTGTCTTTCCTCCCACTCAAGTGGTCAGTGAATTTGAAGACAGTTTGTTCTGAAATCACAGAAGAAAAAGGGCTTTTTGTCTTGTTTAGATTGTGGGTTATGAAGGTGACATTTTCTTAAATGGACAGTTTGATCTTTTTAGATCAAATTAATTTCCAAGAGAGTCTTAGAAACTGAACTTTTAACTTGAGTTTCACCTCTGAAAAACAGAAAAATACAGTTAAGAGTGTATTATATGCAAGTTCATCTTTGACAGTTTAGTTTGCTGTTTAAATGTTTGGAAGCCTGCTTGGTCCTTTATGAAGTTTCCTTGGAGACAAACAAATTAAAATCTGAAAAGTATGCAAACTGTTATTTGAAAAAAAAAAAAAAAAACTTCCTTCCCACAAAACAAATTTCATCTTTCGCTGTTTAAGCTGTAGCAGATGTCTGTCTGTTTCTTCTTTAACATCATTCTGTTGAGCAGTGCAAGATGTCAAAAATATTGAAAGGAATGTGCTTCATCACATACTCATGATAAAATAAACCCCAAGGGCCCCACTGAGAGGCGTTTCTCATAACGGGTTCAAATTTGTAAAGCTTTCTGGAAATCAACTTTAAGTTAATATATTTCTGAAGTTGCTATTGTCTTACAATTCTCACCAGATGTCAGAGGTGGAGTGGTATGATAATCTTAGATTACAAAGGATTAGAAAATGCTGATGAGGTGCTAAAAGCATAGGTGTCCATATATATTAAACTGTTTGATAAAATGGAATGACAGGGAAAAAGCTTGAAATCTATTAATAATTAGAAAGCCAACCTCCCACTTTGTCAATTAATCTGAGGTTCAGCCTACAAAAAGTTACCAAATATGGGTGCACTGATAAATCAGCCCTGGTTTCCTTCATTTTGGGTGATCAGCAGTTGGCTGATACTTGCATGTGAAGCTGATCAATCCTATTGACTGATCTTATCTACCTCTGTAAAGGTCTAAATATCAGCCACTGTCCCCTTTTGCTCTTCCTTGAGAAAGGGCTGACCGACAGCCCCGCCTACCAGGTCAGGCCTGCTCGTGTTTGGTTAACAATATTCATCTTGCTGTTGCCAACTTAGCAACTTTGTTGCTATATTTAGTGACTTTTCAGACAAAAAAAATCAGTAACAGCCAAAGTGGTAATCGTCAGGTTTTTTATTATATTATTGGTGATCTTTCAGAAAGCTGCAATCGGTACACCCCTAGTACTAGTGTCACTCAAGAAACTTCTCATGATGGGCAAAACCAGTGAGCTCTCTCAAGATCTTTGCAACCTTATTGTTGCAAAACATACTGATGGTATTGATTACGAAAGAATTTCTAAACTTCTGAGGGTTCCAGTCAGTACTGTTTGCATCATCATCCAGAAGTTAAAAGAACACCATTATGCCATAAACCGTCCACAACCAGGTGCTCCCCACAAGAGTTTAGACAAAGGAGGGAAAAGAATTATCAGAAGAGTTCTCCAAGAAAGAATTGGCTGGTACAATTATTTACTGAAAAAACACAGAACCGGCGTGGCCTGTGTGCACGCTCACCATGAATAGCTCCATTGCTGAATGCAAAACATGTTAAAGCATGTTGAAAGTTCACTAAATACATTTAGACAAGCCTGTGAAAAACTGTTCAGTTGAATTTTGTATAAATGTCCAAAGGTCTGCATAAGTTCTTCTTTTATTTAAAATCTAATGGTTCTTTATGCTGATTTTTTTTGTTTGTTTGTTTTTTTTTTATTTTTTTTTTTATTTTTATTTTTTTTATGGGAATACAACAGAAGTTGGGACATTTTTACAGTTCGAGTGTATGGAGTGGTGACTCGGCTGTGACCTCTTCAGAGTAGAACAAGGAGTAATGGAAAATATTTTGTCAATGACTTTAAAAAAGGAGGGTATAAACATATGTATGCATGACTGCTTCCTCTGTTGTGACAGTTAACACTTGAGGGAAGTTTGTAGAGATTTCCTGTTTGACACACCAGCCACCACTTCTCTTGTGTTTCTAGCTCATTTCTCTTTGAAAGGTTACACCCACCTATACTCTGATGTGAGCGGCTCACTGGTCTGCGGCCTTGTTGACGTCTCTGCGCCTGTCATTTCTATATTTCTTTGCAGTTAATGATAGACACTCCAACTTCCCCAGTTACCAGTGGGCTCCCTCTCTTCTTTGTGATCACAGTTACAGCTATTAAACAGGTGAGAACAGAAGTACAGACTCGCTTCCTCTTGCTTGTGCTGAAAATGTGGAACTAATACTTTGGTACTATATTAAACTACGATAAAGCTATCATAAATATATATAAAAAAAAAATAAAATAAGGCAGTTTGAGTTGATTTGCATCAGTGCATCTTTAGAAAATGTTAAGGTGTCATTAAACTGAGCCAGTGTACAGCATAAAGTTCGTTTGGGCTAACTGTTAATTTTTTATGCTCAATTACATCAAAAGTTTTGCATTTGTTAATAGATTTAATTTGCTCCATGTCATTTGCAAGATTTAAAAGGCTTGAATGACTTTCTTCCCAGGGCTATGAGGACTGGCTGAGACACAAAGCGGACAACGAGGTGAATGGAGCTCCAGTGTTTGTGGTTCGCAGTGGAAGTCTGGTCCAGACAAGATCGAAAAATATCAGGGTAAGACTGACATAGTGAACAATTACACTATGTTACCTTTTGTTAAGCCATTTGTTTGAGTTCAGAAATCTACTTTTGAACAAATACTGCTTTGTAGAGGTGAAAGTACTTTATCCATTATGAAAATGTATTGATCATGAAGCAGTTTTGCTTTTAACCCTCCCCTCATTGATGGAGGGGTTTAATCCCATTGTATGGCTCAGACTTGGAACATTATAATTTATCCGAATTTTCTGAAATCAGCATTTACACAGACATTGTAACTAATTTGTATAGAACTAAGTGGATGTTGCCAAAATGATACGTGCATAATGTAGTAAAAAGGCAAATGATGCTCCCAGGCTCAAAGCACATGGAATATTGTTTATACGGTGGGAGCGCAGACGCTTTCTGCCAAAACTTTGAAGTGGTTTATTACAATCTCTCAAAAACATCAGAACCATTTGTTCCATTAAAGTCTCAGTCATTATGTTGGAACTTTTAGCATCTTACACACATAATACACAAGAAAGCATCAACAAAAGGTTTATAACAAAGGAGGTTTTTTCTAAGCTTCTCAGAAGAAATTGATTTCTTGTATTTGAAAATGAGCTGTTGCACTTCGTCATTTTTTCAGGTGAAACCTATTGGCTTTATATTGTTTATTAAAATATTTACTCATATCAGTAAAATAAAATAAACTTTTTGTAACAAAATTGAATCTTAGTAAATTATTGGTATATTTACTGTTAGTTTATGATACCACAACATATTTTTCAACAGCACAGTGTAATATCTCAAACTTCGCTCAACAGAAGTATGGATATCATAAAGCTGGACAGTACTAATCTCTGTTGTTGTTGTTTTTCCTCCATCTGTTCAGGTTGGAGACATTGTCCGTGTTGCTAAGGATGAGACGTTCCCAGCTGACCTGGTGTTGCTGTCATCAGATCGTGCAGATGGTACTTGTCACATCACCACAGCCAGCCTTGACGGAGAGACCAACCTTAAGGTTTGTTTGCAGACTGTAATCAAATCAACATCTTTGCATGTATGCCTCTGCATTCTCAAGTGCTATTCAAATTGCAATGTTCCGTCTTTGGAAAACAAGTGTTGAAAAGCGAACGGATGCTTCCGGTTTTTCAAAATAAAATGTTGCCCATATTGTGAGCAAGTTTAGAAATATACACACCCAGCTTTACTCATCCTACAAGCCAATCCAGAAAAATCACATGGCCCCTTTGTTCTTTGAGAATATAAAGCTGGTATCACAGAGCCAGCAGGGTGTGGTATGAAACTCCTAAGCATTCATGATCCTCATCCTCCAGATGCATTTAATGCTAAAGACACAAGCAACATTGTCGTGTGCCATCTTCACACTGCTCTGTTCGCACCCGTTCACTCATGCTGCTGCAGCTCTTATTTCTTATCAGTCACTCTGTCACACTTGTTCTTTGATCCTGTCTTACCCTTTTATCACATGGTCGTTACTGACCCATGTCTCCTTCATAAGGTTGATTACATGCAGAACATTTGGGAGTTAACTTTGATCTCTCCATTTTATGTTGACACATTTTAGATGATCGATGATCTAAAAGGGGCCTATGTTAATCGTGTATGTGCATGATTTTTTTTTTTTTTTTTTATGAGATTATTTTTATGTAAAGCAGTGGTGTCTAAATGTTTTGCCCTGGAGCCAAAACTGGCTAATTTAAACTATTGGTGGGTCACAAAATTAATTAAATTAAAAATGCAAAAATTATTTTAATGTTATTGTGTTATTTTTTTGTTTGTTTGTTTTTTTGTTTTGTTTTGTTTTTTTGTTTTGTTTTTTTTGTTTTGTTTTACCTGCTCAGCAATTAACAGCATTTTTATAACATTATAACATTTTTAACATACAGTAATATTGGAATGACGTGATATTCATGTTATATTTAAGGGTGCAGCAACTGGAGTTTTCTGGCTGATCACTGATCGTTGAAATGGCTGACCTGCCGATTCTGATTTTGGCTGATGCAGATGTTTTTTAATAAGCGACACTGTCAGCGGTTGTCTCCAAAATTTACAGTAACACAGAAAAAAGTTGTTATGTTTGTTGCTAGTCACTTTTTCACCAGAGGGGGTCTGGAAAGTCAGTAAATATAGCGACAAAATTGGCAATTGTGACTATTGTTAACTGTGCATGAGCAGACGTGACCTGCTGGTCGTGTCTGTCCATCAGTCCTTTCTCAAGGCAGAGCAAAAGGGGACAGTTGCAGATTTTTAGACCTTTGCGGTAGATAAGATCAGTTTCACGCGTAAGTATCGGCCGATCCCCTAAAGTGAAGGAAATCGGGACCCATCAATAGTGCTATTTTTATACCTTGTCTTCGTGAATGCTTTTTTTTAAAACATATGAACATATATTTACTCTCTTTAAAATATAACTCACACAAGCAGTGATTTGTTTTAGCGTCTTCTTACCTAACAATATACCAATATTCCTTTTGTGGCCTTGTCTATTAGACAAAATAGTTTTTACTTTACAAAAACAGGAACAGCTTTAATTTTATGTTTTAGCTGTCCAATATTCCCTCAAAGTTGTTTAAAAACCTCTCTAATTTCCCTCGTCAACATTTGATTTTGTTTTGCTTGTAGACCCATTTTTCTGTGCCAGAGACATCAGTGTGTCAGTCAGTGTCCCAGCTGGAGGCCTTGCACGCTGTGGTGGAGTGTCAACAGCCAGAAGCGGACCTATACAAGTACTCTATTTTTTTTTACTCAGACATTATTTAGCAAATACACACTAAGTGCTACAAAGTTAGGTGGACAGTTTAACACTGAAGCATTATCAGTTTTACAGTATAGAATAAAAGAAAACTTGAAAGTATCAAACGCCTACTGCCAAGAGGATTTCATATCATCTTCAACAGCCTCTCTCCTTACTGTCACTCAGTCTGCAGCAGTTTTCACCCCTTCTCCTAACAGAATTGCTGTACATTCACAGTGGTTGTTTTTTTAAAGATCTGCTGCAGCTCTTAAAATATTTAATGAAGCAATTTGTGAAATTGTAAACATGCAAGTTGTAATCAGTATGTCAAAATACAAAAAGCCATATGATGGTACCCTGGTGCTGTGGTAGTAGTGCAGCAACATGAAGACTGTTGCTTACTGTAATGCCTGTTGGTTTTTAGTCTAAATACGTAGACATTACAGACATTACAACATACGCTTGCTTATTTGAAAATGTTATGTATTTAATTTTTAATTCATTTATTCATGAATATGTCTTTATTAGTTCAGGCAGTGTATTATTTAAAATGTTTGTTTAAATAGCCCCAGTTAGATCAATTCAAATAATTTCAAAATGACTTCTATCTTACATGAGAAATGTTGTTTTTTTTTTTTTTTTTTTGTTTTGTTTTTAGATAATGAAAATGGAAACAAAATCTTTCCTCAGGCAGCCTGAGATTACATCTTTTGTGTGTGTCGACTCAGTGGTAAAATGTGTTTGGTATCTTCCAGATTTGTAGGACGTGTAACTGTGACACAGCATGAGGAAGAGATCGTCAGGTAAATTTTATCCAGTTACTCTCTGTATCTTATACTAAAGTTGTGCGAATCAATCAGCCAGAGGTTGGAATTGGCTCATTTCTCCTTCATTGGTTCTGATTATGAATCAAAAGGCAAAAAGTCCTATTTTTTTTCATTAGAGGCAAAAAACGAAGTACTTCCATCATTTTTTCAGTGTAATAAAAGTAAGTTTGAGATTAGAGACATTAACTCTGATGCATAAATTAGGACAACCTTTTAATACCTTCATTTTCTTTTTGATTCTAAACAGCAACTTCTATCAAAGAACCTGCTGCATATTTTACTCGTTTGTGCTATAGTCCTTAGAAAACCACACCGGAATTGTCAAATCAGACCTCAGAGATGACGACAAACCGGTGTCTGCTCCAGAACAGCCTGATTGGTGTACTGTATTTCAATTAATTGGCCATTTATTGTACCACCAGGAAATTATAATGAAACCAAAAGAAAAAAATCAAAGTAAGACTGGTCCAGTTACGATACAGAGAACAGTTTATCTTTCTACGTAGGTTATCTTTCTACGTAATTCATATTCTCCAATTAGAGCACACCATCAAGCAAACAGCCCTACCCCCCTTCCCTCCTCCCTCCCTTCCCTCTTCCCTCTAGCTGATACACCGGCTAATTTAAGGGATAAGTAACGCTAGCATGTCTGGCTACTCCACTTGAGAAGAGGACAGCTACTAAAAACCGGAGCTGTTATGTCCGAGGGAGCTCAGAAACGGCTGGAAATTTCCACTTACTCTCGAAGGATGAGAGAATTAGAGAAGAGTGGCTGAAGTTCATTTATGGGGAAGTACCACGCAATTATAACCTCAATTTGAGACAATGTTCAGAACATTTTACTGAAGAGTTTCCCAAATATGGTTGTAGCCAATCAGAGTGAAGTCAACTAGGTAGAGCCACGTATCATTACCGTACCCGACCCTTTTACCGAGGAGGGAAATCTGGCCTGCCAAAACAACCCCCTACAAAAAGGTGATTTTTTTTTTTTTTTTTTTATTAAATTCTTTGAAGAATTGACATATGCAGCAATATCAGCTACATGAAATAGTTTATACAGTGACGTCACCACCCCTTTAAGAAAGGTTTAGCACCTCAGCCACATGTCTCCTCTCATGTTTGGCTCAAAGAAACTTATTTAAGAATAAGTTTACGCTCAGATGGATGTTTTGTGCTTTTGGAATTGGGAAACACTAAAAGCCTCAATGTAAAACTTTATATATTAATTAAAAAGCAGTGACATTACAAAAAAAAATGTTGCTTTGCTTACAAACTGATAGAACCTGTTGTTATAGTTAAAAAATAGTCAAAAGTGTTGCTTTTTAAATGATGGAGATAACAAATCCAATTAGAATCTGTTTAATTTGGTTTTGCATTTTTATCACTTCCATCTGTCTTTTCATTATGCAGCTCACTCTACCAAACAGTCAGTCTAAACACAAACCTGGAGCAGATTCAACACACAAAATTTGCTGAAATAATGAGCTGTTTTTAACAGCGTGAATATAGCATCTCACACCAAAGAGACGAGAAAAACAGGCTAACATTTATGTTTTAGTTCGGGTCTCGTCTGGCTCAGCAGGCTAGGCCCACATTAAAAGATAAAGCTGAATATGTATTTTTAAAAAATTCTCATTCTAAACTGATTGCATGGATCTGTATTTACTTTTTCTTTTGTTTTTAGACCGCTGGGTCCAGATAACTTGCTGCTGCGAGGGGCAAGGTTGAAAAATACCAAAGAGATTTTTGGTGAGTCAGAAACAGAGAACAAAAAAAGACATTTGTCAAGAAAAGAAAGGATGTAGGAATGTAATTTTTTTTTGTTGGAAGTTTCCCTCTGTAATGCCAGGAAAAAAAAATAAATGAAAGGGACCAGGTAAATGCAATAATTTAAGCTGTTCCTTGAGTTTTAAGAGGCTTTTGCAATCTTGGTTAACTAGTTTATTAGTGCTTTATTAGTCTTTAGTATTTAATCCTCAGGGTTAATTTGTGTAATGAATCAGATGCAATTATTTGTTAATGATGCATGCATTTTAGTGTATTACATTTCTTCGAACCTTAATTAACTGTATGCTGGACGGACCCCAAAGTTGATGCAACACCTGGAACTACTGTGCTGTTGCAGGTGTGGCCGTTTATACAGGGATGGAATCCAAGATGGCGCTCAACTATAAGTGCAAGTCCCAGAAACGCTCTGCTGTTGAGAAGTATGCAGTTTATTTCTGAGTGACAAAAGAAGCATTTAAGGATTGGTAAACATTCAGCTTCATAATGTGTTTCCCTCCCAGGTCAATGAATACCTTTCTGATAATCTACCTGGCCATCTTGCTGGCTGAGGCGATCCTCAGCACCATTCTGAAGTATGCCTGGCAGGCCGAAGACAAATGGGACGAGCCTTTCTACAATCAGAAGACTGATCAAGAGAGAAACAGCAGTCCGGTTAGTCTGCCCTGATCTACTTATCAGAGGAGTTCATTTTTTTACTCTGTTGCTGTTAGTTTGTAGGAGCAATTGCTTCTCTGTCTTTGTTTTAGCCTGTAAAATCTGCACGTTTACCATTTTGATGTCACTAAAACACACCAGACCTGTTTTCTTCTATCTAAAAAATAAATAGTTAAACCTAATTATGATTAGATAATGATCAAACCTACAAGTACACACTGAAGCTGCCAGAGCAGATTTTGTGACAAGGTATAAAAAAGAGTGCCGCTCACTGGGATCAATTATTGGCATGTCCACCTATCTTGTTTCCTTCCTTCTTTAGAAAAGCAGTAATGTTTGAACAATCTTTTTTAATTTAATCTCATAAGACAATCTACTATTAATGAGTAGTTTTGTCTTATTTCAATAAATAGTTGTGATTATTATTTTTTTTATTTTTTTTTAGGGGTGCACTGATAAATCTGCCCCCGATTTTCTTAATTTTGGGCTTTCAGCGGATACTTACATGTGAAATCGATCTTGTCGACCGATCTTATCTACCTCTCCAAAGGTCTTAAAATCAGCCACTGTCTCCTTTTGCTCTGCCATGCGAGAGGGTTGACTGACACACCTGCCCACCAGGTAACGTCTGCACATTCGCGGTTAACAATCGTGGCCCAACTGTTGCCAACTTAGCGACTTTGTCTCTCTATTTAGCAACTTTTCAGGCAAAAAAAATCGGTGCCGGCCAAAATCTGCAGTTTTAATGATCAGTGATCGGCCAGAAAATTGCAATCAGTGCAGCCCTAGATTTTTTTTTTTTTTTTTTTTTTTTTTTTTTTTAATTTCTTTCCAGTGTGAATATGTAAAACTGACTTCTGGTGCTGTTGTCTCATAGTCTATGCTTCCTCTCCTTTCTTGTCAAATACATTGATTAACTTATTAACAGGGATAAATTACACTGTCAGCTTTGATTTAGAAGGATCGGTGCTGAGGCCTCATCACTGTTAAGATTTCTATAGCCTAAATATCTTTGCTCTTTTTTGCTCTATTCTTCTTTGTCGTTTTTTAAATAAATCTCCTTTTCTTTTTCTCATCCTTCTCCAGATCCTTAAGTTCATCTCAGACTTCCTGGCGTTCCTGGTGCTCTATAACTTTATCATCCCCATCTCACTCTACGTCACTGTGGAGATGCAGAAGTTTCTGGGCTCCTTTTTCATCGGCTGGGATTTAGACTTGTACCATGAGGAAAGTGACCAGAAAGCTCAGGCCAACACTTCTGATCTCAATGAGGAGTTGGGGCAGGTATGGAACAGGGGTGAAGAAACATCTGCAATTAAATATTTTAAAAAAAGATTAGAAATGTTTCAATCCAGGAATTCCCAATATCAAAATTTTATATCTCCTCAAAAAGATTTTTTCCAATCCAGAACTTTTTTACTTGAACATTTAATGTCTGTTTCAATCCATGTGATGTAGTAGTGAACATGAATAAACCCTTTCAACAATACTGCTGCATTTTTTACACATGCATTAAATTTTATAAATTTTTACTAGAGGAATAGTTTCATAAGCCTCAGAATGATAATTATTTTTTTTCAACAACATGTTACACTGTCTGCTAGAAAACAAGAGCATTAAACTGTTTAAGCAAAAGCTACCAGGCCTTTCTCCCATAAAACGCCATCAACATATACAACATATGTGTCTCCACCCACGCGTTTACACTATAAGTGATCTGCCCAATCATGCAGGAAGCATTTTATTAGATTACTTTGTGTGTTTTACAGTTTTTTTTTTTAATGCAACATTTGACTGACAGTTTAAACTCCCAGAGTTTTTGAAAGAATTCCTTCTGTCTTTTTTTTAGCCTGTAAAATCTGCACATGTTCCACTTATATGTCACTAAAACACACCTGACCTGTTGTCTTCACCACATGTTAAAAATGAATAGTTAAAGCAAAATATGGTTAGATAATGATCAAACCTACAAGTACACAATCGTGTAAAACGTCTGCGCATTCACAGTTAACAATAGTCTCCCAACTGTTGGCAATTTAGCGACTTTATTTCTCTATTGAGCGACTTTTCAGACAAAAAAAAAAAAATCGGTGTCGGCCAAAATTTGTAGTTTAGTAACGGGTGATTGGCCAGAAAATTGCAATCAGTGAAGCCATAGATTTTTTTTTTTTTTTTTTTTTTTTACTTGCATATCTTAAAATTTCAATACAAATGAGAAAATGACCTGAAACAACACAAGACCATGCTGCCTTGGTCTGTGAATGCATCGGTGGCTTCAGCGTGATATCTGATTTTGGAATGCTGCTGTACTTTTAAATAATATTAATTCTTTCTGAATGAAACCTGTATAAACTTTGTTTTTGCACTGAGTGATCCTTACCTTTATTTTCCTGTGTGTTGTGGTCACTTTTTTTCTTTTTCTTTTTCCATAGGTTGAATATGTGTTTACAGACAAGACAGGTACGCTAACAGAAAATGAAATGCAGTTCCGAGAGTGTTCAATAAATGGCATCAAGTACCGGGAAATGAATGGCAAACTGGTACCAGAGGGGATGACGGATGATTCACCAGATGGTTCTTCACCTCATCTGGTAATTCAGACAGTTACACTTACTTTCATATGTAAACTTCTGCATAACACAGTTTTTCTGATTGCCTTTAAAGAAACAGATTACAAATCGGCAGTTCTCCATGCCTGCTTTTTTTCCATTTATAATCATATTCAATAAATTGGAATATTACAGAAAAGTTAATTTATTTCAGTAACTCAATTCACTTAATTACACTCAGACTGATAATTTCAAGCCTTTATTTCTGTTAATTATGATTTTTCTGCTTACAGTTAAAAACATGACATTTAAGATTAGAATATTACATCAGACCAATAAACAGTTTTAACACTGAAATGTGGGCTTGAACAGTATGTTTACCTGCTTAAAGGTTATTTTCAAAAGGTACGTTCAGTCTGACAAACGAGCCTCATCAGAACACACATTTTAATTTATTGAATATGACTGTATAATCTTGATTCTGAGTGTAAAAGTACTGATAAATATTTTGAAATGGGTCATTTAGAAATAGAACAAGTCTTCTGTTTTAACACTTATGAAAAACATGTCAAAGTTCATTTGAAAATAAAACAGCCTTAAAGCAGTGCTCAGATACACAGAGATAAAATCAGTATGATAAGGAGCCTGTCAACTTCAGTTAAACTGTTGGCAAATCAGTGTCAACTCCAATGAGCTTGTGGGTTTTGTTTGTTTTTTGTTTTTTTTTTCTTTAAAAGGAGTGAACTCTGGTGTTGCAAATGGCAAGGCTTTCTTTATAACATAGCTTAATGTACTGATTTTTTCCACCTAAAAACTTTCCCTTGTACCAACTCATTAGTTCATTGTTGCCTTTTGATGCCGCCGGGAGAGCTGCTGCCGTTCCTTCAGGGCCCTTGTTTCGGAGTAGGTTGTCTGTCATGCTGCGGAGTTCGTCTCAGACTTCTTGGCATGTTGCTTTATAAATTTATACACAGAAAAAAAATGAAGCTATATAAATAAACTGACTTGACTAAACGACATCAAAAAGTCGTAGCGGTGCTATCACAAGAATCTGTAAATACTGACATCAGAATGCTTGTTTCTTTGGGAAGTGAACACAGTGTTAGTTTAAAATCCAATAAAGATCTTACTTCTCTATATTTTTGCGGTTTTCTTTCTGAATCAGTGTTCAGTTGTATAAATGTAATTTGGCTTCCCATCCTAGGTGATTTATTTGCATGGACTGCAACAGAAAAATCTGCTTGTTCCACACAAGTTTTAGAACAAGATGTGAAATCTCTCCTTCCTCCTTGTTGTGTTTCTGTCCAGATGGGTGAGGAATTATTATTCCTCAAGGCCGTGTCACTGTGTCACACTGTTCAAATCAGCTACGACCAGCCAGACTCCTGGCTGGGAGGGGATCCATTTTCCCACGCCAATGGTTTCTCTTCTAACCACATGGAATACTATGCCTCCTCACCAGATGAGAAGGCTTTGGTAGAGGCAACAAAGAGGTGAAGTACTTCTTAATTTAAACTTCTTAATGTATCTTCCTCTTTTTTTTTTTTTTTTTTTTGTAAGGTTAATGGCTATGAAAATGTAAAAATATAACTTGGTTTGGTGTTTATTGGTGTGATGCATTTTAAGTGTTTGATTTTATTGTAATTTCACTTCATTGCCTTAAATAAGGCAATCATGCTATTTAGGTTAGTAATTTAGACCTCTGTGGGCCATATAGAAAAGCTTTGGCTTTACTTTTGATAAAAAAAAAAAGCCAGACACATGATGTCTTTTTTTTAACTACCTCAAATGTTATATGTGACTCTTAACCTTTGACATGATGCCAAACTTTGTCTATTACGTGCCACACGTTTTTTTTATATGCCGGATGAAAGCAGAGACTGGATTATTTATGGCAGCCTGGTGCTTAGTCACTTGTTCATGTTGGTGTCACAGAAATTTAATACAGACAATAATTCAGTGTTTCTGGAGACCTGTGTGCCTGTGTGCTTGTACAGCTGGGGGCCTCAGGCGGAGGCATAAATAATGCTTTTAAATTGTGGCCCCCCACTTCAAAGTAGCTAAAATCTTTGAGCTACAAAAAGACCTGATTAGTTTCAAAACAACAGAGTGGAAATAGTTTTAGATGGACATCTTTTACTAACCTAAATTTTATCTTTGCAGCAAGTTTGTGTTATAGCTCTGCAGATGTCACCCACAATTGAGTCCAAAATTGTTCATACCCCTGGCAGATTTAGATTTAAATTTGTTTTCATCTCACCAAAACATTTGTTTCTGGAATGAGACAGACATCTCCCTAAAAATAATACAACAATGTTAAAAGAGAATCAAATTGAAAAAAAATCCAAAAACGCTTTATCTGTTTTTTGATTACGTTTCACATAAGAAATTTTATAGCAAAAACGATTTTTACCCTTCTAAGTAATCAGTGGAAAAGTCTTTATTGGCATTACAGCAATTAAACCCTTCTTTTAAATTAGATCCTCACCAGCTTTTTGGATGTTTTCACATGTTGTGTTTTTAACATTTTCTTTGGTGATGAGCTTCAAATTTTTGAGGTTGGAAGGAGTCCTTACCAATAGTTTAATCATTTTTAGATCCTTCCAGATAACTAGACTTCAGCCTTGGAATTTTTTTTTCCAGAGGTGTCGATGCTTTTCAGTCGAACGGGTTGGAAAAGGACCGGTGGACACTGTGAAGAGATATCTCACATTGCTGCAGTGCTTTGCCTTTTACGGAGGAAAAACTCTGCCTCAACTCAGTTTATAAAATTACTTTTGAATGTTTTAAATTAGTAGTAATAATAATAATAATAATAATAATAATAATAATAATAATAATAATAATAATAATAATAATAATTCCCTATTAATACAAGTAAATTATTCTCTTCTTTATTTAGTCCATACCTGTACTTATTTCTCTCTGTGCTCCACTGATGTCAAGTTTCTTCACACTGAGAAAGTAAAATAGTTTCATCATTAATTTACTGACGTGTCAGATTGTTGAGTTGCATTTGTTGGGAAAGTGCAATGCAACCTTTGTCTTAAAGTCTAAAGGCCAGAAACTATGGCAGCATACCTCCTGACTGCAATATTTGAAGATCAAACATTTTTATCTGTTAATATTTCTAAAATTACGTTTTTTATTCCCGTCTCTCCAGAATTGGAGTGGCTTTCACAGGCAGCAATGGGGATATCATGGAAATCAAAACATTTGGAAAATCTGAAAAGTGAGTTGACACTCTGCACCTCTAATGGCAAACATGAATTAGGATCAATATTCTCTGTAGTAAAATTTAGATTTAATTAAAAATAACCCCTATCTTACAGTTTTTAGCATTTTCATCTCAGTAAACTTGATCTGTCGGTTTGTGTTGTTGTTGATGCATGTAAATTTAAACACACATTGAATAAATCAAACCTGAAAGTGATAGTAAATCCTTTATATACTGAAGGAATATATCCTATGTCTTTGGCCAAATATTGTCAACAAGATTCTCATTCTTTGTCTTCAGGTATAAACTGCTTCATGTGTTAGAGTTTGATCCAAATCGTAGGAGGATGAGCGTCATACTGCAGACTCCCGCCGGTACCATTATCTGCTTAACCTGCACACTGTTAAGAATACAGGAAAATGTAATAACAAAGCATGTTAATGTGTTTATTGACATGTTTGTCTTTTTTTTTTCCCTTCCAAGGAGGAACAGTGCTTTTCACAAAGGGTGCTGAGTCTGCCATCTTCCCTTTCGCCACTAATGGAGAAATTGAAAAAACAAGGTTGCATGTGGACGAGTTTGCCTTGGTGAGAGATTCTCATTCTTAGGGTTGCTCACATTTCCTGCTGAAACTGACATGTTTCTATGAATGTGCATAACATTGCAATTTAAAAATGATACTAAAATGATCCATGCAGTGAGACAGTTCACAAACATACCGAATGACACTTAAAAGATGAAGATCTTAATTTCTCAATTTTTAAGAACTTAACATTGAATGTCAATATATTTGACTCTTGAGCCATGCATTTGCTTGTTTCTGTGTGTAAGCCTGGCATTTAGAGATGTTACAGTGATTACTTTATGCTCTGTTGGTCTTTATGCCCGCACACATGCAACACACATACACATCCATCTTCCACATCGTACCATCAGATGTCAGCCCCCAGGGATGGTGCTCTGGTCTGGGTTGACTTGTGGTCATCATGCCTTCAGGCCGCTTCGGTGAATTAAACCCAAGCTGTGGTATTTTGTTTTTTCTGTTCGTTTCCCATCTCTTATAAA
Organism: Anableps anableps; assembly: GCA_014839685.1. Classification (NCBI taxonomy): domain Eukaryota; kingdom Metazoa; phylum Chordata; class Actinopteri; order Cyprinodontiformes; family Anablepidae; genus Anableps; species Anableps anableps. The sequence continues at coordinate 36,091,237 of CM026070.1, read as the reverse complement.
TCTCGTCATCATCTCCTTGACTTGATCTTTACCCTTGGACATCTTTTTGTGTTATTTTGTTTTAAAAAAATGTATACCTGAATTTGTTTTTATTTACTCTCCAGCTCCTATTTCCATCTAATGTTTTTCTCTTTTTTTTTTTTTCCATCTCTTTGTTCCAATGTAGAAAGGTTTGCGTACCCTTGTTGTAGCATGTCGCCACTTCAGTTCAGAAGAGTACATCGATGTGAACAAGCGCCTGACTTCTGCTCGTACGGCTCTTCAGCAGAGGGAGGAGAAACTACAGGAAGCTTTCGCCTACATCGAAAGAGATCTGCAGCTCCTAGGAGCAACCGGGGTGGAAGACAAGTATGGAGATTTTAAGCATAATTCAGAATAATGTTGTTGTTTACATTCCTACAAACAGTTCTTTTGATGAACTTTAAAAGCTCCTCTAAAAGAAATGAAATGAGAAGAAATGGATTAATTGCATTTTATTTGGTCCAATCTTGGCAATCGTACTTGCGTTTAGTATTAAAGATTTGCCAGTTAATCAGGCAAAGATCGGGACTTACCAGTTTTTTTTTTTTCTTGAACTTTGATCAGTAATTAGCAAGTTAAACAGTTTTAAAAAAAATCTGACTTTTTAAAAAAAAAATAAAAATAAAAAAAAGACCTATCAATTAAATGCAAAGAAAACTACAAACTATCTCTGTTTTTGGTCTATAAATGCCTTAACCAACAGCATATGCATTGGTGGATATGCATTTTTTTCATATGCATTTTTTAAAACTCATCTCTGAGTTAAAAAAATGAGATAAAGGTATATTATAAATATTATAAGCATTATAATAAATATATGCTTTGTCCTAATAGGTATGAACTTGTAATCCTTTTATTTTCTGTTAAATTCAAAACTACTACAACTACTACTGAAACTACTACTACTACTACATCTATCAAGGAACCTGAAACACATTTATGTTTGTCTGTTATGTTAATTTAAAATTTGTTAAAATCAGAAAACCTCTCGGCTTGGAAAAGTCTGATCAGTGCACTCGGTGTAGTTTAGTGTTTTGAAATATTGCAGATAGTACATTACTGCTAGCTGCTAACTTGAGTAATCTTAATAAAGGACAGGGTTTCTGTTGGGTCTTTATATTTCATAATCTTAGTTTTAGGTCTTAAAAATTCTTAAAAACATCCTGATTTTCCAGACTAGGTCTTATATTAAACTTAGTTACTTCTTAAATGTTTACTTTTATTCATTCGATTCTTGGGTTAACCTTTTTTAAACTGTTTCCACTGCTAAAACTGCCTTATTTTTATGTTTAGGAAAACAATGAAATGTCACTTAACCCACCCATAAGAAAGTATACATTTAATGATATTCAATTCAAAAACGTGGATTTAAAAAGTTGTCCTTAGTAACCATTAAAGCATACTATAGTAAGGTAACACTAGTGTAAAAGCACTGGATTCAGATCTGAGTTGAAAAACTTGAGTTGCCAAAACTATGTTCAACTTGCTGAAGTGGTTTTAAAAGTTGTATGTATTTCAGTTTTCAGGTCATCTTTGCTTAGCTTTAGTTATTCATATACTATATTGTTTAAGGTAAATGCCAGGAGTAATACTGTATCGTTAGTTCCGTTATTCTGACAGTGGTCAGTCCAGCATATTGGCTCAGATCCATCATTCATAATCTAGAATTAACTTCATGATAATGATGCGCTTCTGTTTCTTTTCTTTTTTTTCACTCAACATGAGACTTAAAAAATCAGAATACCTTTCAGCTGACCTATGACCAAACCTCAGTGTTCCCAGTAGGCCTGGCTGATCTTTTACCTCACTTATAATTAGGAAGAGTTAGAACACCAAAACAAATAGGTAAGTGTAATTGGGTGCAGTTCCTTTGTGAAAACCTGTTATGAATTAAAAAGGAAATTCTACAGATGCTTGAAGCTAACATATTAACACACATTATAAACAGTTTCTAGTCAGCAGGGTATTGCAGATGTCACCACTGTGAGTCTGTCTCGATGTAACTGCTGCTGTGTGTGTGTGTTTGCATCCATTCACCATCTGCTCCTAAGCCTTAGCTTCTCACACTTTATCTCTGCACACTCTCTTTTCTCTGCTCTACTCCGTTTGTGTGTCTGAAACGAGTTGCTCCCGAGCCACAGATGGTCACGATCAAAGGGTCTTCTCTGTTTTAAAAGTCATGACTAACATTCCCTTCAGTTTGCAGTCTAGTCTCTGCATATCATAGGAACTGTCCTTATTCTCTCAAGGAACTTTTGCAGAGGTTGGAAGTACGGTGTATCTGTTGTGGGTGAATTCAAACAGTTAAATAAATCTCACTCCACCTTTTGCACGTACACAGCATAGCATGCTATATATATGCACACTGAACACAGTCTCTTCCTTGTGTTCCACAGACTTCAAGACAAAGTTCAGGAGACAATCGAATCTCTGCGGCTGGCAGGAATCAAAGTGTGGGTGTTGACAGGCGACAAACACGAGACGGCAGTCAGCGTCAGCTTGTCGTGCGGCCACTTCCACAGAACCATGAACATCTTGGAGCTTCTGCAGCAGCGCTCCGACAACGAGTGTGCAGAGCAGCTCCGCAGACTGGCCCGAAGGTGTGTGCCATTATTTTTTATTTATTTTTATTTATTTAAATAGTGTGAGGGGCTGATCACAGATTCCTCTTTTATGTTATTCAGGATGTTATTCTGTTTAGTTAGCATGAAAAGAGATTACACAACTATTTCTCAACACAAATACTTATTTCATGCTCCCTGTTGATGATTTTATTGAACTGAGTGTCAAAGGAGAACTAAGACTTCAAGCTCTCACTAGATATGCTTTATTTCTAATGACTTCTACTTATGCAACATAGGTATGCCCTGAGCTTTGCCATGAAGGGGATAGATTCTTACAGTTCCAACTTACTCATAAACAGGAATGCAATTCTGTTAAATAATAACTGTGTCAAATGTGGTATCAAAATATTATTTGCTGATAAGTGAGTAGTAGAATCCATCTTACCAATATATCTTTGCATACCTCATTTCCTGTTTTGCGCCGTGTGTCTGATTCTCTTCATCTTCTCTTTGTTCCAGGATAAAAGAAGACCACGTTATTCAGCACGGCTTGGTTGTAGATGGAGCTAGTCTGTCTTTAGCATTGAGAGAACATGAGAAGCTATTTATGGAAGTGTGTAAAAACTGCTCAGCTGTGCTCTGCTGCCGTATGGCCCCACTACAAAAAGCCAAGGTAAACACCTACTGCCGTGTGCTGCAGGAAAACCTACTTCTGCTGCTCTAGATTATGAATTAGTGATCAAATATTTAAATCATAAGTTCCTCTGCCACGAGTTAGAGTGGTCTTTTCAAATGCTTTGCAGGGTTAAATCAGTAACTCTTGTATACATTCAGATTTTCTGGAGGTACTTGTTGAGGAGCAAAACTTGTTCCAGTTAAGAGGATGCTGATTGGAGCACATGCTGAATCTCATGTTAATAATGAGTTATTTTTTTTGTGCAACTGTGTTAACGGTAAAAGAAAGCAGAGCAACCCTAAGACTGTGTAAAACAAGTGTAACTGTGTCAACTTAATTTGCTATGTAAAGTGCAACTAATGTAGAAAAGTAAATAAGCTAAGCTTGAGCAAATCAGATTAGTTTGGTTATGTGAGGAATGGTGCAGAATCAAAACATCCATTTCGATGTTTTAGAAGTAAGGACTACCTTTTTTTTCTTTCAGGTTGTCCGTCTACTAAAGACTTCTCCAGAAAAGCCGATAACATTAGCTGTTGGGGATGGTGCCAATGATGTCAGTATGATACAAGAAGCTCATGTGGGCATAGGTAAACACATACACGCACCTAAACCAACAGGAAACTGTACTGTAGTTGTATGCTGAGTAGTTGTCTGAACTGTGTGTTTATGCCTAAATCTCCAGGCATCATGGGAAAGGAGGGTCGTCAGGCCGTGAGAAACAGTGACTATGCAATTGCTAGGTTTAAGTTCCTGGCTAAACTACTGCTGGTCCACGGTCACTTCTACTACATTCGAATAGCTACTCTTGTACAGTACTTTTTCTACAAGGTATGATTTGGCTCCATTTACCAACAGTGTTTTATTGTAGTGGCTTTAAAGGGGACCTATTATGCAAAACTCACATTTTGCACATTTTTATACTTCCATTTAGGTCACAACTGCTTCCAAAAATAATCCGAGTGCTTAAAAAAAAAAATCCAGGCCATTTTTTATTTATTTATTTTTTTTTGGCAATAAGTTAAAGTTTTTTTGGTGTCTGGTAAACGAGCCATTTCACAAACCTCCCGATTGTTGAGTCACAATCAGTGGGCATTCTGCTGTTACCTAGCAACCCCAGCCGAGCCCAACCCCTCACCGAGCAACCCAGGCAGAGCTCCAGCACGGTGGATCAGCTGGCTTTATCGCTGTATGCCCTGTATAATGGCTTCTGGAAAAGAAAAGTGTTTTGTTGTTGACTCACCATCTAGAAACGACTTCCTGCATCCTTGATGGTTGTGCAGGAGGCTCTACGTCTGCTTTTGGGGCTGATTCAGGGTCAAAGATCTATGGTTGTATAATTGTGCATCTGTTTGCAGCCATTTTCACGTGTGAGTGTAAATATTGAGTTGGGGGGCATGGCCAGCAGCAGCTTATATGGATTTAAAGTGCCAAAAGGCCCTAAAACAGCTCATTCTGAAAGGAGCTCAAAATAGGCAGAACTGACCAGACTGAAATCTCACTATCTAAGAATGATTTTGTGTAAAAAATGTAATGAATATGTTTTGTATAGCCCATAGATGTGTCCTAACACATTCAAGGAAGCATAAGAGGTCTCCTTTAAGTTAAGAAATGGGCGTTAACATGACTTGTGTATTATAATCTGTCTGTTTTCACTCCAGTGTGTCTAAATATATTGTTTCACTCTGTTTTATCTAGAATGTGTGTTTTATTACGCCACAGTTTTTATACCAGTTCTTCTGCTTGTTTTCACAACAAGTAAGTCTCATTTAAATATTTATTTTCCTCTTTTGTAGTTCTTTATTGTTTCACTGTATTTCCATTGATGTCTACATTGATATCTACTAAATTTTATGGTGTCTAGGGTCAGATGAACATTTTACAGTGTCCTATCTTTCTTTAAATGATGTATACACCTCTATAATTATTTTTGATAGCTTGTTTGAGTGCTGAAACATTTTTTGGAAAGCTATTATATTACTCTAACCATAGCAGGCTGTAGGTCTAATAATCTGCTGTTGAAATGATCCCTGTCCAATCCAGACTCTGTATGACGGTGTTTACCTGACGCTGTACAACATCTGCTTCACCTCGCTGCCCATCCTTGTGTACAGTCTGTTTGAGCAGCTGGTCCATCCTGACATTCTGCAGACCAAACCTTGCCTGTACAGGTGAGGCGCCATATAATGTCCTGGTGTACACAAAATGTATTATTATTCTCTCCGAGGAAAGAAGCAGCTGTTTTTTATGAACTCTGAAAAGTAATGGAGGCAAAGTCCAATAGGAGCTACATGCAGCTCATCGGGACATAAAATTGTGATTTATTAAAGCTCTTCAGTTTGGAAATGAAATCCGGTGTGTATCTTCCACAGAGACATCAGCAAGAACTCTCTGCTGTCTTTCCGGATGTTCCTGTACTGGACCGTGTTGGGCTTCAGTCACGCCTTTGTGTTTTTCTTTGGCTCTTACATCCTGATGGGGGAGGACACCACACTCATGGGCAACGGACAGGTCTGTTTGTCAAAGCACAGAGAAAAAGCTTCCTTCGAAACATTATTTTTGAGAGTTGATTTTATTAAGCTGGAAAACAGTAGTTCAAGCCATAAATCCTTGGTAATAAATTCATTTCAGATATTTGTGTTTGTGTGCTGTCAGTGGTGTTATTAATATTGGAGGTAGAGATTACCTGCTGCTATTTCACAACTGTTGACTTGATGTTGCTGTTTTCTATCTCTCTGTTTCTTCCTTTTTATTCGACAGTTCAATCATTCTCTTTTTCTTTCTTTTCTTTTCATTTCTTTCCATCTTTCTTTCAGTTGGTAGTGTGCTAATTCTGAATGCCCTCACTTTGATTATTCCCTGTTGGTTGTCTTTCCTTCCATCTTTTGTTGATTACGCTTTTTCCTTCTGCCTTCTTGCTGTGCATGTCTTCAGATGTTGCGAGCTAACAGGCAGCTGGTAAGAGTCTGCTCTACAGTTGAATGCATGTCCTTGGGAGGTTAATAGGAGAACTCGAGGATTCATCAACATCCTGTGTACTCTTTAAAATGTTGTTAATAATGCTCTATAATATGGATGAAATTGCATTTCTATGCTGAAGAGCTCAGTTTTTTTTTTTTTTTTTTTTTTAAAAAAGCTTTGTGATGGACCAACATAAAGTAGTGTATTATTGTAAAGTGGAAAAAAACTGACACTTTTTTTAACAGAAAAAAACAGCATCTACAAATCTTTAGGGACATGTCTTTACCAGCCTTGTACATCTTGTACAGAAATGGACATTTTTGCACATTCTTCTTTACAAAATAGCTTAAACTGAGTAAGAGGGGATGGAGAGAATCTGTAAACATAATTTTTAAAGTACTTTTTTATTTTATTTTAGGAAGTAAATAAATAAAAATAAACACTTTTAAAGTCTTATCACAAATTCTCCCCTAAACTAACAGTGGATGTTGGGCCATTTTATTACATGTTTGGATCTAAATCATTCCGCTGTAGCTCTGGATGCATGTTAAGGGTCATCACCCTGTTGGCAGGTCCACCTCCCCTCAGGTTATGAAGTGAACATAACTCTTGAGATGTCCAAAGCTTGGGATGTTGTTTTCTAACCTAACCCTGCATTAACCTCCCCACAGCTTTATCTCCAACCTGTCTGCTGGGTTCATTCTAGTCTCCATGATGGTGTTTTTTTTCACTAATGTTCTCTAGCAAACCTCTGAGGTCTTCACAGAACAGCTGGTTCTCAGCTGAGATTAAATTACAGACTGAGGGGGAAACCATTCATCCTGTTCTTTCAGCTTGACAATTATACACCACTTTGTGTTGGTCTTTTGCATAAAGTCCCTATAAAATGCATTGTAGTTTGTGACATGACAAACGACAAAAAGGTTCAAAGGGTTTGAATAGTTGAATGCATTAATGATAAGCTACAAGACATTGTTACTGCATGCGTAATTTATCAAAACCTGATTTTTGTTCAGTATACTTTAAATAAAAATAAGCCATAACATTTTAAAAAAAAATATTTTGGTAATGAAAAATAAACATTTTGTAGAAGATCGACTGTCTTTGGATGTCTTCAATGTTCAGACACCAGCAGGATATTAAATCAGCGAATTATGGTGCAAAAAGTATAAATGGACCTTAAAGGAAGACATGGACGGAAACTTTTAAACTGGAACTGCCGCCTTTAAGAAGATTTCTCTTTCCTCTAAATATCCAAATATAAGCATGGATCCACTCACATTTTCCTCCCTGTCACTACACCACTCTTTTTTGATTTTTCTAAAATAGTACTTTAAGTTAAAATACCATTTTTACCATCCATGATCTAAATTATTCTACCACTTAGTATTCTGCCACTAGCGAAGACTGTGCATGTAAACTAAGCTTGTGTTTCTTTCTGATCATAAAGTCTAGTCGGCTGACGACAAACTGCTGTTTAAGACGACTGTTAATGTTGCAACATGTCCGTTCTTACAGATGTTTGGGAACTGGACCTTTGGAACACTTGTCTTTACTGTTATGGTCATCACTGTCACATTAAAGGTAAAAACAGAGCAATTAAGTATTTACAGTATGTAAATGTTTTGCATGAAGTGATAGTGAGTTTAAGGGAGCTTTCACACCTGTAGTTTGTTTACTTCTGGTCTGAATCGCCGTTACTGTCTCCATTCGCTAAAAGCTTAGTAACACGGTTCGGTTTGTAGAGACAGACTGGTCATTTGAGATAAAGTATGTCGAGAGGAGGATGATGTCAGTGGCCATTAACTGCAGAAGATAATTTGTAATAGGTTGTTTGGGGGCAAGGTCTCTTTTATAGCACAGAAGCAGATTGCTGGAGTTTATTGGTGCCCCGAGTGTCCCTGTATCAATCTTTTAACTTGACTTTTATTTTCCTCCATATTGCAGCTCGCATTAGAGACTCAGTTTTGGACCTGGATGAACCATTTTGTGACATGGGGCTCAATCGCTTTCTATTTCATCTTTTCTCTGTTTTACGGAGGAATTATCTGGTGAGAACATCTTTGTATGGCTGTAATTTATCGCTACATTTGGCAATTTTTGGATTGTAAAAAGTTGTTACTCTGATCAGCACTCAGTGGCTCAGGAATAAACTGTACATCTTGCTTGCTTTATGCTGTGATTTTCATACCAACATCCCTAAAGCATAGATATAATCCTTGTTATCTGCCACCTTTTTGAACCAGTCAAAGCTATTTTAACCTCTTCAGCCTGTCTGGCCAAATCACAGACGACTGGGAGCCATCCTGACCATATTGGGCCATTATTGATAGCATCCTTTGGACATCTGTATTGGTCATTAAACTCTGCTGTTAGGACGTAATAGCATTATCTAAGTGCACAACCCTAACTGATGGTTGGGCCTGAAATTACAGTGGAAAGGGCAACTCTTTCCAAGTCTGGCTGCTGATCTTCTCTGTTGGTTTTCAAAAGCAATAAAGTCGTACTGCTGCTAATAAATAGTGTTTTCAGATATGAAGGGTATTAAAAAGTTGATCTTTTTCTTTCCTTAACAAGCGTGTTGTTTGAACTTCCTGCAGGCCATTCCTGCACACCCAGGACATGTACTTCGTCTTCGTCCAGCTGCTGTCCAGCGGTTCGGCCTGGTTGGCCATCATAATTATTGTCATCACCTGCCTGTTTCCTGATGTGGTGAAGAAGGTTCTCTACAGACATCTGTGTCCCACCAGCACTCAGAAGAGTCAGGTAATTAAAGGGACGGGTTAAAGCACCAACAACTAGATACTTACAGAAACACCTGTGATGCAGTGCTGTTTATCATTGTCAAGTCCAATATTTTACTGTTTTTCAAATTAATAAATATTTTCTTAAAAATTATTAGCATGCTTTGTGCATTTTGTTGAGTTTACATATGTAAGTCAGCGGCACCAATCAGATATTTTGCGGTCAATCACAAAGCAAAGTTGCAAATGAAAAATGTTTACAGTTGGATGTTTTCTGAAAGGTTTGCAGGAACAAGCTCAATACTAAATCATATTAAATTTCAGTGAAATTGCACTAGAAAGAAAAAGACCCTTTACAGTTATTAAATTCTCTAGTGTGACATATAGGAATATATCATTTATACTCCTGCATAGAGCTCAAAATTGGCAACTAACTTTCCCGTATTATATAGGAAGTCTGGAAGTAAAACGTAAATCTATGTCAAGGAAACCCAAAATCTAGACAGCTTGGAAAGTAGTCTGTGGTTTGTTTAAATAGTTTATTATTTTTAGCCTTTGTGTTCATTGATAGCCTGCTTCTAAACAGGAATGGAATCATGTTCATGTTTGCACTGCTTGACTGCCGTCTGATCATAGACAAGCACAAGGAGAAGCACACCGTGTGACCTCTGCTCTCTTACCGTATTGATTTGTTCATCTGGAGATGGTTTATGTTCTCAGCTCATTTCTCAGAAACAAAATGAGCCAACTTTTCCAATTCTGCGTGCTGTTTGTAGTTTCTGCTTCAGCCTCCATCCTGTTTTGTCTTTAAAGTGTGTGTGTGTGTGTGTGTGTGTGTGTGTGTGTGTGTGTGTGTGAGAACATGACTGTAGTCTGTGCAAGTTGTGTGTTTTCATTTGGGTCTGTGTGTGAGAGAAAGAGCTTGATTTCTAACCTGTCTGTTTCTGTGTGTTCTTCATCTTGCCCTTTGTTTGTGCTCTCCTGGTGTAGATGTATTCCAACCGAGTGGTCATAGGTGATGACTTCATCGCTCTGCAGCCTTTATCCAGAGCCAAGAGCCAGCTGGGCAAAATTAGGTAGAAGATTTGAGATCCGTTAAGCTGTGGACTTCATCCATCTTAAACAAATCCATTCGTGGAAAAAAAACACTAACTACAGGAGCGCTTCATGCAAATGCAATATTTCTATAATTAAAGATGGAATTTAAATGGTTAACTGCGTCTTATTAAGTTTAGAGTGTATTTTTGTATAATTTTTTTTCTCTTTTCAGAAATGAGACTAATTAGATATTTAAACCTTTATTTTTATAAAACATTAAAAAAAAATACTGTCAAAGTCTGATTGTTGAAGCTTTAATTTGTACTTTTCAATTGTACTTTTTCAGTGATAAAATCTGCCTATTTTGATACTTTAAAAGACAACTTCTCTTCTCAAAACGAGGATGCTAATTTTGGTTTTATTAATTAGCTTACTTTAGAAAGTAAGAATGTCATTTCAAATTATCATGAAGTTCAGAAAGAAACATTGCTTTGCAGAATGAGTGCTCCTATACATGTTCATTCATAAGTCTCAGTATCAGTCGTTCTCGAGCGTTTTCTGTACCAGCTGTGCTGTAGAGTCTTGTGCTGTGTTGGAAGAGGTATTGTGTCTGTGACGGCATGCTCTAAACCAGCCAATCAGCATTCTCTGTCGCTGGGGTCGGGGGAACATCAGTGAGTCTGAGGTCTTGCAAAAGAATGAGTTTTAGCTGTTGCATGTATTGCATCATAGAAAAAAGGCTGACACACGTGTGTCTCAATACTTCCTCCTCACAGCATGGTCCTGTCGTTACACAACCCATCCGCTGCATGAACAAATGCATGTGTGACTGAGTGAATAAATTAGTTTATGTTCTCATGGAAACCCTGATTGACTTTACATTGATTCTTTTCTCCTGCATCTATCAGATTGTGGACCTCATGATGTGGGGTCATTTAAACTCTAAACTACAACTATGCTGCCCTACATTTGGATGTGTGGTCAGATCTGACCTCCCACCTGGCATGCCTTCCCGTTTTAAAAGTAGGACTTGAAGCACACATGGCAGTCTTTGTGTGTTGGTGCACCCTCTTCAGCCACCTCTTCAGTTTTTCAGCCACTTCTCTTTGGACTAATTTTTGAGATGGCCTCTTCACCTCAGAGTAGTCCACCTGCATGGTTTGAGCAGATCCACACCTCTGGACTGATTGCTCACTAAAGCTGCATGAGCAACTTTGTTTGGGTTGACCTAAAAAGCAGCATGATTCTGTTCTATTAGGAGCACAACAGATTGCTGTCATAGTGGCTATCTTTTAAACAATAGCACAAATTTTCACCGTCTTGCAGTCTTTAAGAGAAATGCTCAGAGTAATATTAGATCTTGTTGGGGAAATATTTTCAGAAATTAATGCCTGGTTCACATGGCAAGAGTTTGAAATTGTCCACCGATTTCAAGACGTGAGAAACCCCACACATGATAGATCATAGATATAACAGGTTTGGTCCTACAGTGTATGGCATACAGCCACACGGTAAATACAGCACGCCACACACAGCCAGATTTCACTCATTGACATTCAGATATCATACGGTAAATCTTGCAAAACCTCTTGAGATCAAATGTGAGCTCAGAGTAAACAAGAAAGAAGCAATGGTGATTTTGTGGAAAATAAACAAAAAAAAAAGATGACTCTGATGTTCACCAGACTTTCAGTGTTTTTTTTTTTTTTGGTTTTTTTTTTTGGTTTTTTTTTGTTTTTTTTTTGTCTTCTGTATATTTTGGATTCTCCTCCGTATTTCCGTCACTTCGCTTTCTGATTGGCTGCATTTCACATTCTGTAGCCTGCTTTCTTGTTTGTCCTCGGGGAACACCACACACTCTGCCATATCGGGCCAAGAAAATCCATCATGTTGAATATCCCCGATCTTAAATTGGAGCATTCTCGACGTCCTTGTGAGCAGACTAGATCACTCTTATCACACCACACACAGCAGGAATATCTCATAAGATTATCTTTAGTGCCACCTTGATAATCGGACCGTCCTTACAATTGTTAGAAGGGAAAAAATCGCCTCAAAAATCCACATAAAAATGTTGCCATGTGAACCAGGCATGAGAGGGTACTGTGCATATTCCTCTGCACTAGGATTCAGTGTCGTTATCTCTAAGGGTGGACCCATTAATCGGCTGGGCGATCAGCCGATACATGTATATGAAACCAATCTTGTCCATCAATCTTACCCACCTCAAAGGTCTGAAAATCAGCCACTGTTCACTTTTCTCTGCCATGAGAGAAGGCTGACTGTCAGACTCACCCACCAGGTCACGTCTGCACGTGTGCAGTTAAGAATAGTCACCTCACTGTTGCCAACTCAGCGACTTTACCGCTATATTTAGCCAATTTTTCAGATCCCTCTAGCAATTTTTTTTTTTTTTTTTTTTTTTTAAGTGACTGACCTTGTGACACATGAAAGTGTCAGTTATATTTTTAAAAAAAGAAAAGGTATTGGCCAAAATTGGAATCAGTAAGTCAGGCTTTTTAAAGATCGGTGATTGGACAGAAAACTGAATCGGTGCACCCCTAGTTATCTATTTTTGTTAAAGATAAAAGTGACAGCATAACCTAGAAAGCCCTCATATATTGTCATGGCTCTGCAGAAGGTTAATTGGTTCAGATACGAATAGATTTTCCTGTTTCCCCTCTCCCCATGAGAAATCTTTTATATGCCTTAGGCTTCATTCAACTCATTGGTTGCTTAGTTTTATAGCCAGTCCGCTCAGTTGTCTTTTTTTTTTTTTTTTTGTAATTTTATCTGGTTTTCTCCGTTGTGGGAAAGTAAAAGTCCTTCAGTGATTTGTTAAAAAATATTTTAAGCCCTCTTCCAAAGCAGTGCTTGTTATTAATCTATCAGGTTCAAGTAGGATGGCTACTTTGCAGTCTTGTTGACACACTTTTACAGAAACCAGTAAGTAAATAAGGAGGTTTTCTTTGTGAAATAACAGATTGCTTCCCATTCAGCTGCTGTGTTGGCAGGGGTCAGTTGCAAAGAGCTTCAAGACCAAAATTTCTTCTCCTAATTACCGTATTTTCCGGACTATACGTCGCTCCAGAGTATAAGCCACATTTGGGTTCCGGTGACACGTGTTCAGTTGCCTGCTTTTTAACAAACTTACGGAAACTGTTGGCTTTGGCTAAGAAGTCTGCTGGCAGTTTCTAATGCACCGATGTCCGTGCTAAATCAGGATGATCAGGAGCGGTTCAGCTTCGCAGGTGTTCTGACACCCTTTGCTTTCACGGTGTGTGTAGCTCCCTGGTGGCGCAAACACAACGTCCTGATTAACAAGCACAGGCGTTTTGTGCTGCGTGGGCGGTGCAGAGATGCAGGGGAAACTGTTTCTGATAGGGAAATGCAAAATGCACAGCGGAGCAGACACACCTGCGGAGTTGTTCCTCCATCTCTGGCCATCTAGCTTTCAGCCCGCGTTCAGCTTTCCTTGTGACAGCAAATGGTAATGTTTAATCCTTCGTTTATGTCTCAGTATGAATTAACATTTAACCCATCAGTGAAAAAATGCATCATGAAGAGGAAAAAAACCATATATAAGTCGCTCTGGACTCTTAAGACGCAGGACTAGCCAAACTATGAAAAAAAACTGCGACTTATAGACAGAAAATACGGTAGTTAAACACCCAAACTGCATCCCAGACTGACTCACTGATCAAGTTCTCCTGCTTATCAAATAATTTGCTTAATAAGCAGCATTGAAAATGTATCCACTGTACTCAGTTATTTAGTCTTTTATCGAGTCCTAAAACTACAACTATCAGTTCAGGATGTTGCAAGATATCTGCTGTTCCAAGACGTTTTAACTTGGTAAACAGATTTAGTGCATGGTGGCTATTATCTAATTGGTCAGTTTGTTTTAGTGAATAAAGATTGTATAAAGGACTAAATGATGAACATGGATATTTTTTTGCAGTTTGGTTACGTTGGTATGTGTCGCTGGCCTACCAGCGGTCTACCTCGTTGACTGATGGGTAGACCAGGAGGGCTGACTGTAAGCATCTTGTGTCCTTCAGATGGAGCAGGGTAAGGGTTCAGTCGGCCCAGAATATGACCCTGTTAAAGCCCAGCGGAGCCCAGGGGAGGACAACTGGCACCTGCTAGCTGCTTATCCTCCCCCCTGCTGCCCCCGGCCCAGACCCATGCTCCCCTAGGTAGTACCCTAATTTGTACTGCACTTCACTCCCATTGTCCCCATGTTACTGTCACTGCCCTTGTTTGATCTGAGCTCCAAGCAGCCCTGTGCACCCCCTCACATCTGCAGTACCCTGCACAGCCCCGCTGTTTGCTTATAACTTGCACCTCTGATCATTCTCCCATGCCTTTATTTTATAGTTACTCCCATACTGCTATTTTATTTCATTTGTTGTGTAGAAATACTGTTTGTCTGATGGTCCAGTTTCCTGTGCTACTAATTCATGATTAACTCCATCCTTCCCTTCCCCTCGATGAATGATCTAATTCTCTCAAACCCAGATGTGATTGACCCTGTCCACACATGCCTCACCATGATAGTGCCTGACTTTCTCTAACCTGTTCTCATATCACCCCTCACTGTTATTGATCAGGTGTGGGTTTAAGACAAAGAGAGAATGCTGTTGGCATGCCGGCTTCATTGTTTTGGTTGTGCTCTCATTTAGCCATATGAAACTGCCAGACTCATCTTTGTTTGTTTGTTTCTTATAATATCCCTTTATAATTCTGATACTTGATAAATACTGTAATGTCCATTCGTAATTACTGTATTAATATTCAACCCTAAAATACACAAGTAAACTGACTGGCCTTCTTCACACATAATTCAACAGTAGAATTGACTTTTAACAAGTTAAATTATAAAACAAACGTTTAAATGTAGTTTGGCTGATTATTTTGAGCCTAGCAAATGCATTTCCAAAAATTAAGCAATAGCCAATGTTTTGGGGAAAATGCGAATCCCTCTGGGGAAAATGCGAATCCCTCCCTAGTAAACATTCAGTTAATTACCAAACCCACAAAAACTCCTAAATGACATCATTTGACACAGTATGAGAAAGCACATACATTCAGACCAATGTTCAGTGGCCTGCTGTTAGATGATCATTAAAACACGCCTGATGAGGTTAGAGAAAGCAGTCTTTGGAATGCGTTTTTTTAGGGTTAAGATAAATACATTATACTGACCTCACTCTGGATCAGAGTTCTGTCTTTGCCACAAGCGGAGGAATTCAAGTATCTTGAGCCCCTTCTCAACGGTTTAGCCGGTTCTTCCTCAGTCAGATGTGGCCAGCTTCACCTCCATTAACAGATCCTGTGCTGTTCCTCTCAGTTTTTGGGAACCACCTCAGGGGTGTAACAAGGCAGCCCAAGCCAGGTATTGAGACTGCATTTGTTGATTTACGAACAACAACGTCTCAACCACTGTTTTCAATCTGTGACGAGACTGTAGCAGTTGGCGAGATGGTGAGCTGCAAATCAATAATTCCGTGGTCAAACCTTGAGGTTCAAACCTCTTTATCAGTTGTGGCAGAAGAACGGATACACCGTCAACTGGACGGGGCAACCCGCAACGAACAAATATACCGAGAGATTTTGGGGAAATGGACCGCCCAAGGGTACACACGCAAAATGACATCATTGGAGCGTTGACGAAAGATCCTGTGTACCCACGGCCCACCCGTGTTCCTGCCCATATTTATGCCCATGTAGTGAGGAACACACTGCCAATGGAGACACACCCAACTTGGCTAGAACTGAACCACACATTAATCAGCTTGATTGAGACTTGACAATGGAGAAGGGGCTTTGGTGAAAGCCAGAAGGAGTGAGAACTGATAGGCAGTAATTAGGGTGATGCTGAGTCATAAAGATAAGCTCTTGATTTCTGGTCCGCCGATGTTCCAACCTTGATCTTTGGTCGTGTGTCATGACCAACAGAATGAAACCCTTCCTTCGTAGGGTGGCTGTGCTCAACCTTAGAAATGGTGAGGAGCTACATCATCCAGAGGGAAGCAGGAGTTCCTCAACATAAAAAGGAGCCAGCTGAGGTGATTTGGGCATCTAATGGCTCCCTTTTGAGGTTTTCCAGACACATGTGACTCGTAGAGATCCTGGGGCAGTCCCCTGGCCTGGGAACACCTCGGGTTCCCTCAGAATGAGCTGGAGATTGCTTTTAGGGAGAGGATGTCTGGTTCCCTCGTGGACCTCTTTTCTGCCTGAACCTCATCTCTGAAAAATTAGAAGCTATGCATAGACGTAAAATGTTTTTCGGAACTTGATTAAACATTCTATATAACGTATGAGCTCCCTCCGAATTGATACAGGCGGGCAAAAATTACTCTGTATGTTTATTCAAAATTTGTGATATTATTTTAGATACGTCACATAGAACGAGGCTCGACATTATTTGATATTTCACTCAGCCCTGGGGCAAAACATTTTCTTTTCACCTCTGGACTAATATAGCAAGTTAATCGCAAGAGGATGTGCTCCATAAAAAATTTCATGGCAAAGCTTTCAACTTTACCACATCACTTTTAATCTCATTAGTTTGCCTTCACTGTGGGCAGAATGTAACAGTTGCCTCTTTATAACAACGAAACAAGTTATTTGTGAACAGCACTGCTGTTTTGATATGGATTGATTTTTACTTAACTAATAGATGTAGTTTGAACAAGCTCAGTCACACAGTGTTTATTACCTTCATGATCACAGAAACAGAAGATCTCACAAAAAACACTAGAATTTAACATGTATTGTTGCAGCTGTGGTTATGTGTGAACCATAATTGAAATAATGTGCTACTATAGAGGCTAGCCTTGCATTTCCGCTAGAACCACTTCACTTTGAGAATAAATTATGTGGAGTTTGATTTGTTTGTGTTTTGGTGTCCACAGCCAAGAACCAAACGTTTGGTTTGATGCCAACAGTGTCTCAAATTTCTGGTGCAGCAAAACATCAGAGCACAGTGGGTTGCACCTTTAGAAAATACAGCTTTGTGCTCTCAATGAAGATGTAAAACTCTTTAAAAAATGGTATATGCTGTGCCATCTTAAATTCTAGTAAAATTGAAAATAGTTTGTTTACATTCAGAATTATGAATGAAGCTGTTTTTATTATTTAAGACGTTACTTTGTAGTTGGACTTGAACTTATGTTTATGTATCTTTGTGCTGTTGTAATTAATTTCAACAAATTACTAAATCCCACTGCTCTCCAGTTTAACTCTGGAGAGCAGTGGGATGTGTTAATCTGTCACTGAGCAACCAAAGAGGGTGCCCACTACACACAACATGAGTGTAACCTCACTCCACTCCTTGTCTCTTTGCCTCTCTAATCCTAACTTTGCCTCCTCTACATCACACTGTCTTGGGTGCTGACTCAGATCAGAGGAACCATCTGATCCCAGATGTTTCTGGGCAGAAACTCTTTTCAGCTTTATTTACCCATGCATCACTAGCTCACAGATAAATCTGATTAGTTACTAAATCTATTTTATACAAAACATGGAATTGTATCCAGGATGGACAAAGGGCTGCAGCTCCTACTGTTGCCCGTTAATCTGATCAGATGGCCTTGCTTCATGGTAAATCAATTCCAAAGGATCTGAAGGAGCAATCCATCAAAAATATAACTGCCTAACATAAAAAAACTTTTAGTTTCAGAGTCCCTCCACTAAAAGCCACAACTTACAAGTGCATCTATAAATGAAAACATTCTTTATTTAAGTAGTACAACTACTTTATTACAGTATGTAGACTACACACATGTATATTACATTTATATTTCCAGTATTCACTTCTATTCATTTTTGATGATTAAGGTTTGCAGCTAACAAAAACCACGTATTCAGTTATTCTGAAAGTTAAAGATAAAAAAACAGGATTTTTTTTTTTTTTTTTTTTAAACGCAAAAATGAAGGCCTTCCATAATCTAAGTCTATTCGTTGTGTCTTAAATGCACTAAATACTTGGTCAGGTCTTATTTTACATAAATCACTGCATCTGTGCAGCTTTCCTCGGAGGAAATCTGCCTGTGTGGTACTGCTGAGGTGTTAAGAACACCAAGATTGATTTAATACTGCCATTCAGCTTGTCTGCATTGTTGGCTCTGATGTTTCTCATCTTCCTCTTGACAATAACTCCCATAGATTCTTTATTGGGTGCAGTTCAGGCCAGTTTCCTAGCCAGTAAAGCAACCTTTGTCATTTAACTAGGCATTGGTACTTATGGCAATGCCTGACTCTGTTATTTTGACGTCCAAATGAAATACAAAATTGATATTAATCTGAAAAGATGTCTTTGGACTTGTAAGCAGCAGTGCATTCCTGTTTCTTGTTAGCCCAGGTAAGATCCTTCAAAGGGTGTTGGTTTGGGAGGGCCTTAACAAAAGGGCTTGACAGTTGTAGCCCATGTCCAGGACACATCTGCGTGTGTTGGCGCTTGAAGTACCGACTTCAGCTGTAGTTCATATCCAATCCTTTGAGTGTATTTGCTTGTAAAACTTTATCGCACTTCATCCTTTCATCAAACTTTTAAACAGTATGCTTGAATACAGCACATAGTAAACACCCAGCTTTAGTATTGACCTTTTGTGGCTTGCCCTATTTGTGGAGGTGACTATAACTGTCAAGTCAACAGTCTTTGCCAGGATTGTGTCAGCCATATCTTCACACTGCGTGATAAAAATTATTTTTATTGGGCTTGTGTAATATTCACATTTACTGAGAAACTAAATTTTGAGTTTTTGCTAGCTGGAATCCGTAAAAATAAAAAATTTGCAGAAATAAACGCTTGAAATATGTCACTATGTGTAATATATGAGGTTTTCTTCTTAAATTGAATTACTAAAATAAATCTACTTTTGGATTGATATTGCCCTTCATTGTACAGAAGCTGAGCATGGCTGTACTCATGTTTTTTTCCCCAGATGGTTTTCTCGAGATCACGAGATGATGGGTGTGTGTGTGTTAAACCTGAGAACTTACAAGTGTAAATCATGGCATGTGTAATTCTGTGAATAACTGATAGGTAAGCCATGACACTACGTTGTCAGTCTGGTGATTAAACCATTAGGAAACTTGTTATCTCAAGAAAACAGTCTTCGTTATTTTGTGATAGCAACATAATTATGTCATTATGATGATGGTGATTATCTCGAGAAAATGGTAATCGGTTTTTTGTGTTAACGACATAAATATCTTGAGAAAACGGTAATTGTTATGTCGTGATAACATAAATATCTTGTTATCCCGAGAAAATGGTCATTTCGGTTACTTCCTGATTGTGACATTAATGTCTCGTTATCTTAAAACGGCCATCATTATTTTGTGATAATGACATAATTATATCATTATGATGATGGTGATTATCTCGAGAAAATCATAATCGTTTTTCCATGATAACGACATAAATATCTCGAGAAAACGGTAATTGTTGTTTTGTGATAACGTAAATATCTCGTTATCTCAACAAAACGGTCGTTAATTTTGTGATGACATAATTATGTCATTATGATGGTGATTATCTCGGGGAAATGGTGATCGTTATTTTGTGATGACATAAATATCTCGTTATCTTGAGAAAACGCTGATCGTTATTTCATGATGATGACAAATATATCATTATCTCGAGAAAACGGTCATTGTTATTTTGTGATAACGACATTATTATGATGATGATTTCGAGAAAATGGCAATCGTTATTTCGTG
Organism: Anableps anableps; assembly: GCA_014839685.1. Taxonomy (NCBI): domain Eukaryota; kingdom Metazoa; phylum Chordata; class Actinopteri; order Cyprinodontiformes; family Anablepidae; genus Anableps; species Anableps anableps. The sequence goes on along the minus strand of CM026070.1, from coordinate 36,071,504 downwards.
ATAACGGCATAAATATCTCCTGAAAATAGTAATCGTTGTTTCATGATAATGACATAATTATGTCTCGAAGGTGATGGTGATTATCTTGAGAAAATGGTAACCGTTATTTCATGATAACGACATAAACATCTCATTATCTCGAGAAAACGCTAATCATTATTTCGTGATAATGATATAAATATCTCATCTCGAGAAAAATGGTCATTGTTATTTTGTGATTATGACATAAATGTCTCGTTATCTCGAGAAAAATAAAACAAATAAAACAAGCGGATACGACCGTTCTTGGCTTCCATATTCATTGAGATGCACCTGTATAGGATAATAAACAGTAAAAATCAGTCCGTCTCCTGCAACATTGTAGACATCATAAAGGTTAATATTACAAATGTTTGCTCAAATGTTTACTCATTCTTCTGACAATGAGGGTCACTGAGAAATCATAAAAATATAATCTGAAGATTTTTGATGCAACACTTTAGCGCTGAGCTTTAAGGTTTTTATTTAGGATTTATTTTTTTTCTAAGTGTAACAGTTTGTACATTAATTTTGGTCCCCTTTGTAGCATGTTCTGTGTGTATTCCCTGTAATTGGGACAGCATGCAGCATCATCCTCCAGTCGCTCTTATTGTCTAGTGGATGATAAGACATAAAGTGTTTTAACTTCTGTTCTTTTCTCTTTTTTTTTTTTTTTCTTCCCACCAAACTCTTCTGCTATCTTGTTCTCTTTCCTCTGCTCATGATGTTTCACTAACCCATGCTTCCTGTTTTTCACAAACCTGTTCAAATCACCATCTCTGGTTCTTTCTACACTCACACCATCTTTGCTCTCCTCTAGTCTCTATCAGCCCCCCAGGCGCAGGCCCTCAGCTGTGTGGAGTCCCTGTGCTGCTACCAACATGGGCAAAGCGGCTGTTCCCGCCTGGCCCGCCTCCTGGAACAAATGACGGGCCAATGCAAGGCCAGCGTCAACAATTGCCACGCATCCAGCCGCAGCAACAGGTGGGGAGGACCGCATCGTCGACGAGAAACAATGATTATGAATCCCAATGAACCCTTACCATCTTTTAATTTGGGCCACAGTTCTGAATGTTTTAGCCCGTGATTCGACCTCGAGTCTCTTCCTGCTCAGATTTGGAGCAGGTAGAACGCAGAGCTGTGTGGAAGCAGAGTTTCAGATGGTTTTACAGGCTGTTTTAGTTTGTACGTTAACACTCCAAACAGTTGGAGGCTGAAGATGAGTGAATCAAACGTTTCTAGACTTCTTCTGTTACGATCTTTTTATTTTTCCATGACATTATGGCATGAGTGTGCAGCCGGAAAGGCATTGAAACCAAAAATTTCGAGAGTACGATGGTTGTGCTGTCAACATGGGGTGGCACAGTGGGTGTTTGTTCACCTAACCAGGGAGAATTTGGGTGACAGTATTTTTATTTCGTGCAGCTCACATATCTTTGTTACATACTCAGCTGTCTTGTCTGTAAAAGTCGCACCTTTGCAAATGTATTTGCCATATGTCTGTCCTTACCATGTGCTATGATCTGTTGTGTTGTCTCTTTAATGTCTCCTGTTCTTCTATAATTCTTCCTTAAAATGAGAGACTGATGTCCAGATGGGGAGTGGGTTTTTTAGGGAAAATCCTTTAGTTTGTTATGCACTTTAACAGACAACATTACTACTTCATTGAAATAGCTGGTTGGCTTCGGCCAGCGCTGTATCTGTAGCCAAACCTCATTGCAATGATAATGGTTGGCTGGTATAATCATAAATTATCCAAATATTGAATGCTTACTGACACTATACACATTAAATATTTAGCCACAAAAGCGGTGGGAAGTAGACTCTTTTTATTAATGTTCTTGTTTTACAAATCTTTACTGGGCAGCATTACATTTTGGAGCCCCAGATGATACTTAGGAATGACCCTCATTATCCAACAGCAGTGTAGCATGATGTCCATTCACAGCATTAAGGGAGCTCTCAGTTCATAAATGCTGTAAATCCACTTGATTATATAAAATGTTGAAGTTTTACTTAAAGGGTCAGAAGCTGGGCTCTCAATTCGCAGGTTTGCCCACTTTGCACTTTCTATTATTGTGTCTTTACCTGAATCCCAGCGACTCTGTGGGGTCATTGATTAGATTACATGGTCAGCCTTTTCTGCTGAGCTATCAATACTTCTCTAAATGTCTCAGGACACCAAATATTGATTACATCAGTAATGGAAGATGTTACGTTCTTGTTGGAAAATTTATTTTTCTGATAATGAAAGTGTAGATTTGTAAAGAAAAAGACAACATGCAGTAGAAATGAGGAGTGTTATTGTTTTCCCCATTTTCTTCATTCAGGCTGTGAGAGCAAGACTTAAAATAGTAACAGGAAGGCCAAATGGAGTACAGAAAACAAACAAAGTTGAGGCAAGAATCTACATTCTTAAGGAACTACGCACAGAAACTGTAGCTGCAGTAGTATTAGCCGAGTACAAGATGTTAAAAACAGTTTGAAATGGGACGTCCATTATTTACTTTGTTTAAAAATATCTGTAAAATCCTGTATTACAGTGTCTGCGCTCTGACACAGCAGCACAACAAAATCAAAGCTCTACAAAAACTGGAGACCAGAAATTGGCCACTATAATGTGATCGGTGCATCTCTCTCTCTATATTACAGCAGACGTATATTGGTAATATTTTTAGTTGTACATTGTTCCTTATTTGTTGTTAGAGGTCATTAATGTTTCTTTATTTGTACTTTTGATTATTTCTCACATGCAACTGTGAGGTATTGCCTTGCTGTCAGGGTCAGTTCCCTGAAACAAACGCAGATGTTCAGGGTGAGATTTTTTTTCATTAAATGATTATTCAATTTAGACGAATTGCCTCCTTTGGGGTTGATTGATTTGTTTTCTGACCCTGGCACGAAGCAACCAATTGTTTTCCTCCAAGTGACAAATCACAACCAATTTGTACCCTCCCAGAGGATTTAAGAAAAAAAACAGCGGACGCAACATAAATTTCAGCGGTCGGCGAAACAATGTAGTCAATAAATAGAACTGAGGATGAATCTGCATCTTTTTGTCTCTTCTCCACACACCCTCTGTAGTAGAAGTAGTAGTAGTAATTCTTTTTTTTCCCAAATACGCAAACCAAATACCTTCTTTCATCTATCACTAGCTTTGCAGTTTGAGGAAAAGCGATGGATTCCTTCAAGGAAATGAACGCGCAATGCAAATTTGGCCTTAATGCTAGGATACTGCCATAGGAGAATACTCCTGTATTCTAAGCGTCACAACTGAACAAACTATGTAGCAAGAATATTTACACCTTTAGATTATACAGAAAGTATTTATTCAGTATTTATTGGAAGCCCAGTTGTAGTTGGCTGCTTGCCTTTGCCTGCTGCCTGCCTCAGCCGAGTCATTGCCGGCACACACAGATGTCACGAGTTTTTTAGTAACCAACATACAGTGAACGCCTGCGTGGATCTGCTCCACGTAGCCAGGTCTCTGTCCGTATGCTAAACGTTACGGAGAGAACATGCTTCAGCACATCTCACACCACTGTGGCTGCTGGGAAGTGTAGTTCTTTTCCATTTGTTATTCTGCTACTTCCTGTATCTACTAACCTTTTTCTACTGGATCCTGAAGCCTTATACGCGCTTCTGAGAAGAGGTCAGCATTGAGGGGTTGCTTGTTTTATAATTCCTGGTGTTCCAGCTGAGCGGAGTTCCCCTTCTGTAAAAAAAAATGAGAATAACAAGAACTACCCCATTCAACAGGAACTACAAAACAAGAACGCTCCAACCATCTTGTTGCATGGGGGTGCGGCTGGCTTTGATATTTTGTATCCAATGTACCTGTATATATTTATGTCCCTGTCACACACTTCTTCTTCTCCTCCTGTGTGTTTTTGTCCTTTTGTGTCTAAAGGCTGCATTAATCTCTCAGCTTAATAATTCATGTGCTGCTAATCTCCCCTGTGAGTTTGATCTTGTATGAAATCAGCCTGTTCTGTTCTTGGTTCATGTTCCCGGAAGCTTTTTATGGGTCATCTTAACCCGAAATGCAGAGATGGTTTCAGACCACAGATGTTTTTTTTTTTTTGTTTGTTTTTCTCCCCTCGCTGCGTTAGACGAGCTGAGCTTAGTGGTGTAGCACGTGAGAGCGCCTCCGGTTAAATCGCCATCTGAGTCACAGGCCAACTCACAGTCCCTGGATGGCCTCGTTCTTCTGTTCACCACGTCTGAGAGATGTTTGAAATGAAAGAATTAGCCTTTCAGGGCAGAGATCACATTTAGATATTTAACGGAAGCTGTTGACGATACTCATCATCATCAACAAGTCTTAGACAGCTCTTTTATCTAATGTCCTCGAGCAATAACAGTTGGATCGTGTAGAAGCTGTACTCACACCTTCTGTCACGTGAAGATCAGGTGGTCTGCTGGGGCTTTCATGATGTTTCTGAACATGGGGGGTTTAACATAGAGGATCTGCCAGTTTGCTAAGCTGTTACCAGAACTGGACTGTGCCTTTTATTGTTTCATTCAATATGCATGAATGTTTGATGTGCAGGTCTGAGGGCCAGTGTAATTTACGTTTCTGTCGTGAAGATGCGAATATTTGGCAGCTTAAGTAACGTAAGTAGCTTGTTAAAGTGGAGAAAAAGAGGCGAGAGTGATCTGGTGCTCGTTAATCATGACTTGCTTTTCCTTTTTTATATTCATGTATTGAGTGACCCAAGTCTCATCTCAGATCCTCATAGTAACAGGTGTCGCAGAAACATTAGAATCGGTCAGTCTGCTCTGGAGGTGACTTTTAGGCTCAATCCCATTTCTTTCGTTTGGTGGACTGAAAAATGGTACATCATCAGTTGTTGATTCCAACTTTTTAAACATTTCTGACTTAAAAAGAGTTAGTGGAAGTTCTTAGACCTACGATTATTATCCACTATAAAAGCATCAGACATCATTTTCAGTTGCTGTAGTCTTACATTGCTACAGTCAGTTGCAGAGGCAACGTTGGCTGCCTTAGATCACTGGTCCCCAGCCGTGGTCCTCAGGGCCCCACTGCCCTGCATGTTTTAGACGTGGCCCCGCTCCAGCACAGCTGATTCAAATGATCACATTACCTCTACGGTGGAATCGATTCATCGGGATGAATCGATTACTCGAATGATCGTCAACTAATTTAGTAATCGATTAATCGTTAACTGGAGTATAGAGAATCCAAAGAAAAAAAGGCCAATTACTGAAAGAAGGACATATTTAGAGCAATAATTAAGTCAGAATTGTACACAAAAATATCTGTATCTTCCATTTGAGATGTTCGACCCAGAACTCCTCTAGTGGCACAGTTTTAGCTTCACCTGGTTCGAATTCAGTCAGAAAACAAAATAAATCTCTTATTAAGCACCTCTTTAATCATTAATCCAGAAAATAATAACTAGATCTGCCCTACACTGTATTGATAAGTCGAACAGAAAGAGCTGAGCTTTTCACACGTTAATGGTAGAAGCCTTTTTTAGCTGCAGATGCATCCTTTGCTATCAGTGATCAAGCGTTCTTTTAATGTATTTCTAATATTGTAGAAAAAAAGCTTAAGTGGTTAAATGAAAAATCTGCAGAATGTGCCTTTTTTTTTAAATTCTTTTTATCCGATTCATCGTCAGAATAATCGATTACTACAATAATGGCTAGCTGCAGCCCTGATTTCCTCCTGTTACTGCAGAAGCCTGTCAGTCAGTTTGGATTGAAGGCAGGTGTGCAGCAGCAGGGAAACACCTGGAACATGCAGGACCAGGGCTGGAGGCCGCCGCCTTAGATAAAAACATAGGAGCTGAGACATGGGATTCAGCCTTGGTCATTCGCTAACTGGCGACACTTATTGATAGTTGTCAAGCTTCCCACAGCTGAGACTGAGTGAACCTGATGATGGTCTGATGTGAGTTAATGAGCAGAGACTTCCGGTACTCATCACTAACTCATCCACCCATCACTAACGCCTCACTCATCCTTCCATCTTCTCTGCTTCCGCCAGCCTGATTGATTGGGATCATTTTTGGTTCTTATAGCTACTGACAGCTCAGCTCACCTGTAACCCCTCCACCCCCACCCCCCACCCCCAAACACACTGCGTCTGTCTCCTAACCTTCAGTCACTGCTGTTTCCAGGTCTTGGAGCGACACAGAGAACTTCTACTCCAATGATCGCACCATCTTGACTCTGTCGCCCATCGAGGCCAGCCGCTGTTGACTCCCACGGCCACCGTCGCTAGCACACACACCCGGTGGGGGCAGACCCCCCCCCCCCCCCCGCCACCATTTTATGAGCCCGTTTCAGTTTAAAATCAGCGCTTCGTTAGTGGGAAGCAGCCAGGAATGGGATGGGACGCCGCTCTGAGCTGCAGCCTGTTTTGCACGTGTCCCTGGGTTCATGCTTTCTTAGAAAGGCTGAGACGCGCATCAGAGGAAATGAAACCAGTCAGCCTGGTTTGCCGTCTCTGCGTTGGAAGATACGATCAGTGCATGAGCAGGAAATATCCGACTCCCAGACTGCGAGTCCTGAAGGGTGATCCAAAAAACACGTTTTAAAACGTCTCCATCGGTTCCATTCCTCTGAACAGCTGCCAGACCCAAATCAGACCCAAATCTGAGCAAACTTTCCATCTTCCGAACTATATTTTTTCTACCAATGTTGATGAGAAATCCTAAAAGTCAGTCATGATTACAGCACTGCAAAAACACAAAATATTACCAAGTGGTGTTTGTCTAGTTTCTAGTGCAAATATCTTGAATACACTTGAAATGAGACAAAAACTAACTTACACGTAACTTTTCTGCACAATATAGGAGCTTGTTTTGAGCCAATAATTCCCTAATATTGATTAAAAAAGGTTCCAGTTATAAGTGTAATAATCTGCCAGTGGGACAAGACAATTTAACTTATAATATGGGAAAAATGTCTTCTTGCAGTTGCAGATCATTTCAGTTATAACCAGAACTTTTTCATCAATATTAAGGAATTACTGACTGAAGACCAGCTCCTATATCTGCTGAAAAGCTCTTGTCAGCTATTCTTGTCTTATTTCAAGTGTGTTCTAGATATTTGCACCAGAAACTGGACCAGAAATACTCGGTGAGGTTTTGTTTTTGCAGTGAGCTCAAAGCTTAGAAGTGGGACAGGCTGCTCCCATCAGTCCGTCTGAGCCACTGCTGCACCTTCAAGACCCGTTCAGACGGGAGCAAGTCCTGTAGCATCCAGAAGTTCTGCTGGGACCTGGACCTAAACTCTAGTGGTACCAAAGACCAAAGCATCAAGACTGGAGTTGAGCTGTTTATTGTTTGTGCCTGTTTGTACAGAAGCTTCTATTGTTAAGTAGAGTAATTTGTCCGTGCTGCTTTGTCGGCCTCTGTCTCCCCGGCGCGCAGCTCTGAAAGAGGCCGGATGTTTAAAGAAGCCATACGTTTTGAAGAGGAGAGCATATTGGTGATGGAACTGCAGATAAAAGCTGTTGGAGCCTCTTGCTCCTAAAAATGCCTTTTCTCCAGCAGCCTGGCGACCAACAGCCTCTCAGCGCTACAGAACCACAGACAGCAGGGATTCATTTAAAGATGCAAGGCAGAGCAATGCACTCCAGCAATACCGGGGATGGATTCCTCTCCCAGAGTAATACTTCACGTTCATTTCTGTAGGACAAATTCAGGCGTAATGGTGAGAAGCTTTTGGAAGTCGGGGCTGGTGCTCTTTGAAGTAGACAGAAGAATGTTTTCATGTTCAGAAAATACCTTTAGCAGAAAGAAAAGCTGAGTGTTTGCTCAAATCACATATCAAAATCACATTTTCTTGGCTGTCATTGCTTTAAAAAAAAAAGTCATTAACACCTGTCACCTTCAGAGAAATCATTCAAGTCACCTTTTTGCTGTTACTTTCTTTTCAGCTTGTTTCCGCTGCCTGTGTGTGTGTGTGTGTGTGTGTGTGTGTGTGTGTGTGTGTGTGTGTGTGTTGACGTAGCATGGGTGGCCATATGCCGCCTGCAGGTCACACTCTCTAATGCTTCCTGAAGGTTACTAATTCCCACCAAGACAACCGTTTTAATCTGGACACCAGTAGCCTCAGCACATCCAGGAAGTCCCAGGAGTCGTCCGTCGCGCGGTTAAAAATATTCCTCCGCACCTCAGGACTGAATAAGTTGTGTTCCCATCTGTCAGTTCTTCGGTTCTTCTTCTTTATTTTCTGTAAGGTACACAAACAGGTGTCACTGACAGTGGGAGTGTGTATTTATTATAGCTGTAATTCGTTTTTTGTTGTTTTTCTTGCATATAAATGTTTCCATGATCACATTATTGGTTCGTGGAGTTTAAAGGCATCGGTCCAGTTCCAATAATCACCAAACTGTTCCTCTGCAGAGCTGATTTACTCCAATCACCTTTTAACCAGCTGACCTCAAAGTTGCTGATCTACCAGGATGGACCTTCATTCTGATGATTGGAAAAAGACAAGTTGATGCTGTTAGAATAAAATTCTCAGTTTCATGGAGTGTGTCGTGGAAAGCAGTTGAATGAGGACTCTTACTGAAGAAGCTGGTTGTTCTAAATGCTTTATTCAAGCATATTAAGGGAACGTTGAGAGGAAGGGAAACGGTGCAAACTGCAGCCTTGTGAGGATTATGAAGCCACACTTTTTCTTTCCACTCAACTTTCCATTAACAGTACTTATATTTGGGACTCTGAAGAGCCAGCTTCTTTTGCAGTTACCTTTAATGGCTTCCACTCTTTGTAGATGGGGGGCCATGACTAACTGCTGGACAACTGTCGAGCACTTAAAAACCTTTCTCTGGGTTGATGTCATATCCTTATTTTCTGAGAAGTTGAATAAACATAATAATCTGCATCATAATGCATCTGTAGGAGCTTCGCTTTTTGAATTTCAGTTGGTTTAATTTTTTTAAAATCAGGACCTTTTTTAGCTTTTACTTTGTTGATTTGGTATCTGAACGGTTTTGTGTACTTTATGTGCATATTAAACTTTAAGAACCTTTGACGGCTCAGTTTAAGATGCAAGTAACCTGAATGTAATATTTGGACTCACATCTACAGTTTCCATCTCATGCATCTCAGAAGCATCGTTTTTCTTTTTGTTTCTCACGCAGCTGGTCGTTTCCTGTTCCTCATTTCTTGTTTATAACATTTCTGTTTAAATCCTTTTATCACAATATTTGCATAAAAATGATGAAAGAGATCAGGGATCATTCCTTTTGTTCATTCTTAAATCAGAAATCCAGCTTCATTTTTTTTTTTTTTTTTTTTTAAGCTGTGTGGGGAAAAAATACATTCGAGGCAAAATTTAGTATGAAACCAACTAAAGAGTTGAGAAAATGGGAACCTGCCGCTGCTTCTGGCTGTCATGGTGAGCAAAGGTTCCCTTCGAAATGTTTCCCCAGCTCCCACAGCTCGCTCTCACTGTAAGGGTGTTTCACCTCAGCAGCTCTCAGCCCAGGATCCGTTTCAGAGAAATCTCAGCACCGTGTCCGTCAGGACCTGCTGCGGAGGCGTCTCCAGGTTTGGACGTTTTCTCGCCTGAGCGCTGAGGAGCGTCGCTGCTCTGACGCTCGTTTTCTGCATGATGACTGCAGGAGATGGAGGATGAGGGCAGATCACACTGAACCACACGTCTGACTGCAGATCTAATGCCCCCTTGTGTTCAGTGTGTATAAACCTGTTGACCGGAAAAAAAAAAAAAAAAAAGCTGCAAATAAATAAATCTTTGCCTTTTGAATTGGATCACTTCAGATCGATACAGAAAATAGTTCAATTAATCAAAATCCATGTGAACGCCTGAGACACTTGGCTCCCAGGTGACCCCTCAGGGATCTTTTCACGTCCAAACAGGTGTGCAAACCAGATCCAGGCTGACGTCATCCGAGCTCTGTTCAGATAAGAACCCCTCTGGGGTATTTTTCTGGATCGTTTTAATGGAAGCAGGAGATTACTCAGCCGCATAATTCGGATGATGGTTTAATATTTCATCACCCTCATCATCCATCAGAACCTGGACTAATTGGACACCTTAATGAAATACATGTGTGCACATCTATCCAAAGGTTCTCTCTCCTGCGGTCAGATTTTAAAGGCCATTGGTGTCCACGCTGTGAACCTGATGCGTCCTTTCTACAAATATCAGCTGCTGCCCTCCCTGATCTGATTATCTGATTGAATGTAGATATTTGTGTAATAAAATCAAGCCTTTGTTTTTGGGAAATTTGAACTTTATGGCTGAAAACAAACAGAAATGCATTTTAAAAATCAAATGAAGGTTTCTTTAATTGAATCATCAGAATAAATGAGAATCAAAATGTCAGCCATCGTTTCTGTGCAGCACGATGTTCTGTTGTCAGCAGAATGTTGCAATAAACCTGTCTTCTGAGATCTGATGCCATGTCTGTCTCCCTCCTGTCTGTAAACCTTAAAGCTACTTATTTACTAAACAAATAAATTTTTATGAGAATGATTGTTGGAGTTTTTTGTTTGACTGCTGACATGAAACCTCTGACTTACCAGGGGTGGGATTTAAGAGGTGGGCTAGTTTAGCTAGCAAACATCTAGATCAGTGGTGTCCAAACTTTTTGCCATGAGGGTCAAAATCAAGTTACTTCTTACAGAGTACTCGTTTCAAAACATCACAGGAGGCTGGGTGTATTTAGAAAAACTTTTATTGCAGTATTTGACAAAACTAACAGTTATAATCAGCTACAAACAATCCAGGAAATAAACACAGGAGTGACAGTTTAGTCTACAAGGCCTCGCAGCTCACCGTTAGGAAGAAGAGAGCGATCCGCTGAAGCTGCTCCAGCCCAAACGTCCTCTGTGTGATAATCATCTGTTGGCGGATTTAGAGAGAAACAAACATCTGTCTGCCGAAAGCCGTCTGTGACCGACTTTTCATGCACGAGCGGTCCTTTTGAGGTCAGAAATGGCGGATTAAAAAAATAAAATAAAAACACATCTCACAAAATGACTCTGGAGTGTTTCTGATGTCATCCAAACCGCATCGTCATACTCGCCCGTCAGGATTAGGAAAAATCTCCGAGCTTAAACTTTTTCCAGAAACACTGAAAAAGTTTTCTTTCCAGAAAAATGAAACAACTTGTTGAGCCACTTTCAGTTTAGTAACAAAGCACCTTAAACACCTGCTGAGTTGCGGAGAGAAGCACAAAGTTCAAATGTAAGAATGAACATTTTAGGCTCATTACATCTCCCCCAACAACGGCAGCTTTGAGCATTAAAAGATGAGGGTTGGACAAATATTTAATCAACCAGTTTCTGATGGAATTACACCTGGTGTGCCTCCTCTGGTTTGATGATATTCTTTCATTTGTCAGCTCCACCTGTCCAGTTTTGTTCTGCCAATTAAAATCCTTGTTTTTTAATGCATAGCTGGAAAAACTACATTATTTTTGATGGTGTAAGAAATTTGGGTTTACACTAAAACTTTTGATTGCTTGTTGCTGTATTGGCTCCTGCAGCTTCTACTCTGTTAAGCCATTTATTTCAGGTGTTTTAGAGCGCAAAATATTCAAGATAACGCAAACTGTGAAACTATTTACGTTTTTCTTCACATATTTAACTGGAACCACATTGAAATATGTTCTGAGATCAATTATCAACAAGTCTTATCAAAAGAGAGGAATCTTAACCCTTTAGTGAACTGTTCAGTATAATAGCAATGTCAGCAGGAGCAAGACTTGAGTTCCTATTTCATTCCCTTGTGTTGAGTCACATATATGTCTAGAAATTAACGGTACTAACGGCTGGGACCAAGTATGTCACTGTCCAGAGAAATAGATGGTGCGACGTCCAGAACTTCATTAATAGTAAGGGAGGTAAGTGGGACTCCATCACAATACTGAAGCAGACCATGTGAAATTATTTGACTACTGAGTGTTCAAGCATATAAAAACTCCTAACTGGGACATCGCTATGCAAATTATGATCAGAACTGAATCCTTGTTTGGTAAATAAATTTTAATTTTATTGAAAATAAATTCTGAAAAAACATTTCATGCTCCCTGCACCGTAGATTGTGGCTCCTCTTTATGGCGCTGAACACATGAATGACGCAAACTTGAAATATTTTCACAAGAAATTTGATAGTAACAGCAAAATAATGGCAGATCGGAGTTTGTAAAAAAGGGGTAAAACTGGAAAGACAATATTACATCTTTATAAGAAGACAGATGTATTGAATCGTTAAGATTGTCTGGGAATTTCACCCCATAACTGAGGTACTCCAGCATCGTTGTCATTGTATGTGTAGATTTTGGTTTGCACTGAAACAAGAACCTACAACCGAATACTGTACTGAACATTAGGACTGAGATTCCCACACTTCTAACATCCACGTCCTTTTAGTTTTAATTTAACGTTCCCCGCTTTTCCCAAATAATCTCCTAAATGCTGAACGAGAAAATTAGGTTTGTTTCTGCACAGAGGAAAAATACACGTGTGTGCTCTGTCGGAAAATGTATTCAGGCATTTTGACTTGAGTCTAAAGATCCAGCCTTTCATGAACAACAGAGATGTTTTTCTTTCAAAGTCCGACCTGCAGATTCAGACTGAGTTTGAATAGAAAATCAGAGAAACGTGTATCGCAGGTTCTTTGATGGAGGCAGAAGCTACGACTGACAGAAAATTAGGGAATAACATGATTACCTTTATTCATGCATGACAGCATTTATCCCTAAAGGTGGGAACTCTTAGTGTCGATTAATTTAATGAATATGGGGGAGGGGATGTTATTTTTTAGTATCGGTCCTGGCGCTGAACAACCAGAGTCGATCAAAGGGAAATTAGCCCATCCTGATCTCGAGCTGATGGATTGATGCACGTCTAAATAATTCTGCTATGAGAGCAGATTTAGCAGCTTTAGATTAATGAAGACAAGGATGTTTTATTTGGCATTTCAATGACTCCTTCTTTCATCATTTCAATGAAAGAACCAAGGCAGAAGAAAATGACACCAGACTGAAGCAACATATTGAAATTCTTCCTATTCTACTGAAGGTCCTGCACGGATGCAGGAAAGCATGATTCACTGAAGGCATCTTGGAAAAGAAACTAGATACCAATCATAGTTTGAGATCAACAGGATGCAGCAATGTGTGGAAAAAGAAACACCGTTGCTCTTCAGCAGATGATTTTGAATCTCACTCAGCTTGCCTCCGTCTCTTCTTTCTGTCAGTGGATTTGTGGGTTTAACTGTGCGAATGTCTACTGGCTGCTTCCCTCGCCCTCTCCCTGCGCCTCGTCTTCCTCCTCCTCCAGTTCGACCAGAGCCGCGTGCCGACTGGCCTGAGAGCCCTCGCCGAAGAACACCTTCTTAATCACGCCCGACTTGGGCGCCCGGATCGTGTGCTGTCGAGACAAAAACCGGTGCCGTTACAGACGCACGTTAAACGGCTCGTGCGACACGCGTTCGTGTGAGTCAGTCACCTCCATCTTCATGGCGATCATGACCATCAGAGGGTCTCCAGCAGTCACTTTATCTCCAGCCTTCACCAGCACCTGCACACAAACAGGAAGTAGGTCAACGTGTCTGCGAGAGACTGAAAATGTAATTTCAGACCTCCGAGGCTGCCGCTACACTGGAGGTAAACAATAATAAAACTCAGAACTTCAAATAAATACAAAATAATAAAGATCTGCCGTCTCACTGCTTTTCCAATTTTAAAAGCAAACGTTTCTGATACCACAGCCGTAAGAAATGAGCAGTCTAAATACAGAATCTGCACAACCAGATATGGAGTAATGACATCCAGTCTGGAACAGCAGAGGGCGATGCCCAGTGCTATAAACAACGATAGCTGTTTTGCTCAAAAACAAGAACTTAAAAGATGGAGTGAGCGCTCCTACTTTCCTCAGAGATCTTCAGTGCAGGAAACTGTTGCGTTTAAAAAGAACTCAACAATTTCTCGAAAAGAGAGTAACTGTTTGCGCTCTCTTTCATCGTATAAACACGAAAACCGGAGCTCATCCGCTAAGCTGAGTTTCTCTCCTAGATGAAGCCACTAAAGGAGCTGCTGCATCTATTAACTTTTTACTTTTCTTTGACATAGAAAGTACCCCTGGATCAGTGCTTCTGTTTCATTTTTGTGGGTAAGCTCTGTCTTCTCAAACCCCCCGTCGGTCGTGGCAGATGGCTGTTCAAACTGAGCCAGGTTCTGGTTCTGCTGGAGGTTTCTTCCTGTTAATGGGGAGTTTTCCCTCTCCGCTGTTGCTACGTGTGTGCTCAATATGAGGGATTGCTGCAACATCGACTCAACGCAAGCGACTTTCTACCGTTGCTACGTGCTCATCCAGGAGGAGTGAATGCTGCAAATCAAAACCCAATGACTCGATGCAATCTGCTGGGTTTCCTTGCACCGATATGAAAACTTGCAGCGATATCGATATAAATACTGCTGTTATGGCCGATAACTGATATTTACCGATACTGTATATATTAAATATTTTTCACTACCATTTCAACTCCTTGAAAAACAACAACCACCCCGCTGACTTCCCCGCTGCTTCAGTTAAACTCCCCACAGTCCTGCGCTGCATCACTATCGCTGTCACATGACCAACCTCCTCCCTTCTCCCTCCAGAAACAAACGGCAACTAGATGGAGATAAATATCGGTTGTTAATATCGGCTCAGTGTTATTTATCGGACCGATACCGATATATTAAAAAATGGCCAATATCGACTGATACGGATGTTGGTGCCGATATATCGTTCATCTCTACATTTTAGCCAATTTCAATAATAAAATGAACTTCACTGCCTTGTTTGATAAGTAGGATCAATTTAGAATCTGTCTCCATGATTGGTTTGAATTTATTTCTTTGTTTTTCTTTTGTAAACTGTCTTTAGACGACATGTGTTTTAAATTAGCGCTATATAAAGAAACTGAACTGAAAAGTGAGATTTTCAGCTGCTTCCATTCACAGCTGCTATATTTACTTCAGAGTAACAACGCCAGTCGGAACTGGTGTATAAATTACAAAGTGTACCGTCGTGCTACTAGCATTTTCTTTCTATATTTTTACCATATCTGTCACAAGGGCCGTTATCCTCTGTGAAGAATTTTAGGTCTATTATAGAGCGCTTTTAAATCAGTGGGTAAGTAGCCGATCTGCGAGGTGCTCAAGCTGCTGCTTTTTAAACGGCTTCTCTCCATACTTCTTTGGAGATGCACAGTAAATACGCAGCTCTGAGGGAAATTTTGGTTACAATCTCTGCCGGTTTGTCTTGTTTCTTTTTTAAAACATATTTCTCAATATGAGACATAGAAATTAGTGTTGCTAATGCTACAAGCTTAAACAACTATTGAAAAAAAATGGTATAAAAATCATTTTAAAAATGCCATTTAAGGTTTCTGTTAGGTTATTAGAGCCGTCTCATCCGTAAGTTAGCTGGAAACACTGTTGCATAAAGACTCAAATATTTCAGAATGTGATAAATTGATCATTTTCATACTTAGAGTTGATAAACAGATAAGTGCATTAAGGGTGGAAGTTCAAGCATAATATTTGCCTGACAGATTTTAGTATGCCCACTGAGATAATGTGGAAACTCTCCAGCTATGTCTGAGTCTACCCTGAGGCCTCCTCCAGGTGAGACAAATAAAAGATTTGGGTGGAAAAAAACAAAGACTTTCATTTAAGTTTAAATCCTCTTGCTGATCCTAAAACTCACCCAAATTGCTGTTTCCACCGAAGTGTGAAATAAATCAACTTGCCGGGTTGGCTGTATGTTCTGGGAAGTCTTTTAGAGTAAGCATGCAAGAAAAATAAAAATTAGGGACTTGTTAAGTCATACTCACCTTCTCTATGGTTCCCGTCATGGGGGCGACAGCTCCCCCCTGAGCCCCCGACCCGCTCACACCAGCCAGATACTTTGGCACAGGAACAGAAACCTGGGCGCTCCCTTCCTGCAAGATAAGACGATCCAATCGGCTCCAGAGTTTTCATTAATGCCTCAGAGTACTCCAAGTTTGAGTGCAGGATATTCAACAACTCATTTGATATTTAAAGATTTTACAATTTGTAACAGAATTTCTTCCAGTTTTGTAGATCCTGATATCAGGACTGATATCAACAAACCTGCAGAGTGAATAAACTAACAAGAAAGACTACAATGTTACTATAAGAAACAAGCCCATAAAACTAAAACCTGAATCAATGAAACAGAGCGGTTTTCTATCCCAGGTGGTGTTTTAGCTGTGAGCAGCAGTGTTTGGAACGCACCATGGAGAACAGGTGAACCGTGTCGTCCAGGATCACCAGTTTGGGACGAGACTTCACTCCATTCACCGAACAGTGCAGGAACGAAGCTCCGCCTTCCAGCTCCACGGCGCCGGTCACATGGTACACCTCCTCTCCAACCTGAAAGAAGAACCCACGTTGATTCAATACCGAGACAGATTTTAGAGCAGTGGCGTGAAAAAAAAAAAAAAAAGTACTCTTCTATTTTTTTAGCTGAAAAATGTAAAAATACAGGAAAACACATATTTCGTCTAAAGGTTCTCTTCCTACAAATTCCCAAATCAGAATTCAAGAAGTTTCCAAAACAAAATGTCCAGCTTTCTAAGTTTAGTGTTTTTCAATGCCTAATGCTAAAATATAAAGATTTACTGCAAATGTCTAAACGGCAGATAAAGTCATCTGCAGCATCAGGGTTTCTGCAGGTTTCACCAACTCAAATTTAAGACTTTTTAAGACCCCTTTAAGACCATTATGAATGAAATTTATCTCCAAAAAAAAAAAGTACGAACTTGGTCCAGCCAACTGGCGATAAATTTGCAATTAGCCCTGATAGACACAAAAAAAGCTAGGCTTTAGATAGTTGAATTTAAGACTTTTTAAGGATCTGTGGACACCATGAGTATGAACTGAGATTCACTTTTCAGTTCCCAGTAAAACCAGCCATGAAAGCTTTAGGGCTGAAAACATAAACTAGCATGTTATTAAACTCCAATTACTGATTGAAAACGTTAAAACAATGATCTGCTCATCCTTAAGATATAATAAATACAAGCTTTAAGCTTGTATGATCAATTTATCTTTAGTAACTCTAATTTTTTCTTTTTTTAAAAACAAATTTTAGAAACAAAGCCAAATTCCACATTTTTTTTTATCCATTAGGATTGCGAACAAACTTTTTATCTAAGAAAACATGACATTTAACATGATTTTCAGTCACTTTGATCTTCCTAAATGAACTCTAAGGCGGCTGGTTTAAAGTTTTTTACTTTTAAAAATGTCTCTGCGTGACAAATGAGATTAAAAAAAAGAAGCTATTTTGTTGGAATATGTAGTATAAAAATATTGATAATTTAATAAAAAGACTAATAATATTACCTATCAGCTGTGGGTATAACTAAATCCATGTCTTTCTCCTAAAACGAGAAGCTTAGAACAACAAAATTATTTGTTAAATTTCTTTCATTTCAATGTCAATTTAAAAAAGCCTGGATTAGCACTTGATGAAGATACTTACAATACTGTCTTATAATACTTTTATTCAAAGAAATTTCCCTTACATTTATAAATACACACAGTTATAATATATCTGGCCAGTTCCACATTTATTGGCTCTCTTGGTAAAAATGTTGATGCATAATCTGGTGAAAATCCATCCTTTTATTTCACTATATTTATTCAGTGATTTAAGAAATTTTTATACGAAAATAAAAACAAATCTTTACTTGTTTAAGTAAACAGGCCTGTCGAGGAACTTTTTATTAGTAATCACTTTCTGTAGCTGGAAAGACGAGGAAAGACAAGGGAACATGCCGGTCAGGTAAGACAGATGTGTGTCGATTTTCAAACCTCAGGAAAAAATTACAAGACAAACAGGAGGAATCGCGAGAACTCAGGAAAACCTCACAGATTTTGCTAAAACAATAAAAGATTCATCTATTTTAAGGCTTTTTACACACCATAAACAGTGGTGGCAAGGAATACATAAGCTTTATACTCATTCCTCAAGACAAAATATTAAAAATAATAATAACTGAAAACAAATTTGTACAGAAAAGTGATTTTCCAGCTTACCTGCATTCTGTAGCTTCCATCCGAGTTATATGTGACGACAACATCAACCTCTAGGAATAAACAAGAAAAGGAGACGCCTTCAGCTCTGGTCTGAAGAGCTACACAAACGCTTCATCAGGCACAGGAGCCATTTTTATGGCAGGAAAGCTCATTGATGCTGATTCATCTTTGAGGCAATTAAAACTCAGCATCAACCAGCAACCAGGTTGCTGGTTAATGCTGGTTAATGCTGGTAACCTAGCATTAACGATTTACAAATGTGTACGTTAGTCACTTTTTGTAATTATTTTAATAGAATAGTAGAAAGCTGGACGCATGTCACTCACTTTTGTCTCCCAGCTGCAGCCTCATGTTCCTGTTAAGCTGAACGTTGTTCCTCCAACCACTGCTGGAACCAAACGGGGAAAAGGGATCTGAAAAAACCCAACAGAACCTCACTTTCCTGCCTGTTTCTCCAGAAACATCCTCCCCATCCCGCTCACCTGCGGAGGCCTGAGCGAACGCCTGCGTGTGTTTCCTCTCCTGCAGCACCAGGCCCAGGGCAGCCTGGCAGACGGTCTCCCCAGACGGCGCTCTCGGGAAGGGGAAGAGGTCGGCGTAGTGCTGAGGGATGAAGCTGGTGCTCACGCGTCCGGCCTCGAACTCGGGGTGGCCGGAGAGGCTCAGCAGGAAGTCGATGTTGGTGTTGAGTCCTACAATCTGAAGACGCGACAAACAGGCCAGAGATGTCAGAAAGCAGAAGCCGGAAGGCGGTGCTGCATGGATGCACCCACGCCAGGTCTTACGTTATACTGTCGTAAACAATATCGCAGCTTCTTTAAGGCGGCGGCTCGGTCTTCTCCCCAAACCACAAGCTTGGCGATCATCGGGTCATAATGAGCAGAAACCTCGTCCCCTGAAACCAAATCAACAGTAGAGCTTCCTGTTTTCTGCACAGGTTCACAGAAAAACATGTCAACAGGCCTGTCGCAATAAGCAATGAATCAATTAACCATTAACTGCATGATAAATTAAAATGGGCTCCATAATTTCCATTCTGGTTTACAGAGACATCAAAATTCGTTTTGTTTATGGTTTTGGTTTTGTGTGGTTTTTGTTTCCGTTTTATTTATTGTTTTTGGTTGTCGTGTTTTATTTTGGACATTTAAAATATCATTAAAAAAAATTACTAAATAAATACAGAATATGGAAAAAATAGAAAAAATCTATAATGAAAAAATTGCTGTTAAATAATAAAAAAAATTACTAAATAAAGACAAAAAAATTAGAAAAAATAAATAATGAAATAAAGGCAACTAATAAAATACTAAGACTGGAAATAAAATGGAAAATTAAATAATATAAATAATAGTGATAATGTTAAGTGTTCTTTACAAAATTAAATTTTATTTGTTTTTAAGAGGGTGAACTCACATTATTATGCCATTATTAATTAAAAAGATTGAAAATGGTCTCAAAACAACAATATTATCGTTTATCGCAATGATTTCTCAGACAAGTTTATGGTCCAGCTACATTTGTTATGGTGTCAGGCCTAGATGTCAA
Organism: Anableps anableps; assembly: GCA_014839685.1. Classification (NCBI taxonomy): domain Eukaryota; kingdom Metazoa; phylum Chordata; class Actinopteri; order Cyprinodontiformes; family Anablepidae; genus Anableps; species Anableps anableps. Next base: position 36,051,868 of record CM026070.1, on the reverse strand, counting down.
ATTATTCACTTCCTACCTTCTCTGACGCCAGTCTCTATGCGGGTGTGCTGGTCTGCCGCAGGCGTGGACAGATGCAGCAGGGGCCCCGCTCCTGGAAGGAAGTCGTTGTTTGGGTCCTCGGCGTAGATGCGAGCTTCGAAGGAGTGGCCCCTTAAGGTTATGTCCTCCTGGAGGAGGGGCAGCCGCTCTCCTGCTGCCACCTGGAGGAGATTTTTCAGAAAAATCTCCTATCTGCATAACATCTGATGGTAAGCATACTCAGCTCCTTTGCTGTGCCTCACCCTGAGCTGCCACTCCACCAGGTCAGTCCCAGTGATCATCTCACTGACAGGATGCTCCACCTGCAGCCTGGTGTTCATTTCCATGAAGTAGAAGTTGTGCTGGGCATCCATTATAAACTCCACCGTGCCTACAAGAGGAGAAACAACACCGTTACGTGCTGTGCTCTGTGCTCAGCGTCTGCAGAGAGGTGAACGTTTGTGCATCTTTACCTGCTCCCACGTAGTTCACAGCCTTGGCTGCTCTGACAGCTGCTTCTCCCAGCTTCCTCCGAACCTCAGGGCTGATTCCAGGCTGGGAAAACAATCGGGCAGAAAGAAACATCTTAGCCCGGTTCAAAACGCCACACAGTGCAAATACAAAGGTTCGTTCATTCTAAGAACGTCCAGCATTCTTTATATCAAGGAAGGAAGGAAGAGAGGGACAGAGGGAGGGAAGGAAGGAAGGAAGAGAGGAAGGAATAGAGGGAGGGAAGGAAAGAAATAAAAGGAAGGAATAGAGGGAGGGAAGATGAAAGGCAGGAAAGAGAGGAGAAAGGGAGGAAAGGAAATGGAAGGAGAGGAGAAAGGAAGGAAAGAAGAAAGGAAGGAAGAAAGAGAGGGAAGGAGGAAGGAAGAGAATAAAACCTAGAAATACATTTTTCCCCAAACTTTTCCAGTCTTTGATCAAACTTAAATTCCTGAATTTTCCAGATTGCATTAGAACTAAAAGTAAAATGTTATTAAAATATGTTACTCATTTTTTTGCCAGATGCTTTTATCCAAAGCTACTAAACATTGATGAACATGCAACCTTCTGAAAATAAAAAAAATCAAGAGTTTAAAAAGTTCCCTATAAAGACCCAAAGACTGATCCTGGAAAGCTGCTTCCATTTCCTGCTTCACTGTGTTGTAAATAAATGACCAGTCTTCCCTTACCCCTGGCGCCTCCTCTATTATCTTCTGATGTCTCCTCTGGACGCTGCAGTCCCTCTCAAACAGATAGACGGCGTTTCCGTGCATGTCCCCAAACACCTGAACTTCTACATGTCTGCAAACGACAGTGAAAACAGGGATTTAAAAACAATCCAACCCAAAGAAAACACCTGAGAGCAAACTTTCACTACCTGGGATCCTCAACAAACTTCTCCACCAGCATCACATCATCGTTGAAGGACTTCCTGGCTTCTCGTCTCGCCGACTCCAACTGCTCCAGGAAGTCGGAGGCGGACCGAGCGATACGCATTCCCTAAAACATTCCAGGTTGCTTAAAGCTTGCAGGAGCAAAAGCTGTGAAACTCCCTGAAGTTAACCGTTTCCCTCTCACCTTCCCTCCTCCTCCACGGACCGCCTTGATCATGACCGGATACCCAATCCGGGCAGCCTCCGCTTGCAGCCTCTCATCCGACTGGTCCTCTCCATGGTAACCACCTATGATTGGCACCCCAGCAGCAGACATGATGTGTTTGGATGTGCTGTGAATGAAAAGGAGTTCATTTCACAGGCTGACATATTTGAAGATTTTCAGATACGATAACGGCGGACATGGATCACCTCTTGATTCCCATGTCTCGGATGGCGGCGGAAGGAGGCCCGATGAAGATGATTCCTTCCTGTTTACACGCCTCTGCAAACTCCGTGTTCTCAGACAGAAAGCCGTAGCCTGGATGGACCGCCTGGGAACATGAACGCAGCACGTCTAGTTCAAAAAGTTACACATAAAAATCTCTTTGAGGCTGCGTTACTCACATGTGATCCGGATCTTTTGGCCACTTCCAAAACTTTCTCCATAGAGAGGTAACTTTGCTGGGAAGGAGGCGGCCCGATGTGGTAGGCTTCATCCGCCTGCAATAAACAAAGTTAGGAGCTGACGTAGAAAATAAACCACAAACAAGCGTTTTATGAGCATATATTTGAGCTAGTGTGTCACCATGGCGACGTGCATGGAGTGTCTGTCTGCATCGCTGTACACCGCCACAGAGCGGACGCCCATCCTCTTAGCCGTTCGCATCACACGACATGCGATCTCTCCTCGATTGGCGATCAGCACCTTTTCGATCCTCCCCACCTCTGCAGAGTTTCAAGAAAAAAAAAATCTAATTTTTCTGAAATGATCTCTATAGAAGAGGCTTAGGGCCACTAAAAAAAAAAATAATAATTCTGATTTTAATCTCAGAATTCTAATTCTGTGTAAATCTACATCAAAATCCAAATAAATAACCAAACATTCTTAGGTGTATGTCAGTTCTGTTGTCAGCATATTAAATAATTACGTAACTGTTTCTTCCTTGTTATAGGATTTGTAAATCTGCGCTGTCCCAAATTTATTTGGTAGATTTGAGTTTTAAGACTAGATTTGCCTGATGGTGCATAAACAATTCAAACAATTATGATTCTGACAACAACAAAAAAAAAAAAAAAAAAAAAAAAAAAAAAAAAAAAGAGAGAGAGAATTCTGAGATTAAAGTCAGGATTTTTGAGATTCAGTCAGAATTTGCAGAAAAAAGTCCGAATTTGCAGAAAAAAGTCAGACTTCTTACAAAAAAGTCAGAGCTCTGACCAAAAATGTCAGAATTCTGAGAAAAACATCAGAATTCTGAGGAAAAAAGCGAGAATTCTTTTTTTAGTGGCACCAATCCTCTTCCGTAGATCTTGTTTAGATTCAGCTGTCAGCAAAATTTCAGACAATCAATTGAAATCAAATGGTCACTTATAATGATTGTATAATATATATTGTATAATCATATATATCATTGTATATCATTTATTTATTTATATTTAATCTAACATTTAATTTCTCTTTGGGATAAATAAAGTATTTTTGAATTGGAATCCTTATAATTGTAGTATTGGATTGTTCCACTTCAAATGTGTGGATGTCTCTGCACATTTTAACAGTGATTCATAAGGATACACTGTAACGCCATAAAGTTGCAATAGTGCCACAACATAAAAAAATTTAAAAATACTACATTCTTTATTATTTTTTTTTTTTTTAAAGTGTTAGCATACATTTCAATCAGACAAAAGGAGCTGACTAAGATCCACAAAATTTAATAATTAAAAATATAGTCTGAGGGAGAATCAAGACATACAATCTCAGCTCTGTTTGTGTCTGTAACATCACAAAGTTAAAATCAGGATTATATTTGGAGATCAGCCAATGAGATATTTGTTGTTAGAAATCAGAAGGTATTTAACATAATTCATTTGAATCTTTTTCTTATTTTCCCCTTTTCTGCCTTAATGAACTAGGATCAAATTCATAGTAATTATACATCACCCTTATGATCCACGAATTAAACCGTGTGATTGCTCTCTCACCTCCTGAAACAAACCTCACTCCTCTTTTGGTCCATGACAGCTTCCTGAGGAAAGGAAACAATATTATAGGTTTAGGTTTTGTTTTGGGTTTTTTTTTTTTTTTTTTTTTCTATATTGCTGTCAAAAATTAAAAGGGATGCTAAAGGATCGCATTTTTGTGGCCGAGATGTTAAACTAAAGAATTTAAGCAAGAAAACCTCCAGATCTGAGAAGTAAACAAACTGTAGCAGCTACATTAGCATTCTGCTAACTTTATTTAACCTTGCTCAGTTCATTTCTCATCTACTGGTTCGCACAGTCTCAAATGCTTGAATTACATCTGGATTTAGGATGCGAAAATAAACTCAATTAGAGGAGATAATACATTTTGACTGATAAGAGGTAAATGATGAGCTTTAGTGCGCATCTGAGTCCTTAGCTCAGGTAGAGGATAAACTCAAGGTATAAATTCGAAAGCTAACGATAAAAAGCTAACAATGAGACAGAGGAATGCAGACCATTTATAACTCAGAAACTAACCAGGTACATTGGGGTACTCACTGTGTGAATATCCTCAGACCTTGTAGTGTTGGAAAGCTCAGAATAACTGCAGCCATGGCTACCAGCTGCTGCCCAGGCTAGCGCTGCCAGCTAGCTGTCGGGGGAACAAGAGAGGAGCGAAAAGCAAAGCTGTAATTAACTAAACAATTTATTGATAATCGAATCCTTTGGCAATAACTAAAAACAACTCCGTAAAAAACCCGCTCTGCGATTAAATGCCCGTAAAAGTCCCTAATATCTCTGGTGTAACTTTTTAAAATTATTGTAATTATTTCAGACCTGACTGAGCACCCGTAGCGTTTAGTAGCCAATCAGAAAGCGCGATGCAGAGGCGTGGAGGAAGATGTAGTTACAAAGTATCACCAGAGGAGGGGGGTGTTTCTCTTTCCACCGATGGCCATGATAGGAAACTATAATTTAAGATTTCCTTTAATCAATATCTATCTTTGCAAAAATATTATTCTGATACAAATCCCAGTGATGGATGAAAAAAGTGTTACTAAAATTCAGTTGTACTAAAAACGAAATTATTTGATACAGATTACCTAAATCAAAGAAAAAAAAGGATAGAAATTAAATAAATAAATTATTAAATATACCAAACTCTTGTGGATAAAAAATGTTTTTAAAACTGTTGATGCTGACTGACCAGCTGCCTAATAGCTGAATCATAAATAGTATGTTATTTGTGTTCTGTTGTTTCAAACCGATTGTGTTATAACCTTTACATTTCGGATGCCTATTTCTTGAGACTGATGGGCGAGAGGCAGGGTACACCATTCTTACATTAACTCTTTGGCCTTCATGCAAAACCCTATTTTTTGGCAGCTAAGTAACTCCACAAATCACCCTGAAAATAGCATGGTTATACATAGTGGCGGTAACCTCATGCTGTGGGGTACACTCCAGGGCCACAGTAGAATGGTTTAGATCAGAGAATATTAGAATGGCCTAGACAATTTTCAGACCTAAATCCAGCGGAAAAAATTTGGCAAGACTAGAAAATCAATGTTTACAGACACTCTCCATCTATTATTATTGGGCTTTAGATGTTTTGCAAAGTTCAAAGTGTGCAAATTTCAGTTTCTAAATGTGAAAGTTGGTAGAAAAATGCCCTAACAGGTTTTGACACCATTTCAATTCAATTCAAAAATACTTTATTGATCCCAAAGGGAAATTAAAAGTTGATGTAACTCATTTAATTAAGGAGTTCCTGTGGATGGTGATGGCTGTGAGCAGGAAAGATCTCCTTTAGCGGTCTATTAAAACTATTTCTGAAGAAGCCTCTGACTGAAGACACTCTGTTTTTCAATGACAGTGTCATGAAGAGGATGGGCAGGGTTGCACATAGTTTTCTTGATTTTTTTGCAAAATCCTTCTTTGCATCATCATCTCCAGAGGTTCCACAGCCGTCCCCAGAACAGAACCAGCCTTCTTTATCAGGTTCTTGAGCCTTTTTAGGTCCCCGGTTCTGATGCTGCTGCCCCAACAGATGTCAGCAGAGGAGATGGCGCTCTCAACAACAGACTTAGAGAAGACATGCAAACCTTGAAGGAGCTTAGCTTCCTCAAGAAGTACAGTCTGCTCTGTCCCTTCTTGTAGACGGCTTCACTGGTGAGTCTCCAGTCCAGTCTGTTGTCCAGATGAACACCGAGGTATTTATATTCCTCAACTACCTCCACTTCTTCTTCCATGATGGAAATAGGATTTGATCTGACCCTGTTTCTCCTGAAATCTACAATCATCTTCTTTGTTTTGTTCACAAGAAAAATTCAAGAGGTTGAATGCTACTCCTTTTCAGTTTTCTATTTGCAAAAAAAAAAAAACATGTATGCAAAACTTTGTCTCGCACTATCACATCTAATCACACTGAAATACATTATAGGTTGTAGTTGTAATGTGATAGAATCTACTACAGTTTATGGGGTATGATTTTTTTTTTTCCAAAGCAGTTTATCCCTTTAGTTTCAAACTTTGCTATTTTTTAGTGTAACCTATCATTTTATGATCTAGTTCCCAATGGTGATAACAAAAGTTACCATTGGTTTTACTTTATACTTTAGTTGTTATGCTTAATATTCTTGTATCTACAGAACAAGTTCCAGAATTGAATTTGGCTTTCATTTTAATGTTCTTAGAGATGTTTCTATAGAGTTAAAAAGAATACAACAATATGCTGGAAATGAGACAATAGCTAAATATTTTAACATTGAAATTTACCATATATTATCCACAATAATACAACCCTTCTTAAAAGGACAGTGCCATAAACCCTCTTATAAAACTGTAAACTGTACACCTTTAGTTTAAATTTCAGACATTTAGAGAGTTTAGAAAGTCAAACATTATTAGACATGCAGGTTTTTCTGATGGTAAACAAACAGGTTAGAGTAAGATCAGAGTCTTTCATATTGTGGTCTCTGGCGATCTCTGATGATCAGGAAGCTTAGTACGATGCTCAGGATGAGTCCTACTGCGATGGACCCAATGATGATGGGAACCGCTCTGTGGTTAAAATCAGCCCAACACTCATTCTCTGAAACACAAGACAGAAAAGAGGAAAAAATTAAAGACCATGATGTGTGTAATAAACATTTAAAAAACATTTCCAGCAGTTTCTTTTCTGCACTTTCTGCCAGGGTTTTGTTATGTAAAAAAAAAAAAAAAAAAAGGAGACCAAGATATATCAGGACGTTTCTACCCTTAATATTCACACTTTAAAACAAATGCACTGCAGAAGCATCTTTTAGTTGCAGTAAAGAGTCATTTTGGGGAGCAGTCAACCAGCATGACACATCCTGACACTCTTCACCAGATTGTGAGGGTGTCTTCGCGTCTTAAATCACCCCAGGGGTTTTCAGTCACATTCAGGTCTGGAACATTCCAAGACTTTAATATTTTTTTCTGGTGAAACTTTTTTTTTTTTTTTTTTTTTTTTTTTTTTTTTGGCTTATTTGAATGTAAACTTCAGGTTGCGCTGAAAGATTTATTTTCCTCTTTATTTTCAGCTTCCTGGAAGAAACCTGAAGGTTTTACGACAACATGAACAGGTATTTGGAAGTGTTCATGTTTCCGTTTACCCAGACTAGAGAACATATAATCCCAAAGCATGATGGAGCCACCACCATGGTTGTTAGTGGTTGTGGTGTTCGTTTGATGATGAGGGGTGTTTTTTGAGGGGCCAAATATCCATTCATCCATCCATCCGTCCGTCCGTCCGTCCGTCCGTCCGTCCATCCATCCATCCATTGCCTTGGAAATTCTTCTGTACCCTGCTCCTTACTGATACCTTTAGACAATGAGACCCCATCCCTCTGATGTTTTATAAGCTCTAAGTGGACCTTGACTTTAGTTTTTCTTCCTCCTAAATGATTCTTAGTTTGTTTTCTAATTGAGTTATGCAGGTTAAGGTCACATTGGTGGAAAAGTTTAGAAATTATTTTCTAGATATCACTTAAAAATACTTTTTTTTGTCCACTAGATCTCAAATTTTTAACCCTCCTCCTACCTTTTCCAAATTGCCCACTGGGAACTTGAAAGGCCTGCATCTGCAGAGGAACCAGCTTGATCCGCAGGTCAGAAGAAACTGAAAGGACCGACTCTGATGTGCACTTGAAGCTCTGATTATTTGCTGTTCTGAAAAGCGTCTTGTTGGATAGAAACCCAGAATACATCTTATCTGTGATGAAGATAAAGCAATAAGACTGAAACAATCACAGAGCTTCCAGATGTTTTCTGTAATCTATCTGTGCTCTTACTGGGGCATCCTTTGCAAACAGGTAGAGGGAACAATTGAGCAGCCAGTTTGTTGACGTAGAAATTATCTTTATCCTGTGGGGGAAATAACCAGACTAAAACATTTTACACACATATTGACAAACTAGCACATTTATGCCTTGAGGGAATCCTAAGCAGTTGAACTGGTTCATGTTTTGTTACCTTTCTGAAGGTGAAGCGCAAACTTCCAGAATTATCCGGCAGCATGAGAGAGAGAAGGGCTTCTTCTTCGTTGCATTTACCATTCAGCCTAACCCTGGATGGATTGAGGTTGAAATACCAGTGTGTCTAAACACATGAGGAGAGAAAGCCTTTAAGTTATGCTCAGTAATTAATTCCTGCATTTGTGTTGTATGCTGCAGAGACATATTTAATGCAAAAGACCCAAGGAACAAGAACTAACACACACAAACACACGCTGCTGAATCAATCAAAGCTTCTGACCTTGTTTTCAGTAACAACATATTGAGCTCCCATGGTGGCTTTGATGCACGGCCTCCCAGAAAAATCTCTCAGCATGTAACTTCCTGGGAACACAACAAATGCAAGCTGTGCATAAAGTCTGCAGTTGGATTGATGGCTTTAGACAAGCAAACACTGACATACTGTTACACTGTTTCAAGCTACACTGATGATGACATCTAACAAATTTATCCCAGTTTAACTAAAATTCCTCCACAAGTGTGTCTTTATCGAATTTTAGGTGTATGTCGTCGTATTTTGTGGATGGTGAATGAGGGATAAAATTCATTTCAATTAGCTTTACCTACTTTGCAAATTTTCTAACTTTTTCAGAACCTCATAACTCTACAGTTAAAGGTTGATGGGGGAACCGGAGGAGCTTAGGAGCCTCTAACTTTATCAAACATCCCGTTAGGGGGGAACTTGAACTTTATATTCAGGAGAAGGGGTTCTTTAGATTTTTATTGTTCTGCTCTTTAAGTTGTTTTTTTATGAGATTTATTTTCAAAAAACATAAAACAAATTTTTCTGTACCCTTTCCCCAAAACGCTGCCATTTTCAGCCCTGTAGCTGCTTATCATGGAAAGTTCTTCTAAAGAAAAGACCTGACAGTTTGAGAAAATCTCAACAATACCTCCCACACTGTCTGCCTCGGCTTGTGCCATCCGCTTTGCATCTTGTTCATTTATCGTGGCAGTCAGGCTTTTATATTTGTTCTTGTTTGTCATGATTCAGGTGTTGTGATTGCACTCACCAGGTGTGGGAATGGTCTCAGTGTGCTGAAGAACAGGTCTGTAGAGCTGAGCCTCAGAGTCCAACATGGGAAGGACTGAGCTGCCATTCCTCTGGAGGTGGAGACCTGAGAAAGAAAGGTCCCTATCACTTTCAAACTCTGTCCATCATTTTTTCTTCTGCTAGTTTATTAATTTGATGCTGCAGCAGAAACAGTGAAAAAATGTGAGGGTTTCAGTCAAACCTGAACACACACACACACACACACACACACACACACACACACACACACACACACACACACACACACACACACACACACACACACACACACACGTGATTGCATCAGTGGGTAAGAACTGGAATAAATCCTGAACCAGGGGTCATCAAAGTTTGAACACGTGTGGCTGGATTTTTGTGCAGCCTGTTGCTACAATTCAAGAGTTGTGCAAAATCCCCAGCACAGATGGTTGATGCAGATGGACAGTTTTTATATTTTTACAGATTTTTGAACAAGATTTTCACTAATATGAGGTTTTGAAAAAAAAAAAAAAAAAGATGCAGACAAATCCAAACAATCTTAAAGTGGAAAAAGTTACATACAGCTCAAAATATTTGTCTTTTGTTAAAAAAAGTTTTGTTTTCATCTAAATTCAATAATAATTGGATCACAACCATACAGTAGTGCCCATTACATTAATACAGGAAGATGTTTGGGAAGATAGAGTTACCCATCCCTCATTCTTGTTGCTGAGAATAGAATAAAACAAATTTTTTACATACTTACAATAAGAAACATTTATTTTTTATTTTGCCTTTTTTATATATTTAATCTAAATGTTTTCGCCATTGTTTGCATGCACAAACATGGTGAATAAAGCTGATTCTGGTAAAACTTTGCAGTTGCGTTCATACTTCATTTGCCTCAAACCCACAGAGTGAGAAAGAACAAAACTGAGAGACCACCAAAGACTGCTGAAGCCATGATTATAGTGTGGGGGATGAAATACCAAACTAAAAGTGCATATTCTATGAAACATTACTTTATTTAGATGGTCTTTACATAAATGTGTAAGAAAGTCTGATATTTGAGTTTGGTTAATCAGATGCAGAAGTGATATTTCTACCCTTCAGCAGTTTAATGAAAAGATGCACTTGTAAATGATCACTGCTGCTGGATGAGAATCCTCCCTTTGTGTCAAATGTTCAAAAATCAAAGGAGAAACCCCAAAGATGGACTGGTTTGCTCATTTTAAATCAATAATGTAGGGAAAAGTAACATCGAACTTACCTGGAAGAAAAGCAGTTAAAAGGAAAACAGCCAGTTTGCTTGTATGGGAACGCAACAGCATGTTGAGAGAAAAACTGTGAAGATAGATCGGCAACAGATAGGAAGTGCTGCTGTGGTTTGCTTTGTAAATGTGAAAGTAGCTCAACACTTAGCCAGGCATATGAAGAGAGGTGTCTCCATCGGTTCTGAGACCACAGAAGCAAAATGTCAATCGTAGGTTTGTAGGTTTAATCTGTAGCATCTGAACTTTTCACTTAATGGGTAAATATTGGCTATAAGGAAAATACAATGCAAGAAGGAAACTTTAACTCACTAAATAGTAAAAAGTAACTCATGTAAAACATTGCATGTTGAGTTTTATGCAGGATTTCCTTTAAGTGACAAACACTTAAAGCAATGTGTCTTTAAATAGATTTACCAGCATCCTTAGAGAGATGTGACATAATGAGCATTAGTTTAATGTGTCTTTAGAAGGTTTTTTCTTCTTGTTTGGTTTTTTAAATCAATGTAAGATGAGTTTTACATCGAGTCTAAGAGGGCGCTGAGCGTGAAAAGATTCAACTTTTTTTTTTGACACAACGACAAGATGAATGATCGAAGGAGCAAAGTTGAGACGTTCAAACCTAAGGAAACTATACACTGTCAAGCATGGTGATGGCACTATCATGCTGTGGGTCTGTTGTAGTGAAATTGATGTTAATGCATTGCATGAGGTGGATGGAAATATGAAGGAGACACATATTGACTTTCAAATTATTCCAGTTTATCTCAAATTAACAACTACGTGGTTGAAAATTTGACCACAGCTGGATCTTCCAACCGGACTTTGATCTCAAACACACATTAAAACAGGTTTGGATTTGGAGAAAATCCACAATAAATTCAACTTTTGTGTACTAACTTATTGGTTTTAGAAATCAAGAAGGTTTGTTTGAAAATGGATGTTCATTGTCTCCCTGGTCACCTTCCTATGCTTTAAAACCATGTTTTTAGTGGTTCTGAATAACCAAACCTCTAATCCAAGTGCTTAAAATGGTTTGTTGTGTAAATATTCAAACCTGGAAAACTATCACTTCTTTTTAAACATCCCGAAGGTGGAAGAATACAAACAAACGTCTGGAAATATTAACTTTTTTGAACCAAATTTACAAAAACAACTACAAAAAAACAAGAATCAGATTCTACAGTATCTGAAATCCCAACAAGAATTTCTTCAGAATGTCTTAAATGACTGTATTTCTCTGTATTCTTATACTTTATAGGGTATTTTAATTCCCTAAATGCTGCTTTAGTGACTTATTAACTGTAAACAAACAAACACAGGAGCAGATCCACAGAAAAGATTTCATAATGTGTTGATCTTGGTGCATCTGAGCTCTCCTCGGCTTGTTTGACAGACAGTTAGTGGGGAAATCAGAGTGGCTGAGGCCAAAGGTTGACGGGAACAAAGTTCCACATAAAACTGTCTCAAAAACCCAATGATCGTGCTAAATGTGGCCTGTAAACACTTATGTTGTCACAGTCAGATTGCACTCTGTGTATTTTTGTGAGCCACTTTATGTTTTCTTCTGATTCTGAGCATAATGGGAAACATTCATCTTATTTTGCCTTCTCTTTGCCTCTGATATGGACGTATTGACTCGACATGTGGGAGGGCAAACAGAAAAGCAAACATTTACTCCTCTTTTACCAACTGAGCGAGGAGAGCATTGTCCTGTGTGTGTATGTGTGTGTGTGTGTGTGTGTGTGTGTCCTTTGTGCCCTTCTGTCCCCATCGTGTGCGTGTGTCATCATCTTTCTCAGGAATCCCAGCTACAGTTAGAGGACAACTTCACTCAATCATCCGTGCAACAGGAGAGAGGAATCAGGATTCTCCTCCCTCAGCCCAGCAGGATCGACGGCAGGCCTCCAGCTTCACTAACTGTAAGCCTGCTTTGGAGTAACTGGATTGTGGAAGATTGTTTGTGAGATTTCTGCAGGGGATTTGGAGGTAAACAGCCTACCGATTAGTCTGATTTTATTTGTTCTGTGCTTTGCAGCAGAAAAAAGCAAAGCAGTCACCAACTTACACGATGAGGAGCGGAGTGGGGCTCTTTGTGCTGGGTCTGCTGTGCTTCTGCAGCTCTGTGTTCGGGCAGGTAAGTTCCAGAATGGGAAAAAAAAAAAAAAAAAAAAAAAAAAAAAACACTGGTGAACTTTGTAGAGAGAGCAGATTTGGTGGCAGTCGTGTTCAACTTCTCAACTTGAGTAAATTTTAAAAAATGTTTTTCAGAGTTTTTATCAAATATTTGGAGGTTTTGGCAAATGTCTGAGCAACTAAAAGTTGAGGACATATAGATTATGATGTTTTGATTTTTTTTGCTTGAGATTCTCTGATTGTCATATCAATGTCCATTTAACTTTTCTTAGATAAGAGTCAAACTCTAATCCAGGCCGCCTCCGGGCTCAGATCAGTGACCTCAACCAGCGGCTTGGGGTTCTCTCTCCATGCTCTGATCTGCACTTATCGCTTCAATTATACAGACGGGACAAGGCGTGGGAGGAATATCTGCAGTCGCTGCTCTGAAATGAATAAAACAGACCATCTTTTTTTATATTTGGAGGAAAACTCTGAATTAGTCAAATAAAGGACTTTAGGGTAAAACTTAAAATTACGTCATGTCAGCACGTGAATGTGTGCGTGAATGGGAATGAAAGGGTCCTGAAAAGCGCTATATAAGTCTGAAGTCATTTCATTTTATGTTTTCTGAAATACAAAGCCAATGAAAGTACCTGAGATGCACATTTTATTAGGTGAGCACAGGTTTTATTTGAATGAATAAAAGGGTACTTATTTCTGTTTGAAATATAGAAGCACAAATGTATCGACTGAATTAACTTTTGAATTTTCCTATAACCAGATTTATGTGAGGAATTTAAAGCAGAGCGCACCAAAGTATTTGCACTTCTGAATTAGACACTGATCTGACCAGAGGTGGGTAGTAACTAGTTACATTTGCATTACTTGAGCAATTTCTTGGACAGCTACTTTTAACTTTTACTTAAATAAAAATGTGCTGGAGAAGTGCTACTTGTACTTTTGCATAATTTTTGAGTAGTCTACCCTCTCCTGCATCTGACCACACCATATGTGTCCTAAATGAAAAATTCCCTTGTTGTCTGGTGAAATTAAAGTAAAAGTGAGCACAGAGCAGAAGCACTGGAGAAAAATATATTACCAAAAAAAAAAAAAAAAGACTGATCGAAGAGGCTTTTATCAAAATGTGACAAAATTTGTAAAAGCAAAGCAGTGTTAGAGAAAAGTTTTTCTTTGTTAAATTTATACAACCTGTACAGCATGAGGTTTGTAATTATATAATGGGCCGGCCTGAGGTATAAGCACAACTTAGGAGCAATTAGGACCCCAAGAGAAAATACATTTTCATGAAACTTGTGAACAAGTACACCGGGTGAGAAGATACCTAAGAAAACCTATATGAAAAGATATATTTAGGACTCACTTATTCATTTTTGCAGCTTCAGTCTGAGGAGATTAGCTTGTGATGTCCATCTTCCTGTGAAATGAACTGAAGTCACTATTTACATACAATGGAAATCAAGAAATACATCATTTTTGCTCAGGAAAACCTTGATTACCTAATTGATAAGGCATAAAACAGAAACAAAAAAATAAAAAAAAAATAATACCTCAAATTGAGCACTTTATTGAAGTGGGATTATTAATAAATGATTTGAAATTGGTGTCGTATTTGTGAAGCAAAAAACATTCTGTCATACAGTCAGTTTAAAATCATTGTCGGCGTCCTTGTCATCTTTAAAATCAGTTAAATGTAAAAAGCAAAAATGGTGGTCCCGAGGTTGACATTAGGCCTAACTGGAAGTGGATGCTACATATGAAATTCTGCTGAAGACATGTGGTGTCGCCACTCATAGCGCCAACAGGGGGTCTGAAAGCCCACTTTATCACTTTGTGTGACCGACATGGCAGTCCATCTAAACTAAATATTACTTGAAATTAGCAAAACAGGCAAACTGTTTCAAGTTTGGTTAAAGTGTGTACATTTTGCAAATGTCATCTTTCATAAATACCTCAAGTGGTCAAAAAAAAAAAAAAAAAAAAAAAAATCACTATGTCCCCATTAAAATCAAGAATTTCGTCTTTTCTTAGGAAGATTGCTATCAGCTTTTTGTTCTTTTTGTTTCGTCCAGGAAGCCGTGGAGGCTCAGCGAGGCGTTCTGATCTTCTGTGATGACCCCTCTGTGCAGAAGGCCGTCACGAGCGCCTTACACAAGTTAAACGACAGGTTGAACACCAAATACAAGCTGGCTCTCTTTCAGATCCTCTCAGCCAGGAAGGTACAGCAGCTGAAAAAACAATGCAACTTCCAGCAACAGTGCAAAAGAATTCATGATGTTATTATTAACCTCAACCTTCTTATCAGTGACATTTATAGTTCATATATACGTAGTTCAATATATAGTGCATCTGATGAACTAATATTTCCAAAGTTGTTCTTTTAGATATAAATTGTAGGGTTTGTTGAATTTAGAGCTAAATTGTCAGTGTTGAAAGAGCAAAACGAACTCCTGGGAGGATGACTGACAAATTCTTGGAAAACACAGTTTAACCTATTGATCTTTATTACATGCTGATAGTGAGAGTTTGTGTCTGTGTGCAGACAGAGGACGGTTCAGGCTCCGTCTATTCGCTGGAGTTCACCAGCAGGAGGAGTGAGTGTCCAACAGGGGGCAGCAAACCCTGGACAGAGTGTGACTATCTGCCAACTGGACATAGGGTAACAACATTCAAGTTATTCATGCATATTCAATTATAACAAACAAACCACCCCTCTGTCTTAATATTTGGGTTTGAACAAAGCTGAAGTTTTAAAAATGAATCAACCATGTTTTTCCTCCAGGCACCAATTTCATGCAACGCTACAGTCCACATGAACGAGAAAGAAACCGACACTAAACAGGTGGATTGTATGATCGGTGAGTGAATGCATGAGAGGGACGATCTTACCAGAAACTGGCAATGACCAACCACTTACACAACCTGCATCCTGCAAACTTATCACCAAGTGGAGCAAAACATCTAAATCAAATATATTATGGTACATTTAGATTTATTTAGACATAGGAAAATCCTAAAATAACATATTTTAATAACATTCTTTTAAATCTCTGAAATAACAAAAATAATTTAAATCTGGAGCAAAGTTAAGGCGAGTTAAACAGTAATAGTGCCTTGCAGAAGTATTAATATATGTGGACATTTTTAACACAAACACCAATGTATTTTATTGAGATTTTTCTATAAGAAATCAATGCAAAGTTAGTGAGTAATTGAAAAGTGGAAGGAAAATGATACAAATAAATCAATCACCTGTTGCTGCCATTATAGCAGTTAGGCTTCTACCAGCTTTAAAATCTAGAAAGTGAAATTTTGGCTCATGCTTCTTGGCAAAAAAACCCCCTCAAACTCAGGCTAATTAGAATCAATGTTCAAGTGTTTCCATAATTGGGGTCAGGGATTTTGATGGAGCCATTCCATCACATGACTAATGCGTGTAGCTTTGGCTTTGTGTTTACAATCATTCTCCTGCAGAAAGGTGAGCCTTTAATCACCAAACCCTGCGGTAATCATCTCCACAGGGACGATCTGGGGAAAGTAAAACCAAAGAAGTAACTGTCCAACTTAATCACTTCCAGGAAATACATTATTTATCTTTTCAGTCTCAAATCTCTCTGAAGGATGAATCTTTTACCTTAAACTGAACCATTTTGCTGCCAAATAAAGAACAGAGTGAGGCTATTTATATATATATAAGGATATTTAGTTTTAGAGTCAAAATATTGACCTTTTATTTTAAATTGAAATATTAGATTGACTCTAACTATAAGTTCATGACTTGATGCGATCTGCTGGGTTTCCTAGACTGAACATGTTTTAAACAAATTTGATTAATAAACTGAGCCTTGTTCACTGTTTGATAACTCGGTTCAGCTGGAATGTATGTGTGATTGAACTGAAATGACTTTTTTTGGTAAAATGCCTCAAGGCGACATTTGTTGTGAAATGGTGCCATATAAATAAACTGAATTGAATTGAATTGACTGGAACAAGTTGCTGGTGGAATCAAGAATTAAATCATTAATTTTCTATTTCAGTGAATAAAGAAACAAACTAAAAACAATATAAACAAACATAAACTTGCATTGTTTCAAAGAAACGTCTGAACGAAGTGAACGTTGAAAATATTAGCAGATTAATTTTTAGTGTTTTCAAAAGTCTTTGAGTACCTCTGTACCTCTGAAATTTAAAACAAAAGGGTTTGTTTGGTGTATTTTGGATTTAGTTCACCTGTCTTAAATCTAAGCCTAAGAGAAAGGTGTCACAGCAGGAAAACGAGGGATGAATTCAAAACGAGGAAGGCCTTTCAGGTCCAGCTTCTCCCGATTTAGATGAACTGAATCTGAAATGCCTTTGTTTGCTTTGAGTCATGCTTCAGATCTTAATAAACTGGGTCTCAGTCTCCTACCATCCCACTGTTCAACTCAGCTGATAGGGGAATCTCTAAATGGGGTCAAGTGTATCATCTATAGAAAGAGAACATGGAGTTATTGACAGCAACAGCTCACAACCAATGGCCTCCTCCTGCAGAAACTTCAGACCAGTTGTATCTTCCATGAAGAGAAAAAAAAAAACCCCACTGAGAACATTACGGTAACATCAGCTGTAAGTGCAGATGACGCATTATTGGAGAGTAGTGGGAGAAAGTGGCAGAGTAAGGAAAAGTGGTGAAGTTCCAGTGGTCGACGTCTATAGCAGCATAACTACAAAGATAAGATTTCTCAAAATAGAAAGTTTTAAGTCTTAAAAGTAGACACAGTGTCTCCCACACGGACTAAAACTGGGAGCTGGTTCTGCGTCCCATTCTACTTTTGGAAACTCTCGGAACCACCAGTAAACCTGCAGTCTGAGAGCAAACGGCTCTGCTGGTGACATATGAACAATCAGATCTCTGATGTTTGATGCAAAAGTACTTTAAATGAAGGAAGGAAAATTTTAAATTCTACTCTCGATTCATCAGAAACCCATTAAAAACTAGCTAAAATAGGAGAAGTATGATATCTCTTTTTAATTCTCATCAAAATTCTTGCTGCAGTGTTTTGGATCAGCTGAAGGCTTCTAAAGGATTTTTTTTTTTAGAAGTAGCAAGTTATAGCTGTCCAGTACTGAAGTAATGAAAGATTATTTTAATTTATTTTAAAGTCATAGTGAAGGCTTTCTGCAAAGACGGTGGTCAGAGAAGTGAACTGTGTGCAAAGAGTCAGATTCCTGAGGATACGTATAATATCTTTAGTTCACCAGTGAGATTAAATAAATATTTCTTCTTGGGTTCTTCTGTCACATTGTTTTGCTGCAAAACCAATTTCAAACTGAAAAATATCAGTGAGGAAAACATGTACTGGTGGGTGTGGGGAGACCAAGATTGTGAAATATATTGAAGCAAATAAGAAAAGCACAACATTAACTTATCACTCCATGGAAAACAGTGGCATGTAGACTTTAATCTGTTTGCTTTATAAGCCCCAGGCTGAGGCTAATGTAAACAGATTCTTTGGTACCACAACTTTCAAAGAGTGAGGCAACATTTTTCAGAATCAACATGGAAAATTCCTGTCCTGAAGAATTTAAAGTCCATGAAATATTTTTGTCATATTCATCTATTGTTTGCAATCATACGAGTGAAATCTGTACTGCTGATGTTTAGATTTTAGTCAATGGATGCACATTTTAAGGTGATCTGATCTGATCTATTAGAAGAAAATATTAGAAGAAAAGAAGCAGCCATTTACTAAAAAATAGTAGATGTTTGACTGAAAACACTAAAAGAAAGTTATGAAAAACATGATCATTAACATAACGTTTCAACATGTGGGTGTTTGGATGCCCCCTAGTGGCGATCTTTCATTTATTCTCCCAACTGAAGGATCATCTGTGATCTTGTTGGTCATTTTAAGCACTCTGAAGATTTTTTTCAACAAAAAACTGAAAAGAATTGATCGACTTTTTGAACACATTTTAAACAAGCCTGGAAATTACATTCATCTTTTTTTTGTTTGTTTGTTTTAAGATTTTGGTGTACTTCTATGCTGATGATGGAGCTATTATACATTTTTTGTGCATCATTAAAAAACAAGACATTTTATGCACCTTATGCTGATTATAACTACATTAAATTATGTATTTTCTTCAGACAGCTTCATCGTCTCAGAGAAAGCACCATGTTTGGGCTGCCCTGAAGAGATTGCAGAGAACTCAGAGGACCTTAAAGTTCCTCTTTTAGCATCTGTGTCCAAGTTTAACTCCATTTCCAACTCAACTCACCTGTTTGCCCTGCACAGAGTCGACCATGCCACCAGACAGGTAGACTGAGATGAGAGAGCAAAAGATGGATATAAGACCATTGATATTATTTCTGCACTGTACTTACCATGCTTATGTACATTTATGCAGGTCGTTGCAGGTTTCAGGTACAAGCTGAGATTTGACATGAAGAAAACCACCTGCGCAAAGGCTGAGCACAAAGATCTCAGCGATCTGTGTGTCCCAGATGAGGAGAATAAGGTAAACACATGAAATAACTTGACTGAACCCAGAATTTTTTAATGTGATTGGGTTTTCACTTTTTTAAAAAATGTAATGCAGGAATTTGTCAACTGTAACGCTACTGTGGATTTGGCACCATGGAGACTCGAGCAGCCAGGTGTCCACACGGAGTGTGACGAAGGTGCCCTACCTCCAGTGGTGAGACACTTTTTTTGTTTTATAAGTAAACAAATGAAAAACAGGCAAAAATACACAAAAAAAGTACATTGTTGAATGAGCTGGCTGTTCACAGCATGCTGTAACCAACCTATTAATGGAAAGTTGAGTGGAAGGAAAGCATTTTAGAAAAAGGGGTACCACAAAAATTAAAAATCAGCTGCTTTGCAGTAATTTAAGTAAAAAGAGTCTGACCAATATTGCAGTAATATACCATATAGTACACAGACATTCTTTCAGAAGGCCAAAACATTTCTGAATTAAAATTATCTTCTTTAAAATTGATCTTGTGCAAAGTTGTGATTTTCTGAGAAGCTAATTGATGGGTTTTCATTAGCTATAAGCCCAAATCATCTAAATTACTTGAAATACATCACTCTGTGTAATGTAGTTTGCAGAGTTTCAATTTTTGATTTCAATTACTGAAATAATTTAACTTTTAAAAGAGTTGCTGCTGTAATAAATTTCACATCAAGACAAAATCGGATCAGTGAAGTCATATGCCCATCCCCATCTAATTTTTTATCCCTTCTCCTCAGAGCCGGCGCCGTCCTCCTGGCTGGTCCCCACTCAGGACCCTGCTGGACCCTGCTCCCTCCTCCGATTCCCTTCCACCGGCACCGTCGCAGGCTCCTCCATCGATACAAACCCCCTCCCAGGCTCCAGTCAAGGAAGAGTCATCCGAGGAGGACACCACAGGTACCAAATCGTCAGCCTCATCCAACGCCAACAACCGACCCTTCCACTGCCCCTCCAAACCCTGGAAACACTTCAAGGGGGGCCAACCCCAAGCGCCCACAGATGCCACCGCAGAGGCCTCCCCGAAGCCTCCAGTGGAGGGAGCCTGAAGTGATACCGACCTGCTGTCTTAGATTTTCTCTCAAGAAGCCGCATGTATTGTATTTTCAGTTTAAAAAAAAACAAAAAAAAAAAACCGCTTTGTGTTCTTGATGAATTATGTTCAACTTTTTTTCTCGTACACAAGGCTTCAGTGATGCTTTACATCTTTCCAGAAACCATTTTCAGGGTTGCTTCCCAAGTGAAATGAAGACAAAAGGCTAAAAGATAAATGTTAGCATACATCCTTTTATAGTGTTGTGACAATACTCAAGTCAACCCTTGTTTCTCTATTCTTTGGTTCAAAGTCACCAGATTTTCTATTTAAGAGTGTTAATGACTAACATGATTCAGACTTTCAGGTCTTCAGAAGGTTGTTGTTTTTTTTTACTTTAGCTTCTATTTTTTAAAACTCATTTTCTGTCCTAATTTTTAGTCCCTTTCCTTTATTCTTAATCATTTTCATAATATATTTTCTTTTTAAAGTGGTTTAACTTACACCTATGAATCCTTCACCCATAAATTAGGTATGATAACCTAATGTTGAACTTTAAAAAAAAAAAAAAAAAAAAGTGATTCCCAAAGATCTACGAACTAAAAATTTAATATCTAGTAGATGACCAGCTGAAGAATCATGTGGTCTCAGGGTGTAAAATTTGCTGCCATGGCCACATTGGAAAACTGGACAGAAATTGAGAAAAGCAGCCAAAGTTTAATTAAAACCTTTTAAGATCTTTTAAAATCCTCTTAAACTATTGATTAAAACTGATTAAAAAGCTTAAAATTTAATCAGTCTCCTTGGAAACAAAGAATAAAGAAATCAGGGGTGGTCTCATCTTTGTAAAAACACTTGATATACATGTGTAAACAACAACTGCAAGAATATACCAGAAACCAAAAACTGAACTCTTATCAGTTGTTAAATCATTTTAAAAAACTGTTTTATATTAGTTTAGTTAAATAAAGGTGAGTAATTTTGCTCTCTTATAAATCAAATAACTTACATTAGCAGTAAATCTGATTTGTGGGTTTTTTTTTTTTTTTGGGGGGGGGGGGTTTGTGCAGGTATAAAAGCTCCCAGTGCTGAGAAAAAGTTTTCACCCCCTGAGATGTTTTAACCTTTTTATTGCTTTTACAAGTCAATCGAGATCAACAAAATTGGACTTTTTTGACAAAAAAAAAACCAAAAAAAAAACCCACTGGAACAAACAGTTAAATGTCAAACTGACTTCTACAAAATAAAGACAATTAAAATATTCAACATAAAATAAATGATGAGAAACATTCACCCCCTTCAAGTCAGTATTTAGATGCACCTTTGGCTGCAATCACAGCATGGAGTCTGTGTGGGCAGGCTGCACATCAGGACGCTGCAGTTTTCCACGAATCTTCCTAGAAAAACTGTTAAAGCTGTGTAATGTTTTGTGAAAAGCCCTTTTCAAGTCATGTCACAGATTCTCTATCAGACTGAGGTCTGGGCTTTGACTGGGCCGCTCCAGAACATCCACCTTGTTGTCTTCAAACCATTTCTGTGTAGCTTCAGCTCTGTCTCACTTGCAGATGGAAACAAATTGTCCCCCAGCATTTCTTTATATTTTGCTGCATTGATTTTATCCTCTACCTTCACAAGCCTTCCAAGCCATGCTGCTGAGAAGCATCCCCACAACATGGTGCTGCCACCACCGTGCTTCACAGTGGAGATGGTGTTTGTAGGGATGTGCAGCATTTGACGTCCACCAAATATAGTGTCTTGGATAAATTTGATTTGCTTGCATGTTCTTTTGTCTTCATGCTGTAATGGTAGTCAAGAATAATGATGAACCAGTTAATTGACCTTCCAGACACAGGTGTCTTTATACTATAGTTACCTGAGAAACACTCACTGCACTCGTGTGATCTCCACTCATTGTGAGACTACAAGCGCCAACTGGCTGGACCTTTGTTGAATTAGGTCAGAGTTTAAAGGGGGCAAATATTTATGCAATCACTTATTTTATGTTACATTTTATTTCATTGTCATTTTGCAGAAATCAGCTTTTACTTCAACATTAAAAGTTTTTTTTGGTCATAATTTTTTGCCAGAAAAGCCACATTTTGTTGATCATGATTGATTTGTAAAAATATCAGATCAAAAAATTCACACCAATTTCCATACCTTGAATGAAGAATAAAATTGAGCCAAATAAGGGATGAAAAATTGTGAAATATAATGATTTGAATTAGAAGTAAAAGAAAAGAAAAAAAAAAAAATCCCAGAGTAATAGTGGATGACACTTTGCAGGAACAGTTCAAACTTCTTGTTGACAGGACCAAACAAGTAGGTGAATGTTTAACAAATTTATTTACACAGCTTCACAGAACGCCCCGATGACCAGTCAGTCAGTCGGTCAGGGTATACAACCGTCGCCTCTCTGCATGTTGAGCAAAAACCAAAATATACATTCATAAATAAAAAGTAATCACAATGCAACTTAAATAGAAAATGTCCCAAAACCTACAGGGAGCAAACTTAAGGCATTAGTTAAGGTGAATGTATGCTTATCGAAACAAAAGGGGAAAAAAAAAAAAAAAAATTAGGAAAAAAAAAATAAAATAAATACTGATTTCATGCAAGTAGGATGGGAGAAACACATTGTATTCATGGTTTACATTAGAGTTCCGGCAGCAAAGTACATTATTAAACTGTAATTCACAGAGCTGCATACAATAAAACAAAAACAAAACAAAACAAAACAAAAAAAAAAAAAAAAAAAACAAACACAAAAAAAAAAAAAAAAAAATTAAAAAAAAAATTTTTTTTTTTTTTTTTTTTTTTTTTTTTTGGTCAATATTCCAAATTTTCAAATCCATTTTCTCAGTTTCCCTTGACGGTTCATGGCTCAATCAGAGGCTCAGCAGAAACAGTGCAAAACATCAGGCGAGGATTGTATTCAGGAAACCAATCTGAAGACAATTAACATACACAGTAAATGAAACATTTTAGTCTAACAGTCACAATGAAAGCCACTGAAAAGGCAAGATTACGGCACCGTTTATTGCACTTGATTGTGTTGAACTTCCTGGGTGTTTTAGATGCTTGCTGATTGTGTCGCTAACCACCTGATGCGTTCTGCAGAAAGCTCATTTTATGGATGAAGGCGATGACTTCCAGGTGGAATAGCTTGCATTTGAGTAATAGAACTACTTTAACCAGCCATGCTTCAGAAAACTCTAAGAATCTTATGAGATAAATGTTTTTATCGTCTTTAAAATATTGAACCTAAGCTCTCATGTCACCTGACACCTCAGATCAAGATGTAATTGACTCTTCACTTTCAAACTCAGACCAGTAGCACGAATAACATTCACTACTAGTATTAAACATTGCTTCAGCCATCGGTGCTTACATACTGTACAACACAGATTTCCTCATTATTAGTACTAAATAGACAAAGGATTTCTGTTGCAAAGCAACAACTGTGTTTCCAATTCTTGAAATTTCAAGTAGCACTTGTACAACCCTTGTATAGAGAAGTTTGTTTCCCATTTTTTTATTTATTTATTTATTTATTCTTATAAAAGCAACAGAAAGAAAGAAAACATACTGGCAAAAATTTACTGCCAGTGGAGAGGGGCTGTTTCCGTTTAAACACCATTACTACGGGTGTCATGGCACACAGACAAGTTTTCCATTGGAACCTGCCAATGAAGCTCTGCAGCCTGCACAGAATGACAGTTAATGCATGTTAGGAACTTCGAGGTTGCATGTGAACTGATATATGGGATAACACACGAGACTTGGCACACCCTAAATGAACTGTAAAACAAATTACAAGTTTTCCATCATACATACTAGCTATGCTATTTGAGAAACATGCATTTCAGACTAACTTCCAAACAAAAAAAAGACAATATTTCAAATTATTCAACTTTTTTTTTTTTTTTTCTCCCCCATTCTGTAATGCATTTCCAACATAGTTTACAATATGAGCTTTCACAGGATTCACTCATAAAAAATAAAAACAGAAGGTCCACTTTGGTAATAAAATACAATCAGGCTAATAACGCTGCACAAATATGACAACATAGTCGTATCAAATGAAAACAGATCGCTACTTTGGCCTCTTCATACAACTGGGTGGTCTGGGGAAGATCTTCAATATATTAAGTCACTCTCATGGGCTTATCAACGTAATCTATTTTTAATTCCCCTGGAGCATAATGCATCATAAGGTTCATAGTTAAGCCAAATGAAATGTTTAATATCACACTGCAGTTTTCAAAGCATCCAAACAAAGGCTGGTATTATTCCAGCTTTGTATCCAATCAGAACTTAATATATGCCAAATAACGATACCATTCTTTAATACATTCAAATGTAAGATGAAATGTAATCATTAAGTGTTTTAACTTCTAACAAATGAGGCTTTAATCTATTTTAAGTTGTCTTTTTGCCCAGATGAAGATTGGTCTTTTATAGAATTTCTTAAAAAAATAAAAATAAAAAATAAAAAATAAAAATTTAAGGCCAAATATTTTCATATTTTAGAGCCAGAAAACCTCAAAATCTGGGATGTGTGAAACAAATCATATTTGGCATTTCTAGGGTTGTCACAGTCCTAAAAACAGGATATGAACGTCCATTCATGGATGACAGTACAACCCCTTTTAATGCATTATCTGAAAGCCTGTTTCTCTGACTGTAAAAAGTTAGCTTAATTCACTAATTAGATCTAGTGGGAATATGTCAAATGGATGTGTTGCACGTCATTGGCAACACTACTTTTGCTATAAAGATTTTCCTTGCAGGAGAAGTGGGTAAGTGCCACTGATTGCTCCTCACCTACGAAATCTCTCTAGTGGACACATTTTGCCCAAAGATTGTGAAATAACTGGAACACTGGGTTCAAGTGAAGGAAAGAGGACACAACACAGCTCATGACTGCGCTTCAACAGATGGATAAAGCAGGGAATCAACAGCCAGACCAGAGGGAGTCTGCAGCTGTTTATGAGCATAAAATATACACTTTCTGTCTTTTTGTCAGTCTAGACTGCTCATAAACATTCCTCTCGCATCTTTACCCACAACAATCAGCATCCACCTGTAACTGAGCCAAATGAGGGAGACAGTGTTTGATTGCAGCTTCAGTATCTTAACTTCCCTTTCATTTACCACATGCGTAGCATTAGCCTAAAGTGACCATTTTAGGGCCAAACATTTTATTGTGGGCAAACTAATTGTGGATGGAGCTGAAGACAGAGATGCGACGGATAGTGTCCTTAGAACAATGTTTTTGTTAAACTCACAGGTAAAACAGACTGGTTATGTGGAGAAAAGTGAGACTTACATACTCACAGCACTACTCGGTATTATGAGGTTTGCTGGTGGCAGTTGTTTGGGGAAATGGAGCACTGCCTCAGGCCTGTACATAGCGGGGGGAAACGCAGCTTAAGTGTGGTAACTTACAGGCAGATTGGGCTTGTCACAGAGGGCTTTTAAATACTTCCATAGGGTGCCAGTTATTTAACTCTTCAAGCTAATGCTTTAAATACTTCTGCTGGCTTTCTCATCGTCATTGGAAAGTGATAGGTTGTACTTTCTCCTACTACTCTCCAATCACAATTGGTGGATCTGATTTTTATTTTTTATTTTTTATTTTTTTTTTGGGGGTCACCCCAAAAAAAAAAAATAAATAAATAAATCTGGGGGGGTAGTGGCAAAATTTCATCTTTGACAGTGACTATGTAGTCAAAGATGACTTTAATGTTACTTGGCAAAAGTATTGCTTTTACTAGTTAGGCCTCACTCTTTTACAAGAGCTAAAGTCACTGTAATGAATGTCAAGCTGTGTCAAAGCAACAAACAATATCCAGCTGTGGCGAAAACTTCCTATAAACTTCCATTTTTTGGCTTTATTATTCGGGTTTGTCCAGTTAAATTTACTTAGATTGTGTATTTTGGGACTTAATCGTGTCACAGTGTGGGGGAAGTGGAAGATGTGACAATCCCTTTTCCTGTTTGTACACAAAAAGCCAGCAGCTTTTTTCCACTTCCTATTGTACATATAATGCAAGACTGAAACAGTCACTCTTGCAGGTTTGCTTCTCTAAAGAAATGATTCTAAGCTGGGCTGCAAACAAGCCAAAACAAACTGGGCTTGTGCAAAAAGGCAAATCAGATGGATGACTTTAAAGTGACAAGCTACAAATCAAAACAAGGCATCAGCAGTATGTCTAATCAATAACAAATCTGTACTTGCTAAAAGAGGCTCTAGGTGACAAAATGAAAACACAAAATTCCGAACATATTTACAAAATCAATTGTATCTTCAATTATATTTGACTCAAACTGAAATAAAATGCATAAATTATTATTATTATTTTTTTTAAATCAAATCTGTACATGTTTTTTTACAGTTCCAAGTGCTTTTTTGAAGGAGGGGCATCTTTGCCCTGAAGAGCAGGACATAAGGCCTTGGGAGAAAGAAAATCTCAGAGATCATATCTCTCTTGCTTTTCAGTTTTCAAATTCCTGCTCAAAAAAAAAAAAAAAAAACCCCAACACAACCAAACACAAAAAAGGAGGCCGGATCATCTGTGAACAAGACGATGGAAGACATTATGGATGGGAGATGCTCCACAAAATCTGAGCAACGTTTTTATAGCATACACCGTTTCCTGTGCCTTCCATCTCTTCAGTTGTTTGAGTAAAAGTTGAGAAAAAGTGCAGGGCACTACGATGACTGATGGGTAGCAAGTTAGACTTACTTTGTGGCTACATTAATACCTTGGCAGACATGGCTTCTCTAAGTTGTGTTGTCTGATTTTCTTGAAAGGAGCAGCAAAGGGAAGAGAGTTCCTTTTTTTTTTTAACTTCAAAATCTGGGGAAGATTTAAACAAAAAAAAAAAAAAAAAAAAAAAAAAAAAAGTCTCATTAATTCATCACGGTTTCTATTGTCAGGGTCCTGAGGAAAATTTGACACACTGACAATAGCAGCAGACCCCGAAGAAAGGCAAACAAAAAGAGTAGTCCTACGAAAATGGAGAAAACCCAGAACCCTGTTTACAAAATAAGGGAAAAAAAAAAAAAAAAAAAAAAAAAAAAAAAAAAAAAAAAAAAAAAAAAAAAAAGTGCTTCAAAAATGAATCCAAGTTTGCTGTGAAGGGAAAAATAAAATTCCTTCAAAAACTGTTGCTTCTGGTAAAGAATAAACAATCCATGTTGAGACTGATGCATTTCTTTTAGCCGTTTAATTAGTTTAGTGCATGCTGCCGAATTGTGTGGAAAATCCAGTCCATCTTGGTGGTCCAACCTCCATGGTGAGCATCGTTCATCTGTTTCATAAAATAGTCCAAAGCCTCCTGTGTCACACAGAAAACAAAAACAGATAAAAGAACGCCGTTCTGAAGCTTAGATGGAAGGACGGAGAAGTCCGGACTCACCTGCTCGCTTTTCTCCAGTGCCAACGTCTTCCGGATGTAGGCGATGTCGTCGAATGACTGCAGCTCAGGCATGCCAGAGCCCAGCATCATGGAGAAG
This sequence comes from Anableps anableps, assembly GCA_014839685.1. Taxonomy (NCBI): domain Eukaryota; kingdom Metazoa; phylum Chordata; class Actinopteri; order Cyprinodontiformes; family Anablepidae; genus Anableps; species Anableps anableps. The sequence goes on along the minus strand of CM026070.1, from coordinate 36,024,292 downwards.
AGGTTGATGAAGAGGTTGGCGTGCTGTCGGATGGCCAGGTACGCTTTGTAGCACATTTCCTGGAACCTAGAACAAGAATGACGACAGGATTACCACAACAATGGCCATTTTACAGTAATTTGAGATATTATGGCACTGCGGGCAAATTTAAGATAAATATAATCCTAAATGGGGCCAATGTTATTCTTTAGGGCTGCAACTAAATTATTTTAGTTAGATTAATCGGATAAAAAAAAAAAAAAAAAAAAGGCACATTCTGCAGATTTTTCATTTAAGCCTTATTTATACAATATCAGATATACATTAAAAGATGCAAATAAACCCATAATTCATTTCTTTTTTGAAATAAGAAAATAAACAACTGATCAAGTGAACACTTGATCAGTTGTAGCAAAGGATGCACCTGCAGCTAAAAAATACTTTTAAAAGCTCAGCTCTTTCTGCTTTACTTAACATCAATACAGAGTAGGGCTGAACTGAACTGTTGATTATTTTTTTTTTGGATTACCAGATTAATAATTGGACAGCAAAAAGTGCTTAACTTGAGATTTTTATTTTCTGAATTTGAACAAAGTGAACCTATGGAAAACTATGCCACTTGAGGAGTTCTGGGTACAATATATTTACAGACCTTTTTTATTAAATGCAAAATGTATATATTTTTTGTACAATTTTGGCTTATTTACTGCTCTTTCAGCAACTGACTTTTTTTTAGAGTCAGTATACTCCAGACAAATATTTCAACAACAAATTCATCACAATTAATAATTTCAGTTGTATTATTCTATCAAATCCAGGTCCGTTTCTCCTTTTATGTTCTACGCTGCACACTTGCAGAACAGGGCTTCAAGTTGAACTGTTGAGGCTTGCTAAATAAGAAATAAGGAGCAAACAAAACATGTACAGTGCCTTAAAGGTTTGAAAATTTCACCACACTACACAAACCCCAGTGCGTCTTAAAGGGGTTATATGTGACGGACCAACACAAAGTAGCCATAAGAAAAAAGCAGAAGTAAAATGACAGAATTCTGTTTTTAAATTTAAAAGCCTGAAAATGTGTCGTGCATTTGTATTCAGTTCCCTCTATTGAACCCCTTGAATAAAATCCAGAGCAAACATGTGTCTAGATAGTCACCTAATTAAATGGGGTCCATTTTTGTGTCATTTAATCTCGATACAAATATTTATTCTGTGAAGACTGCAAAAGTTTGTTAGAGAACATAAGTGAACAAACCTCATCATGAAGACCAAGGAACCAAGCCTACAGGTCAGGGTCACAGGGCAACACAGAAACACACACACTATGAACAAAGCATTCACACACTCAAACCTAAGGAAACTTTACAGTAACAAATCAACCCAACAGTCTTGGACTGTGGAAGGAAGCAAGAGTACCAGGAGAAAACACACATGCACAGTGAGAACATGCAAACTCCATGCAAAAAGACCCCAGATTGGGAGCCAAGGACAGTACTGCTTCAACGCAACGTCGCTACCAACCAAACCACCATCAAGCCGTCTAAACATACAGACAGAACTACACGGGAGTAACTTAGATCAAAGCATGTTCCTGTTTAAGAATGACCCAGTCAAAGTCCTGACCTAAATCTAACTGAGGGTGTGTGGCAGTATTTAAAAATTGCAATTCACAGACACTCTGCATCAAGTCTGACTAATCTTGAGGTATTTTGCTAATAAGAAGGGTCAAAACTTTCCATCTCTAGCTGTTCAAAGCTGGTAGACACACACCCCAAAGAACATGCTGTAATTGCAGTGAAACATTTTTAAAGGGGACATATGCAAAATTCACATCTTGCACATTTTTATGCTTCCATTTAGGTCCCAACTGCTTCTAAAAACAGGCCAAGTGCTTTAAAACAAACCAGTCAGTTTATTTTGGCAATAAGGTAACTTTTTTGGTGTCTGGAAAATGAGAAGCCTCAAAAACCTCCTGATTGTTGAGGCACAGTGCCACTACCTTGCAACCCCAGCTGAACCCAGCCCCTCACCTAGCAACCCAAGGGGGAGCTCAAGCACGTTGGGTCAGCTGACTTTACCACTGTATGTGTTGTACAATGGCTGCTGGAAAAGACGAGTGTCTTGTTGCTGATTCACCATCCAGAAACGACTTCCTGTACCCATGATGGTTGTGCAGGAGGCTCTACTTCTTCTTCACAAGTACCGTCTACTTTGTATTTGTTTATCACACAAACTCACCATGAAAATACATTAATGTTTTTGTTTTAAAGATTTCAAGAGCTCTGGATGCTTTAAGGCACTGTGACTGTTACGCATTTCCAATTGCTCACCCAAACTGAGATCCAAATCTCAAAAAGAACAGGATGCAAGATAAAAAAAAAAGACAGAGAAAAACAAGACATAAGTAAAACTGTGTTGCACCTTTCAAACTCTTTGGTCTTTGTGCACTCCTGGGATCCCTTACTGATAACAATGAGGAAGTCTTGTGTCAGTACGAACGGGACTCGCTCTCTCTTGTAGCCAAATTTCTTCTTCTTGTGATCCAGGAAATGGCCAAAATCTATATGAAACAACTGAAGCAAAGCAGAGCAAAGGATGTCAGCTCACCTATTAACATTTTACTGAAAGGAAACTTTACCAAAGTTTAAGCGATACATCCCTTATTCAGAGGAAAACAAGCTTCAGGGCCCAGCATCCAATTATTTCACAAATATGAGAAACGTACGTCTTCCTTTTAGGCAGGAAATGTTTCAGAAGTTAACTTTTCAAACACAGGCGTACAAATTAGCGGGAGTTACCTGTCCATCGTCTTTGACCATAATGTTGCTGTTGTGCCTGTCTCCTATCCCCAGAATAAATGTAGCTACACAGTAGCCAGCACAGGACCTTGTAAACAGATCCACAGCCATGTCATACCTGCACAAATGCACAGAAAAATTCAAATGCCAGTGAGAAGAGGGATTAAAGTAGATCTAAAAAAAACAAATACATGCAAAGCAGACATGAAAAAGCGAGTCACTCTGTCATTCCCACTACATTTTTGGAAGACTATGAAGGCAGATGATTATTTCTTCATTAACAGGGGAGAACTCACATCTCTCCTTTGTTCTTGTCCTTGAGCCACTGATGCAGCGTATTGGAGTTGAACTGCAAGGCTCCCTTCAACCCTCCTTTACACTGAATCTGCATGATGGTGTGAGAGTTTCGAACCACCTCTATTAAGCCCACACAGTCTCCCAGTGACAGACAGCCATACGGCAGCATCCTGAGGAAGCACATTAACAGTACCTGATGAGACCAAAGCACTGAAACAAAAGCTACTCAGACAGCGAAATCATTGGTGAGTGTTGTACCGTAGGTCCAGTCCCTGGTTCTGCCAAATGTTCTCCATGATCCTGATTATCTGCAATGTCAGCATATCCTGCCGCAAATCTACGACACACACAAACACGATTACAGATAATAACAACCAAGATAAAGCCAAAAAGTGACAAAAGCAGCATAGAGCAGATTTGCAGCCATTTGATATCATATAATAGCTTTAAATGAGCTTCTTTACTTTCCACAACCAATTCTTCCAGTATGAATGGAGCTGCATTTATACTTTGTTTCTACAAAATCTTGATTTCCATATAACTACTTCATGCATTTACAGTCTTATTATCAGGTCTCTGACAACCTTTATGAATATAAATATCAGAATTTTCTGGAGTTAAACTTCCAAATTTGGGGAAATTTTTATCCTGTTTTTGACAGTTACAGATTATATATATATATATATATATATATATATATATATATATATATATATATATATATATATATATATATATATATATATATATATATATATATATATATATATATATTTTTTTTTTATATCAGTTGGACTTCATGATCATTATGCACCAAATACTACATGAAAATTAGACAAAAAAAAAAAAAAAGAAGTGGCAAAAGCCATGAAAGCAACTGTGTTTTACAAACTTATTTTTAGAAATTGATATTCATCTTCTTTAGAAATACAAACACTTTTTTTTTCCCCCATCCTTAACCTCCTTTTATCCATACTTATTCCAATATGGAGAAAGATAAAATTCACTTCCATACTTCCCAATTTCATTCGGACATGAGAAGATTGATTCATGCATCAGAACATGTAGAGTAGTATACATTTAAAGCTATTGGTGTGGATGTCTGTTTTCAAAAAGAGTCTAAAAATGGAGTGTAAGTGTGTGTCAGATTGTTACCATCCCCGTTTTTGAAGATGATCTCATTATTCTGAAACAGCAACTCGGACATGATGTCAGGATTCTCCCAGTTGAGCCACAGTGGCCTCTTTGCCGATGACATGATTCTGCACTCCTCCAACCTGAGACATGGAAAAAAAAAAAAAAAAAAAAAGCAAAAAAAACCCCACGTTTGCAGATATTAGACGTCGTCATTTCTTTTCCTCTCATCCACTTCTGCATGTAATTTCTGAGGGAACTAAGAGGACCCAAAACAGTTCATTATTTTCCATGCTTCAAACCTCAGATTTCCCAGCTGATGTGCAGGGTTGAGAGGAGAGGTGAAATTCTGCAGAGCATCCATGTAGTCTGGTCTCTTCATCTGGTCCACAAGAAATTTCATCTGGACCTTTACGAAACACACAAAAACAAAGTATTTGCTCTTAGATGTGTCTGAGGTTTTGTGTGTTTCATATTCTTAAACTCAAATTTTCAAGGCTCAGTGTTTCTGGATATTTTATATTTATAGAACAAATAATTCAAAATAAATTTATGTCCATGGTGGTCAGCCTTTAAATGTGAAATCACAAAATAAAAGACTGCAAGGAAGAAACTTCACTTAAAAACACCTGCAGCCATCAAATTTGTGCTCTTTCCCCGTTTTATCTCTTCATAGAAGCTTCACCTGGCCAGACGTTTCTGCTTTCCTGGAAGGGGCTGAGTTATTGCTGGGCTTCTTTCCACGATGAAGCTACTACTGCCAATAACACTAGACTTTTTAACAGAGAAAGTACTCCTGGAACAGTGCTTCCTGGTTTTCTTATGTGTATGCTCCGTCTTCTGAAAGCCTGAGTCGGTTGTGGCAGATCAACAAGTTCAACAAGCTGGAGGTTTCTTCCTGTAAAAAGGGAGTTTTCCTTTCCACTGCATGCATGCTCAGTATGAAGAACTTCTGTAAACTTAATGACACATTGCATTCAACTGCTGATACATGCTCATTTACGAGGAGGGATAGCAAAATCATTGACTTGATGCAACTGGCTGGGTTTCCTTAGAAAACTTTTTACCAACTAGAACAATGTGGATTCCAAGCAAAAATTCAACATGAAAGGTGTAAACTGAAAATTTACAGCTGAATTGTACTGAAGCTTCAGTTGACAAAAAAAAAAAAAAACCCTCTAAAAACAAATTAATTGGCAGAAACTTTACATTAGTGTATTCTATAGAATCATGATACATAAAGAAAGACTCCCATGTGTTACTGGTATCTAACCTTTTGTGTCTCATCCTTCTTTTCCTGTTTTAGTATGTCAGTGAGGTTGATGAGCTTCTCCATGGCTTCCACCTGCCTGCTCAGGTGTTTGAGGTACATGCCACAGGCCCTGCAGTAAGCCTCCAGAAGGAGCCCAAACCTCTGGCTCACAGTTTTATTGTGCATTTCGGACCTAGGATCACAACACACATGGAGATTTTAGAATGAGACAGAAAGCAGCAACACTTCTTTTTAATCACTCTGTATAAATGCAGTAAATGAACAGGTGACTCACTTGAGGTGCCAGAAGAAGAAGTGCCCTATCCGTTGATTGGTCAGGGCCTTTTTGAGGAGAAAGCGAGCTAGCGGACTGTCAAGATACTGCTCGTATTTTAATACCTAGAAGAAAGGTGTGAATGGCTGTCAGTCAGCCATACTGCAATCTATGATGTAGAACCTTAAAGAAATGTGGATTTATATATGATAATCTGTCAAAAACTAGTTCCAATATAAGAAAACAAACATCTTAGCTCCTGCCTCAGCATAAAAATACATCAATGCCAACACCGAGTGAGGCTGGTTAAACATTTTCTGCTCCTGCAAACCAGAGTCCCTCTTTTGTTTCAGTTGTTGTCCAGTTATTCAGTGTTGCAGTATTCTTCCGAATCATTTTCCAAAAGCACATCTAATTTAGGAATAAAATGCGGTCTATGGGCACAGTCTGTGTTTACAACCACTTAGACGTGCAAGGATTCGGAAAACTTTAGATAAATCATAAAATACTTAGACAAGTAAACCAAGAGTTCTACTTATTAGGTCAACAATATCATGTATTCGACTGAGACCAACCTGAACAAGCTGGATAAGGTACTGGGAGAGTTTATCATCGGTCAAGTATTTGTCAAGGCAGCGTACAGCAAAGTGCCTGACCATGGGGTCTGGATAATTACAGTCCAGCAGCTCCATGGCCTGCTCTGGACGGATAGATGGCCATTCCTTCAATAGGCAATACATCTGGCAGCAATGAAAGCAAATAAAAATGGTTTTAGAAGCAAAACAATGACATTGCTGAGATGTACTTTAAGTCATATTTTATCAACTAAGGGTGGAAAAAGACATTTATAAATTAAAATGTGTAAACAAATGGATGTTTTTTTCTAAGACTTGCATGTATAAACACATTTTAAATAATAATTAAAAAAAATTAGAACTAAAAATTAATTAGTTTCAGACATAGGCTTCAAGACAATTTTTTTTGTTTTTTGCATTTGAAATAACAAAATTTTCAGGAAATAAGTTAACTGGCTTCCGTATTTGCTTTCCAAATCAAAATTTGTGGAATGGACATTACAGACAACAGAAGCAGATCTTTACATAGAAAACAATAAAATAGAAATATCCTTTACTGTCCCACAGTGGGGAAATTCCAATGCAACAGCAACAAAATAAGTTATTTGTATGGCACATTTCAGCAGCAAGGCAGTTCAAAGTGCTTCACATCATAAAAACATTAATAAAGTATACTGCAAAATCATCAAGCAAATTCAAATTATCTAGCAAATACACATGAAAATCATCAAAATCATTAGGATAATATCAATGCATCAAAATCATAGGGATCATCAAGCAAATATAGTTCAAAAATATTGATCAATGATCCGCTTTACTGAACTGAATAACAAAACAACAAGTAATCAAAGCAAATGGCATCACTCAAAGAAAATAAAATGTATAAAAATAGAATAAATAAATAAACTGTACTGTAAGGGCAAAATTTCAACATAAATACTGTGCAGTTATTAAATACAATGCAAAAATAGCATATTCTGGTCCAAGGAATGTGCAACAGAGTAGGTAGGTTAATTTAAAAAAAAGTACATAGCATGAAAGCATAAACTGTGCTTTACCTGTGCTACTTCATCTCTGGAGTTCCATTTGACAGCGAGAAGGATCTTGGGAAGGATCTCTGGGATGTTCATACAATAGTGCCTGGCAGAGAAAGAAGCGGCAGATCATGGTGATGCTTTGATACACCATGTGGTTGCTGCGTAAACCATTTGCTTACCTGTGTCTCCAGAGAAAGTCTTTCTCCTGCTCAGTGATTTCTGACAGAGGGTCCCTGTTACTCAGCTGTCGCATCTGTTCACCGTCGCTTTCTGTCAGGGCGTGATCCCTGGCCACACGTTTGCTCTGGAACTGAACAGAAGCGACACATTTAAACACTCCATTGTTACCCGCAGTAACCATCCACAGTGGAGAAGTAATCACAGAAAACAGCTTGTAAATCACAATATAGACAAAAAAAAAAAAAAAAAAAAAAAAAAAGTATGAAGGGAAATGCAACCTAATGTCAGCTTTAATAATTAAAACCTAAATTAAAATGTAATCAATTTGGCTTTTATACAAGAATGGCAACCACAACAGCTCAAGACTTTCTCTAAAATTCTTGTTACCTGGTTTTGTAAAAATTCTTGTTCACAAGAATTTTTACAAAACCAGGTAAGTCAAGTTTATTGGCACTGTTATAAAAAAAAAAAAAAAAAAAAAAAGTAATTTAAAGTGTTTTACAGGACAATAAAAGGAACAGAGGTAAAAAAAAAAAAAAAGAAATCCCTATATTTATAAAGAATGTAAATGTGTTAGTAAGACATGATACAAATGAACCAATCAATGCTCTTTCCCCTAATTTGATTTGGTTCAGGGGTGAACAATGAGGGGGGAAAAAAAAAAAAAAGTTTTCTGATGACCTAAGTGGTGAACATAGTTTCTTACCTGAAGCTCTAAAATGTATTCAACCCCAAAACTGTCATTGATATTATGGACTCCCTGACTCATGGAGCATGGTGATGTGGTCACACACACAAATATAAAGTTGTGTCCCATTCTAATACATATGATACAAGATGGAATAATCCATAATCTTAACTAGGAAAGCATATAGATACAGAATGAAAGTAGTCAGAGATGATTTTTTTGCTTACGCAGGCTTATAACTGCCAAATGACAAAGTAGTCCTAGTCTGCCATGAAAGATCTGAACTGACCTTGCACAGTACCAGACTATGCCCTGTGCTTTTTCAGATTCGGTGAATATTTTATGATTAGTGGTGGGACATATTTAAAAACTTTTAACCCCCCCCCCTGAGTTAATTGCCGGGTCTGTAATTAATTGAATTTAATCAAAAACAATATATTCTAATTCAAAAATACTTTGTTGATCCCAAAGGGAAATTAAATGTTGATGTGACTCATTTAATTAAGGAGTCATTACAGATCGTGATGGCTGTGGGCAGGAAAGATCTCCTGTCGCGGTCAGTTTTAAAACCACTCTGAAGAAGCCTTTGACTGAGGAGACTGTTTTCCAATAACAGTCTCATGAAGAGGATAGTCGTGGTTGTCCATAAATTTCTTGATTTTATGTAAAATCCTCCTTTGCATCATCATCTCCAGAGGTTCCACAGTAGTCCTCAGAACAGATCCAGCCTTCTTTATCAGGCTGTTGAGCCTTTTTAGGTCTCTGGCTCTGATGCTGCTGCCCCAACAGATGATGGCAGAGGAGATGGCACTCTCAACAACAGACTTCTAGAAGATCTGCAAACCTTGAAGGAACTTTGCTTATTTTGTCAATTGAGGAAGCTAAGTGTTCAATTGAAAAACCTGGTTTGCTGCTAAATTACTGAGTAAATATGAGCTCAAGGAAGATACTTATTGTTTTGAGTCTGTTATTTAGGTTATTCAACCATCAGATTGGTGCAAAGTGCTATTATACCCATTCAGCTTTTAAGTGTTTCAGGAACTCCTGACATTAGCAATGGGGACATCTGTTCTTGCTGCTACATGTTTTGCACTGAGATTGTATTTTAGCCTTGAATAGCTTCGGTGATGGGACAACCCCTTTTTGAACACAACAACAGTTGTCCATCGCTGTTTGCGGATGTCCCTTGTGCGTCAGATTTATGATCATACCAGAAACACGCAAATGTAAAAGTTCCAGCTGAAACCTTTGTACATTTAAAAAAGTTGTGTTAAAATTTTTGACGTATTAAAATCTATGTAATTAATCAAAATTAACGAGTTGAAGTCCCAGCCATAGTTATGATAGTTTTATATGCATCACTGTGAATACATGTTATTTGAAACCATTACAAATGGTGTTTCAGTGCTGTGGTGCGTTTGAAAACGTGACTGGAAAACACGTAAGAGATTGGGTAAATTTTCTTTTTTTTTGGACCATAAAACCCACAACTGTTTGCATCATTCATGATCCTTATTCTTACCAAAACCAAATCCAGTCTCTACAAATTCATGATGTTAATCAGTTTTTAAAACTGTCTTATATTAAAGCAAGTGGAAATCATGTTCCACCATATTTAAAACCATATAATATTATCCTGCTACACGGTCCAAGACTAATCCCCCTTCCATTTGCACAACAAATAAATAAATAAATAAATAAAATACCTAAAATAAAAACAGAACAAACTAGTGAGCATGTCATCCAACATCATTCATGTCCTCTTCCTTGGCAAAGTGTCTACAACGTGTCACATTAACATGGCAGGAGTCACGGTTCTCATGCCCCACATAATGTAGAAATCTGATAAGACAGAGCATCAGCTACATCATCATGAATAACTGAAGAGAGTAATCTGAACTGGCACCTCTGAGCCATGATTCTAGCGTTGGAAGTAACAAGTTAGCAAAAGGTTTTGTCGTTAAATATTCATCCATTCATCCACCCACAACACCCTTTTATGGATATTCTAACAATTCAAGATCAACAAAACCCCCCTCCCCCCAACTGAAATCTGTTTTACCAGTAATACTGAAAGCAAGCCTACATTTTCTAAAAGTAATTCAACGTTGTGAATAGGCATGACCCATTTTTAACACTAGTACAACATGATACAGATGGGGAATACCTTCTCTAAATATACATAAGCGGTGTGATACACAAAACGACATGTGAGAGGTTGTGAACAGTGTGAGGCTATATGTGTTAATTATAATGCATGTGTAAAATATGAGGCGGGCCCTTCTCACACCATAATGTGAGATAAAATCTTCAGGCTTAACTCAGAACTCATTCAGCAGATTTTCCCGTCACACATTACGTCTTTAACAGCCTCACACCATGCAAAATATGTTAATTCATGTATTTCATTTAGGAGTCTAATGGAAGGGGAAATTAAAAACACCTTCACAAGGGAGTCCTTCTATAAGTAGTCCTTATTCAGAAAACAAATTAAGTTTCTACTGCTTGTCTTTATTGGAGGGTTTAACAATGTCAGTTTAATGCGAAAGCATTGGATACCTCATTCAGTCTCACAGCTTCAGTCTTTAAAGGTACGTTTATTCCAGTGGTGTCCAAACTTTTTGCCCCGGGGGTCAGAGCTGGCAAATTTAAACTACCGGTGGGCCACAAAATTCATTAACCTACTCAACAAAAAACACATACACACAACCCCCCCCACAATTTTTATGAAAACTGTATGTCATTAAATATCTAAATCATAAAAAGGGCTTCTGACTGTTACCTCATTAAAAGAAAAAATGGACAATTTTCACATTTTTTAGGTCAGTAACTGTTTTCTATTTTGTTGACCCAATTTTTTTTTTTTAAAAAGCCATTTTTTGACTTGTGGCCATGGGCTGAACAAAACCATTTCAAGGGCCAAAAATGGCCCCCGGGCCACACTTTGGACACCTCTGGTTTATACTGTTGTGTACAAAAGAACAGCCTATTTAAAGTACACCCAGTGATTCTGAGTCTTAAGAGGGACATCCTGATCAGATCAAGATGCAGGCATATATGCTGAAAAAGGAAGTCCATGAATCATTTAATTTAATATTTATAAAAACATTACATGGCTGGTTTTAATAATGTATTTGATTGTAAGCACTATGATAGTCAACATTATAAATATATATGAATTACACCACTCATGGTAGCAGAATGTTGGGGTAGCTCTGTTACTTCAGCTCTGATTTGTTCTTTTTGTCGAGTTTTGTTCATACTTTTTTTTTTTTTTTAGTTGAGGAATTTCTTTTTTGAACAACTATTCCCTCAGATTTTGGATGCTGTGCAGCTGGAAAGATTTTTGCTCCTACTTATTTTACTTTTGGAAAGTTATGATGCATAACCGTAGCAACAAGCTGTCTGGATTATTTTTTCCGACCAAGGCCAGCTGATTAGCATCCCAAAGGCTCAAATAATACCTGAACTACAACCCCAAATCCCAGAGGAGTTGAAAAGAAGACTTCGTGGATGCAGAGCAGGACCAAAGAGCAGGAAGAGAAGGAGGAAGTTCAAACCATCTCCTCCATCGATCATAATGGGTAAGGATCACAGCTCCAACTCCAAATAAATCTGTGCCTGCCTTTCTGATCATATAGCCAGACAGATTTAAAGAAGAGTGGCAAAAGCAAATGAGCTGGATTAGCAGTGCTTGTCAACAACTAATGGTTGTTGACAAGGACATGTTACTGTGAACTATTGTCTCTGAATTGAATTTTAATTGAAATGAACTAGGGGATGGGTTTCAATCTCTGACTGTCAAACAAATATTATCAATTGCTCCTGTTGTACAACTTAAGGTTAACAGAAAATATTAACTTCAAAGCAGTTTAAACTGGGAGACGACCTAAACTGAAAATTATGGGAACATTCAAACAGTAAGAGATCTTTAGCATCCTAAATTTCTACCCCGGTAATCAGACTGGCCATGGTTCCTGCAGTGAAAATGACCAGAAAATACCAGATTTGTGAAAAAGGTTCCTGAACATGGTATGAACTGGCATGTAATGTACATTTTAAACAAAATTAAATGCCTATTTTTAATCAGACATGTTGAATTACCGAGAGATTGCCTGAGGGGTTGTAGTTAAACCCCAGTTCCCTGGAGATGATCCGGTTTGCATGATCTTCCACTGCATTCATATCTGGGTATTTGACAGGACAGCTGAAGTGGTCAAACTCCAACTCCAGACATGGTGTTTCCTAAACATAAATTAAAAACAAAAACCTTCACATACCATACAGACTGCTGGATGCCACTTGTTGTTTCTTATGAAAACATGTTAAATACCTTATTGGGATTAGATCCAGTGACTCCTATTGGGTTGAGGAGATCTTCAAGGCCATGAGGGACTGGCCAGAGGTTCAGAGCCATCTTGTTGGCCACCAGAGTGTGGGTGTAGTCAAACAGGTTAATGTTGCCCCAAGCTAGTGGACAGTGTTCCTGGAAAACAAAACAGAAAAAGCACAGGGTGAATTTTTCCAAGACGTTCAATTAAAACTAACAACTCAAGAGACACATTCACTCTCATAAACCTTGTAGATTCTATAACTGTCCTATAATTGTTCACTTTTTGGCAGTTTGCATATACATGTCATCAGTGTAGTTTAGCAAAATGCAACAATTTGTATTAAGTTTTCTAGTTCGAAAGTAATTAATGAATTGTTATGAATTTTGTCAGAACTAATTAATCTCTACATTGTTGAAATTAGAAGTCCAGCGCGTACCTACTTTTATCTGGCTATAAAATAGGACACTAAAAGAGAAACTTTTAAATGTCCAGCAAATCCATGACTACTCTTAGTTTCACATAAAAATAATTAACTACCTTATCTGTGACGGTCTTTCAAGATTTAAAACAAAATCCTCAAAAAAAAAAAAAAAAAAAAAAAAAAAAAAAAAAAAAAAAAAGCCGTTTGTGGCAAAAAGTGGTTCATTTCTGAACGCACTTCATTCTTTAAAGATAGATCTATCTAGTTTATCTGTTGTAGAAATATAAACCAACATTGCCCAATGTAAACCTCCTGTCATCCCACCCAGGAAATGGTTTTCAAATACAAATACAACACCTACATCCCCAGAGTGATCTTAAAAGGTAACCTATTATGCTTCCTTGAACAAATTAGGATAGGTCTATGGGCAATGCAAAACATGTTCATTACATTTTGTGCACAAAAATCCTTCTTAGATAATGAGATTTCAGTCTGGTCAGTTCTACTTATTTTGACATCCTTTCAGAATGAGCTGTTTTTAGGGCCTCTTGTCACTTTAAATTCAAATAAGATGCTGCTGGCCACGACCCCCAACTCAACATTTACACTCACACATGAAAATGGCTGCAAACAGATGCACAATTATACAACCATACATCTTTGAAAAGCAGAAGTAGAGCCTCCTGCACAACCATCAAGGATGCAGGAAGTCGTTTCTGTATGGTGAGTCAACAATAAAACACTTGTCTTTTCCAGCAGCCATTGTACAGCACATACAGCAGTAAAGCCAAGTAACCAAATGTGTTGGAGCTCCATTTGGGTTGCTTGGTGAGGGGCTGGGCTGGGGTTGCTAGGTAACAACACAGTGCCTATCAATTGTGCCAGTCTGGAGGTTTTCGTAAAGGCTTTTTCCAGACTAAAAAATATTAACTTATTGGCAAAAAATGGCTGGGTGTGGGTTTTTTTTTTTGTTTTTTTTTAAGTGCTTGGACTGTATTTAGAAGCAGTTGTGATCCAAATGCAAGTATAAAAATGTGCAAAATGGCAGGCTTTAAAAGTTACCAAATTAATCACAACTTTTCAAAATACAAAATAAATTGACTATTTTCTTACTTTGAATGAAAAACAATGTGTAGAACATATGAGTTAAAAGAAATCAACAAATATGGTCACAACAGGGTGTCTGTGGGACTCAGCAAGTCAAATTTAAGACTTTTAAAAGACCTTTTTAATGCCACCTTGAATGATATTTAAGACAGAAAAACAATAAATATAGGGGATGGTTGGGGGGGGTCCTGCTGTATTCACAGCATATGGCTTTCTAAAGCCTCAAAGTGCCAAGCTTAAAAGTTTTTTAGAACAGAATGCACCAAGCCTCGTATGGGGCTAGGTGCATTCACAGAACTGAGCCAGTGACGAAAACAAACGTTGACCAGCCAATTGACGATAAATTTGGACTTACCCATGATAAACGTAAATAAGCTATCTAGCTACCAAGGTATTAGCAGCTAGTTACTGGTAGCATCAACTGCCTCAAGTCACAAAATGCAATGAAAATGTCTATGTGGAACTACAAATAAAAAAAAAAAAACTACACGTGAGAATATACAAGATTAAATAGTCCTGCCATGACAAAATTTAAAACCTGTTATTTAAAGCTAACAGTTTTTTTAAAATGAATTTAAGACATTAAGACTTTCTAACGATGTGCAGAAACCCTGCACAAAACTATCAAAATGGACAATAGCTGTGAATGGTTGCACATTATTTTGGAGTAGATTTTAACTAAGAGGTAATGGCAGATAAAGATAAAAGAAGTGGCAGCTACCTGCAGCCAGCAAGTCAAAACACACCCGTTTATAGTAAGTGCCGGAACAAAGGCCTGCTAAAGAAAGGCGTTTATCTTTAATTCAGACAGGCCATGAAAGAGCATCCGTTACCCTGACATCAACCTAAAACTCCGGATCAGGAGACGCGACTCACCTTAGGTGTCTGTTACAATATCCATGTCTGGCTTTCATTGATACACTCCACCCACACGAAGATACACAACGCTCAACTTAAAAGTGTGTCTATATGTGGTAGTTAATCTGCATTCATGTTTTCAATTCAATTACAACAATGAGAGTTCAAGAAGAAACATTTCCATACAAGAAAATCCCACCCTGAATTAAAGGCGAAGTCTCTTTAGCTGGTCCTCTTCCTCCTGACGTTTTCTGCCACCATGGTGGCCGTGACTGATTAGTAATTAAACAGAGTCAAAGATGACGCCACAGCTTCCATTCACCTCAGACTGACACGAGTGAAGATCTTCCAAACAGCACCAAATAAAAGGCGCATATCTATCTATCTATGTGTGTAATATTTTAAAAGTTAGCCTCTTTTGGCAAAACTAAATTTCCCCCCCCATTCTAACAATAATTTTAATCATTTAAAAATTATTAAAAACTGGGCATGAAAATATGCCCAGTGATTTCAGCCAATGGTTTTGCAGTCATAATTTAAGTTGGAGCTCTAAAATAAACTTTGAGGGAAGCATTTCTGTTTTCCCAAGCCTATTTTTAGTAAACATAGTTAAACACAGGGGTGCACTTTTCTTCACTGAGTTCTCTTACTTCCTTGGCTCCCTTTCTGCCTTTGACAGAGCAGATGGAGAGGCAGAGTCTGGCAGCGCGGGGAATGTCCGGGATGTACATGTCGTAGGTGAGCCACTCATTCCACCTGTACAAAACAGCAATCAAGATGCAAAGACAACGCATTAGCCAAGGAATGAAAACTAGCTGATTTTCAGAGGCTTTAAAACAACGATTTTAAAAATTGATAAAAAAAAAAAAAATATTCAATGAGTCAAATTCTTTGAAATCCCCAACTACAAAATGTGTGACTGTACTTCTGGTTAGGCATCTTCAGCAACAGAGGCAGAAAATACAAAAAGGTTAGTAAGTGCAAAATAAAAATCGTATAAAAATATTAATTTTCATAAATGCAAGTGATTTAGGAACAATGCACATTCTTATTAAAGATGAAGAAAAATGTCAGGTTCAACAGTAATATAATTTGGCTACTATAATGTAATATAGTGCAGATTGAAACAGAACATTTTATCTTTATAACCAAGTACTCTAAACTTACCTGGGATTAGAGCAGGGTACTCTCTGTGTGTTGACGTTGTCGCACATTTGTTCACCTCCATGGTAAATTCCGGTCCTCACATAAATCTAGAAGAGGAAATTCAAAATAACGTTTAAAGTGACATTTTTATGCCTCAGATCTTTTCTAAAACTGGACAGAGGTTGGTTTAGGTTGACAGAGGTACAAGTTTAATATTATTTCAGTTCACTGCAGTATATTATATATATATATATATATATATATATATATATATATATATATATATATATATATATATATAAATAAATTTTTTTTTTTTTTTTTTCCCCCAAGACAGCACAATAAACAGATCTGCTTCCTTTTGATCAAACTCATTTGAAAGCTCCACAATGTCCATTTGTTTCAACAGGACACTGTGCAAAGCTAACCCCCCCCCCCCCCCAAGTGATTTGCTCTAAAAAAAAGCTTAGATCCTGGTAAAATTAAAGGGTTGTAGATTAGCCAGTTTTTATCTTTAAAAATAAAATCTATAGCTCCATTTATTACTGGACTCAAAGCACTGATAGTTTTGTCCACACCTTGTCTATGTCCCGTATATTCACGTTGACATAGGTGGCGCAAAGGATTCGTATTCGCAGAGTCCCGTTGATGCTCCACAGCGACTTGGACGAAGCCTCTCCATTCATATACGATGTTGCCGTGGAGATGCGTCGAGAGTAAGATGGCATTACAAAGTTATCTGTGGGTAGCTGGGTGTATAGACTGTCTTTAGCCATCAGCATCAGGTTAGGCAACCTGGTCAACATGATGCAACTACGGATGTACTGGAAGAGAAAGAAACGGTTGCTAAGATACCGCCCAGACCTACTGGAGTAAAACAGTTCCACTCCCCAGAACCAGCTGGAGCTTACCTTGTACTGGCTTATAGGATACTTTTCCAGTAGGTATTCATCACAGCCACAAACTTTGAGGATGTATTTCCCCTGATATTCTTGAACACACATCTTCAGCTGCTCTGGGGACAACAGCATGCTGCGCGTCTTCTTGCGTATGGCCTCTGCAATCACCTTAAGGGCATGATGCATTCAGTTGATAACATTAGTGGTTGTTATGGAAGCATCGATAATTGAACTACTGTCCTTAACTGTAGCATCACTAAGAGGTTAAATCTCAGTAGCTCAATTAAAAAATTTAAACTAAAATTACATAGATTACCAACACTATGATAAAAAAAGATTTGTTTATTTCTGATATTTTGATGATTAACAGCCCACTGAAGATATGCCCTTGTGCTGTACAGTTTATACCCCCAATACGATGCTGGTGCTCCTTTTCTGAATTATCACACCATCTCTCAAGAAGAACCATCTCCAGCTGCAGTCCACACCTCAAACTGTTGAATAGGCTTTCCTTTCAAGGCTGCAGTTATCCTTGCCGTTTCTGCCCTTTTTGTACCACAGTTTTTCCTTCCATTCAACTTTCCATTTATATTCAGTCTGAACTTTCAGCTTCTCCAGGAATGGTCTTTTGCAGCTCCTGCTTGTGAAAGATGTGCGCTAGACAAGTTTGCAGTCTTTTTCATCAGTCGGTCAGCCATAACATACTTTATTTAAAAATAGGTCTTATGCAATGATTGCATTTTCTGAGGACCACAATTTTGGGATTCCAGTAGCAATTAATCATAATCATCAAAATGATCAGAAATAAATGTTTGAAATATATATTATACAATATAGTAATTTTTTGATATGCCCCCTCACTCGTAGTGATGCTTCAAAGCTAAACTGTTACAGATTATAATTAAGTCAGCAGTTAATGAAACCCACCTGTTCAGGCACACAGTCATGGTTGATCTTTAGTGTATACTTTTGTTTGTCATTGTTTGGGGAGACAATCACCCATATTACAACAATAATCTGACCTACAAGAGAGACAAAGAAATACATAAATTAATAAAATATCACATCAATGCTATAAAACAATCAATGAGACAATACTTTCAGAAGCAAATACATGCAAAACTGAACATCCGTTGATCTGTAGCAGGAGTGCCCAAGTCCAGTCCTTGAGATCTACTGTCCTGCAACTTCTGAGCTCATCAGATCACATGATCTTACTCCATCGCTCCAGAGTCTAATCTTTATGCTCTCTTGTAAACTGAAGCTTTTTTTTCTCTAGTTAGCCACAGCTGTTCCCTTCACATTGTGGGTGTGGAAATGTCCTTACTTTCACTATTAAACATAGCCCTGAGTTCCACTGCTGGTTTTCTTTGACATTATTTCACCGAATGTTTTTCCCAACCTCATTTCCAACTTGAAGACGATGGTTCTCCACTTTCCTTCCAGTGCTTAATAATGCTTTGGACAATTCTTAACTAGGACTGAAATGATTAATTAGATTAATTGTGATGAATCGATTGTTGAAATAATCATCAGCTAATTTAGTAATTGGTTAATCGTTAACTGGAGTATCCAGACTCAAAAAAAAAAAAAAAAAAGGCTATTTGCTGAATATGTTGGGGGTTTTTTTTCAGAGAAGTAATTAAGTCAAAATTGTACTAAATATATACACATTTTGTATTTAAGATAAAACCACCTTTGTCTGTAAATATTTTTTACCCAAAACTCCTCATTTGGGGGGGAGGGGTTTATTATTTTTTTTTTTGTAAATTCACCCAGTTCAAATTTACTAAAGGAATGCATTTTAGGCAATAAGTTTATTTTAGACGCTGGAGCTGGAAAATCTGAACTTTTGCTGCTGCATGTGGAGCGCCAATCAAAGAGACTCAGCTATGTGACAACTTAAACAGACTAGCATCTTTTCCACTTCCACAGGAGACAACATGGTTGTTTATGAAACAAGAAGCAATTCATCGCATCAGATGGGCCAGCTGAAAGGTAACAACGCAATAATTATCAAATAGGAGGCTCGTACCCATTTGCTTATGAAATCCAGATGGTGACTTTTTTTTGGCCAGGCAGTGTATAATAAAAATAATCTAACGTTGTTGCATACCTTTGTCAAGTTTGCTATAGATGTGTTTGGGAAGTTCCTGTGTTGACTCGACATTGGGAGGGTAAACATAGAGCGCTCTGCTGTGAGGACCACTGGCGTTTCTCAGCTCCACTGAGTCTTTACAGACGTTAAGGATGTTTCTCCTGAAGTCCTGGACCTCCGGGTCCTTCACGAGGTCGAACTCACACACAGGCATACCAATGGCAAAACCTTACACACACAGAAAAAAATAAATTAATTAATTTTAAGTTGCGTTGTGCCAGTTGCTGCTGCCTAGCAATATGTTCAACAACTTCACTCGCAAACCCCCCCCACCATTAATTCCATTTACTTTGATTTTTATTCCGACAAAATTATGTGTAAAGGTTTATAAAAAAAATAAATAAATTCTTCTTTCGTGTTTTTAATAGAACCCATGATCTCACCAATCTCTCTGTTCAGGATCTTTTCCTCTCTGTTGCCGACTGGCTCGATCACTTTGAGGAAAGGCTGGAAGAGTCGAAGGTCACACAGCCTTCGGGTCTCATCGTAGAACTCCTCCCGCTCTGCTTCCTATCATTTCAGGGCGAAAAATCAGAGGGTTTGGTCAATAATCATGCAGATAAATCATCTTTAAAGAGGAAATGTGTCCTGAAGGTGCCATTTTGTATTTCTACATAACTAGGACTAGAAGCTAGTGTTTGTTTGCTCTGCTTGGATGGGCTACACAAGTCTTCATCACAGCCAAATGCAGTTTGTTCCACCTTGTTACGCTTTGATTGCTGCAAACTGTGACCTCCCCAAGCAACATGCTGAGCTGCTCATGCATTTTGAGATAAATCCCCACTGCATGATTCTTGCTATTGAAAATTATATTTTCGCCGTCAGGTCTGATCATCACACATTTGGCCTCTCTTTAAAAAGCATCCATCAAGTTCTCACCTGTGTAACACTGACGAAAATGTATGAGGTTTCCTCCTGTAGGAGGTGATGAAGAGGATATTTTCTGGCCTCCTTGAACAGCTCATGCTTGATGGTAATTAGCGTGGCCTCTCGGAGACACTCCAAGGTCAGAATCATCCCATTGGGCAGCAGACAGTCCACTAGGATCCTACAGACACACCAAGCAACATTAATAGGGCTTTGCTAAGAAAACAAAGGAAAATCTTAGAAGTATTTTTATTTAGAGGAACAAAAAAAAAAAAAAAAAAAACCATTTATATGCTTGGTTTAAGAACAGGAAGTCCTACCTTGGAGGCATCAAGTGGATGCCCCATAGCTCCCCTGAGGATGGCCTTGGAGGCATCTTCCACCCAGTCTCTCAGCTCTGTTGCACAGGTAAGCTGAAGAGCACTACCTGAAAAGCAACAACATTTTAGAGTTTTGTTTCTGCAGAATCAAACTTTAACACCAGTGGCAAAACAACTAAAAACTGCATCAAAAATGTGGTGCCTTTTCCAATAATATGCTGGTCAAAGATGTACTCCAGGTTGATCTTTGCCAATTACTAACCCTTTTCATAACCATGATGCAACTTTTTCTGTTCCCATTTCCCTTTTGTACCCATTTACTTCCACCATTGCATTTATTTTTCTTTGTAGACAAGTGTTTTTATAAATTACGGCGATGAAGAGTCAAAAATGCTACATTTCATGTATTATTTGACTGCATTTTACATTTGAAAACTTTGTAGTTATATTTCCTTCTACCTCAGGGGGTGTCCAAAGTGCAGCCCAGGGCCATTTGCGGCCCCTGGACTGATTTTCTTTGGCCCCCCAACTCCAATTCACGAATGGGACAAATTTGACACTCCAGCAAAAGTGGCTGACGAAGATGGTTATTTTTGTATTTAACAGTACAAAACTATGAGAGACAAATAGAAGTTAGGTACAACACAAAATATTCAATTTTTAATAACTTATAGTAAATCTGACCACATTTATCCAGTGACTTTTGACTTTAAAGCACCCAAATCTGCATTTATTAAACTTGAACAAATACAGCAGGTGTTTTCAGAGGAAGAGTGGCCCAAATCTTGTTATGCTGAGAATAGACTCCTTTAATGCGGCAAACATGCAAAACTTCTTTTCAGGTTTTGGCTCAACATTGGTCTAAACATCTTGTTCCTTCAAAATATGACTACGTTGTTTTATTAAAAATATTGCATGCTTAGTTTATCGTTGAGCAGTCAAAAAAAGATAGCTAGATCTATCTATCTATCTATCTATCTATCTCCTGGTGTTTACAAACTGCAAAATGAAATGTTTGGTCCAAAACGTTCTGTGGTAGATCGCATTTCATCCCCAACAAAAACAAAACACATTGTACAAAACAACCAAAGTCACAAAAGTAGGAAATAGAAAAATGGCCACCACCTATGTAAAACATTCCAGTGTTGCTTAAAGGGAACTCGTGGGTTTACATAATACAGTTGTGTGTTTATGACTTTAAAACTTCCAGAAAGCAATAGAAAACTAACTAATTTAAATAATTTTACATGTTTGTTTTTTTTCCCCCTTGGTGAATGTTAACTGTTACTTTCAGTTCATTTAAAAACTACTTTAAGCTGAGGATTTGTCAAGGAGGCTGGTGAATCCGCTACTCAGGCCTAAAAGCGGTGGTTCAGACTCACAAAGCAACAAGGCTGTTGGATCAACCACAGATCTGAAGAACTAAAACATGAACAGGTCATCAAAGGCACATTTAAATAGAGTCTACTAGCAAAAGAGAACAAACTAAATTTTAACTCAAAGACGTACAGTGCATTGCAAAGGCATTCATACCACTTGGACATTGACATTTTGTCGCAATTAAAGCTCCGACTTCAGTTAGTTTGCCGAGTCACAATGCGCTCCAGAAGTGTGGCCTTTATGGAAGAAAACTAGTGTTGGGGGAAAAAAAAGTCAAAAGAAGTCACAGCAAGCACATCGAAGAAGGTGGTCTGGTCATATAAGAACTAAATGTAACTTTCTGGCCAACATTTAAAATTCTGTGTGGCAGAGGGCTGAATAGAAAATGCACTCCACACTTTTCAGATTTTTGTTTGTAGAAAGAAATGACCAGAGTGTATAAATTCTTTCCAACTTTGCGTTGATCTCTTACATAAAGATCTTTAACAAAAATCAATTGAAGCTTGAGGCTGTAATGTGACAAAATGTGAAAAGATACAAGAAACCATAACAAATCCATGTTTCTAGTAAGATCCAAAACCATCCAATTTTCCACAGTAAAGTAAGAACATGGGGGAACGTTTTTGTTTGAAATTCAACAAAAATATACATTTAAGATTTTTGGTTTTGAAAATTTAGCTCAGAAAACTGAAACTTTCAGGGAGCCTGAAACAAGATGCCCCCCCGAATCCTTTCAAACAAATCAAGATCAGCACCTTAAAACGGATCGCTACAGTAATGACCACATTAAAGTCACATCTATTCATCAGTAACAGTAAGGCCCAGACTCATTTCAAGCCTTTGAATCTTTGCTCACAGCTCTAATTTTATTTTAGGAGCACAAACGAAATGGAACGAAATGGTGATTCAGTCCAATTACTTCGACATGAAAGCTGTGTCATATCAAACCATTTAAGTCAACTGAACAGAATAAAATAGAGATAGAAGAGAAATATCCTTTATTGTCCCACGACAGGGAAACAGCAGCAAGGTGGCACTCACAGGCACTAACAGAGAAACAGACACACAAAGAATATAAACTCTATATATAAAACAGAATAAAGAATAGAAAATACTGTACAATAAAGCAAAATTTCAACATGAAACTAAGTTTCATTTCTTTTTGCATAAATGTGTGCTTCCAAAAGTAATTACAAGAAAATATTGTTTCTACCCTTGTCACATTACTAAAATTTCAAACTTGAAACCAATACTGAGAAAAAAAATTTTTTTATACCGCTGCAACCTCGTTCTGAAGACTTTCTAATAAAAAGAGCAGAGGTTTGTAGGCCGCCTGACTTTCACATGCCTTTTCAGATCAGCAAAACAGCCCCACAACACAATGCTGCCACCCCCGTGCTTCACAATTGGGATGGTACAAGCATCCCCCTATTTCTTCCAAATGTAGCGATGTTCAATAAGGTCAGACAGTTCCACTTTAGTTTCATCAGATCACGGGACATTTCTCCAGCAGTGAACGTCTTTGTTCTGGTGTGTATTTGGAAACTGCAATCTGGCTTTTTATGTTTCATTTGGAGCAATGGCTTCCTCCTTGCTGAGCGGCCTTTCAGCTCATGTCGGTAGAGGACATGTTTCATTGTGGATAATGACTCTCTGACCAGGTTCAGTCAACATCTTCACAAGGTCTTTGGCTTTGACCCAAGTCATGCAGTTTAAAAGACAATTATCCTGATACTGACCTGATACTGATCCTGACCAAATGTATGTAAACTTTTGAATTTGAAGAAAGTTACAAAAAAGATATGTAAAAAAAAATGTTCTCGTTAAGTTTTAAGTTGCATTTAGCAAACATAATTTTGGTAATTCTAACTGACCTAAAATAGGAAAAAAGTTTGGTCTGATTTAACTTCAAACAGTGAGGGGAAAAAATGTGTATGTGTCTTTATTCGGTGTATGTAAATATACGGTGTCAGCTGTAACTGATGCTTTAGAAACATGAAATGTCAAACGGCAATGGTATTTTTTTTTTTTTTAAACAAATATTTCTAACTAAAATTAGCCAGGGTAAAAGACGCCGCATTTCAGTTACCATTCATGATTGCCTCATTCAGCCTTGTGTCATACAGTGCTGGGAAATGACACGACTTTAGACAGTCTGCTAAGGTCCAACACTCATAAACACAACAGCACAGTGAGTCAGCTGCAGTTCAGACATGGTGATGGAGAAGTAAGAGTTGCCACTTTTCTGCCAAAATTTAACAAATGAAGGAAAAACAATGTAGAGAGGCAGAAACCCTTTAACACTGAAAAAAAAAAAAAAAAAAAAAAAAAAAAAAAAAAAAAAAAAAAAAAAAAAAAAATCACTGTTTTTATGCTATTCTGGGTGTTTTACTGCATCTCTTTTGTATAGCTAAAATAGTTTTCTACATTTAATATGTAAATATGCCACAATGAAAAGAAAAAGAAAAAAAAAAATCAGGTCTGATTAATAAAAGTCAAACATCCCCTCAGAATACCACTGATATTAAACTTATTTCCTGGATATGCTCTGATAAGAGATTTACGAGGACATCCGGGGACCATAAAAGTATAATAGCTAATCTAGTTTCCCCAAGATAGTACAAGGGGAGAAAAAATAAATAAATAAATAAATAAATAAATTTTTTTTTTTAGTTCATCCAGCAAAAGGATCAAATATCTAAATATATTCTTAAGCTTAATGAGAAAGATTCTGATTCCATCATATTTAGATTTGAGTCAGTTTCGTTACGTTTAAGCTTGTTTGTACTCATGAATTCTGCTAATGTGACAAAAAAAAAAAAAACCCAAGGGAAAAAAAAAAAAAAAAAAAAAAAAAAAAAAAAATGAAAATGCAGAAATCACTTCCTTCCTTCCTTTCTTGAGGGTGTGCATGAGGAGTTACCAATATAATATCAGTATAAAAACAACCTGAGATCCAAAGCATGCTTGAAGGCAATGTTTTTGAGTCACTGTAGCCTCAAAACTCTAAAACAGGGGTCTGCAACCTTTACAATCTAAAGAGCCATTTTTATTCTCAAATGAAAACGCGTTTAGAGCCGCAGATGTTGCGCGACTTTTTTGAAAACGACAACTTATAATTTTAGATAAATATCTACTATAGGAAATTTGTCGATGTTAAAGAACCATCATTTTATTTCTATTTTTAGGATTTAAAATAAAATTTAGCAAAAACAGGATGGATTTTTTTTTTTTTAGTGGGATAGAAAATTATGTAAAAACTAAAAAAAAAAAAAAAAATTATACATACATACATAATTTTTTTTTTTTCAGGAATACACTGTAAAACTTAAAAACCTTTGTTATTATATCTACATTTGACAAATATTTTTTTTCCCCTCCAAAACTTGCAAATGTTTCCTTCAAGTTGCAGTGAGTGAAGAGAAGCCCCTGGCTGTAGTCTGCTGGGGTGTGCACCGCATTCGGTACGTCCCGTTTGGTTTTCTCCATCTTAGTTTCAAAACAAACCAGCATGATACAGCATCTGCTTCACTGTCCAATGATAAGCCTCGCTTTAAAAGTTAGTCAATTGTCAAAGTTATCTAAGGTATAAAAGCACCTCAAGTTAGGCAAAGATAAAAAGCTGTCTGGGCGCTTTGTAGAGTTTCGCTCCGAAAAACTGCAATACAAGCACCACTCAAGATGAGCATCTGCAGATATGACACAGAGCCAAGGTAAAGATTTTTTTTTTTCCTTTAAACCTTTAAATGAAGCTAGACATGCACGTCTGCTATAGTTCCCTCTAAAAAAAAAAAAATGTGGTTCTAGAAACTTTCAGAGCCAAGTTTGAATGACTAACGCAGCACCTGTATGTCTTAACGTGGAGACTCTGTGCAGCGGAGCAAATCAACTTAAATTCATCCATTTTAATTACATAGATAATGTTAATATGTAAATGAATCAAATTTAAACCAAACTCAAACATTAGATACAGTTAATAAGTAACACTGATCAACTTATGTGATGAGTATTGATGTTTTTAATGATGGCACTTGATAAAATGCAATGTTTCCTTCTGGTTTCACAATTGATGACCGTATGACGTGTTTATGATGTTTTTTTATGTTTCCATGATATAAAGCCCTTAAGACTGCCTTGTTACGGAAATGTGCGATACAAACAAAAAAACTGACTTGACTAACTAATAGTAGTGTGCAAGTTACATAAAAATG
Source organism: Anableps anableps (assembly GCA_014839685.1). NCBI lineage: Eukaryota > Metazoa > Chordata > Actinopteri > Cyprinodontiformes > Anablepidae > Anableps > Anableps anableps. The sequence goes on along the minus strand of CM026070.1, from coordinate 35,998,377 downwards.
TTACATTTTTAATAAAAACCTTTGAAATTGCACTCATGATCAAGCCTATTACTGCTCATTTCCAATTCAGTCTCATCACATTTTGAATACTCAAAGCCTATTTATTAGTAAATATATAAATAACAAGGCTTTCAATTTAAATATTTTCATAGAGCCCAAATGTTTGCTTACAATTTATTTAGTGCTTTGCAATAAATGCTAAATTTATTGTAAACTAAAAAAAAAAACAAAAAAAAAAAAACCCAAAATGATAGATAGATAGATAGATAGATAGATAGGACTATCTATCTAATTGGGGGGGAATTTATCATTTTGTGGCTTTTAGCCACACTTAAATTTCCAATAAATGCACCATTTGTTAAAGCTGTAGAAACAAATACGTTCTGCTTATGAAAAGGAACAAAAATATCTAATCTCCACATTTAACAGCCAGTTATTCCATATTTTGTTGATAAAAACATTACACCTATAGTTAAATGAAAATGAGAAATAAATGATAAATCTAAATATTTGTCTCCAAAAAAAAAAAAAAAAAAAAAAAAAAAAAAAAAAAAACGAAACTCATTTGTTGTTCTTTATCAAGTGCAAAACAGAACAAAACCAATTATAGTATTTGTGTTTTATTTAGTCACCTTCTCCTCAAATAAATAAAACCTAAAAATCCACATCAATCAATTTCTAGTCAGTCAAGACATTCTCGTTGTGATTAAAACAAAGAATTTCTCTAGAAAAAACGCACCTAAAAGGAATGAAACTAAGACAGTAATCCGGTAATGAAAATAGCTTAACCTGTAAGGTAAGCTTTGGAAATTCTCCCTTCATATTTGCCTAAAAGGGACCACTCCCTACAATAACATGAGGGATGGTACACTAAAAACAGAAGGGGAAATGACTGATATGTGTCATCCAGCTGATGGAAAACAATCCAGAAAAATGTATAAGAATAAACTAAAAATGAAAACTGCAAAGCTGGGACAAGCCACCTATTGAGTAGTTCTGTGACCTGTGACCCTGATCAGGATGCAGTGAAGTACTTTAGGTCCAAAGCGGAAGCTTCCTTAAAAGACAGGTTGTGGGGAGTGGGGAAACACTGGCCCAGACACAAGCTTGTTTTGACTAATGACACAGAGCTACACCATAGTACTGTGGTCAGGCAGGCGAGATTAAACATCTGTTGAGGCTCTGCAGGACACAGCTCAATATATTTGTGGGCAACAGAGGGTTTAGCCATTTGCACTACACTGCATGACAAACTGGGTTCAATGGAAACACTTGTGACCCAGTGATCGGGTTACACTTTGTTCATAAAATTAGCTCTGGAGTTCAAGTTAATTGAAAGATGACAGTCAACACAAGTGATGTGAATGAGACAGGCTGTAAATGGGAAGCATACCTTTTGAGAGGGGCCCTCCTATTTGGATGATTGGACAGTTCCGCCCTTCATGTTTTAATCCATTTTCACGCTGTCGATGAAATATTTGTTGAGAGGAGAAATTAAAATCCCAAAACAACATCAGGCACAGTCTGAAAAACAAGAATGGTGATTCATATTTGCTAGTGGAAGCAAGTTAGCTAACGTTGACAGCTCACAGATAACCACAAACAAAATAAAATACAGCTAATTATTTTAAGTGATGACACTAAGAAGTAAATAACTACTGTAATCACACTTTTTCGACTCCATAAACATATCTTGGACTGATAATATCCAACTGTTTGGACATGCAGGCTAAGGGCTAACGCTATGCCTCTCCTCCCTTTTTGGAAAATAAATTCCCAAAATAACAAGAATACTAAATATATCAAAAGGAATGTAATAAAAATATTTCAATTATTAATTAAAAACCTACCCGCTGCTTTCTAGTCAAAGCTTAACTAAACGGATATTCTCGGTTTATGCCTGTTAGCTTCCCGCTAACCAACCGCTGCGGTTGGTTCCCTGCGGCCGATCCGGGGTTGGTGGCTCCCCGGCGCCGGGGACGACGCAGGAAGGTGTCGGTCTTGCCCCGCTTTCGCTTTTGCGCCCGCGTTCAGTGACAAGCAAGCCGAGCTCAAACCCCCCCCCCCGGTTGTGGCTAACAGCGATCACGGAGAGCACAGACTGACCGGCGGCATGTCGACTCAGTCAGACGGACTCCACCTGACGATGTGTGGAAGAGCAGCTGCTCGACTGGACAAGTTGTGTTACTGCGACAAAGCTGCTTCCACGCTGTCTGCTCCGCTCTGTCTGTCTGTGGGCCCTCCTCCCTTCCTTTAAAATACACACAAACACAGCGAGAGCCAATGACGTGTCGATTCCGTTTATCTCCAGACTACCGCATTCACTGAAAACACCCCAAAACCCGACACACTCTGCAGACATCTACGTTTATATAAAGAAACAAACAAACGAATAAATAAATAAATAAAAAGTACGTATGGTCTCGCCCATTGACAGCTGGACCCTTCAAGGATAAGGTGGGTTTCGACCAGGGGCCACAGTGCAGCTAAATAAGACTTGTTCAGAGCCGCAAACGTTATCTTATTTTTTTTTTTTTTTTAAATAAATATCTACTTCAGGAAATTTGTTTTAATTAAAAAAAACATATTTTATTTCTGGTTTTGGGTTTTAAAATAATCTTTTCTTTTGCAGAAAAAAGATGGAGATGGATACGTTTCCTTCTGTGGGATGTTAAAATTATGGAAAATTTAAAAAAAGTACATCTATTCCAGCTCAATGACCCCCCCAAAATAGAGCTAAAACAATATCACAGGTCATTTTTAGTGTCATTCTGTCGTGGAAAATTCATTTTCCAGCAGCATTTGTTGTTAAATATATATTTAAAGCATTAGTTGATAATTTATCATTTAGCTAGAGTTATCAAGAGCCACTGTGGAAGGTCCAAAGACCCACTTGTGACTCCAGAGCCACAGGTTGACCATCCCTAGTTTAGAGAATGGGTGGATGGATGGGTGGGTGGGTCTGTGAATATGTATATTTATATATATAAATGTCCAACATTTCTGACAGTTTTCTAAGTGTTTGTCTGAACAAAAAAGCAAAAAACAAAAAAACATCAGAAATGGCAGCTTTGTCTTGTGGGGTTCCTCAAGGCTCTGTTTTGGGTTCTCATCTTTTTTTAAAAAATCTAGGTCAGGTTTCTAGGTCCCAGCCTGGGGTCATTCTGCATGGATATGCAACAATCCCAATAAAGCATGCATTTGGTCACCTGAGTTGTAGCCTAAAAAATAAACTTCTGAGAATTGTTTCAATGGCAGGAAAAATAATGGGCCAACCACAAAAAAGCTCTGCCTCAACTTTTCTATGAAAGAACAAGGAAGACAGCAAGGAATATTCTAGCAGATAGGTGCCATCCTCTTTTTTGCCAGTTTGAACCTTTGAGTTTAGTTAGGGTCCCTCTGGCAACTAAAAACATCGATAAGAAGTTGTTTATTTCCAGTGCAATAATCATTCTTAACCAATTGAAATGATAACATTTACCAGTGCAGTGTTTACATGTATGTACAAACTGATGACATTATGATAATATGAATGTGTTTTATATTATGTATGGAGAGCTGAAGAAAAATTTCCACCTCAGTGGACAATAAAGTTTTATCTTATCTTATTTAATTTTCATCTTCTTTGATGTGTCACTTTTATAATTCTCTTTATAGTAATTTTATTTGTTTATATCTTTCTATGGTCTTTTATTTTTTGTTTTACTGTAAAGCACTTTGTGATTTTTGTCTGTTAGAAGGACTATACAAATAGACTTTACTTACTTATACTTTGTTACATAAACATGTGGAATTAAGCTAAAAGCACTGTGACATATTATCTTTGACAGATTACGAAGTGAACCTACCCTTGCAAAACACACCCAAGGGTCTCCTAAGAGGAGGGCCCAGATCTTATCCAACAAACACTGATCAGGCCTAACATTATGACCACTTACCTAATAAGCAGTTCAGTTCAGTTCATTTCAGTTTCTTTATATTGCACAGATTCCCAAGGAATCTTGCCTCAAAGCTTTACAAAAAAATAAAATAAAAAAACTTCATTTTAAACCAGTTATTTAGACAGAGTTAACATCAATTACATAAATGACATGCATTCCAATTCAACCCTGAAACATCTGAGTCAACTTTCAGTTTATTATTTATTTCAACTGGTAAACCATTTACTTTCTAAGAAAACACAGCCAATTGCATTAAGCCCTGACTTTGCAGCAGTCTTTCCTTGTGAACAGGCATGTAGTGGCAGTTTATTGCATCTTTACAACTTTGCACCAATCCCTCATACTGAGCATGCATGTGGTGACAGTGGAAAGGAGAACTTCCCTTTCACAAGAAATAAAACACCAGGAGAACTTCACTCATCTGCCTTGCTTTAAACTATGGGGGAAGGTAGAGTGTTTCAGCAGATCAAAGATATACTGAAGAGTTTGGTCAGATAATGCCCTAAAGCAGGGGTCTACAAATCCAGGCCTCAAAGGCCGGTGTCCTGCAACTTTTAGATGTGTCATTAGCACAATTGGCTATGTTGTGGCGAACCAGCTGTAGCATAGCAGAGAGGATTGGGGGAGTGTGTTGGCTCTGATTGGTTGTTTCTGACTGAGTGGTGAATTTTTGCAGTTAGTACTGGGAGCACTGGGAGAAGGCAGAGGAGCTTGATTTTTTTTTTTCACAGATTATCTGTCTTATATTATACTGGCACGACATGATAATTTTAACAAATATGTAAAAAAAAAAAAAAAAAAAAAAAAAAAAAAAAAAAAAAATTTCATAAGTTACATACTGCAGCTTTAATGATGTGATCTATCTATCTATCTATCTATCTATCTATCTATCTATCTATCTATCTATCTATCTATCTATCTATCTATCTATCTATCTATCTATCTATCTATCTATCTATCTATCTCGGATCTCTACTTCAGCAGTCAGAAGTTGAATTTGATTGGTTTGTTTTATTTTTAATTTATTATTTTTATGATAGCGCATTGCTATTTGCTAATTGTTTACACGCAGATCTGAGAATGGTTTACTCATAATTTGCCAGCTCGGGTGGCTGGAGTTCACCACAGAGGTGTAGCATATTTATACAATGTGTCATTATTGCCACCCAAGCAAAGAAGCAGCAGTGGCATCGGAAATGGACTGTACCAAGAAGGAAAGGGATGCTAGGAAAGCTCTGGGTGCATTTAAGCAATCAAAAACTGCCTTCGCAAATGACACGATATTTTCCGATTATTTATGGGAATACTTAGAACGAAACGCACGCACAGGATGATAACTGGCCTCCATATGGACTTTCTAACACCGCTTGGATTGGGCTCTTGTTGCGCGCTCTCCCCTCCGGTGAAAGCCGCGGTGTGCGCACCCTGGTTGGGACTGTCATCCTGTCTGACCGCCCGGTTTTTCAGAGAGGAGAAGTTGGCAGAGGGATGTTCCGGCGATGATGGCGCTGCAGCTGAGGAGCGGGGATGCTGCATACTACCAGAGCGCAGAATACTGCAGAAACTACACTTCGCCGCCTGTCAGCTACAGTGACAGCAGCCATTATCTTGCACGATTGCCAGGTAAGTTGAGGCTTGTCATACGGGGAGCTCCCTCTTTGACTGACGTGGAAAAAGTCTCCTGCGTTATTGTGCAAAAAATGATAAAAGCCGGTGTGAGGTGACTGCAGATTGTTCAGCGGTAGGTGGGTGTTGAGAGGGGTTGCCCTGGCGCTGCTGTCATATTTCATGTGATGTTGCTGGGGGTGCACCAGCCACCATTCTGTTCACCACTGAGCGAGATGCTGCGGTGCAAAATCTGTGGCTGTCGATACTCTTGCAATGCAGGATAGCTCTAGGAAATGCATGTGCTAGAGAGACTTCACATCTGAAGTCAGAGAGGAACAAGAAAAAGCCTCCAGCCTGCTGTTGCCCAGAGCAGATGAAGGACCGTTACCTCCTGCTTTTGCGCTGCTTGATCTGAACAGCTGACATGTGACAGCTATCAAGAAAGTGCTCCCTAATGAACCTGCGTAGTCGCCTTCCTGTGAGAGATAAGGGACATCAGGCCAAATGTGTCATGCTGCAGCACTGACCATGTTGAACTGCCAGAGACTGATCCATCCACTTTATTATTCATGTTAATAAACAGTCAATCATTCATTATGAACCCATAGGTGACCTTTTGTATTTAATTATTAAAATTTACAGAATATATATTAAATGATTTATAGTAGGACATTATAAAGGTAGCAACAAACACGTGGTTGTTTTCCTGCAAGACCTCTTGTTCTGCCAAAGGACAGTGTCTAGAGCTAGTTTCTATATGTTGGGTGGTGGGAAACAATCAATGTACAATGCAATACAAGCATAAGGCACAGGTAGAGCTCAGAGCACTTAAAGGGGAATGCCTCTCAGTTAATGTCAATGTTAGTCCTGAAGAAACTCCTGAAAGATGCATCAAAAGAAAAGGTAAAATGATCAGTTTAGGAACTACTGATGCTTTATAGACTTTAGTTAGTACAGTAGAGCCAGTACTGTGAGACATATTTGGAGATTGCAGTGAAATGTGCTTGTCCAGTGCCCAGTGACACAGATGGAATTAGTGCAGAGGGCATATGCTTCCCATCGCTCCATAATTGATGTGACACAACGCAGTACCTACAAAAGAAACTCAAGAGAAAATGAACACTTGGCCTATTTAAAGATTCTCAGAGGAGACAGTGAAATTAAAAAGACTTGAAGACACTGTTTTAGCGTTTTGTTTCTGGGCACTCAACCAGCAAGCTGCAAACTCCTGAGTCAAGCTCAAAGAAATATGACAAGTGATGGAACGTCTGAAATAACATCAAGGTTTTCGTCTCTGGCATCTTATTTTGAGGGTGTGAGAACAACAACAACAAAAAAAAAAAAAAAAAAAAAAAGCTTAGGGGAAGTGTGATGGGTGGATAATACAGCATTTAAAATTGGGCTTTACATAATCCTGATTTTTGACCTGCAGAGCTGATTGTGTTGTCATTCAATCTGCAGTCCAAATGGTGAGTATTTTATGATTCTGCAGCCAGGAATAGTCATGTTGCTGTGTTTTACTTACAAAGAGCAAAGTTTGAGGTGAAGAAAAAGCTAACCATGACCTATCTAGCTAACATAAAGCCTATGGGGAGCTCAAAGGCTCAAAGACAACCAAGGATTTTACTTCAGTAATTTTACTTGAATAATAATTTTTTTAAAAGCTTTTAAAAACAGCGTTTAAGATATAATATTTCTAATCTTTTTCAGATTTTCATGTTATAACAACAAACTTTAATATATTTTATCAGGATTTAATGTGATAGCACAAGGCAGAGCATAACTGTTAAAGGGGAGGTATTATGCAAAATTGACTTTTTTAAGCTTTATATCACATTATAATGTCATTTCCTTATCAAAAATATACCTGAAGTGTTGCTTTGATCCTTTCATGCAAGTTTGAGGAATCCTTGACTCTCTCTTGGCAGCCATTTGGGGGTGCCCAAACACTTGCTCTCACAAAGCGTTGCCTATTTACCCAAAGCTCCTCCTTGGAACTGCAGTCACCAGCCGAGCTTCTGCCATCGCAGAGCAATGGCCCCTGTGACTCACCCCACACAGCTCCTCCAGACTAACAGCAGCAGCAATTAGCAAACACTGGGTAAAACTGTGCATCTGCTGAGCTTTTCACACAAACTACTTCTCAGTCCAGTGCTCCTAAGAATGGTTGTAAACGGCATAATGGATGAACACTGTCGTGATGATGTACTGAAGGCGGAGTGTTGGAAAGAGCAGAAACTTCTTAAAGAGACAGAGACCAATTTTTAAGCCATCAAATTGCAAAGTCAAATTTCTTGAAGTTATTTTTTATATATAAAGCAGTTACATAATAACTGAAGGTAACATAGTTACTCGACTGTGCTATAAAATGGAAAATACATTATATCCCCTTTAAGAACAATGAAAGTAATATAGATTTTATGTTTTTAGAAAAATAAAAATTTAGATAGTCGGATATGGACTCATATTCATCCCACTTTACTGATTCCCCCGAATAAAATCCAGTTCAGCCATCTGCTTTTAGAAGTCACTAATGAGGAATTAGAGTCCCCATGTGTGTAATTTAACTTAAATGTAAACAAAGTCCTCGGTGAACTCTCTTAAGCATCACCATAAAGAGGTAAATATGGTGGTGGCAGCGTCATGTTGTGGGAATAGTTCTTTTCAATAGTAGAAGTTGGGTAGAGTGAGTTGATGGGAAAATCAATGGAGAAACATACAGTACCCTCCTGGAAAAAAAAAAAAAAACATGTCAGAGGATGTATAAGGTGGACATTCCACCAGGAAAACAACCCTAAACATCCAGCCAGGGCCACAGTGGAAGGGTTTAGAATAAGATCAAAGCATGCTCATGTGTTGTAACGACCTAGTCAAAGTCCGGATCTAAATCCAATCGGGAATCTGTGGTGAGACTTGAAAATTGCTGTTAACAGACTCTCGACTGAGCTTGAGAGAGTTTACAGAGGAATGGGGAAAGCTTTTAATTTCTGCTTCATGTGTAGGGCCGACATATTTCAAGAGACGTGGAGCTGTAGTTGCAATGAAAAATGGTTCTGTAAAACTTTGAATCTGGGGGGAAGATCCAAATGCAGGACATAGTTTTCAAATACATGGTTTTGTTTGAAAACCATCCATCCGCTTCCCGATTATGCACCACTTTGGGTTGGTCTGTCATTTAAAATCTCAGTGAAATACAATGAATTATGTGGTTGTAACATGCTAAAAAAAATCAGGAGAAGTTCAAGTCGCATGAATTCTGTTGGAAGACACCGTGAGACACTGCTCATAAAATCTCTCCTGCAGCTTTCCTTAATGTCATCTCTTAGCAACGACTGCAGGACTTCCTCTACTGAGGCAAATATTCCCAAAAATATAATTAAAAAGGATTAAAATGAAGTAATAATTTTTCCAGAATAAAGTAACAGTTCCTCAAATTGGCCATTAGATTCCGGCTGTTAAGGGAAATAAAAATAAAGCTGGTAGACTATTGTGCATCAAGAGAGAACAATTATTGATTTTCAGCGCGAGTCAAGAGTACAATAATAGGCTGCAAGGTATCTATTGTCTGTGTTGTTCGTCTATATATGTAGTGTTTTCAGCAAACTAAAGATTAATTACATTGAAAAAAGCAACCAAGAACAAGGTAGAATAAAAGAAATAAATTTGCCCGAGGGTCTTTGTATTCTTCATTCCAACAGACTGACTCAATGGGGCTGCAGTTTCTAATTATCTTACATGATTTTAACAATAGATTCTGGGAGCTTCATGTTACATATATACAGAAGGTTTGGATCTTCCTGCTTATCTTGAGACATATGGATAATTACTGTGTATACGTTTATGCTTAACTAAAGCTGATGGAAGTAGTGAATTTTCAGGTAATAAACCATAATTTATTCTTTTAATTCCTCTCCTCAACTTTCCACTCACACTTTAAAAACTGTTTAGGTAAAAAGAGATTGAGTTATATTGTAACCCCAATCAAATAAGAAATATTTGGGTTAAAATAAATATATAAATTTTTTATACCTGGTGTATCTATGTATAATGTTACAAACCAGAATTAATACTTAATACACAGTGGATCTAAAAAGTGTTCGTTTGTGATATCAAGTATTGTTTTCATGCTGTGAAGGTTCAACAAAATACTTTTGTCCAGTTCTTGAAAATGCCACAGTTGCTCCATATTTTATCCACTTGACAATGACGATCTAGACAGTGCTTTATGGTATATGAAGGGCATTGAAAAGTCTTTTGCATCTTTCTCCTGACTGATACCTTTTGACCATAAAATTGCTCTGACTCATTGGAAGCTCTTCGTAGAACATGGCTTTTGCTGTGAGGTGATGCTAAGAAGATGTCTGGCGAAGTCTACTAGAACTGCTGATCTTTATTTTGGGTTTATTAGAGGCCCAAACTATGGCAGGTGTGACTCCTGACTCCTATTAAACATGAGTGGTTAATTCTAGGGATGCATGATATATTGGCATCTACTTTGGTATCGGCCAATGTTAGTAATTTTTTAACATATCAGTATTGGTCCGATAAATAAAACTGGGCTGATATTCTGTGAAATCTGATCAGGCCTTTGACTAGTTCAAAACAGTTGAAGAGTGATGATGTGTCTAATAGTCTCTTTTCTAAACCAACAAACTATATTAAGATTTGGGAACCAATGTTTATTTGAAACTACCCCACTTATGCCCAAGCTGTCTAAACCTGGCTTCTGGGTTTTTTGTGTGTTCTGACTCACAGCAGCAGACATGAACTCTCTTTTTTAGAGCTCACTTCAAGTAAATCAGTGTTTATATCCGTGTAGCACAGTTAAAAACATTTCTAAATAAGGGGCTCCAAAAACAGCCACAATCAGGACTCACAGTATCAATAAAGAATGAAATGGATTTCTTCTTGCACTTGCACTGTCTGGATTTGTTGGGTGTATGACTCTGTCATCTTGCAGTTGATATGACTAATACGAAGGTCAGTGCCTTGTCTGGAATACCTTTCTCATGAGGTCAGCAGTACCAAGTGACAGACAGCTGGACAGATTGGACAGAGAGACAGACAGGGCGCAGTACTTGGAAACACAAACACCCCAGGGTGTTATTTTGGGTCCTGAGATTCACTGCCAACGGACGTTCAATCGGATTTTCAGATCAAAGTTTCAGATGAAAGTCTCCAGCAAAGTGGGTTTTGACACAGCTGTTTGCCAAGAACTGACCTGACAATTTAGTGTTGTACATACAACCCCCGCATCAAAAACACACACACACACACACACACACACACACACACACACACACACACACACACACACAGAAAGAGAGTCTTTTGTCTTTTGGTTTAGCCGAGTATTCTCACTCCTGTTCCTGTTTTGACGATTGTTTTGTCATTGCCACTGCCAATGTGCATGTGTGTGTGTGTGTGTGTGTGTGTGTGTGTGTGTGTGTGTGTGTGTGTGTGTGTGTGTGTGTGTGTGTGTGTTTGGCCTATAGGATAAAAAGGGGGGGAAAAAACATGGAATTAGAGTCTGTATTGTATGTGTGTGTGTATCTGATGTCCCGTATGCTTGACTGCAGGCGCTGCATGCTCAGCCTGATCTTTCTGATGCCCACTGAAGTGTGAAGCTCCAAGCTCTGTCCAAGAATGTGTTTCTGTTCACTCTTCATCCTTTCTGCCTCTGGGCTTTAATAAATCTGTGCCATCCGTAGGCACCGTCATCTGTCAAAATCTACTTAATAGATATATTTAACACTTTTATAGTCATTTTAATCAAATGGAAGTTATTTTTATCTTTCAAAATAAGTTATTTTCTTTGTTAAATTTAAAATGGTTTATGGATTTATGTTTGCAATTAAAATCAAAGCTTTTCCAAAAGCCTTAATAGTTAAAACCAGAATCGGGTGTTTGCAAACTGCAATTTGGCTTTTTATGTTGCTTCTGGTTTAATGGCTTCTTCCTTGCTGAGTGGTCCTTCAAGATTAATTTCACTGTGGATAATGGCATTCTCTTATTTGCTTCAGCCAGCATCTTCACAAGATTCTTTGCTTTTGTTCCAGGGTTAATTCACACATTTCACTCCAAAACACATTCATCTCTGAGACTTACAGCTGTCTTCTACATATACAGTATGATGACTAGACATTCCCATGCTGTTTATGCTTGCAGATAATTGTTTGAATAGATGAAGATGGCATATTCATGCATCTGGAAATTTATGCAAATTAAATGTTTAAAATGCAAAAATGCAAATTTGTTGACTTCATAGTATCACAAGTCTTTAACATCCGTTTTTGTGTTTTTAGATATTGAACCGACATAAATCACAGCCAGTACAGCATCTCTGCAAGGCTCCACTTTGGTACATCTGTGCTCAGAGCCAACTGATAACATCAGCATACTAACATGCTCACGTCACGATGGAAATATTAAAGTGCTGATGAAAATCATTGTTCACAGTGTTTATCATCTCCATTTACAGCTGCAGTTCTCTAACTTCAGCTAAAAGCCAGTGAAGATCTGGATCATTATGAATTATTCTTGCCAGGAGCTCAAGTGTCTCACCAAGGTTACATGGTCTTCTTCTTAATAAAAACACAACGCCATAATGCTGCATTTAGAAAACCAGGTGTTTGTAACTTTAAACACCTGGTTAGCGTTTTCTAACAGTCCAGCCAAGGATTTCTCAACCATTTCAGCACTAACAAAAATGGTCCCAGGACCGAGATTAAAGGAAATATAAATATTTTAAGTATCCTCTAGCCTCCCTGAATACGGTAATACACTTGTATATAGTGTTACTTCTAAGCCTTTAGCCCTACATAGATTTTAGTTCACAATATGATGTCCATGTTTTGCCTTTGATGTCCACAGGTCCAGATACGATGTTGAAGCCTCCTCTAAGTCTCTTCAGTCATCCCCAACAGCCCTTCCATTACATGGACTCTCTGCACCATTTAGGACCTCCACCCATGGCACCTACGCAACCCCTTGGCCCACCACCCATTGCCGCTACCCAACCAATTGGACCACCAACTCTTGCTCCTACTCAAAGTCTAGGGCCCCCTCAAATACCTTCTACCCACACATTAAGGCCTCCATCTATTACTCCGCCGCACACCTTAGCCCCACCACCAATGCCCCCAGCTCAGCCACTGGGCCCTCCACCAATGGCACACACCTTGGTTCCTCCACCTGTAGATCCCGCACAAGCAATAGTACCTCCAACCATAGATCTCACCCAGTCTTTAGGGCCTCCACACCTCACCCCAGCTCAAGCACTGATCCCTCCACCTGTGGTGGCGGCTGCACCCAGCCGTTTCGCGCTGCCTCCCAGCCCCTTGTCGTCGCCCCCTGCTTCAGACCCTGACCCGTCACAGATTACCTCAAGGCCCCCAGGACTAGCTCCCAACCCACTACCAGTATCTAGCTACCTATGTGGGCCTTTACTAGGCCAAGCAGCTCCTGCCAGCGAGCAACCCCAGGATGAGGGCTCCTCGCTGGGGGTGGAGGAGCAGGAGGACCCTCTCGGCCTGGAAGAACTGTGTAAACCACTGTACTGTAAACTCTGCAATGTTACACTCAACTCTGCTCAGCAGGCACAAGCTCACTACCAGGTGAGTTTAAAAACACACTCCGACATAACCAACACACACTCAGCAGCCACTTTATTAGCTACCACAGTGTTGGACCACATTTTCCCTTCAGAATCGGCTTAATTCTAGGAGTCCGCAGAGATTTGGTCCATAATGGCAAGATAGCATCACATATAGTATCAGGTTTGTTAGCTGCACATCTGTGATTTGAATACCCTGTTCCGTCCCAGAGGTGCTCTGTTGGTTTGAGATCTGGTGACTATGGTGTTCATGATGGTACAGTAAACTTGTTGTCCTGTCGAGACACCAGTCTGAGATTATTTGAGCGACTACTTCTTTCTGGAAGTAGTCGTCAGAACACTGGTCATAAAGAGATTGGTGTTAAAATAGCGCTAAACTGGTTCTAAAGAGGCCAAAGAATGCCAATAATAGGCCTTCCACCACCACCAGCAGTCTGATCCACTGACACAGTAGATTTACACCAGATTCAACTCAGTTCAGTTTATTTATATAGCGCCAATTCACAACAGATGTCATCTCAAGGGACTTTACAAAAAAAAGTAATTTTAATTCAACCCAACATATATTTGAAGTGATTCTAGTTATCAAACAGTGCATTAAGTTTGAAGTTTAAAATGTTTCTGTCTAAGGAAACCCAGTAGATTGCATCAAGTCATTGACTTGCAGCATTCACTCCTCCTGGACAAACATGTAGCAACAGCGTTGTGTCATTGACTTTACAGTAATCCCTCATACCGAGTATGCATGTAGCAACGTTGGAGAGGAAAAACTCCCTTTTAACAGGAAGAAACCTGCAGCAGAACCAGAACCTGGCTCAGTATGAGGCCATCTGCAACAACCGACTGGGGGTTTGACAAGACAGAGCAGATACGCAAAAAAGAAAACAGATTAATTTCTGTAGAAGTACTTTCTATGTTAAAGAAAAGTAAGAAGTTACTAGCAGGAGAGGGGAAACGTTTAGCTGTTGGCAGCAATATCTCAGCCGATGCCGCCCTCCAGGAAGGTGTCACAGTCAAACAGAACGCCAGACCAGGTGTAGCTTCTATGACAATGAAAGAAAACTGTGAGAAAATAGAAAGTTAACAGTTGAACTTCTTCTGATTCTGAATCTACCTGCTGAATTTTACTGTCCAAACAAAATTCATCTGTTATTGTCCAAATTTTGGCTAGATGTCAGAATGATAGCCTCAGTTTTCTGTTCTTGGTTGGCACTAGTGACACCTGGTGTGGTCCTCCACTGCTGTAGCCAGAGATTAGTGAAATATTTGAGCTAATGTTGCTTTCTATCGCCTGCTTGAGCTCCTCTGACTCAAACTAGGAATTCTTGCGAATACAGCAGACGGTTACTAGAAGTTTTCTTCAGAGTGTCCTCTGTGAACCTGAGAGATGGTTTTGTGTGAAAATCCCAGTACATGAGCAGTTTTTGATATAATCAGATCAGTTTGTCTGACGCTAACACCCACACAACGTTCAAATTCCTTTTCTTCCCCATCCTGCTGCTCGGTTTGAACTCCAGCAAGCTTTCTTCATCTAGATGCCTTAAATGTGGAATTGCTGCCATTTGATTGGCTGATTTGCTACTGCTGTTGTTAAGCAATTAAACAGCCACTCTCAATAAAGTGGCTGGTGATTGTATAAAATACAAGGAAACAAAAATACTAACCCCTGCATCTTTTCATCAAGGGAAAGAACCACAGCAAAAAGTTGAGAAATTTCTACGCTGGCAGTCAGCAGCCACCTGCCATCAGGATACCAGAAGCCTTGGAGGGTGCCGGGCAGAACGTTGGCTCAGGAGCCAGTGATGGTGATGGAGGCAGACAGGTTAAGCCAAGCTACATCATTTCTGCACTAACTTACCTGTTTAATCTGAGGAGGTGGGTGTACTTCTGCGGAGGTGGCCACTCTGCTGACTGAAGCTGTTTCCTCTGAGGAGGTGGGAGGCAGCTGCAGTCTCTTAATGGTGGACACACATTCTTCTCACAGCACTAAACAGTTTTGATTTTCATCATTTGGCCTTTGGTAGTTCAGATCAGGTTTCATTTTTATATTTGAAAACTCCCATTTAAAGCATCTGTTTACATCAGTCATTCCTTTCACTAATTATAAATGTTCGTTGATGTATATTTTGCAGTGAAAAACAGAGAAATCGACTCAGAGATCTGTTTTTCTGCCTCTCAGTGGACCGAAGCGTTTCTTTCTGGTCTTTGCAACGTGTTTACTCTGTAAGTCCTCTCACCATGAACAGTGCAATGCTTTGTCCCATGTTTGCAGGCGTTGTATAAAGGGGCGCCCCGAGTCATCCTGGCCACAGAGAACGACTATTGTAAACTGTGTGACGCCTCCTTCAGCTCTCTGGCAGTTGCGCAGGCCCACTACCAGGGCAAAAACCATGCCAAGAAGCTACGTCTGGCTGAGGCCCAGCAGAACTCCAATAACATGTGGGTCTGGGTTGAACAATATTTTCTGTGTTGGCTACAGGCTTCATCTTTGTGAATACATGTTCAACTTTTTATCTGAAAGGGATTTTTGTCTTCATCTTGTACAGGGAAGGCAGCAATGAGGGAGTGCCGAGAAAAAATCGGAAAGACGGCAGCGAATACCGACTGGTGAAAAACCGCCGCAGCCCACAGTTGCCCGCCACTATGCCTGGTAAAAAGATAAAAAGAAACTAAAACTAATTTGATCTCAGAATGAAGTAATTTTAGATCAAAATTTGTTTGGACAAGACAAAAGTTGCATTTTTTTATGCAAATGTGAATAACCTGATGGAGGATTCTTAGTTCACTCACATTCCATCGATCTATAGAGCTTAAACGACAAAAACACAAAAAAATCATTTTGATTTCAAAGCAGTTTGTAAGCAGTTAGTATCAACACCTAAAACAGTTTCATCTTATACTTCAGTTCCAAAATTCCAACTTTTATTTTGAAAAACAAACAAAAAAATTCCATGTAAAAAAATCATAGTTCTAACAGAATATTTGCTGCCACACTTATTGGGAAAACCTAACAATTTCTTTTAAAATAAATTTAATTTAAGCTTTTTTTTAAAAAAATTTTTATTTAAAGCAATTCTTTTTTTTCAGGAGAATAACTATGATGTGGCACAGAGGCCTACTTTTTTTTAGCTACAGGCCACTGGGCTTTACAAGGGCCCATATTTATCTTGCATTGTGCACAGCGAGGAGGATGGCGAGGGAGGGGAGAGAAATCTCCAGAGCCCACTGTTTGACAGCTTTGAGAAAGCTTGAAGCATTTGTCTCAACCTGTTGCTTGGGGATATGACAGTCATGCAATGCTAACTGACGATTATCTTAGTAACTGATTATTCTACCGATTATTCTGATTTATC
This sequence comes from Anableps anableps, assembly GCA_014839685.1. NCBI lineage: Eukaryota > Metazoa > Chordata > Actinopteri > Cyprinodontiformes > Anablepidae > Anableps > Anableps anableps. The sequence continues at coordinate 35,981,860 of CM026070.1, read as the reverse complement.
TTAATTGGATTAAAAAAATGGGCAAATTGTACAGATTTTTCATTTCACTATTTAACACTATTTAACATTTTAGTTCTTAAAATGCAACATAGCATTCCTTTAGTGAAATTGAAGTGGGTGAAGCTAAAACTATGCCACTCAAGGAGTTTTGGGTAAAACATATTTACAGACCAACGTGTTTTTATCTAAAATGCAAAATGTATATATATTTTGTACAGTTTTGTCTTAATTACTGCTCTGAATATGTTTCAATATGTTTTTTCAGCAAATGGTCTTTTTTGGAGTCTGTATACTATATACTCCAGGTAACAATTAATTGATTTACTAAATTAGTTGATGATTATTTCAATAATCGATTCATCACAATTGATTTGATCAGTCATTTAAGCCCTGCCGAGGTTCAAATTAAAACTTTATGCTTTAGTCAGGCAATAATAAGTTTGAGCTCTTTGTCAGCAAATACTGTACTTGAAATGGCTCTGGTGAAAAAGAAACCTCATGTCTACTGGTAAGTATGGTGGAAGGCCCATGATGCTGTGGGTCTCTTGTTCTTGGGAATCATGTTATAGTGCATCATACAATGGACACTTCTAAATATTCTGAGATTTTTACAAATCTGAAACATAAAATTTTAACATTGCAAAGTTTTTTAGCAGAAAGAACCAAAACATATGGCCCAGTCAATACAGAGGCTGCTTAACAGACACATATTAAATCTTCCTCCGTCCTCAGACCTTAAGACCTGCAGTAAGAGACGAGTGCATTAGAGAGGACCTGCCAATCGGTTCTGCAGTGGTGATCATCGGAGTGGATGTACTTGTCCATGAGGTGTTGCTGTGGTCCTCAGGGGAATGCTGGCTTCAGGTTTCTGTTGCAAACAACATTTACCGCCTTCAGACCAGCATTCCCAGGCTTCGCTTGGCCTTTGCTTCTGGACTTTAGCAGCTTAGACCCTGTTTTTCCTGTCAATAATGTGGATGCATACATAATATATAATGTCTTCTCTAAGGCATTGTAAGCTTTCCTAGCTGGCTTGGTGTATTCAAATGCCCTTAAAGGTATAGAGAGAGAGAGAAGACTTTAAATCTGCTGATTTCAGTCAACAAGAGAAAGTGCCTTATAATGAAAAACAGAAAATGCTTAACACTTGGAAAGTCTGTTGCCTGTGTGGGGGGGGTGTTCAGTCTTTTTCAACAGTTTTAAAAGAAGGATGTTTGTCAGGTGATCAGTGGCGATCTTTAGCAGCCTTCGTGTTTGTTTTCCGTAAAGTGACGGCTGCTAACCTATAGGGTAACAGCTTGCTGAGAAAAACCGTCACAGTGTCTGTTTTCACCTTTTTGTGCGTGTGTGTGTGTGTGTGTGTGTGTGTAAGCAGATACAGCATAAGTAACGTCAGACCTTCTGCTGACGTCAACATACCCTTCTTGCTGTGTCTGACTCCTACTCTGCCTTTTCACAAACAAACTCATTAGCAAATCAGCGAAGGATTAAAAAAGAATAAATTATAACATAACAAATTGCTCCTCCAGTCTGTCTCAGCTGCGTTCTCTTGCCACGATAAACTGTTCATGTCAGCAGATATTATGATGGACATATCCTAAAATAGCTGCCCTCTTGAGTTTGGATGATTTATTGCTGTCATTTTTGTCTCTTTTTGTCTATTTTCTGCACCTTTTCACCCTAACAAATAAACAACATTCTTTGTCCTGAGCTCTTATTTCTATGCACTGAAGAGGGTAATTTTATCAGAATAAGTGACTCATTCTGTCTTTTTCTTATTCTATTATTAAACCTGTTTCTGTGTGCCTTGAACTTTAAGAAAAGCAGAATCAGTCAAGTTTAAAAAACAGGAATTGGACTAGTTTGTGGTTTTATGTGAAATAAAGGAAGCACAACAAAAGGATCTGAGAATTTCTTGCATCATGACTAGAAATTATTTCATATTACTGGTCTGAAAAATTAACCCAATACGTAACCAGTGGCGGAGTGACTGCTTTTTGAGTTAGAAAAAATGATCCTCTTTCTTACACTGTCAGTTACTTTGTAAACTTCTTTCAATTTTATGGTTTAAACAAGTTTTACATCTACATAAAAATGCATATCATTTGGTCTATTTTTAAGAATCCTGAGTGCTTTTAGTTGAGTAGTTTACTTAAAAAGTTTGGTGTCCAAACTTTTTGCCAAGCCTAAAGTTCTCTCTGGTCAAAAAAATATAGTTTTTAAAACACAAAAATTAAAGTGTTATTTTGTTATTTTACTACTCAACAATAAACTAGTCAGATTTATTCGTAGGGAAGGGAAGTTTAAACCATTGTAGATCAAAAACATCTGTTTCTGAGTAAGTCAGTGGATAGATGTGGTTCTATTTACTTTTGGTTTTCCAAACATTTTCAGTTGTAAGATTGAATTTGTATTAATTTTGCTTTAAATAAAGATAAAAAGTGTCTTTCACAAAATCAGCCCAGGGGCCACAAATGGCCACTAGGCCACACTTTGGACACCAATGATTTATCACATTGATAGTGAAAGTCAAAATAATTTAGCTATGACGCTCCCCTGAGGAAGTTTATTATATATTTATTTGCACCATTGATTCAAAGTTTCAAAAATTCTCTAAAATTCTCGTATTTTTTCATGAAATACTTAAAATATTCTCAGATCCTGCCCATGTGGAGTTCAAGCTTGATTTTTTTTCATGGCTCTAGTCTAGATCAAAGATAAAAAAAACGTTATAAATGACATCAGCACCTGGCATCAATCAGTAAAACAGTGTGATACGGAAATGGATGCACAGATTTAAACATCTCTTTACGGTTTTTATTGGTAAACTGTGATGGAGTGCACAGATCCATTGCAATAGCCTGAGTAACAAAAATGAACTTAAAGGACACATTTTTGAAACGGTAGCGTGATAAACGTTAATCTAGATCATGCATTGCACATATATGTTCAGGCCATTTCAAGGCTTATATCCTTAAAATGAGCTCATAAGGACAAACATGCGATTTTGAATTACTTTAGTTGTAGTTCCAGGGTCAAATTTATATCTATTCAGACATATATTTCTGTATTGTAAGATGTTGCTTTGGGAAATTACTCTGAATGAATGTACAAAGTTTCATTTAAACCTACTGTGATTATGGAACTTCAGCTGCTCCACATTGTAGCGCCCCCTAGTGTCGTATGTTTGTTAAACTGGGTATACTACCTTAGGATCATGTTTCTGGTGTGGGATACAAATTTCATCCAAACATCTAATTAATTATGTCAAATTACTCAGCTAACTTTAGCTAGCCGTTGAATTTGTTCACATTTGTTCACGATTACTGAACTTTCTTATTTGTTTCAGTACAAAATATGCATATTTATGGGGCATTAAGGCTCTGTCCCAAGGGAGAGATTTCGTAACAAAACATTGCATTTTTTGCTATGTCTGAAACAATGTTCCCTTGCCACTGGGAGCTTGGATCTCTAAACAAAGCTGGAGGCTTTGCGGTGATAAAGGATGCATTTTAGGGTTTTTTTTCTTCAGTATTTCATGAGAATAAATGAAGTTATATGTTTTGTTGGCTTTTAGTGTTGTCTTCATTTCTGTCATTCAAAAATCGCTGGTCAGTCAGTAATTCCCATGCTCAGTAATATTTTTAATTGATCTGATGAAGGAAAATTGTATTGATATTTAACTATTTAGGTCATAAATATCATTTCCATCTGCATATTATTTTCTACCTTTAGCCTGGATGCTGAATCTTGAGTGATTCGTCCTCTTAATGCACTCACTTCTCTCCTGCCTGTTTCTCATTCTGCCAACCCCCCCTCCAGGGCCGTATTACAACCCGAGACCGAGGCAGCGCATCCCCAGGGACTTGGCCATGTGCGTGACTCCCAGCGGGCAGTTCTACTGCTCCATGTGCAACTGTGGCGCCGAGCAGGAGACGGACTTCAGGCAGCATCTGGAGAGCAAGCAGCACAAAGCCAAAGTGTCCGAGCTGAGATACCGCCATGAGATGGAGAACCTCGGCTACAGCTAAGAGGGTCGAGAAGAAGCTGGAGAGTGGCTCAAAGTGGATTCGAACAGTGACTCACGTGAGAACAATGACACCCAAAATGGAGTCCGGATCTCATTGCAGATCATCTAAGATATAATTTAAACATCAAATCTAGACAGGAGTGTTTGAAAAAGTATTACCGCAGCTCAAATAGTAGATCAAGTTCTTAAGGACTTTCAGGGTTAATAGTAACTAGTTGCATCTGTGTTTTCTTGATTTAAGATGTTTAAGATTTAAGAGTTTTGGCTTTTTAAAGACAGTCCAGTTCCACCCAACCCATCTGATCTAGGAAGTGATGGAGCATCTCAATAAATTAGAATGTCATCAACAAGTTCATCTTTTTCAGTCATTCACTTTAAAAAGTAAAACTCATAATAATTTATACATACAAGGAAGTCCAGGGAGCTTTAATAGTAACCCTCTGCTCGTCTGCATTGTTGGGTCCGTCGTCTCTCATCTTCGTCCTTCCTAAACCTCATGGATTCTCCATGCAGGGCCGGATTTACAAGGATATGGGTCCCAGGGCTACAGTCAGTTTTGGTGCCCTGTCCACTAAAGAACAAAATCTTCTACTAATTCAAGTTACAGTACATTAATTAGTCTCTTCATGATTTCACAAATGTTTTTGTGAACTTTTGCAATCAAAATCACTGATTTTGTGGTGCTATTTAGAAAGATTTGCAAAGAATTTTGCCACATTTTTCCCTCATTAAACTCCTTCTATAATCTATATTAATCTACATATAGAAGAAAAAAGATGAGGAAAAAAGATAACTTTATTTTTTTATTCTTTAAAGAACTTAAATTGCTAGATTTTTGTGACACGCCACATTGATCACGGACTACAACTTGACATCAAGTCAGACTGGGGCAGCTGTGTAGTAAAAGAAATACTGGCATCTGCAGGTGGGAGTTAACATTAGGGTTGCGCAATTGGACGCATTTATTGACTCCTAACGATAGGGTGAGACATTCGCCTTTTTTGGAGGGGGGGGCTATGAGTTACTCTCTTAATTACGGTACTAACAATGCTTGATTGAAGCCAGCAGACACCGCCCGCGGAAAAAATATAATGCCATTTTTAATGATGCACACAAACTCCTTCCAGCTGCAAGCAAAGCTTTTATTTTCCCCAGAGTTCATTTAAGTGCAGTAGCAATTTATTTACTCAAACTTAGAACAGTAAGGCAGACTCCCATGTTGAGAAAATCAGAAAATACATTTATTTAAATAATAACTGCAATGGTGGGGTGGGCAAGCAAACAGAAACTGGGTTTCCTCCCAGTTTAATTGCGCTTATGGGCCGTTCCACTGCTTATATACATAAAAAATAGTCTCCAGTGAATGTGGGCACTTCCATAAAAAAACATCTCTGCAGAGCTTTAAGTCTTTTTGGGTGATTTGGTGCATTTAAAATAAATACATGACGGAAATATCCAAAAACTATACAAAATTAGAACAAGCAGAAAAAAGGAAAATAGGCCTCTTCTTCTGGATAAAGCTTAGAAATGCTTTGACATGGAAAACAACATGTTTACCCTTATTTGGATTTAGCAGTGCGCAGGTGGTTAATAATTTTACCAGCCGTGCTGAAGACGAGTTCTGAAGGTGTGCTTGTGGTCGGTATGTATATTTTCCTGCCATTTGTGACATCAAGAGTAAACATTTTTCATCCATTTTCCTTTGAGAGATAGTTACATCCAAGGTTCACTGTGTCCATCTTGGGCTGTCCTTTTCATATTTAACCGTATTTCCTATTTCTGCTGGTGAAAAGCTTTTTCAGAGCTTGTTGATGGAGCTGCAGCACCTGGTGACTGCGTAGTGTAATCAGCCGGATGGTGAACACGTAAACTGCACAAGTGGGAAACCGCTTTGGTTGCTTCCTGTGATTTACCTCTGTCATCCCATTTAAAGTCAAAGTAATCCCAAAAAGGCGACTTTGTATTTTCTTGGCAACTAATTCCTCCATTTTTGCACTTTTGTGTTCTAAATTGGCAAATCAGTCTGCGCATGTTTACATTGTTCTGCCCACAAAAAAGTCCAAACTTCTCCTGCGCGAATATATCGCCCATCGTCATCTGTTGGACTGATGAATATCGGCGGGAAAATGTTGCATATTGCCCATCCCTAGTTAGCAGTCACTTAAACACAATGTTTTTGATCATTTTTCCAGAAAATTTGCAATAAGCAAACAAAATAAACTGCAGGGACTGCTTAATAGGTAGTGCTATACCTCAGTTTGATGGCTCCTGAAGCACTGACTCCAGCTGCAGCATTTCGACTACTGTTTATTCTTTATTCTTCCACTAAACTTTCTATTAATAGGCTTAAATACAGCACTCTCTGAAACCCCTGCGTCTGTACTGACTTTTTGTGGCCTAACCTCTTTGTGGAGGTTTTGAGAGACTGTGTGCAGACAGCCTTCTTTTTCTCTGATAGTGTAGGGCAGGGGTGTCCAAACTTTTTGCTGAGGGGGCTATGATGTGAACATATACAATATTAATATTGCAACAGGTATTTCTTAAAATGATTTTTACCAAATAAACTAAACACACAATATTTTAATAAAACAAGCAAAGTAGTCTAATTTCTATGTCTGCATTGATCACCTGAGTTTGCAAATGAAATTTATGCCATTCTGGAGTTTTGGTCAAAGGCCACGAATGGACCCGGGGCCGCACCTTGGAGATCCCTGGTGTAAGGCTTCCTTTAAGTTAAAAACTTTTTTTTTATTATTGGATTTTTTAGCCATATTTATCAAAATGAACAGAAAAAGACACTTGAAGTATTTCACTATGTGATTATTGAATCCATACGAAATGAACCTTTCAGTTACAGAAATAAATCAACTTTTTGATAATGTTCTAATTTATTGAGATGCACCTTTATAATATTTTTGCTTTAAACTGGTGATTAGTGCTAAAAATTTCTCTACATATTTATTCAGAGTGAAACATACTGAGAAAAATAGATTTTTTTTTACCATACGGTTTGAAGAAAAAGAAAAAAAAACATATGTAGTCTACATGTGGATTAGGAAACAAAGACTCCCTGTCTTTTTTATACTTTCACTGATCTGCTCTCCTGCTGAGTGTTGAGCAGGATTCATTCAGACTCAGGTTACTAGGGGGAATGCAAATGAGATGCAAATAAATCCTAGCCTTGTTCGGGCAGTGGGGAGAAGACTAATCACGAACCGGAAGTCTGGGAGTTTGTAGAGGAACATCTAGAAACGAGAGAAGAATGCAAGGAGTGAAAGCATCCAAAGGGAATGAAGAACGTGATAAAATAAAATAAAAATAAATAAACAAAATAAAATAAAATAAAAAAAACAAACATGGAAATTTAGTAGGATAGATTCAGTGGGAGGTCAAGTAAAGGAAAAACTTGTGTACAAAAAGGCACTCCAGGTATTTTTTATCGGTCCTGCTGCCAGGTTATCTCTGACCCCTGCAGAGCCACTAATTCAGCATCTTTACAAGCTAACAGAGGAATTAAACCCAAAGCACTACTTGCTGATTTCAGAATCAACAAAAGCACAATTAACCTTATAGGGTAGAGGAGTGTTAAATGAAACTGAGCTGAGCTCTGGCTTTTCATTTTGGCAATACAATAGGAACCAGTCTGTGCTGTGGTAGAGCTTTTCTATAAGCCACTTCATGTCTTCTGTCATAATAAATCATTCAGATGTTATGTAAATATAACAACATTACATTCTAGGTGTAAATATAGTATAAAAATATGAATCTTATTGATTCTTTAGTTATTCTCAGCATCTAAATCTATTATAAATTCTTTTAATCATCCCTGTGCACACTGACTCAATGTCTCAGCACTGTATGTTCCCCCTTTTTTTTTGTTTTGGTGGATTGTACTGTGGACCCTTCCTACACCCTCAAAGTACCTCTGGTACCTTCAGTGTTTAACTAAAGCTGCTAATAGCCTCAGTTTGTCTGCATGTGGCAGAAGAGGTTGTGTGTGAAGCGAAAACACTTTGGCTGCAGGTATTCGCTGAAGCAAGTGAAGTAGAAAAAAAAAACATTTACTCACAGCGGAAAGTGTTGAATGCCAAACTTTCAATTAGTTTGTAAATTGCAGAGCAGCTCCTGGTTGTTGCTGGTCTATTCAAGCAGAAAAAATAACCAGGTTTTATTGCAGTTCAAAATGGCAGCAAAGGAGCGAGCAGATTTGCAGACTGTTGTGTTGTTACTCTCACTCCCATGACCCACTTTCAGCTGAGTTTCTGTATCTGCCCCGAAAGATCAGTCGTGTAATTGAAAATAAATTTGATTTTCCTGTTTCTGTTTATCTAATTTAATGTTCTAGTTCAGCTGAGCTGAAGAAAGCAAAGTCATAAGGTAATTTGAGTTTGTAGTCATTTACAATAACTGAAAATAGGGACTGCGCCTTGAATTTTGGCAAATATCCCTGTTTGATAATTTTTTTTAACCTATTTTGTGCTACAAAAAGTTGCCTTTTAAATCACTACTGATGGGCTGAGCTAAAGAAAAGTATTTTATCAGTGCCAAAACACATCATTCTGTCAAAGTAAAAAAAAAATTTTGAAGAAAGAATACATTTTATCTGCATACTAATTGAAATAAAAGAAAAAAAAATCCAAGCAAAATTAATCAGAAAAGACAAAAATAACTTTGTTTTCATCTAAATACTGTGTAAATAACAAAGTGAAAGCTCAGGAGAACGTGTGAAACAATCAAATTAATTTTACCCTTAACAGAATTTGACTTCCTGAAAAGTAAAAATAAAAGCAGCATGTCAATTTGATTGATTTACAGTATCTTGCAAAAATATTCTGACCTCTTACACTTTTTAAAGTTTTGTCTCTTTACAGCCACAAGCTTCTATGTATTTTATGGATATTTTATGTGACATACCAACACAAAGTAGTACATAACTCTGAAGTTGAGGGGAAATGATGAGTACAAATCTGAAAAGTGTGGCGCACATTTGTATTCGGCACCAGTGAGTCAATACCATCTTTCACTTCAGCTTAAGCTGCAAGTCTGTTCCAGTTTAAATTGAACTATCTATATGTTCCCATCAACTCTGAGCATGATACTGCCATCACCATGTTTAACCATGGGGATGGTCAGTTCACAATCATGTGCAGTGTTATTTTTCCACCGCTGTTGAATTTTGGTCTCATCATACCAGAGAATCTCCTTCCACATGTTGTCAGTGATCCCTCCATGCCTTGTTACAAACTCCACATTAGATTTTTTTTTCAGCTGCAAAACTAATAGAAAGTAAAGTGGGTTGAAAACAAATGTGTTCATAGTACGACAGAGTATTATGGCCAGACGAAGAGATTTTTCTTTTTATTATGAGAGTAAAGTCATAATATTAACAGAATAAAGAAGCAAAATACCAGAAGAAAGTCATAAAGTTACGTGAAAAAAGTTGTTTTCATAAGAAAAAAGCTTTGATACAGTTATCCAGATCAGTCCGTGTGGTTCTTTCTCCTAAATGCACTCAGTCGTTTGCACAATCATTTCAAAGTTCTGCTACTGATATTAATTTGATGCTGATGTGTTGAAAGATGAAGTATTTCCTTATTTGTAAAACTGATACCAAAGTATAACTTCACAAGATCCTCAACATCATTCGATTTTTTATTATTTTTCATCTAGGAGTTCTCATAACATTACTACTTCATTCTCCTAGTAATACCTACCACTTTATTCTGGGAACATTTTGACCGTATTATCATATGACTTTAGGCTATTCTTGTATTATCACAACAGATAATATTATGACTTTATTTTTATATTATTACAACTTTATTTAGGTACTATTATTACTTTATTCTCATATGATTACGACTTTATTTAGGTAATATGACTTTATTGTCATATGATTTTATCCTTGTGATGTTATGAGTTTTTTTTCGTATTATTATGTATTTAATTATTAAAACTTTATTCTCATATTATTTCGACTGTGTTGTCGAACGACTTTAGGCTATTCTTGCATCATCCCGACTGGTAATATTATTACTTTATTTTCGCATTATTACAACTTTATTCAGGTAATATGATTTTAATGTCACACAACTTTATTATCGTATTACTAAGACATTATTCTGATAATATGACTTTATTCTTGTATTATTACGTATTTGTTCTCGTATTATTAATACTTTATTCTGGTAATATTATGACTTTATTCTCATATTATTACAACTTTATTCTCGCATTATTTCTACTTTATTGTCATACGACTTTATTCTCGTAATATTATAACTTTATTCTTATAATTGATTAATTAACTAATTAAGGCTGACTAATACCTTGTCGAAGCCAAGCCATTCAGATTTGTATTTGTTAAGGAAAACTTTGAATAAATTAATGGTTACCTTTTACTTTCTAATTTCCCATTAAAAGACTTCAGTGTTTATAGCTGCAGTGTAACCAAGTTTCCAAAAGCACAAAGAGTGTAAATAACTTCGCAAATCACCGTAGTTTGCTGTTTGCTGCGGTGGCACCTATTCTCATTTTCATTATTCTGTGGGTCACCAAACCACATCTGACCACAAACACACACACTTACAATAAAAAAAAACAAAAACAAAAAAAAAAACAGCCATGTGAGTATTTGCTTGGGGGATTTAGGAAAAGGAAAAAAAAAAGACCGAGCAGCTGTGGATTCTAATCAGGAAGGAACAATGAGGAGCCAATGAAAGCAGAGCTCTTACCAGAACTGGGAGTGGGACACAGCTTGTCAGGGATGGCTTTTTAAAAAAATGTTACAAGCACTCCTCCTTTTCCTAAAAATAACATGCTTTTGTCTTTCATGAAAGCACTGGCATGATGAGTTGGTTTATTGCGCTGACAGAAACCAGAATGGAAAAATGAGATTCACTCTCCGGTGAAGCTACCGAACAGCATCAGCAAGTTCAGGAAACAATAAACCTCAGAGGAGTGCTGGTAAAGAGAGGATGACCAGAAACTGATAAACACTGTCTTATGTGACAGGATTAACAGCGGCACTCACTTTCATTTTGAGCTATCCACATTGGAACCAATTTCTCTGGTTATATTCTTTACTTTCTACTGACTTATGTGCAGTTTAACCAAAGATTGAAGTTTCTTTGCCAGATTTAACTGAGCAAAGCTGGACCTTAAAGAGATACTGTGCATGAACTATTTAACATTTACCATGAAGTGGGTATAAAAGATTAAAAGATACTATTTAATGCAGATACTGTCATAATTTTTAACTGCATCCTAAATGCAGCACGCAGTGAATCTGCCAGTTATTCTGCCTCCCTGTTCAAATTAATATTTGTCAAAACTTAAATGTTCTCCGCTGTTCTCAAAGTCAGATTATCACATAAAATCAGATGTGAAAATGAAACATTCGGAGGTAGTTCAAGGTCGGATTTTTATGAAAACTTCTAAAAATCATCATCTTCCGCCCAGAGGATGATGCTGCCACCACCATGTTTCATGCAGGGATGATGTGTTCTTGGTGATGTGCAGTGTCAGTTCTCTGCCTCACATACCAATTCCACGTTTGCTGCAAACAGAACGTCTTCTGCTTTTGGCTGTCATGTCAACAGTTGTCAAACACTCCTTTATTTTACATGGCTAGGACATTAGATGACTGTAATTAATAATTAATATAATATTGACTCATTAAGTAATGACCGTGGTCTTGAGCTGGAAAAGTGGAAGAGTGCCCTCTCCAGGTCAGGAACCAGGTCCTGCCCCAAGTGGAGGAATTTAAGTATCTCGGGGTCTTGTTGACGAAAGAGGGAGAAATGAAGCAGGAGATCGATAGACAGCTTGGTGCGGCGTCTGCAGTGATTCGACGACTGTACCAGTTTATCGTGGTGAAGAAAGACCTGAGCGAAAAGGCGAAGCTTTTCATTTCCCAGTCCATCTACGTTCCCCTGGTGGAGGTGGGAAGTCTGGATTTCTCTGCTTAGGCTGCTGCCCCCATGACCCAATCCCATATAAGTGGAAGATATGGATGGATAACGACCTTTTATGTTAGCCAGAATTATTTTAGAATAGTAATTTATCATTAGTTTAGCTCATTCATCAAAAGCTTTAAAACTTCATTGCTCTGCTGAAAGCAGAATCATTGAGTCTGACAAATAATTAGCAATTTATGGACTTAAACGCCCAAATCAGTGAAATAGTGCTGTAATGCCACTTTGTAGCACTGAAGAGTGCGTCTGGTCGAAAGGATGGGCACATATTGTACAAATATTTTAGGAAGGTAAGATTTTCAGAAATAAAGACATCAAATTAATTAAGTATTAAAAAATATGTATACTTTCTTGTTTTTTAATTTTAAAAGAGTCCATCACCTGAAGTACCTTTTTTCATGCTTTTCATTATAACTGGGAAATTTATTGCTATACATAGACCATAGGATTGGTAATCATAATTTCAATGTATGAAGTTGTTTCATTGTTATTGAAATGCTTACATGCTTCAAAAATGACGAGTTAAATGTTAAACTTTAATGTTTTGTTGGACATGACAGAAATGCGTGACATGTTGCACCTCACAAACTGTTTTATTTTGTGTATGAAGAAAGTTGCAGCTACTACTACTGAAGGGTTTGTGAGACATTTTTATTTATTTCAAGAGATTTCTGGACAACCTCATCATAAAGAGGCTCCCAATGATATTAAAAAAGGGCAGTGGTGTTTATCTGGAAAGGCATTCTACCATTTGTTGTTAATTTCAAGTGAAGACTATTTTTGTCAGTATATACCTCTTAACAATTCTAAATGTAATGTTTACGATGGTGAGCGATTTTGTGTGTTTGCCCATGTGCTGGGATTTTGCAAGATGGGCAACAATGTGAAGTTCAGTGTAAAAAAAAAAAAAAAAAAAAAAAAAAAAAAAAAAAGATAAACTGTGAAACATTTAAAATGTTAAAACTGTTTGCCATATTGGAAGAGAATCAGAATCTATTTTTGTCTTCTGTTTGGCAGAATCTACTCATAAAAGTTAGTTATTTTCAACTTGCCTGTTGTATTAGTTTAAAAGCTCCAAATGAGATGTGTTCCAGTCTGGTTGTCATGAGGCACTTTTGTGTTAGAATATCAGAAGTTCGAATGGAGCATGATGGTCCTCTCATAGGTTAAAACTTATAAAAGCTCTAAGAAAAACTCTCTTCTTATTTATCAGGATCATAAACATCCACTTAATCACCTAATATTTATTTAGAGTTTGCCAAAGTGGGGATATGCAGAGTGTCATCAGCAGTCAGTATCTACATGTAGGAGAATCAAGGATTAGTTCATGCAAATGCTATTTTATTCACCACTGTAACTTAAAATTAGATGATTATGATGTGGGGGTAATAACTGCAGCACCAGTGATTATGTAAAATTATTTATCTTCTACATTTCCAGTGAGCGGAATATAGCTGTGCAATGACAAAAAAATATTTTCAGGCTTTTTAAACATCTTAAGGGACTGCAGATGTGAATTAGCTTATGCTTTTATCTGGTACAGCGCATCAAATGGTGACATTTGTGTTTGAGCTGTACATTGTCCCTTTTTAAATAAAGTTTATTATTATTATCTTCACAGTGGGTTCCATTGAAGGTGGTGTGCATTGGATTTTGTTTTTGTTTTGCAACTCAAAGAGAATGACATAAATATGAGATATAAAGTCTTAGTTATTAGATATAAAATCATAATTATTAATTACAATAAAATTATCATTTTGACTTTCAAACTCAAAATCAAATGTTTTAATGTCATAATTTAGACTTTAAAGTCATCAATTTAAGATACAAAGTTATGTTTGTGACTTTAAAACTCATAATTATGAGATTTCATTTAGGCTATAAAGTGATAAAGGCATGTAAATAAAGTCATAGTTATCAAATTGTAAATAATCCATTTGATTTTCTGTCATAATTATTAGATACAAAATAATAATTGTGTGAAACACTGTGCTAATTTTCAGATTCAATAACTCTGACTTGTAAAATTGAATTTCAAAGACATAACTTTAAATGTTGAAGTCATTTTAAAAATATAAACATCTAAAAGTCATGAGATTAAATTCAAAGTAATCATTTTGACTTCCAGTCATAATTATGAATTTAAAAGGTGTCATTATAAGAAATAAGTAAAAATTATGTGACATAAAATCAGAATTATGAGATCTGAGGTCAGAATTATGATTTTCTAATTCATAATTGTGAGATTCAGTCATATTTGTAAAAAGGGATGATGATAACTTATAATTATTCGTTTGCAGACATATTTATGAGATCCAAAATCAAACAAATTACTTTGCATCTCATAATGACGACAGCTTATGCCAGATTGTGTCCTATCTAAGGGGAATGTGTTGCAGCATTTGTATGAACTGCAATGATTTTTTTTTATTTTTTAAATGTAGTTATTTGAACATGATTGATGAAATTTTCCCCCTTCTGATTAGCTGTTAGCTCAGCTTCTCTCCGTTATCCCAACCATATCACTCCTGCTTCACATATAAACCCGTGTATCCTGGATTACAGACACAATTCAAGCCCCACCACCTCCATTTCCTGCCCAGGGTCGTGGACCTGATGGCAGCACCCCTGCAGAAAACCGTATAATCCTGTGGAAAAGTCTCTGAACAACGATGAAAACACAGCATTATACTGTCTGAATGAATGCCTGGATGGCAGACACTAGTTTCTGAGTCCAAGTGTGCTTGTGTTTCATGACAGATGAATAAACATGCTGATGAAAATAACTGAGCTGTAGTTATGATCATTGCAGCGAAGAGTGAGAGTCTCATCTGGTCTCTTCTATGGCTCAGCTCACAGCGCTCCAGGGGAAAGATGCAGTTAGTGGCTTGAAAAGAGCAAATGTTCTCCATACCCTAGTTTCCAGCGCACTGTCACCCATTATTCTTTATGTTACTCTGAACAAAAAATCTGCGCCTCTGCTAAGCTGCTTATGTGTCATCAGGCTGGTGTGAAATGTAACGTGCTGTCCTCGAGTCACTTATTAGCTTGAGTGAAGATTGAGATGGCTCTTATGATTTAAATTAGGTCAATTAAGGCAAAATATGCCCCTGACTCAAAAACAGTATGTCATCCCTGACATATACAGAACAGATTGACTGAGTCTTTTGTTTTGTTTGTTGCTTTCATGGTTTTTAATTCTAGCAAATGTTAAAAATGATTAAACCTGCTGTAAAACAGTGAGCTATGTGCATTATTTGCAACTAGGGCTGAAATGATTAATCCGATTAATCGTGGTGAATCGATTATTGAAATAATCGTCAACTAATTTAGTAATCGATTAATCGTTAACTGGAGTATACGGACTCAAAAAATGCCATTTGCTGAAAGAACAACATATTTAGAGCAGTAATTAAGCCAAAACAGTACTATATACATATCTGTCTATCTATCTATCTATCTATCTATCTATCTATCTATCTATCTATCTATATATATATACATATATATATATATATATATATATATATATATATATATATATATATATATGTATATATATATATATATATATACATATATATATATATATATATATATATATACATATATACATATATATATATATATATATATATATATATATATATATATATATACACATATATATATATACATATATATATACACATATATATATACACATATATATACATATATATACACATATATATATATACATATATATACACATATATATATACACATATATACATATATATATATATATATATATATATATATATATATATATATATATATATATATATATATATATATATATACATACATACATACATACATACATACATATATATATATATATATATATATATATATATATATATACACCCATTCTTCTTTGTGAAATAACTCAAGATCAGTCAGAATTGATGGAGAGCATTTGGGAACATCAGTTTTCAAGTGTTACCACAGATTTCTAATTGGATTTAAATCTGAACTTTGACTAGGCCATTCTAAGCCATTCTATTGTAGATTTCGCTGTATGTTTAGAGTTGTTACCCTCCTAAAAAGTGACTCTGTGCCCCAATCATAAGTCTTTTCCAGCTTCCAACAGATTGTTAAGCCCATAATTATTCATACCCCTGGCAGATTTAGGTTAATGTATTTTTACATTTTTGGAAGTAATATTAATGTTTTGGAGTCTCAACTTGGATCTGATACAGAATCTGTGGAGGGAGTAAACGATTAGGGTGATGGAAAGGAGGCCTTCCAACTTCCCAAACCTGGAGCTCATCTGCAAAGATAAATCATTAAAATGCCATGGGAAACATGCAAAATCTGGTCAGCAATATAAGGGTTTGATTGATGTAATTTTTCAGAAGGGTATAAGTAATTTCCATCATGGCATTTTATTAAAATTTAAAGATATTTTCTTGTTTGTTTTTCAAATCGATACCCCATTTAGGTTGTGTTACTCTTAGTGTTAACTGCGCATCATACATAACATCAGTTTATGTCTGACCAGATGACCTCCTTCCACAGGTTTTTTCTGTCACCAAGACAGTTTGTGGCAAACCGCAAACGGGACATTTTATGGGATTTCTTCCTGCCTTTTTTCCCTTAAGGCCAAATTTGTGGAATGCATATTTAATAATTGCCTATTGAGGACATTCTTCCACCTGAGCTGTGGATCTCTGCAGTTCCTCCAGAGTTACTGGGGAACTCTTGTGCTTCAGTCAGTTTAGATAGATGGATGTCTTTTTTTATGTTTGCATTTCTCCCATTCTCAGTTTTTGGTGACAGTCTGAACAGTTTTCAGTGAGCTGTTTA